>OZ014416.1:4478431-5746764 GCA_963965975.1 Xestospongia bergquistia
TATCTCTCTCATTTATATTTTCAAGATATATTGATGTAACATACCATACACTCTGTACAGCAACAGATATATCAGTATTATCATTGTTACAAAAGGTAGATATTTGTGTCAATTTCTCTCTCTTTCTCAAACATATATAGCAGTATTACACTGTGTTAAATGTTAGATTTGTGTGTAAAATGATAATGTTCCAATTGTAACTTCAGTGTTGACCATTATAAGACTTTATTGATATCATCCAAGTTGATGGCATTTAAGAAAATATTTTGTAATGTCAAGGGTTACCTCATCCATAACACTAAGCTCTACACTATAATTTATTGATGTTTGTATGACATCTCTTAGCAGTATATATATGTCTCAAGACATATCAACCTTCCTGATAATGAATTAATTAATGACATGAAGTAGTATATACTTTATCTAAGGATTTAATGAGATGTATGCTAAAGACTTTTTATATAATTGATATATATATATATATATATATATATATATATATATATATATATATATATATATATAGATATATATATGATTAATAATTATAACAAATTATTTATAATTGATGATATGAACTTTTTAATTTCCTTTTATTAGGTCATTCTTCATTATAGTATGTATTGGTTCATGTCAGCATGTCAGTTGATGTGGCTAGTGAGTACTTCAAATTGTTTCCCAATAAAATTAAACTGAGAAAAGATATATTGGGTTACTATTTAAACACTTGATCAAAAACAGTTTTTTTAAAGGAGAGATAATAAATATTTTATTTAATATGATAATAATATATACAATGATGGGACTTATAACATGTATACACTAGTATTTTGAGTCATACGTTAACGTTACTCAGATAGCTAGTGTACATGTAGGCTTGGTTATATTAGTAAGGTAGTGATATTTAACATTTCATTCTTTGATTTCCAATGGCATGTACATATCACTTCAAATTAGCATTCTTAATTGCTTTTTTCAAATGAAATAATTTTCAGTACAATTTTTTTCATTTCAAAGAGTACTTTTGGCCAACAATTTCTTTGTATATACAATTAATAATGATGAATGAATTAGTGATACTGAAAATATTATAAATACAACAATGAATATACAATAATAATAAATGATTGGTTTTACAACAATTGATGGTTTGGTGATGGTAAATTAATATTATAATTACAATGTTAAGACTATAATGAATAATGTTTATTACTTTTACAATAATAATACAGTTTTTGAATTAGTGTAAGTAAATAACTTTCACAAATATTAATGTAGGAAAAACAATGTATAATTTCGATTAGTTTTACAGTAACAATACAGTCATTGGATTAGTGTAAGTAAATAACAATCACAAATATGATTTCAGGAAAAATAACGTTTAATTTCAATTGATGTTACATCATTTTATCATTATTATTACAATCATTGGATTAGCATAAGTTAATAACCAACATAAAACGAATCGTCTGAAAAACATGTTATTTACTACAGTAATTCTAGTAAAGAGTAGTAAAATACCATCAGATACAACACTATTACATTAATTGGTAACTTTTAACTAGTAGAAATACTACAACTAATGTAAACCATCCATTTACTGAATGTTCTAAAGTGAAAATTTTGTCTGTGTAATATAACAAACTTTAACTGAACAGTGATTTCTTTTGGCTGATCATAAGTCCATCCATCTATCTTTCCATTTTTTCATCCATCCATTTATCTGATCCTTCCTCTGATTCTTTTATTCATATATTCATATATTTGTCCATTCACTCATTCATCTATTCTTCAATCCATCGTTTTAGTTGCTATTACTTGATCATTTACTATTTTGAAAAAATGTCTATTATCACTGATCAAGTTCTATGTAACTTGATTTGATGCTGAACCAAAGAAGAGTGACTATTCTGTTCATTAGTTGAAATAATTTTGTTGAAGAATACCCACTTGTTATTGGCTATGTAATCAGTGATTGAGTTTTAATACCTGATTGAGTAATTTAGAGGAAACAGAGTCTTTTAATAGAGTTTGAGAGACAACAATGCCTCGTCAACTCTTCAATAACATTCATAGCAGGCTAAACTCTGAAATGCTGTATAAGTACATGCATCATTGGTATAGTAATACAATTTATATGGTATAAGACTCATTCTATGACCATATAATGATAACTAGTGGCTGTTCTTCAACACATTTGTTTCACCTAACAAACAGATTGTCCCTCTTCTGCTTTGGCAGGAAATAAAAACCATCTGTTTTGGCAGGAAATAAAAAACCACAATCATAAAACCAGATCATTAGAAAGGAAGTAAATAGTAATTGATCGAGCAATGGTTGCAACTAGATGGACGAATATTGATAGTAGATGAATAGATGATATTTGAATGAATAAATGGACGGTTGAGCTGGTTAAGAAATGGATGTTAAAATCTCATGTTTTAATTCAAAATCCATCAAATGGTTTGGTTCAAACTGTACAAATTGCTTGTAAAAAAAATTTTCATTATATAACTGTATGTAAGCGTAACATAATGATTAGTTAGATTATAGGAAGATGGAACATCTAATTTAGATGTTTCATCTTCCTATAGTTGTAACTTGATTCCAATAAATATTACATACAAGTATAAAGTGTAAACACTCTTAGTACAGTCACTATTTGTACTTATATTAGTGCATGTAACTGTGTGTCCTCATAATGACAATAATGTTTGTGTAATTTAATTCTATGTTTTAATTGTCAAACTTAACTGTGTAACATAGCTCCAATACACAACCCTAAGGACCCTTACAAGTACAAATATTGACTATAATGTATACTAAGAGTGTTTCTGATACACATTAATACACAAATCTTATATTAACTTGTACTTAATATTTATGGATATCAAGTTACCATAACAGAAAGAAGATGGAACATCTAACCAATATTCATGTACATGTAATAATCATGCAATCATGTCAATCGGCAGACAAAACAATTTGATGGAGTTATCTTGATGGCATCAGGTAATCTTGCAGATCATTATATTGTATAATGAGCAGCATCGCTTCATTATATAGATATGGGCCACCTGTTTGTTCCTGGTGCATGCTGTATAAAAGCAAACATAGAATGTTAAAATACTTTGCTGGATGTGTAAAGATTTTCAAAAATATTCCAAAAAGAATTACAAGATTTGGTTAATATATATTTCATGTAATTATGTACTTTGTCTGTTCATCTTCCAGCTACTTCAGTTCACTTGCTTGACTGAGTCTATGGTTCTCAATTTCAAGAAGAGACTACATTAAGCAGTAGCTGTATAATCTATAGTTTGTATTAAATGCAATACAAAACATTACATATATATGTATGTATAATTTGAAAGTATTATAAAGGTGTATCTGTTAGTGTATTATTACATATCCATCATGATCATGTTGTGAATGTTACCCAATTACAAAAGTTATGCATCTAATTTTTAAAAGTACCATACCTTTTAGAACCATATCCTACAACACAGAAGTGAATCATCAATCAATCCTAATTTGTTAAACGAAGATGATGAAATGACTGTTCTGAAGAATTAGCAGACAATATTCATTAAGCATTTGAAAGTTCTGATTTACTCATGTTGATATCTGATCTACTGCAAACAGGCATCAACATGATTATTAGCACTAACACCTGATCTAACACCAAGATATGACTTACTCATGTTGATATATGATATACTACACACTGATATTAACAGGATTTTTTACACTGATACCTGATCTAACACGAAATCTGATATACTCTTGTTGTTATCTGATCTACTACAGACAGACACCAACATGATTCTTAACACTGATACCTGATCTAACATCTGTTGATATCTGATCTACTACACACTGACATCAACATAATTCTTATGACTGATATCTCATCTTACACTATCTTTGATATCTAATCTAACACTGACATCTGATTTACTCATGTTGATATTTGATCTACTGCAAACAGACATCAATCAACATGATTCTTAACACTAACACCTGATCTAACACTGAGATCTGATTTACTCATGTTGATATATGATCTACACACTGACATTAACAGGATTTTTTACACTGATACCTGATCTAACACCGAAATCTGATTTACTCTTGTTGTTATCTGATCTACTACAGACAGACACAAACATGATTCTTAACACTGATACATGATCTAACACCTGTTGACATCTTATCTACTACACACTGACATCAACATGATTCTTAACACTGATATCTATTCTTACACTATGATATCTCATCTAACACTTAGATCAGATTTACTCATGTTGATATCTGATCTACTACAGACTTACGTTAACACAATTCTTAACACTGATACCTGATCTAACACCAATATCCGATTTACACTTGTTGATATCTGATCTACACTAACATCAACATGATTGTTAACACTAATACCTGATATAACACATGTTTATATGTGATCTACTACACACTGATATGAACATGATTCTTAACACTGATATTTCATCTGACATTAACATTTATACTGATCTAACACTGAGATCTGATTTACTCATGTTGATAATTGACCTACTGCAAAAAGACATCAACATGATTCTTCACACTAACATGTGATTTAACATGAACTGATATCGGATCTAACACTGAGATCTGATATACTCTTGTTGATATCTCATCTAATTCTTAACACTGATACCTGATCTAACATCTGTTGATATCTGATCTATTACACACTGACATCAACATAATTCTTATCACTAATATCTCATCTGACAGTAACTATGATATCTGATCTAACATTGACATCTGATTTACTCATGTTGACATCTGATCTACTGCAAAAAGTCATCAACATGATTCTTAATACTAACATTTGATCTAACACAGATCTGATTTACTCATGTTGATATATGATCTACTACACACTGACATCAACACAATTCTTAATAATGATACCTAATCTAACATCTGTTGATATCTGATCTACTACACACTGACATCAACATAATTCTTATCACTGATATCTCATCTGACACTAACTATGATATCTGTCTAACACTGAGATCTGATTTACTCATGTTGATATTTCATCAACTGCAAACAGACATCAACATGACTCTTAACACTAACATCTGATTTAACACAAACTGATATCTGATCTAAAACCGAGATCTGATTTACCCATGTTGATATATCATCTATTACACACTGACATTAACATGATTCTTATGATTCCTAGATGATTTAACACTGACATCTGATTTACTCTTGATTTCTGATCTACTACACACTGACATTAACATGATTCTTATGATTCCTAACACTGATACCTGATTTAACACCGAAATCTCATTTACTCTTGATTTCTGATCTACTACGCACTGACATCACAATGATTCTTAACACTGATACATGATCTAACACCTGTTGATATCTCATATACACACAGACGATTTTTAACACTGGTATCTCATCTGACACTGACCGACATCTGATCTAACAATGAGATCTGATTGACTCATGTTGATATATGATCTACTCCACACTGACATCAACATGATTCTTAACACTGATACCTGATCTAACATCTATTGATATCTGATTTACTGTAAACAGACACTAACATCATTCTTAACACTAACATATGATTTAACACAGTGATATCTGATCTAACACAGATCTGATTTACTCATGTTGATATTTGATCTACTACACAATGACATCATAATTCTTAACACTGATATCTCATCTGATACTGACTATGATATCTGATCTAACAGTGAGATTTGATTTACTCATGTTGATATGTGATCTGCTGCAAACAGACATCAACATGATTCTTAATACTAACATCTGATCTAACACTGAGATTTGATTTACTCATGTAGACATATGATCTACTACACACTGACATTAACATTATTCTTAACACGGATACCTAATCTAACACCAAGATCTGACTTACTCTTGTTGATTTCTGATCTACAAATTGGCATCGATACAATTGTTAACACTGATATCTGATCTAATACATGTTTGTCTGATCTACTACGCACAGATATGAACACGATTCTTAATTCTGAATCCTAATCTAACACTTAGATCTGATTTACTCTTGTTGTTATCTGATCAACTACACACTGACATTGAAATGATTCTTAACACTGATACCTGATCTAATGTCTGTAGATATCTCATCCACTACACACTGACATCAACATAATCCTTATCACTGATATCTCATCTGACACTAACTATGATATCTGATCTAACACTGAGATCTGATTACTACTGTTGATATTTGATCTACTGCAAACTTACATCAACATGATTCTTAACACTAACATCTGATTTAACACAAACAGATATCTGATCTAACACTGATTTACTCACGTTGATGTATCATCTACTACACACTGACATTAACATGATTCTTGTGATTCCTAACACTGATACCTGATTTAACACCGAGATCTGATTTACTGTTGATTTCTGATCTACTATACAGTGACATCAACACGATTCTTAACACTGATATCTTATCTGATCTAACACTGAGATCTGATTTACTCATGTTGATATCTGATCTATTGCAAACAGACGTCAACATGATTCTTAATACTAACATCTGATCTAACACAGATTTGATTTACTCATGTTGATATATGATCTACTACACACTGACATCAACATGATTCTTAACACTGATACGTGATCTAACATCTGTTGATATCTGATCTACTACACACTGAGATCAACATGATTACAGTAAATTCTTACCAAACCTCTCTTCTGTTTTGAGTCCTTTATATCAGTTACTTCATAAGTCGAGAAGATGGCAGTGGGGGAAAGATCAAGATAGAGTTTTTACAGAAGCCAAGTTGTTGTTAAAGTCACCCCGCCTGTTAACTCATTATGACTGCAGTAAACACCTCACCCTTGCATGTGATGCTTCACCCTATGGGGTAGGAGCAGTACTGTCACATAAGTTTGATGATGATGATGAAAAACCCATAGCATATGTGTCCAGAACTCTTAACAAAACAGAATCAAAGTATGCTCAGATCGATAAGGAGTCCCTGGCCATTATTTTTGGTATAACTAAATTTCGTAAGTACCTAGTGGGTCGTAAATTCACCATTTATACAGATCATAAACCTTTAATGTATATTTTTGGAGAGAACTCTATGACAGCATCTACGAGAGTAACCAGATGGGCTTTGCTGTTAAGTGGCTACGAGTATTCAGTTCAGTACAAACCTGGGAAGGAGTTGGCGAATGCAGATGGGCTTAGCCGTCTTCCATTGTCAGACATAGGTCAAGAAGATGCCACATCAACGGAGCTAATTAATTTGATTGAGCATTTGAACTCCACACCAATATCAGTGTCTGAAAGCATTAAATGCACAAGTAGAAACGCAACTCTATTGAGAGTGAGGCACTTGATAAGACATGGGTGGCCAGAAAATATTGATGGAGATATAGACCTGAAACCATATGTTAGGCATAAATTGGAAGTAAGTGTATTAGACAACTGCATCCTGTTCGGATCTCGTGTGGTTGTTTCACCACATTGCAGGAAGACAGTCTTAGATGAACATCAATGTCATCCGGGAGTATCAAGAGTGAAGGCATTAGCAAGGCCATATGTTTGGTGGCCAAAGATGGATACTGACATTGAAAGTAAAGTGAGGGAATGTCATGTATGTCAATCTAATAGGAACTCTCCAGCACCAGCACCATTACATTCGTGGGAGTATCCAACAAACCCTTGGAGCCGAATTCATGTTGATCATGCGGGTCCAGTGTTGGGTCATACACTGTTAATTGTGATGGACGCTTACTCAAAATGGATAGATGCGATGCCCGTAAACTCGACGTCATCAGCAGAGACGATAGAGAAGCTCCGACATTTGTTTTCAAATTTTGGAGTTCTTGACAAGGTGGTTTCTGATAATGGTACATCATTTTCTAGTCGTGAATTTTAAGAATTTATGGACAACAATGGCATTGTGCACACTCGTGTAGCACCTTACCATCCATCTAGCAATGGCCAGGCAGAAAGAGCAGTACAAATTATCAAACAAGGGATACAGAACCAGACTGAACGAAGTTTGAACACAAGGATTTCAAGGTTTTTATTTACTTATCGTAATACCCCTCAGAGTGTGACAGAACACTCACCTACAGAGTTAATGTTTGGTAGTAAACTAAAGTCTCAATTGGATCGTTTGCACCCAGACCTCAATAGGAAGGTTCAAACAAAACAGATTAGGAAAAAAGAGTGTCATGATAGAGGTACTACGTTACGTGAGTTTAAGATTGGAGATAATGTGTACTTGGAGAATTTTCATAGGGGAGAACAATGGCTACCTGGAGTGGTATGTCGAGTAAATGGTCCGGTATCATACGTAGTTAAGTTGACCGAATGGACGATTATTAGTGGCATTGATCATCTCCGATCTCATTGGGATGGAGAAGAAATAGAGCTCATCAGCTCAACACCAGTTGCTCATACTGAGCCAAGTAAAGAACCAATTAATTATCACCTAATTCAGACGGGAGGCGAAGTCCCTGAACCTCGAACGAATGAACAAATTGTTCCTTTACGTGGATCCTCACGTCGAAGGAATCCTCCAGACTGGTATCAAAATACTATTTGATTTTATTTTTAGTTGTAAAATATTATGTAATATATTTTCGAACGGGGAAGGGATGTAGTAATATGTTTATTATGTGCATTATGAATACAATTATTTGTCCTGTCCCACTATAATGCTATCTTATGTATGCTATATAAATGTCATATATATGCTATCACATAAGATTCATTAAAACTGGTTATTAATGTGTTATCAAAGTCATATTAAGATTGCTCTATATCTCTGTGACTCTATTTCAAGTCATCACAGTTAGTATACAACTTACAACTCTTAGAACATTACATCATCAGACATACAGTCTTATGTGATCTCTAGTAGTTATAAATAGACCAACTAAATGTAACAGAATTGAGGTTGCTCTGAAAATATAGTTAGTGTACAACTTACAACTCTTAGAACATTACATCATCTTAATGCCATCATAGATCTCTACTAGTTATAAATAGACCTACCAAATGTAACAGAATTTAGTTTGCTCTGAAGATATAGTTATTGTACAACTTACAACCCTTAGGTATCATCATACATACAGTCGTAAGCGATCTCTAGGAGTTATAAGTAGACTAGTTATAAATAGACCTACCAAATGTAACAGAATTTAGTTTGCTCTGAAGATATAGTTATTGTACAACTTACAACCCTTAGGTATCATCATACATACAGTCGTATGCGATCTCTAGGAGTTATAAGTAGACCCACTAAATGTAACAGAATTTAGTTTGCTATGAAAATATAGTTATTGTACAACTTACAACCCTTACAACATTACATCATATTAATGTCATCTCTAGTAGTTATAAATCGACCTACTAAATGTAACATAATGGAGTTTCCTCTGAAAATCTAGTTACTACACAACTTAAAACCCTTAGAACATTACATCATCAAATTAACGTTATTATGTGATCTCTAGTACTAATAAGAAGACCTATTAAATGTAACAGAATTTAGTCCGCTCTATAAATATAGTTAGTATACAACTTACAATCTTTAGAACATACATCATCAAATTAACGTGATCATGTCATCTCTAGGAGTTATAAGTAGACCTACTGAATGTAACAGAATTTAGTTTGCTCTGAAGATATAGTTATTGTACAACTTACAACCCTTAGGTATCATCATACATATAGTCGCATGCGATCTCTAGGAGTTATAAGTAGACCTACTAAATGTAACAGATTTTAGTTTGCTATGAAAATATAGTAATTGTACAACTTACAACACTTACAACATTACATCATATTAATGTCATCTCTAGTAGTTATAAATCGACCTACTAAATGTAACATAATGGAGTTTCCTCTGAAAATCTAGTTACTATACAACTTAAAACCAATAGAACATTACATCATCAAATTAACGTTATCATGTGATCTCTAGTACTAATAAGAAGACCTACTAAATGTAACAGAATTTAGTCCGCTCTATAAATATAGTTAGTATACAACTTACAATCTTTAGAACATACATCATCAAATTAACGTGATCATGTCATCTCTAGGAGTTATAAGTAGACCTACTAAATGTAACAGAATTTAGTTTGCTATGAAAATATAGTTATTGTACAACTTACAACCCTTAGAACATTACATCATTAAATTAACGTTATCATGTGTTCTCTGGTACTAATAAGTAGACCTACTAAATGTAACAGAATTTAGTCCGCTCTAAAAATATAGTTAGTATACAACTTACAACCCTTAGAACATACATCATCATATTAATGTGATCATGTCATCTCTAGGAGTTATAAGTAGACCTACTGAATGTAACAGAATCTAATTTGCTCTGAAAATGTAGTTATTGTACAACTTACAACACTTACAACATTACATCATCATACATATAGTCGTATGTGATCTCTAGTAGTTATAAATAGACCTACTAAATGTAACAGAATTTAGTTTGCTATGAAAATATAGTTATTGTACATCTTACAACCCTTAGAACATTACATCATATTACTGTCATCATGTGATCTCTAGTAGTTATAAATCGACCTACTAAATGTAACATAATGGAGTTTCCTCTGAAAATTTAGTTACTATACAACTTACAACCAATAGAACATTACATCATCAAATTAACGTTATCATGTGATCTCTAGTACTAATAAGTATACCTACTAAATGTAACAGAATTTAGTCCACTCTAAAAATATAGTTAGTACACAACTTACCACCCTTAGAACATACATCATCAAATTAACGTCATCATGTGATCTCTAGTTGTTATAAATAGACTTGCTAAATGTAACAGAATTTAGTCCGCTCTAAAAATATAGTTAGTATAAAACTTACAACCCTTAGAACATACATCATCATATTAATGTGATCATGTGATCTCTAGTTGTTATAAGTAGACCTACTAAATGTAACAGAATTTAGTTTGCTATGAAAATATAGTTATTGTACAACTTACAACCCTTACAACATAACATCATATTAATGTCATCATGTGATCTCTAGTAGTTATAAATAGACCTACTAAATGTAACCTAATGGAGTTTCCTCCGAAAATCTGTTACTATACAACTTACAACCCTTAGAACATTACATCATCAAATTAACGTTATCATGTGATCTCTAGTACTAATAAGTAGACCTACTAAATGTAACAGAATTTAGTCCGCTCTAAAAATATAGTTAGTATACAACTTACAACCCTTAGAACATACATCATCAAATTAACATCATCATGTGATCTCTAGTTGTTATAAATAGACTTGCTAAATGTAACAGAATTTAGTCTGCTCTAAAAATATAGTTAGTATACAACTTACAACCCTTAGAACATTACATCATCAAATTAACGTTATCATGTGATCTCTAGTACTAATAAGTAGACCTACTAAATGTAACAGAATTTAGTCCGCTCTAAAAATATAGTTAGTATACAACTTACAACCCTTAGAACATACATCATCAAATTAACATCATCATGTGATCTCTAGTTGTTATAAATAGACTTGCTAAATGTAACAGAATTTAGTCTGCTCTATAAATATAGTTAGTATACAACTTACAACCCTTAGAACATTACATCATCAAATTAACATTTTCATGTGATCTCTAGTACTAATAAGTAGACCTACTAAATGTAAAAGGATTTAGTCCGCTCTAAAAATATAGTTAGTATACAACTTACAACCCTTAGAACATACATCATCATATTAATATCATCATGTGATCTCTAGTTGTTATAAATAGACCTACTAAATGTAACATAATGGAGTTTCCTCTGAAAATCTAGTTACTATACAACTTACAACCCTTAGAACATACATCATCAAATTAACATCATCATGTGATCTCTAGTTGTTATAAATAGACTTGCTAAATATAACAGAATTTAGTCTGCTCTAAAAATATAGTTAGTATACAACTTACAACCCTTAGAACATTACATCATCAAATTAACATTTTCATGTGATCTCTAGTACTAATAAGTAGACCTACTAAATGTAAAAGGATTTAGTCCGCTCTAAAAATATAGTTAGTATACAACTTACAACCCTTAGAACATACATCATCATATTAATATCATCATGTGATCTCTAGTTGTTATAAATAGACCTACTAAATGTAACATAATGGAGTTTCCTCTAAAATATAGTTAGTATACAACTTACAACCCTTAGAACATACATCATCATATTAACATCATCATGTGAACTCTAGTTGTTATATAAATAGACCAACTAAATGTAACAGAATTTAGTCCGCTCAAAAAATAAGGTTAGTATACAACTTACAACTCTTAGAACATACATCATCATATTAACATCATCATGTGATCTCTAGTTGTTATATATAGACCTACTAAATGTAACATAATGGAGTTTCCTCTGAAAATCTAGTTACTATACAACTTACAACCCTTAGAAAAATACATCATCAAATTAACGTTATCATGTGATATCTAGTACTAATAAGTAGTCCTACCTAATGTAACAGAATTTAGTCCGCTCTAAAAATATAGTTAGTATACAACTTACAACCCTTAGAACAAACATCATCATATTAACATCATCATGTGATCTCTAGTTGTTATATAAATAGAACAACTAAATGTAACAGAATTTAGTCCGCTCTAAAAATATGGTTAGTATACAACTTACAACCCTTAGAACATACATCATCATGTGATCACTAGTAGTTATAAATAGACCTACTAAATGTAACAGAATTTAGTTTGATGTGAAAATATAGTTATTGTACAACTTACAACACTTAGAACATTACATCATCAAATTAACGTTTTCATGTGATCTCTAGTACTAATAAGTAGACCCACTAAATGTAAAAGGATTTAGTCTGCTCTAAAAATATAGTTAGTATACAACTTACAACCCTTAGAACATACATCATCATATTAACATCATCATGTGATCTCTAGTTGTTATAAATAGACCTACCAATTTATAACATAATGGAGTTTCCTCTGAAAATCTAGTTACTATACAACTTACAACCCTTAGAAAAATACATCATCAAATTAACATTATCATGTGATATCTAGTACTAATAAGTAGACCTACTAAATGTAACAGCATTTAGTCCGCTCTAAAAATATAGTTAGTATACAACTTACAACCCTTAGAACATACATCATCATATTAACATCATCATGTGATCTCTAGTTGTTATAAATAGACGTACTAAATTTAACAGAATTTAGTCCGCTCTAAAAACATAGTTAGTATACAACTTACAACCCTTAGAACATACATCATCATATTAATGTGATCATGTCATCTCTAGGAGTTATAAGTAAACCTACTAAATGTAACAGAATTTAGTCTGCTCAGAAGATATAGTTATTGTACAACTTAAAACCCTTAGAACATTACATGATCATACATACAGTCGTATGCGAACTCTAGTAGTTATAAATAGACTACTAAATGTAATAGAATTTAGTTTGCTATGAAAATATAGTTATTGTACAACTTACAACACTTACAACATTACATCATATTAATGTCATCATGTGATCTCTAGTAGTTATAAATCGACCTACTAAATGTAACATAATAGAGTTTCCTCTGAAAATTTAGTTACTATACAACTTACAACCTGTAGAACATTACATCATCAAATTAACGTTATCATGTCATCTCTAGGAGTTATAAGTAGACCTACTGAATGTAACAGAATCTAATTTGCTCTGAAAATGTAGTTATTGTACAACTTACAACACTTACAACATTACATCATCATACATATAGTCGTATGTGATCTCTAGTAGTTATAAATAGACCTACTAAATGTAACAGAATTTAGTTTGCTATGAAAATATAGTTATTGTACATCTTACAACCCTTAGAACATTACATCATATTACTGTCATCATGTGATCTCTAGTAGTTATAAATCGACCTACTAAATGTAACATAATGGAGTTTCCTCTGAAAATTTAGTTACTATACAACTTACAACCAATAGAACATTACATCATCAAATTAACGTTATCATGTGATCTCTAGTACTAATAAGTATACCTACTAAATGTAACAGAATTTAGTCCACTCTAAAAATATAGTTAGTACACAACTTACCACCCTTAGAACATACATCATCAAATTAACGTCATCATGTGATCTCTAGTTGTTATAAATAGACTTGCTAAATGTAACAGAATTTAGTCCGCTCTAAAAATATAGTTAGTATAAAACTTACAACCCTTAGAACATACATCATCATATTAATGTGATCATGTGATCTCTAGTTGTTATAAGTAGACCTACTAAATGTAACAGAATTTAGTTTGCTATGAAAATATAGTTATTGTACAACTTACAACCCTTACAACATAACATCATATTAATGTCATCATGTGATCTCTAGTAGTTATAAATAGACCTACTAAATGTAACATAATAGAGTTTCCTCTGAAAATTTAGTTACTATACAACTTACAACCTGTAGAACATTACATCATCAAATTAACGTTATCATGTGATCTCTAGTACTAATAAGTAGACCTATTAAATGTAACAGAATTTAGTCCGCTCTAAAAATATAGCTAGTATACAACTTACAACCCTTAGAACATACATCATCATATTAATGTGATCATGTCATGTCTAGGAGTTGTAAGTAGACCTACTAAATGTAACAGAATTTAGTTTGCTATGAAAATATAGTTACTGTAAAACTTACAACACTTACAACATTACATCATATTAATGTCATCATGTGATCTCTAGTAGTTATCAATCGACCTACTAAATGTAACAGAATGGAGTTTTCTCTGAAAATCTAGTTACTATACAACTTAAAACACTTAGAACATTACATCATCAAATCAACGTTATCATTTGATCTCTAGTACTAATAAGTAAAGCTACTAAATGTAACAGAATTTAGTCCGCTCTAAAAATATAGTTAGTATACAACTTACAACCCTTAGAACATATATATTAACATCATCATGTAATCTCTAGTTGTTATAAATAGACCTACTAAATGTAACATGATTTAGTCCTCTCTAAAAATATAGCTAGTATACTACATACAACTCTTAGAACATACATCATCATATTAATGTGATCATGTCATCTCTAGGAGATGTAAGTAGACCTACTAAATGTAACAGAATTTAGTTTGCTATGAAAATATAATTATTGTACAATTTACAACACTTAGAACATTACATTTTATTAATTTCATGATGTGATCTCTAGTAGTTATCAATCGACCTACTAAATGTAACAGAATGGAGTTTTCTCTGAAAATCTAGTTACTATTCAACTTACAACCCGTAGAACATTACATCATCAAATTAACGTTACCATGTGATCTCTAGTACTAATAAGTAGACCTACTAAATGTAACAGAATTTAGTCCGCTCTAAAAATATAGTTAGTATACAACTTACAACCCATAGAACATACATCATCATATTAACATCATCATGTGATCTGTAATTGTTATATAAATAGTCCTGCTAAATGTAACAGAATTTAGTCCACTCTAAAAATATAGTTAGTATACAACTTACAACCCTTAGAACATACATCATCATATTAACATCATCATGTGATCTCTAGTTGTTATAAATAGACCTACTAAATGTAACAGAATTTAGTCCGCTCTAAAAATATAGTTAGTATACAACTTACAACCCTTAGAACATACATCATCATATTAATCTGATCATGTCATCTCTAGGAGTTATAAGTAGACCTACTAAATGTAACAGAATTTAGTCCGCTCTAAAAATATAGTTAGTATACAACTTACAACCCTTAGAACATACATCATCATATTAATCTGATCATGTCATCTCTAGGAGTTATAAGTAGACCTACTAAATGTAACAGAATTTAGTTTGCTATGAAAATATAGTTAATGTACAACATACAACCCTTAGAACATTACATCATATTAATGTTATCATGTGATCTCTAGTAGTTATAAATTGACCTACTAAATGCAACATAATGGAGTTTCCTCTGAAAATCTAGTTACTATACAACTTACAACCCTTAGAAAATACATCATCATATCAACATCATCATGTGATCTCTAGTTGTTATAAATAGACTGCTAAATGTAAGAGAATTTAGTCCGCTCTAATAATGTAGTTAGTATACAACTTACAACCCTTAGAACATACATCATCATATTAATGTGATCATGTCATCTCTAGGAGTTATAAGTAGACCTACTATATGTAACAGAATTTAGTTTGCTATGAAAATATAGTTAATGTACAACGTACAACCCTTAGAACATTACATCATATTAATGTTATAATGTGATCTCTAGTAGTTATAAATCGATCTACTAAATGCAACACAATGGAGTTTCCTCTGAAAATCTAGTGATCTCTAGTAGTTATAAATCGACCTACTAAATGCAACTTACAAACCTTAGAACATACATCATCATATTAATGTAATCATGTCATCTCTAAGAGTTATAAGTAGACGTACTAAAGGTATCAGAATCTTGTTGGCTCTAAAAATATAGTTAGCATTCAACAAGAAACCTTTAGAACATTACGTCTTATTACCATCATCATTTGATTTCTAACAATTATAAGTAGACCTAAAAAATGTAACAAAATTTAGTTTGCTCTGAAAATGTAGATATTGTACAACTTACAACCCTTAGAACATTACATCATCATACATACAGTTTTATGTGATTTCTAGTAGTTATAAATAGAACTACTAAATGTAACAGAATTTAGTTTACTCTAAAAATGTAGTTACTATACAACTTAAAACTCTTAGAAGATTACATTGTCAGGTGATCTCTAGAAGTTAAAAGTAGATCTAACAGAATTTAGTTTGCTCTAAAAAAATAGTTAGTATACAACTTATAACCTTTAGAATGTTACATCATATTAACGTCATTTTGTGATCTCTAGGAGTTATAAGTAGACCTACTAAATGTAATAGAATTTAGTTTGCTCTAAAAATATAGTTAGTATACAACTTAAAACACTTAGAACATTACATCACCATACATACAGTTGTATTTGATCTCTATTAGTTATAAATAGACCTAAAAAATGTAACAGAATTGAGGTTGCTCTGAAAATATAGATATTGTACAACTTACAACCCTTAGAACATTACATCATATTAATGACATTATGTGATCTCTACAAGTTATAAATAGACCTACTAAATGTAACAGAATTTCGTTTGCTCTGAAAATATTGTTATTGTATAACTTACAACCCTTAGAACTTCATATCGTATTAATGTCATCATGTGATCTCTAGTAGTTATAAATCGACCTACTAAACTAACAGAATTTAGTTTGCTCTAAAAATATAGCTAGTATACAACAGACAACCCTTAGAATATTACATCATATCAACGTCATCATGTGATCTCGAGTAGTTATAAATCGACCTACTAAATGCAACATAATGGAGTTTCCTCTGAAAATCTAGTTACTATACAACTTACAACCCTTAGAAAATACATCATCATATTAACATCATCATGTGATCTCTAGTTGTTATAAATAGACCTACTAAATGTAACATAATGGAGTTTCCCCTTAAAATCTTGTTACTATACAACTTACAATCCATAGAACATTCATCATCAAATTAACGTTATCATGTGATCTCTAGTACTTATAAGTAGACCTACTAAATGTAACAGAATTTAGTTTGCTCTAAAAATATAGTTAGTATACAACTTACAACCCTTAGAAAATACATCATCATATTAACATCATCATGTGATCTCTAGTTGTTATAAATAGACCTACTAAATGTAACATAATGGAGTTTCCCCTTAAAATCTTGTTACTATACAACTTACAATCCATAGAACATTCATCATCAAATTAACGTTATCATGTGATCTCTAGTACTTATAAGTAGACCTACTAAATGTAACAGAATTTAGTTTGCTCTAAAAATATAGTTAGTATACAACTTACAACCCTTAGAACATTACATCATATTAAAGTCATCATATGATCTCTAGTAGTTATAAATCAACCTACTAAATGTAACAAAGTGGAGTTTCCTCAGAAAATCCTGTTACTATACAACTTACAACCCTTAGAACATTACATCATCAAATTAACGTCATCATGTGATCTCTAGTAGTTATAAATAGACCTACTAAGTGTGACAGAATTTAGTTTGCTATGAAAATATAGTTATTATACAACTTATAACCCTTAGAACATTACATTATCATACATACAGTCGTATGTGATCTCTAGTAGTTATAAATAGACCTACTAAGTGTGACAGAATTTAGTTTGCTATGAAAATATAGTTATTATACCACTTACAACCCTTAGAACATTACATCATACTAATGTCATCATGTGATCTCTAGTAGTTATAAATCGACCTACTAAATGTAACAGAATGGAGTTTCCTCTGAAAATCTAGTTACTATACAAGTTAGAACATTACATCATCAAATTAACGTCATCAAGCGACCTCTAGTACTTATAAGTAGACCTACTAAATGTAACAGAATTAGTTCGCTCTTAAAATATAGTTAGTATACAACCTACAACCCTTAGAACATACATCATTTATATTAATGTGATCATGTCATCTCTAGGAGTTATAAGTAAACCTACTAAATGTAACAGAATTTAGTTTGCTATGAAAATATAGTTATTGTACAACTTACAACACTTACAACATTACATCATATTAATGTCATCATGTGATCTCTAGTAGTTATAAATTGACATACTAAATGTAACAGAATTTATCTCGCTTTAAAAGTGTAGTTAATATACAACTTACAACCCTTAGAACATTACATCATATTAATGTCATCATGTGATCTCTAGTAGTTATAAATCGACCTACTAAATGTAACAGAATGGAGTTTCCTCTGAAAATCTAGTTACTATACAAGTTACAACCCTTAGAACATTACATCATGAAATTAACGTCATCAAGTGATCTCAGTACTTATAAATAGACCTACTAAATGTAACAGAATTTAGTTTACTCTAAAAATGTAGTTACTATACAACTTAAAACTCTTAGAAGATTACATTGTCAGGTGATCTCTAGAAGTTAAAAGTAGATCTAACAGAATTTAGTTTGCTCTAAAAAAATAGTTAGTATACAACTTATAACCTTTAGAATGTTACATCATATTAACGTCATCTTGTGATCTCTAGGAGTTATAAGTAGACCTACTAAATGTAATAGAATTTAGTTTGCTCTAAAAATATAGTTAGTATACAACTTAAAACACTTAGAACATTACATCACCATACATACAGTTGTATTTGATCTCTATTAGTTATAAATAGACCTACTAAATGTAACAGAATTGAGGCTGCTCTGAAAATATAGTTAGTGTACAACTTACAACCCTTAGAACATTACATCATATTAATGACATTATGTGATCTCTACAAGTTATAAATAGACCTACTAAATGTAACAGAATTTCGTTTGCTCTGAAAATATTGTTATTGTACAACTTACAACCCTTAGAACTTCATATCGTATTAATGTCATCATGTGATCTCTAGTAGTTATAAATCAACCTACTAAACTAACAGAATTTAGTTTGCTCTTAAAATATAGCTAGTATACAACAGACAACCCTTAGAATATTACATCATATCAACGTCATCATGTGATCTCGAGTAGTTATAAATCGACCTACTAAATGCAACATAATGGAGTTTCCTCTGAAAATCTTGTTACTATACAACTTACAATCCATAGAACATTCATCATCAAATTAACATTATCATGTGATCTCTAGTACTTATAAGTAGACCTACTAAATGTAACAGAATTTAGTTTGCTCTAAAAATATAGTTAGTATACAACTTACAACCCTTAGAACATTACATCATATTAAAGTCATCATATGATCTCTAGTAGTTATAAATCAACCTACTAAATGTAACAAAGTGGAGTTTCCTCAGAAAATCTAGTTACTATACAACTTACAACCCTTAGAACATTACATCATCAAATTAACGTCATCATGTGATCTCTAGAAGTTATAAATAGACCTACTAAGTGTGACAGAATTTAGTTTGCTATGAAAATATAGTTATTATACAACTTACAACCCTTAGAACATTACATCATACTAATGTCATCATGTGATCTCTAGTAGTTATAAATCGACCTACTAAATGTAACAGAATGGAGTTTCCTCTGAAAATCTAGTTACTATACAAGTTACAACATTACATCATCAAATTAACGTCATGAAGTGACCTCTAGTACTTATAAGTAGACCTACTAAATGTAACAGAATTAGTCCGCTCTTAAAATATAGTTAGCATACAACTTACAACCCTTAGAACATACATCATCATATTAATGTGATCATGTCATCTCTAGGAGTTATAAGTAGACCTACTAAATGTAACAGAATTTAGTTTACTATGAAAATATAGTTATTATACAACTTACAACACTTACAACATTACATCATATTAATGTCATCATACGATCTTTAGTAGTTATAAATCAACCTACTAAATGTAACAAAGTAGAGTTTCCTCAGAAAATTTAGTTACTATACAACTTACAACCCTTAGAACATTACATCATCAAATTAACGTCATCATGTGATCTCTAGTTGTTATAAATAGACCTACTAAATGAACAGAATTTAGTTCACTCTAAAAATGTAGTTAGTATACAACTTACAAACCTTAGAACATACATCATCATATTAACGTAATCATGTCATCTCTAGGAGTTATAAGTAGACGTACTAAAGGTATCAGAATCTTGTTGGCTCTAAAAATATAGTTAGCATTCAACAAGAAACCTTTAGAACATTACGTCTTATTAACATCATCATTTGATTTCTAACAGTTATAAGTAGACCTAAAAAATGTAACAAAATTTAGTTTGCTCTATATAGATATTGTACAACTTACAACCCTTAGAACATTACATCATCATACATACAGTTTTATGTGATTTCTAGTAGTTATAAATAGAACTACTAAATGTAACAGAATTTAGTTTACTCTAAAAATGTAGTTACTATACAACTTAAAACTCTTAGAAGATTACATTGTCAGGTGATCTCTAGAAGTTAAAAGTAGATCTAACAGAATTTAGTTTGCTCTAAAAAAATAGTTAGTATACAACTTATAACCTTTAGAATGTTACATCATATTAACGTCATCATGTGATCTCTAGGAGTTATAAGTAGACCTACTAAATGTAATAGAATTTAGTTTGCTCTAAAAATATGGTTAGTATACAACTTAAAACACTTAGAACATTACATCACCATACATACAGTTGTATTTGATCTCTATTAGTTATAAATAGACCTACTAAATGTAACAGAATTGAGGTTGCTCTGAAAATATAGTTAGTGTACAACTTACAACCCTTAGAACATTACATCATATTAATGACATTATGTGATCTCTACAAGTTATAAATAGACCTACTAAATGTAACAGAATTTCGTTTGCTCTGAAAATATTGTTATTGTACAACTTACAACCCTTAGAATATTACATCATATCAACGTCATCATGTGATCTCTAGGAGTTATAAATAGACCTACTAAATGTAACAGAATTTAGCTCGCTCTAAAAATGTAGTTAATATACAACTTACAACCCTTAGAACATACACCATCATATTAATGTCATCATATGATCTCTAGGAGTTAGAAATAGACCTACTAAATGTAACAGAATTTAGTTTGCTCTTGAAAATATAGCTAGCATACAACTTACAACCCTTAAAATATTACATCATATCAACGTCATCATGTGATCTCTAGTACTTATAAGTAGACCTACTAAATGTAACAGAATTTAGTTTGCTCTAAAAATATAGTTAATATACAACTTACAACCCTTAGAACATACATCATCATATTAATGAGATCATGTGATCTCTAGGAGTTATAAATAGACCTACTAAATGTAACAGAAATTAGTTTGCTCTGAAAATATAGTTATTGTACAACTTACAACCCTTAGAACTTTACATCATATTAATGTCATCATGTGATCTCTAGTAGTTATAAATCGACCTACTAAACGTAACAGAATTTAGTTTGCTCTAAAAATATAGCTAGTATACAACTTACAACCCTTAGAATATTACATCATATTAATGTCATCATGTGATCTCTAGGAGTTATAAACAGACCTACTAAATGTAACAGAATTTAGTTTGCTCTTGAAAATATAGTTAGCGTACAATTTACAACCCTTAGAATATTACATCATATTAATGTGATCATGTGATCTCTAGGAGTTAGAAGTAGACCTACTAAATGGAATAGAATTTAGTTTGCTCTAAAAATATAGTTAGTGTACAACTTACAACCCTTAGAACTTCACATCATATAAATGTCATCATGTGATCTCTAGGAGTTATAAACAGACCTACTAAATGTAACAGAATTTAGTTTGCTCTTCAAAATATAGTTAGCGTACAACTTACAACCCTTAGAATATTACATCATATTAATGTGATCATGTGATCTCTAAGAGTTAGAAGTAGACCTACTAAATGTAATAGAATTTAGTTTGTTCTAAAAATATAGTTAGTGTACAACTTACAACCCTTAGAACTTCACATCATATAAATGTCATCATGTGATCTCTAGGAGTTATAAACAGACCTACTAAATGTAACAGAATTTAGTTTGCTTTAAAAAGAAAGTTACTATACAACATACAACCCTTAGAATATTACATCATATTAACATCATCGTGTGATCTCTAGTAGTTAGAAGTAGACCTAATAAATGCAATAGAATTTAGTTTGCTCTAAAAATATAGTTAGTGTACAATTTACAACCCTTAGAACTTCACATCATATTAATGTCATCATGTGATCTCTAGTAGTTATAAATCGACTAAACGTAACAGAATTTAGTTTGCTTTAGAAATATAGCTAGTATACAACTGACAACCCTTAGAATATTACATCATATTAACGTCATCATGTGATCTCTAGGAGTTATAAATAAACGTACTAAATGTAACAGTAGAGATCATGTGATCTCTACTGGTTATAAATAGACCTACTAAATGTAACAGTATATTCTAAGGGTTGTCTGTTGTATACTAGCTATATTTTTAGAGCAAACTAAATTCTGTTAGTTTAGTAGGTCAATTTATAACTACTAGAGATCACATGATGACATTAATATGATATGAAGTTCTAAGGGTTGTAAGTTGTACAATAACAATATTTTCAGAGCAAACGAAATTCTGTTATAATTAGTAGTTATAAATCGACCTACTAAACGTAACTGAATTTAGTTTTCTCTAAAAATATAGTTAGTATACAACTTACAACCCTTAGAACGTTACATCATGATACATATAGTCATATGTGATCTCTAGTAGATATAAACAGACCTACTAAATGTAACAGAATATAGTTTGTTATGAAAATATAGTTATTGTACAACTTACAACCCTTAGAACATTACATCATCAAATTAACGTCATCATGTGATCTCTAATACTAATAAGTAGACCTATTAAATGTAACAGAATTTAGTTCGCTCTAAAAATATAGTTAGTATACAACTTACAACCCTTAAAACATACATCATCATATTAACGTCATCATTTGGTCTCTAGTAGTCATAAGTAGACCTACTAAATGTAACAGAATTTAGTCTGCTCTAAAAATATAGTTAGTTTACAACTTACAACCCTTACAACATACATCATCATATTAGCGTCATCATGTGATCTCTAGTAGTTATAAATAGACGTACTAAATGTAACAGAATTTTGTTTGCTCTAAAAATGTAGTTACTATAAATTTAAAACCCTTAGAAGATTACATTGTCAGGTGATCTCTAGAAGTTAAAAGTAGATCTAACAAAATTTAGTTAGCTCTAAAAATATAGTTAGTACACAACTTACAACCCTTAGAACATTACATCATCATACTAACATCATCAGATGATCTCTAGTAGTTATAAATAGACTTACTAAATGTAACAGAATTTAGTTTGCGCTTAAAATATACTTAGTATTACAACTTACAAACCATAGAACATTACATCATCATATTAACATCATCAGGTGATCTGTAGTAGTTAAAATAGATTTACTAAATGTAACAGAATTCAGTTCGCTCTAAAAATATAGTTAGTATACAACTTGTTAAAGAGAACCCACTAAAGGAACACATGAGGACAAAAATACTAACAATTCCATGAGATGTAATGGAACGGTAACCCAAGACAGAATGGAACACAGAGTAACATATTGAAGAGGTGGTCATATTTAAAGAAATATTGTCAGACAAAAGCACTAATGAAGTGTGGTAAGACAAGAATGAGTGGAATACAGAAGTTATTTAATTAGTAACATGTTCAAGAGGTGGTTACACTAAAGGAATATTTGAGGAATTATTAGTACACAAAATCAATAAAAAAGTATGTACAGGTCATTGAGATTGGTGGGTATGTGTACATCATTGAAATAGGTATGTACATGTTATTGTGGGTATGTGCTTGTCATAATGTAGGTATGTATGTACATATAACTGGGATATATATCACTGGGCTATGAAACATTACATAGCTGGATCACAAAAGATTTGGTATGTGTACATATGTTGCTATGCTACATTATGTGGCCAATATGAAATTATGTAATATATCTTTGGACTACATTGTGTTATAGGATATTATGTGACTGGATCTCAAGATACACATGTATTAATATGATTATGTATATGTCAGAATAAGATCAGGGTTATATAGTATGTGTAGATGTACAAGTACAATTTATAGGATTGACAAGTTAGGGTTACATAGGACGTGTATGTGTATATGTACATATTATAGGACTGACAAGACAAAGAGATGAGGGTTACATAGGATATGTATGTGTATATGTACATGTTATAGGACAAGACAAGAGATTAGAGTTTTAGGATATACATTTTGTGTCACAAACTGCCAGTACATTCACTGAAATGGTTTTAATAATAAGATAATGGCTACTAGAGAACAACAACAGGACTTAAGACTACAAGTTGTTACAAGTCACAATGTTTGTAGTTTAAATAAGAAATCACCTAATTAATGCTAAATTAAAGGTCACTTAAAAGGACACACTAACCTCATGTGTTGACTCCAGTCCTTGAGATAAATTTTAACAACATTGATGTTATACAGTTGATACTATTAATACAACATACAACGATATGACACAATAACATTACGATGGTTGAGCATGTTCTAAAATTAGACTCTTTGACCCACAAACCTCATGTACTTAGCTACATGACTGCCCTATATCTACAAGCTTACTATGTCAAGGGAAGCAAGTTAACAATCTGTCATAAATTATATATTATAGACTTGGAGAATAGTTTAGTTTTTTCTAAAAATTACACAACTACTCCTCATTCTAGTAAAACTGTAGTCTGAATGTACAAAAACTTCTTCAATGCATCAACCAGGCTCCCAATCGAAAACACAGATGTTATGCTAGAAAAAAGTTTTCACAAAGTTATGGCATTACTATTCTAGCTATATAATGACTAACAGTCAAAGGCTCTTCATAACTGAAAAAAGGGACTTTCATATTATATAGTTATATGAATACACATTATGGTGTCGGCCATGGCATTACATTAAGTCAATCTCCAAAAAAGCTATGTGTTAGTACATATTATACACACAACTACGTACAGCAACTTTGATATCACAAGGCTCTATGAATGTAGTCATATTTATAGAAGACAATACATAATATATGTGTGCGTTAATATAATTCAGTAATTATTACACAAAAACTCTCTAATTCAAGATGGTAGACCTAATGACTTCAATGCAGCTACGTATAAATAAATCTGGATCAGACAAAAGTTAGAAGATGCTTCGTTAGTATATAAGTATTTTTACTACAAAAGCTTGACTACCAAATAGAGATGCAATACTAATTTTAAATACCCTAACTATCTATAGGCCATCTATAGGCTACCAATATTTTTTTTGTAGTTACAAGAGTTAAGAGGAAAGTTTTACACATATCTACATTGTGTACAATTAATCTGACCGAGTAGTCTTCTCTGTCTTTTACTGCTAAAAATCGGAACCAGCATACATGGTTTCTTCGTTGTTGTCTTGATGATAATTTCTGATCGTTGTAACATTTTCTGTTCATAATGTGAGCGAGACTTGGCAAGATAGCAGCTTCTCGTCAGCACTGCCAGACGTCGTCTGCCTTCGTCTTGTTGAAATGAAGCGGTTCAACTAGAGTATACTATCTTTACCACTAAAAAATTGGCGCTACTAAGCGGGTTGTCAAACTTAGCATGCTCAGTTTACGCATCATGATAAGAAGACTACAAGAAAAATAAATAAATATTGTAAAATTAACCTCAACAGATAGTGAGCATTTAGTTTACTGAATGAGTCACATGATAACATAAATAATAATATGATAATTAACCGATATTGCAAAATTGAATACATTAAGGCGCGTTCTCTATCATTTATAATCTTGTTCTATGGCTTACAATGAGGAGCTGTAGGTAGTCCAGGAGGATAGAGAGAATTGAAAAAGAAAGAGATTGCATGATCATAGTAGAGATAGTAATATGAAGCTCTGACTATTCCATTCTACCTAAAGAAATCATGTAAGTGCTTTCTGGCAGTCTCAGCATCAATTAGTATTGTATGATTATGTATGAAAAGCCATTACATAATTTAGAATTATACACCATCAATGTCAGCTCTTCTTTAAAAAAGACAATAAAACTACAAGAAGTTTATATAATTATAATAAACAAATGATCCGGTATATAAAGCATTATTATAGCAATATCTTTGAAGGAGCATTAAAATTAAATGTTAAAACTGTTGGTAAAAGATTTACTATCTTATTTATTTGAGTATTTAGACATCACAGAGGAGGAGGATAGAGGATAATATGGAGGTAGTTCCTTTGTCCTAAAACCAAGTTCTTAATTCTCTTTGTCTACCACATCTGACTCAGGATATGGAGCTGTTGATGGAACAGGAGGATAAAGTGCAGGATTATAAGGAGAAAGGGGGGGGGGTATTGATGGGTTAAAGGATGAATGAGGCTCTTGAGTTGTAGTTGAAGGTGCTGGAGGTGTGTCTAGCCTTGCTAACGAGATGGGAGGATGGTTTGTAGTAGTCATTGAGCTACGATGATCTGATGGTGTCCAAGTTCGACCCACATTACAGAATGGATTTCTGACGTTGCGGAATGGATTCTCAGGTAAATTATGTTAGTCTCTAATAAATAGTATTATAACACCAACAATAATCACAAATCCAACAACACTTCCAATTGTAGCCCCAACGATATGATCAATTGTGTCTAGAAAATATTTTGTAATAATATCAATTTAAAAACTTACAAGAAGAAGATCTAATGGTGTTACTACTATCAGTAGTACGAGCTGAATCTGCGGGGTTAAAGAAAAAATGACTATTAAATTATCATATTAGATGGTACGCTAGTATTATTAAAATGTGGCATGTTACTATAGCAACAGTGACTATATAATGTATTGTCGCTATGGCAACAGTGACTAATAATGTATTGTCACTATAAGTTAACTGTATTAAAACATCTACTTTACAACAGGTAATGGTGACATCTTTGTTATGTCCATAGTTATAATCATCACTGCCAGGACATCTCTGACATGTTGTTATACAACTATCTCCAAAATCACACTCTAGATCATCCAACCAAATCGATTGAGAAGTGTTCCCTTGTCTATGGAGATAACAACTGATCATGTAGTCTGTTACTCACATAGACAGATGCTCATATCGATAATAGGTATTATAACCTAATTGTTTACATGTTGCTATAGCTTTGTATAATCCAAAAGAATCATCACAATGTGTTCCCTATCGTCCATTACAGTACACTTCAATCAGTCCTTCATTGACATAGTTGCCTCCCGTGAGACGTACCATACCATTATATGGGTTGTTCCAAATATGAGTAGAATCTGTGAGATGACCAAAGTAACCGTTACTCCAGAATATCTGTGTCATATGTGTGTCATATAGAGTGTAGATGATATAGCTTTACTAAAATGTACAGACTTGCAGTCATTCTAAAAAGGATATTCTTAAAAAATTAATTTATTGATGTAAGGGTTTAACAAAAGGTGTTATAGTATAGTTATCTAAAATCTTTGTCGCATTGACTGAATTCTCTTAATTATCTTTGTAGCTGTGGAGATGTTAATGCATTATAATTAAGATATTACCAATAAAAGCAGGATAGCTCCTTAGAAAGAGAATGAGAGAGGAGTGGCAAAATACATGTACACTTACAGAGTAAGTACAATACCTGACACTTTAAATTTACTTTGTTGGTAAATCAATGAACAATTGATAAATTTAATTTTAATTACGCAATCCACTACTGAGGATCTGTCCTTTCCAATTTTGCGAATTACAGTTATTTACAGTATTTCTGTCACACCTCACCTCCTCTAAAGAGAGACCTGTGCCAAGAGTGACTGTACTTTCTGTTTGGTTGAATCTCCTTTTTTTTTAAGTTACTGTTGATCTGTCATACTGTTGTTCTTGAAGGAATAAGGTATGATCCTATTAATAATTTCTTCATGTGTTCACAAATAAGAGAGTTTGGGGTTATATGAAATGATTATGTCATGAAGGCTTATGGTCCAAAGAAAATCTTGTTGATTGTTCATTTGTCTTATGTGCAAGTTTGTATTAAACTGGTCATTATTAAGGTTAATACTATGTGAGACTAGTTCAGTAAATTGGACTTTCCTTAGTGTATGACCAGATGCTCAAACTTGACCTTTCTTAGTGTATTGTTCAGATGCTTCTTTGAAATGTGAGAATGTGACTTAAGTCCAATATCTTTGCATTTAAACCACATTTTACTAACCAATCAGAATGCTTGAAACCTATTGCATCATCAGCTTAGCTGCGCAAATTATTATCAATAGTAAAGCCTAAAAAAAGATGTGACATTAAGAATAAGAGTATAATTGTTCCAAAGTAATCCTTGAAGTTATCACAAGCATAAGGTGATTACTACTTTTGAGAAAAACTTTTTGACTGGAATCTGCAGTTCTGTTTATAAGTTACCATGTCAAGGAATTTGTCTAAAGTCACCAGACATCCTTTCTTACATTAAAAGTAAGTGGACGTCTCAGTGTGAGACTGTACTCTCCTAGCTCAATCCACAGTATAATTTGGACAAATGTTATTATAATTATTTTACAATATGAGTGGATCATTGATGTAACAACTAGTTATATGGAAGATATTAATATTCTTTATTTATCAGATTATGTGAAATGTAATACAGTATATTTAATGATTCCACTCAAGGGGACATCATCAGATATATTATATTTTATGTAATTGGCTGTTACATGTATTGGACTATACACAGGTGATGCTTGGTTGGTTGATAGGAACCTCCTTTTTTTCATAGAAAATTCTAAAATTCTTTAAAAGTCCTTTGTATGGACCTAATATATATATATAATAATGATAATAAGATTATAGTTAGCACTTGTAACTTGACACTCTACAAATAGAAAGTTCAATGACCACTAGACCATCTTGTATGTATACGTCTAGTAATAAATGTATATGAAAGTTAATATGAAAATTGTAAAAACAAGACTATAAATATTGTATACATTATTCTACAATTACTTTGATAATAAATCTGTTACTAAGTACTAATATTAATGAGGTTAGTTACCATATTAACTGTAAATATAATGGTTTATAAAATATGTGATTATCATATATTTTAATTTAATTATATTATATATACATTTTAAATTAGTTACTGAAAATTTTTCACCTTTTAGATCTGTGACTCTGACTACACTGTGAAGTAGTAGTGCGATAGTGTATTTACATGAAAATGGCAGCAGGTAAATGATCATTATAATTGTAGACAGTAACAAAGATAACTGTCCATGTATTACTATAATTATTACTATTATAGTTAATAATTAGCCCCACCCTAATGTGTTTAATGTCCACCTTATTTAGTATTAATTTTGTTTGACATACCACATATTCTATTTATAAGCCAACCACAAACCATTGTATTATAAGTATACTCTATCCAAGTTGAGAAGAGCTACCCAGACATGAAAGTTTACTCTTTAAATAGTTAGTATATCCAAACATTAGGTCATTATTAATCATTATTATTGGTATTATTTATAATTTATTTGTTCACGTAGAAACATTTGAGAGACTTCAATTTAACCTTAATCCCAACACTGGAATATTTGATTCAGGTAATTTAGTTTCTCTGTAATATGTCAATACAGTATGTTAACTGTTACACTTGGACATTTACTGTAGTATTATAATTATAGCTACTTCACAGCACTAAGGTATACATATATATATATATGTATATGTTGTATTATGTAATAAGCCACATATATGTATGTAGTATATGCAAGGGGTTGGGTCTGTTTAATCTTCACCTTGTGCAATACTAATTAATATCTTGGTCTTTCTCTCCCTCATGTTATGTTATTCATATACCAGAGTTGTGTAATACATATATGTATAGAACATGTTGTCCAATGTTAATTATGATTTAGTGTTGTATGAAAAGAACCAACAGTGTAGTTAATTTTCTTACATGAACTATATTCACTTGTAGTTAGTATATCCAAACATTAGGTCATTATTAATCAATTCAATATTATTATTGACTATCTATAATTTGTTTGTTCACGTAGAAGCAATTAACAGACTTCCATCTAATCCTAATCTTGAAACTGAAATATCAGATTCAGGTAATATAATTTCTATTATGATATGTCAATACATTATGTTAATGGTTACACTGGACATTTACTGTAGTAATTTAATTATAGCTTCTTCCCAGGACTAACTGATAGTTTTAGTAAACAATGTGTAGTGATGTCCAGTACTACCATACCTTGTCTTTTGTATTAACTAGCAATCCTATATATCCCAGGATACTAAGTAGTCCCTAAGACTAGACCAATGTCAACACTGAGTATCCTTAAATTGATATTGGTTGTGTTTAGTACATGTAGGTTCCTCAATACCAAGTATCACTGGTATATCTTGATATGATCCCAACTCAAGAGATATACACATTCCTTAGTGCTAAGTATTCATACTAACTGTAGTATATCTTGGAATGGTCAATTTATTAGCCCAGTAAATATGCATCCCTAAACACTAGTACCACTGGATACTTAGTACATCCTGGGATGGTGAGTGTCAGTAATCAAGTGCATACCTATGTATCACTTAATATTGAGTATCCCTTGGTACTTAGTACATTGTCATTTAGAGAAAAGTTAATTATATGAGTAAATCTACCAGGACCATTACTGATAACATTTTCACCAAATACTTGTTTTTGCTTGTCATTTTCCCTTATCATTATTTCTAAGACAGTATGTGAAGGTTTCCAATTTTTTAGTGAATTTTCTTCTTAACCATCATCACAGTGCCTATTTATTATATTCATGTATTTTTGATATAAACTTATGTGAACTTAACACTATAATTATAGTAGTCATATAAATTTAATTTTACATATACACAAATAGTTATGTGCTATGAAAGACTTTTTCTATTGTTTCTAAACATTTTTATTCTAGTTAGTGAAAAATCGTGTGTACATTTGTCAATAATCGGGAACATTATGACATCATGTTGTGGTAGCCTGTGAACAATGCCATTCCTATTATATTGGATTTCTTTCCTAAACATCTAACACCTCAACTTTTCATGTTGTAAGTGGATTTATAAGATTTACTGAATAGAACAAAATATTTCTCTCTAGCTTATCATTAGCCTGAGATAAACCAAGTATGTGATGTATAGAATTATTTTAGTAATCAAGATATGAGTAATCACAAAACATACCAACATCTTTTAGTCTCACATTTTAGCATGTATGAAGCCACTCTGACAATCCTTGTTTAGCCTGAGTATGCATGGATTCATACATTATGAGAAAGTTATTTTTCATGGTACAGTACATCATAGTATTTTGTATAATCAGATGTGTACACTCCTTTCATTATAAGGTTGGTCATATAGATCAATGACCAAATAAATTATGCACTTTACACTTCCGAGTATATTTTTTGGACTTCAAGCATTATTATTATTCAGATATAGATAACTTGTTTTTCAACTATCCCTTTGCTTTCAAAGTTCTTTAATGTCTTTCTTAGCTCCAGTAAAGGTTGCTGTGTAGTTATGTTGCTTAACAGTTAGGGAACTACTGATTAGATTTAAAGACTGTTATTCAATAGGTTATTGCCTATCTATACTTGAATTCATAGTACTGCTATTGAGAGTATAATTTGTTTATAGTTTCTTTGGTCTTTACTCTGATCTAGTTTATTGCTGTTGTACAATTCATGAGCTGTGTAAACATATAGGAGTGGGTATACAAACAATTATGTTGTGTTACTGAGCCACTCCATCCCATCTTGCCACCACTTATTGAAGAGTATGTTCAGGCTGTTCTTCTTGGCTGTCTCTCCTCATCTCATACTCTAAAAGACACTGCCACCATGACTGTTGTCCAGGTATGAATGTAACCTGTTTTAAAGTAAGTTTAATATTTTTCGTATCCAGACTCCTTTTACAACTGAAGAGGTATTTGATAATAAAGCCACACCCACTGGACAAAACTTGTTATCTCAAATATTAAATTTATATTTCTATCAGGACACATATCTCGGAAATTTGAAACAACTATGTAAGTAGATGGATGGGTGAATGAATGGGTGATGGACATGTAGACAGAAGGATGAATTAATAGAAATCATCAGTAATCTTGTACTGATATAGGTTGTTGTCATTAAACTATCATTATTACTATATTGTATAATTATTATTATACAGATCTATTTAAAGGAATGTTGATAGTAGGAAAGAACCCTTCCCAGTTTAGTGCCTCTAAAAATCAACAGTTATCGCTGAAAGGGCTAAAAATTTCAATACCAGCACAAGTTATCACACCTGTAAATGCTTCATATGAAATTACTGCTACTAGATTGTGGGTTGGCAAATTTGAATTTCCTGAAAATACCAAACTTGTCAGTGGGGTGTGTCATATATCAATCTCTAGCTTATTTCAGCTTAATAGACCAGTTACAGTTCAACTAGAGCATTGTGTTAACATTATTGATAAGAAACAAGCAAAATATCTGTTTTGTTGTCAGACATGGGGCAAGCACTTGAGTGCTTGTGCTTGAAAGCACTTTAAGCACATTTTTTGGAATGCTTGGAGGTGCTTTCAAGCATTTATTATATATAAAGCATTTATGCTTGTGCTTGTGCTTAAGCACTTTATAGCATTAATGCTTTAAAGCACTTTATAAGCACTTTTAAGCACAAAGGCTGCAAGTTCTTTGTGGACTTAGCACATCTATTAATACTCTTTTGCTATCAGTCTGTTTATCCATCATTAGCAAATATAACTACAACTGTGTTGGGAGTTCCTGTATCTTTTTATGTAGTAGAGCAGCTGTTTAGTGTGGCAAGCAAGATCTTTAGGCCAGAGAGATGCCGACTGGTAGATACTATATTCTATAATAATATTTATATGATCTAACAAGAAGTACTTTAAAAGTTGACTTAGATAAAAGAATTGTTTATTTGAAGGACATTTTTTTGTCAAAAATGCTTGTGCTTGTGCTTCAAGCATTTTTTAAGTGCTTGAATTTGTGCTTCAAGCACTTATTTTTTAGAAGCATAAATGCTGGTGCTTGTGCTTAAGCTCTTTTATGAATGCTTTAAGTTGTGCTTCAAGCACTTCAGTAAATGCTTGCCCCATGTCTGTTTGTTGTTGCTAAATATGGTCCACCTTTCAAGTTTGAATATCTAGAAGGAGAATAATTTTTTCCTGGTTCACAATATGGGACTACACATCTAAAAGAATTTTCATATCTAGCTATAGTACTCTGTACTATAGATAGGCACATTGGGTCTAGGAAGAGTAGTTCAAGGAGTTGCAGTTAGCGTGCCATTTTGGATCTAGAAGTATTTCTAGGAGGTGCAGTTGGTGGTGCCACATTGGGTCTAGGAGCAGGTGTAAACAGTGGTGCCATTGGATATCATTATGCAACTAGTAAGTATATACTGATCAGTTATACATGTATGGAATAAAATGTTTAAAACTATTTTGGGTGAGTCAGCAATTGTATGCTTTATGCTATGAGTCATAAGTTTGAATTAAACTCTAAAATATAGTTTTACAGATACTGATCTTCCTAACTGCAACTATAGAACTTATATATTCTACAAAGTAATAAATTTGGGGACATAGATGATACAATTCATAGTTGTTCAAAATACATTTATATCAGGCTTGGTGTCAAATACATGAGTATTTGTATTTAGTTATATTTAAATACGTATTTGTATTTGTATTTTGAAATTTTGAAACAGGAAGTATTTTTATTTGAAATACGTTGTGAAATCTTCAAATACTCCTTTTAAAATTATTTGTTTCTCAGCATAGCAGGAAAAGATTTTTGCCCCAATTGATGTCGTTTAACTGACAAAACATTTGAAGAACTTGTGCTTATTAGATGCAATCAATAATTTGTAATGATTAGTTGATTACATGTAAAAGCAAAAGTACAATAGTGGGATAGTACAAAGAAGTATTTGGAAAGTACTTAAATACTTTTCAAAGTATTTGTATTTGTATTTAAAATACATTCCTACTAGAAGTATTTGTATTTGTATTTTGTATTTCATGTTTTGAGAGTATTTATATTTGTATTTAAATACTATTCAATGTATTTGACCCCATGGCTGCTTTATATGGGGCATATATTCTTATGCAGTAAATGTTTATCACTTTAAATTATTATGTAATCATCAATATTTCTTACATAGGTAATTGCAAAATGGAAGTCTGATTTTGGTATTCAAGAATTGAATTTTCCATTTCATTTTGCTATTAACACTCCCTCATCAAGAGAACAGGAACTCAATTCATGATATAATTTGTACAAGTGTTATTATATTTTACAATAAATAGAAAAAGAGTAGGGTATTATCTTAGAGACCACTATGGAGATGTCTCTGGCTGTCTATGCTTTGTAAAACTACTTTAGAAAATATATACTTTAATTTTCATACCACAATAATAGTAGTAAGTCAGTTCATGCATGATTAGCAGAATTGTAACATATTGGAACCTGAATGTAGTCAATAATACTGAACAGAAAGATAGTACATGATGCTATCAGAAATCAAAAGGTGTGTTCTTATTGTTGTCTGAAAAAATTATTTTCATTATAACATTATAACTAACAGGACATATCATACATACTTTCAAAGTTTAAAAGTCTTTCAGACAAAGACACAATGGAAAGTATGCACAAAAAGAGAGACAATGGAGTAGAAATAGACTTACAAGGGTAATCTTTGATATCCTACAAAAAATATTGATATAGGCATCTGTTAATGTAGAAACTAGCTGTTTGCATGGCTATTTCTTAAAAGAGCAGAAAAAATATTGAAAGGAGAGCCTTGTTGTGGAATTAATAAGTAGCCATGAAATTGAAGTAAATGAAGATAATAAAGAGGATGTATGTTCAACAGTACATAAAGTCATGTACTGAACAAAAAGGTGTTAACACATAAGTTTGTCATTGTTTGAAGCATGATGGGTAGAATTTCTTTGAAGAATGGATACAGGACTTTGTACAATTTTTTATACAAAGCAACTTCCTCATCAAAAAATGTAATTAGAATGCTTAGTAGTAGGGGTGGACCATATATTAGTTGTAGTGATATCATAAAACTGAAGAGCATGGTTTATTGAATGAGTGTAAATTTCTTGCTTGAAAAATGATAAAACTGTACCTTCACAATGTGTAAAATTTCTAAAAAATATCCTTGACAAATCATTTGAAAATCTAAGGCTCAATGGTGTGATTATTAGTAGGTTGATCTCTAACAATACTACTCCATTATATCTTTAAAATGGGAATAGTAAAATGAGGTTATATGGCCATATTCACTAATACTAGAAGGTAAATATCAATGCATGTGGATATTAGGAGTCACTAAATTATCTCCAAAATTTTGATTGAAAGCATCTACAAAACTGTAGGAGTAATGTATCTACTACATTTATTGTTTGCTTGTGATTGGTTTAGTGCAGAGAAGTCTTGGTGATGGAACAAAATGTTTCCAGTATTAAAATTGGTCTCTAGATATAAGGTCATAAATAACATGATCCAAAGTAAAGTTCCCATTCTGTTTTTATTTTATATTGTAGTTTTTTATTAAATTTTAAATTTTTGGTGTCTTCTAAAATACAAGGCATAATTATGACTTTATATGTACTATCACTTTGTAAGATAAGGATAGTTAGTGTTAATCAGCTAAGACCTTAATTTTCTGTTGTGATCATGTTCTGACAAAATTTACAGATAATTTCTGGATATGAAGAGAATACATCAATAAAATAATAGCAATGGTAAAGTCATTGCTCTCAAAACAATTTAATTAAAATCAGTACAAACACCATGTCATTGTTGTTACTACTTTGAGATTTCCCTCGTTACAAGTGTACAAATTTGTACCGATGATTTGAATTTAAAATTACTGAATGGACTAATATAATCCTCAAGTTACAATTGAACAGTTAAACTGAATATTTAACAGTAGAAGAAAAATTATGCAACATCTATTGAATTATAATAACTTGATTGTTAATAAATTATGACTTTTAGTATTATTTATGCATATGTATCTTAGATATGTCATTATTACCATATTTAACATAACATTATCATTTAATGGCAAAATCTGTAATCTGTTAAATATATTAATAAATTAAAGAGCAATAATTTACCATGTCATCCATTGTTCAGCAGTAAAACCTTTACTTTGTTCAATATAATTTGGCAGTTACATTTTTCAGTATTCTATAGAGGAGATACATATATACCAATTATATAGGTAATAAATACAACATGTACAGAAAATTCATATATATTATGCGTACATAATACAAATAAAGACTTAATTCAAGTTACTACACAATATGACATATGTTTTGAACTTAGTCTATCGGACATGCTAGTATTTATGTCAAGTAACCTGACTGATACCAGTATGTTTTTTAATAGGTATCTGTTTCAGGTGTGAAACTTCAAAGGAAATCATCAAACTATATTGAGCGAACACTACACTCTATAAGAGATTTTCTGTAGGTTCTCATACTATGCTACTATTATGTCTTTAACATAGAGGTAATTCCTCAAAAAGCACTCAAAGCTATATAAATTTGCCAATTCAAATGTATAGGTTATGAAATCATTATAAGATGTATCTCATTACATACATACATAAATATTTATAGGCACATAATTGCACTTACACGATTTAGAATTATTTTGATACCATCTTCTCATCAATTGCAATGTGACCTGCTCTTCAGGCGGTGATGGTGGATTTGACATATCATGACATTCTAACGTGTTTATTGCCTGGCATATAACTCAAAAGGAATAATATAATGTATATTTATTTTTAAATACCCCTTGCTGTAGGCGTGCCCATTTTGGGCGAGGTCAACATGGCATCTGATGAAAATGCTCTTTTTCCTGGCTACAAAACAACTAAAGCGGATTTACCTTCGAAGTAGACGTATGAAGAAAAGTTTCAAATGATTGGAGGCTAAGATCCTTATGAAATGCCAAAAGAGGCTTGGGTGGACTGTGGATGATATTGACAAATGGCCAAGTACAACCTACATCTTCTTTCGTTCCAAAGTCATTGGTTCCAGCTTTACCACCACTTTTATCGGAGTTATATAACAGTAGATTCTTGTCAGCTAGTTTCTCTGAATTGCTAACTGTTGTCAACATATCTGTTACTCCTGCTCAGCATACTGCTGTGGAAGAGGGTACAAGAGATCAATTGAAATCTCATCTATGGTTTAATATAAGAACACGAAGAGTGACAGCATCTAAGTTAAGAGCTGTATGTGTAACAGATGAGACAATGCCTTCTTCTTCAAGCCTGATCATGTCTTGCTGTTTCCCAGAAGTATCACAATTTAAGAGAAGTGCTACTGTATGGGGCTGTGAACATGAAAGTGAAGCTCGAGAAAAGTACAAGTTGCAGTCGTCATTATCACACAAACAACTCTCAATAGATGACTGTGGATTCTTTATTCATCCAGAATTTTCCCACTGCCCAGACTGCCGCAAACTACCTCAATTTAAAAGAAGGAAACTATAAATACATTACACTTATTATGATTATTCAAATGGTATAACAGAATCAAATAAATTTATCAAAGCACAAAGAGTAGTTACAATTTTGTCTAGAGGGGGTACACTGTTGTCTTTACAGAGTGCTACATCAATTGGTTGAGTATCAGAATACTTTTGCCGAAGAAGTCCTATCACCCGCTCTACATGTATTCTAATATTGGTGATATGTCTTGTCTGTTCAACATCAATGCCAGGCAACTGTTTTTTGTCTCTAGTAAAGGATGGAATAGTAACTCATACAGCATAGATAGTTCAGAGAAGTTCATATGACTATTTTGTCATCTCTACATAATAGCACAAATAACAAACAATTAAGGATATACACTATCTAAATTATTTAAACAATACACTGATATGTTGTTACATTCTGTGCGTGTGTTATTATATAGGGATGATATAATACCATTCCCAGTCCCTACTATCTTGTTTACATTCTTTGTATTGGACTGATATTACTCATCTCTACATTTACTTGGTTTTTGGAAATTATTTCTATTTATTTGTATATCTGTGAGTATACACAGCCTGGATATCATTTAATTGTAAAATTAGAAACTATTAAAAAGCCAAATATCTGTCATTAGTACATCATCACGTTGTACATATATGTTGTAAAATACACTATTCAACTAGAGGAAATTTGTGCTGATATTAACAAATTAATATTATTATAATTAATTATTAACAGATTTCTGTGTAGAAAAATTTCAGATACAACGTGAGGAAATGAAAAGAGATTATTAGAGATACACACTCAATCCAGAGCAGTTAGGATGAGAGGAGGTAGAAGTGATAGCAAAGATTTATTTTTCATGAGATAATTATGTATTTAGTTTTTTGACATTATCATAAACACTACTTAGTCTAGTTTGATAACCTAGTAAAATTCACATAACATGTCATCAGGATATATAAAGAAGTCAGACACAGCTGTTGCCAGATATATCATATATTGAGAGATGTTCATTACTGAACTGAGATAATGTACATAGTCAAATATAGTAGTGAATGGGACACAATATAACAAGTTAGTTGACTTGATCTAGAGTAGGAGAAATAACAATATGAAAGTATGATATATTGTAATGTAAATTCTAAGTGTATTGAATGCAATTTTGTCATTTTATTCACTATATTGTTTTTGGTTACCACATTTATGGTCCTGTCATTAATGATTACTTTACATTATAATACTTTGTAAGTGTGATATATTGTAATATAAATTGTGATTGTATTGAATGCAATTTTGCCATTTCATTCACTCTCTTCCTTGTTTTGTATTATCTCATCTATAATGCTCTCATTATTGATCATATAAATGTGTGTCCTTTACAATAATATAATAGTTAGTTAGTAAGTATGATATGTTGTAATGTAAATTCTAAGTGTATTGAACGAAACTTTATCATCTTATTCACTTTATTGCTTTTATCTCTGCATTTATGATGCTGTCGTTACTTGTCATCTGAAATAATGATTTAAAATATAATAACCGGTAAGAGTATATATTGTAATATAAATTCTATGTGTATTGAATTCAATATTGTCATGTTTTTTGCTCTATTTTTAGTTTCCACATTTGTGGTGCTGTTATTACTAATTATCTAATTGTGTGTCCTTTACAATATAACACAATGGGTAAGTGTGATATATTGTATGTAATTGTGTGTCCTTTATAGTCTTTAAGTGTGATATACTGTAATGTACATTCTGAGTGTATTAAATACAATTTTCTCATTTCATTCCCACTCTTCCTTGCTTTTTATTATCTCATCTATAATGCTCTCATTACTGATCATCTAAATTTGTGTCCTTTACCATAATACAATAGTCAGTAAGTGTGACTTATTGTAATGAAAATTCTAAGTGTATTGATTGCAACTTTTCATTCACTATATTTCATTTCATTCACTATATTGTTTTTAGCTACCACATTTATTGTCCTGTCATTACTGATCATCTAATTGTGTGTCCTTTACAATATAATAGTCTGTAAAGTGTGATATATTGTAATGTAAATTCATTTTATTGACTATATTACTTTTGGTTACCACATTTATTATCCAGTCATTACTTCCCATCTTCATGTCTTTTACAATATATATTCTGTAAGGGTGATATATTGTAATGTAAATTCTGAGTGTATAGAACGCAATCTTGTCATTTTAATAACTCTATTGTGTTTAGTTACCACATTTATGGTCCTGTCATTACTTGCCATCTTAATGTGTCTTTTACAATATAATAGTCAGTAAATGTGATATATTGTAAAGTAAATTGTGAGTGAATTGAATGCAATGTTGTCATTTTATTGACTATATTGCTTTTGGTTACCACATTTATGGTCCATTCAGAACTTCCCTTCTTAATGTGTTTTTTACAATATAGTAATCTGTAATATAATAGTCAGTAAGTGTGATATACTTTATTCTAAGTGTATTGAATGCAATTTTGTCATTTTATTGACTATATTTCTTTTGGTTACCACATTTATGGTCCAGTCAGTATTTTATATCTTAATGTGTCTTTTACAATATCGTAATCTGTAAGTGTGAGATATTGTAATGTTAATTCTGATTATTATTGCACTTAATTTTGTCGTTTTATTCACTATATTGCTTTTGGTTACCACATTTATGGTCCTGACATTACTGATCATCTAATTGTGTGTCCCTTACAGTACAATAGTCTGTAGGTGTGATGTATTGTAATGTAAATTCTGAGAGTAATGAATGCAATTTTGTCGTTGTATTTACTATATTCTTTTTTTGTTACCACATTTATGGTCCAGTCAGTACTTACCATCTTAATGTGTCTTTTACAATAATTGTAATAGTCAGTAACTGTGACATAATTAATGTAAATTCTAAGCTTATTGAATGCAATTTTGTCATTTTATTTACTATATTGTTTTTGATTACCTCATTTATGATCCTGTCATTACTGATCTTCTAATTGTGTATCCCTTGCAATATAATAGTCTGTAAGTTTGATATATTGTAATGTAAATTCTGAGTGTATTGAACGCAATTTTGTCATTTCATTTACTCTATTTTTTTTAGTTACCACATTTATGATTCAGTTAGTACTTCCCATCTTAATGTATATTTTACAATATAATAATCTGTATGTGTTATATATTGTAATATAAGTTCTGAGTGTATTGAATGCAATTATGTCATTTTATTCACTATATTGTTTTTGGTTCCAACATTTATGGTCCAGTCAGTACTTACCATCTTAATGTGTCTTTTACAATAAAGTAGTCAGTAAGTGTGAGATATTGTAATGTAAATTCTAAGTGTATTGAATGCAATTTTGTCATTTTATTTACTATAATATTGTTTTTGGTTACCACATTTATGGTTGATTAGCATACTCTGATTATTGCCCTATTCGTAACCCTATAGCTGGTGAATTAGACACAGAGTCTTATATAGAGCAGTTGAATCATTATTGTACAATCTGAAAGAATAGTATTGGAAACTAAGCAATCCACTGCCTACACTATTTCACATCCACTTCTATCAGTCTATCTCTTTCAGAACCTTCCTATCTGAATGGAAATGCTCACATATAACTCCTATTCTAAAATCTACGTCAGCTTCATCACCATCGTGTTATCGTCCTATTTCTCTCTTATTTATCTCTTGTAAGTAAGCTGTTGGAAAAGCACATTTCTCTATGGATGCGCAACTGCTCTCAAAATAACGTTCTCTCTCTGATAGTCAGTTCGGTTTTCGCCCAGGTTTTAGTACTGAATCTGCTCTCATCTCCACAGCCCACTTGTGGCACCAGACCCTTGATTCCTCCTCTTCTATCTGTACTGTCTTCTTTGATCTTAGCAAAGCTTTTGATTCTATTCCTCATTCTCCTTTGCCGGTCTCTCTTTCTTCTCTTCATCTCCCTCCAATCCTACTTCACTGGTTTCTCTCTTACTTAAGTAACTGTTCTCAACAAGTACTAGTTGTGGTGAATGTAGTTATCTCTGACAGTACTCTTGTTACTTCAGGAGTTCCTCAGGACTCTATTCTAGGCCCACTCTTGTTTATCTTATACATTAATGATATCTCTAAACTCACACTCTCCTCTTCTACTAAACTAATCCTCTAGGCTGATGACATTCTTTTATTGGCCCCATTCTCATGTAGCTCTGATTTCACCGCCATTCAAATTGACATCAACACTATCAATGATTGGATCCAATCACATCTCCTAAAAATTAACGCTCAAAAAACAAAATACATGCTTATTTCCAGGAAGAGTCAGTTATTTCTATCCTCTTTATCTCCTCTATTCCTGAACTCTTCTACCATTGAACGTGTTTACTCTTATAAGTACCTTGGAGTTTTTATCAATAGCAACCTTTCATGGTCTCCTCACATCTCTTCTGTGTGCTCCAAGTCTCATAAAATTCTTGGCTACATCTTTCGTAACTTTTATCACTTCTCCTCTCCATCATCACTTTTTACATTATACTCTTCGCTAGTTCTTCCACACCTATCTTACTGTTCATCTCTTTGGGATCCTCATACTAAATCTGATATTAAAAATCTTGAAAGAATCCAGAAATTTGCACTTAGAATATGTTCTAAACAGTGGCACTCTAACTATGACAGAAACCTTCAATCTTGTCCCCTTATCCACTCGAAGAGCTATTTCTAAACTTACTCTTCTCTTTAAATTTATGAATGGTTTCACTTTTCTTCCAAATAGTATTTTATCACTTCAACCTCCTCCTCCAAGACCTTCCAGATACTAGCATACTAACAATCCCTTTTTGCCATTCATCTGCCGCCTTTTACTCTTTCATTCCTTCTTCTTCTTTTCTCAGGAATTCTGTACCTCATGAAATTAAATCATGTGACTCAATTTTAATTTTTAAATCAAACTAAAATATTATTTTCACCATTTACACTAGTATATGTATGTGTACATCTATTCATTATTTAAGATACTTATTATAATTATTGTTCCATATTTGTGCACTCTTTCTATTAGCATATGCTATTGAGTGTTTTATTTGTGAAAAATGATGTAGTAGTGGAAGTAACAGATGATAATAGATGTGTCATTCTATTTGTTTCCAATGTCAATGGTGTTCCTCTGTTATTAAACTGTTTTTTCCCTTCAAATTAAAAGCAGTTTTGTCCATATAAACTCTATTCATTAAGTGCTGTGGCTCAAAGAATAATAGGTAATGAGGAAATTCTTGACCATAATGGAGTTCCAGGCAATGTCAAATATATTTGTCCACATGAGCCATACATCTTCCATGCCTTATTCTCCAATAGTAAAGCCAATCAAGTAGATTTCTTAAGCACATTCAAGAACTTGCTCCCAGCAGTATAATGTCATCTTATAATACATCCAAAGGTAGTATCTATTCTGAGCTGATGTCGTCAGTTATCTCAATGACTATAATTTTTTTACTGGGCAAAATCGTTTGATAAGTTACAGTACTATATTAAACCTAATACACATCTTTATTATATGAGCCTATACATACATCTTTATACGTAAGCACAGCTAATCAATTTAATTGATATCTTATGATTATTATGTAGACTATGCATTCATATACACTGTGTTATGTTCTTATGTTTTTCTTTTGATCATTTTTAATTCATTAGAAAAAGCTCCCGAGAATAGTGACCTCCTAAAGCTAATGTCTAGGATTCATAACAGGTGGTACACTATTGATGTTTGCCTTTGAATCTAAATTTGAGACCTTAACTCTTTGAATAGTTGCGACCAACATGATGATGTCAAACTTTCCAAAATAATACAACTTTGGAAGGAGAGAATGACTAAACCTGTTACTTGGAATACCATTTTAGTAGCAATAGGAAGTCCACCTATCCAAAATAAATCTGTTGTGATGGACATTGAGAAGTTTTTAGAATTTTAGTACTTATATAATATCCCCAGTAATTCAAGATAATTGTACTTTTGTTAAATTGTGTATTTGTGGCTTCGTTTAACTTTTGTAAAAAGAGATTTTGAAATTGCTTAATATATAGTGATGCATGCTTTGCTTATCATTATTACCTTTGAACGGTAGTAATCATCATAGTTATTCTATGTTTTTATTTATATAGCCATGACAATGGGAAGTGGTGACATTTGTGATGATGATCTGTTGGAGCTATTGATCACAACTGGTCAGATATTGTTAAAATGTATTACTTTACTACTTGAAATATCAACAAATCATTCTCAGGACTTACATGGAGCTTACTCTCTTGATGTTGTATTTCAGTGTTCATAAGTCAAATTAAACCAGACATTTTTTCTGGTACCATAAGATTTCCAATAATTTCCATCTCTAACTTATCAACATTTAATGATTCTAGCTCCTGAGGTAATGATAATAATGATAGGCACTCACTGACCAAAGTCTCTGAAGTAGCTCTGAGAGTTGAACCTGTTGTGCTAAATTTCTAGGTGTTTGTTATTGGTATAGTTCTTTAATGATATATCAGTTCCAAGTGCATCAAGGATTTTGCCATACATATAGTCATTTTTCTAAAATAAAAGTAAGTTAGTAGATTACTATAACAAGACAATAAGTTGGAAAAAGCTCTCAACTTTTACATGTACATGTATAATACATTGATCAATTAAAATAGAATTTGTCTCACAAGATGTAATGACAGAAAGTCAGTCAACACGTTTATCACAGAACTCTATAGTTTGGCGGAGAAATGCAACTTCGGGAGCCCACACAAAGACACGACAGTAGGAATAAAAGACATAAAAATATCGGAGAGAATGCAACTGAACAAAGGTCTTATACGTTAGACAGAACAGCTACAATGGTAGGACAGACTGAAGAAGTAAAACTACGGAAGTCGAAGGCGGACATCCAGTTCTGCTTCGTAATTTCATATTATACTATGCAGTTCTTGATTTTTATTTTGTACTTTCTATTTAAAAATGGAAATTTTCAAAATGATTTTCAAATTTTTCACAGGAGGGATATGAACATTATTACAGAAGACAAAGCCAAACATCCAATTCTACTTCGTAATTTCAAATTTTGCGTTGAAGTTTTCAAAAAATATTCCAATTCCAATTCTATTTTCTATCCTTCAATGGAATATTCAACATTCGCAAAAGAAATAAGAAATAGGAATTGCAATGTCCGTCTGCGGCTTCCATAGGTACTGCAGACATTTTTCTCGATTCCTCAACAACAGATCCCTAGACACTGATGATAACATGTGCTTCCAATGGAAGATGAAAAACGGCTGGATAGCTACAGCAAACCAACTATAGTACCTCATTAGTCCAAATAATCTGAAGTTAGGCTTTGTGCGTAAAATTAGAATATTTTTTGGAAATTTCCAATTAGAAATCGAAACCTCCAAAGTAGAATATGAAATTACTGGATGTCCGCCTTCGGCTTCCGTATTTAATGTTGTACATTCCATAGTTAATTTACAGGGACGTTTTGATCCGTATTACGTTATTGAAGGTTTCAAAGTGTGAAATATTTTTGGTCGTGTAGGTGTTCTCTCCCAGCAAGAAAGAGACTCGGTGTACCAGTGACATAGCCTTGGTAAGTAATATAAAGTACAAGTTAATCAGTAGTACTGTGTGTGGATAATATGAGTCCTATATTATATTAATGCTTGCAGTATTACAGTGTTTACTTTTGACTACATACACGAGATCGATGTTTTATTTCTGTAAACGTCTGAGTGGATACACTGGAGAGGAAGTACATCTCTGTATAACTTAGCATATTTTTAGCTAGTTTTGGCAGCAATACAATGTTTACAACAGTTACAAATCTTGTAGAGTTAAGGCTGTATAAACTTATACTATATCCATTTGTTTTAAAGGTGTGAAATTTGCATTATTAACTGTTATTTTTTAAAATGATAGTCCATTTATTTGTTTCATTTTAAATTATTTTGCTTCACATGATGTTGTCATGATCATGTTGTATATGCTTTTACAACGACAATAAATAAAAAACATTTAGTTTATTCTTAGCACGAGGGAACTAATCTAGCACAATAGTTTCAACACATGGTTCGGTAACACTTAGAAATGTGATAATTGTTTTACTGGTATAATTTTTGTTTACCTTGTTTCTAACTTAGTTTTTGATTGCTAAACATCTAGAAAACATCTTTACTGTGAACATAGCTGATCATGTGCTTTTGCATACCCATGGTTCTACAAATGCTTACAAAAACTTACTTTATCCTGGACAGACTAACAAAAGAGATCAAAGTCACATTTTTCATTAAATCTAAACTATCACTGGACAAGGCAAACCTTGTGCATCCACATATTCCTAGTATTATATGACGTTATACATATAAGACATTATAGTATAACTGATATTATGTATATTATAGTATAACTACATTTATATTTAATGTTTAGAGATCAAATTAGTAGTACCAACCCTATCCTGGCAATGGGAGCTCAATTTTCAAAGAGAGAGCACAATGAAATTGTAAGTTTATTGCTAAATAATACAGTATATTATACAAGTTAGTGTACAATCAATACATTACATATTATTATTAAGCATAGTAACACTTAATATGTAGAAATGTGGACAGAAAAAATGACTGCCACATTCAATCTATTACAACATGTTACATTCAAATAACTGTTAAAGTTGACTCATATGTTTTTTCAGCACCTACTTGCCATTATTTGTTTTTACAATCTATTGGATCTTTATATATCTAGTAAGCCAGTCTCTAAATGGAGAAATGAGAACTAGCTAATCAACAAAATTGATCCTCTTCTTTTCTCCTATACTAACATATACACAGCTTCTTCATAACTCAAACTGTTCATGAAGTTAGACTTTCTTACAAACTGTAGCTTTTTAGTTGAGTGATATTTTATACGATTATCTCTAATGTTATTCACACTAATATTTATTCATTTATAACTGACCGTGTTCATTACCGCATGGTAAATACTATTTGAAATGTAAACAATGATCATATCTACTATCATTCTATGGACCTGTCTCTATATGTTCCTAGTACTCACATTAATAGTTGAATAGTGACCAGTTAATACTATTATTTGTCATATCACATGTGAAATAAACAGTAGCAACAGAAAAAAGGAAACAAGTTTGATAAAAATCATTTTAAGAATATGTATAAATGGCAATCCCAAAAATTATTGAAACAATGTAGGAATGTAGCAATCCCTACATAAATAGAGTGTCAAAGATAGATTATCCTTAGTTTATATTAAAAATGAGTAAAACTGATAAGATATAAGATATGTTTAGGTATAAGATACCTAAACATATCTATAATGTACATACACACATAATAGTATCCTCATATTTGTTTATTAGTTGTCAAGACTAACTCTGACTTGAACTATACAAATAATCATTGATTCCAATTAAATTAAATTCTATCCATAATAATTATGGCTATATATTAGATATGTAATGTGTGCTAATACATTAAGTATATAAGCATTTCATTTAATGGTGTTTCCTAGTGAGTACTTATATACAGGTACTTTCAGTGTATTACAAGTCTGTACATACATATCTTTAATTTAGCAAATCCATGTTTTCTAAAACTTAGTAAACGTATTGAACAACCTGTTAATATACAGAGTCATACTCATGTATGAAACTGACATGACAAATTCATATGTTAAAGTATCATGATCATTTTTGCAGTGAACTAGTTATGTAGGATTACTACATCTTTATATTGTTTCGGTAATTTTTTGATACTGCAACTCTTATATTTCTTTTTAATTTTTAAAATGACTTTTATCATACTTGTGTTACAATTTATTATGATTATCTTATGATACTAGGTTACTTGAATTACAAGTGACTGTTATTGTTAATAATAATGGTATCCTTAATCGTCTTGTTGATGTTTAATTTAATGCTACAGTCCTGGAGGAAAAATGCCATACTTTAATGCAAAATTAATACAGTTATGTTCCAAGATTTAGGGTTAGAGTGTAGGACATAGTATTAATTTTACATTGAAGTATTACATTTTCTGCCAGACTATACAGGCACATTTTTTATTAAAACAAAACTATTGTATTTCCTTGCATAAATGCTACACTGTTTATTTCAATATTATTCAACAAGAACAAAATCTACCAACCTTTAAGTATACTAATAATCAAAAGGTGATAAAAATATAATTATTTCTGTACCTTGCTATAGAATGCTAATCAAGCATATCTTGAAAACTTATATATAATTATAGAGCCAGTATTTAATAATATATTAGGATCAATAGCAGTTATTCAATAATTACTCAATAACTCATTATGTCAGTGAATATTAATATAGTTTCTTTCTGTAATCAGGAGCTATCCTCACTATTTGCTTTATGTCAAATGTAGTCTCTTGTCCAGATGCTTACTAGCTTAATGTTAAAAGAGCATCTGGTGTAGTCACAGACAAGAAAAGATATCTCAGTCATTTGCTCCAATAGTACAAAAAGTATTTTCTTGCCTTAAGCAAGTGGTGCCTGTTACTAACTTAACTGAGCAATCAAATTATTATATATGTGTAGCCATATTAATGAAGCATTCTTTGAGTTGGTTCTGAGAAGCATTCCTAAATTAAAAATCACAGATTGATAGTTTCACTTTGTGACAATGATTCCTCAACTCTAGTCTTAGCAATAACATAAACAATTGTTACATCATCAATACTTACATTATCGACCTAAAATACTTTACACCTCATCTATCACCACTTGTCCTAGGAACATCATACTGATAAACAATCAAATGAAAACAAAGTAGATACTCACACTGATGATACTACACAGCAAGGTAATATGTTGACATAAGTAGTTGTATTTGATAACTGATACCATGTGACGTTAAGATACATGTTAATTCATTACTTGTCTTTAACATTTCTTTACTATTCTTCAACTCAGTTACATTTCCTTTTCTTGTTATATTGTATAGGTAATTTTGAGCCATCCCAAATTTTTCGAAAATATTATGCTGATATTTGTGAAGCCATTGAAGTTAACCCTCTTCCTATTATTAACCGGCTCTATTCTGCTTTCTTTATATCATACAAATTTAAGTTAGATGTAGAAAATATGAGTAATGATTATAACAAAGCAGACAAAGTAGTTGATGAGCTAGAACAACAGGTTATTGACAAGGGAATTGAGTCTTTAAAATCCATCTGTGATTTTTTTCTAAAGCAGAATCAGTTAAAAGACATTGGTATGGAAATGAAACATCAACTAGAAAGTAAGAGGTTCTAATTATTGTACAAGTCCAACTTAAGATTTTAGTAAATGTAGTTAAATTTGGATAGTCTAGAAGAACTAATATCATTTGTTTTTAATGTTATGTATGGCTGCTGCTTTTTTTATTAATATTTTTACTAAAGTATATAACAAATAAAATATTAATTATATCAGTAATTTAAAAATCAAGGAATTCACTTAAAAAATTACATAGCACAATATGTGTCATTGTAGCCCATCTAAGAGAAATATATAGCACTAACTTTTCAAGGGACAATAATTTGGCATATTGCATTCTCTTGATATACAATACATATTATTTCTGTATTATAAACTGTAGTTTCAACAAAATAATGAGTTCATTAATCTGTTTTCATTTCTCATAGGTATACATTTATTTCATGACTAATCTAGTTTGAATACTGATGATGTCCATTATATCAAACTCCTTATCTTTTGTACAATGCAAGACTATTAATACCTCTTACAGCTTATATATCTTAAGAAATTTTTTAAAAAAAGTGCAAGTACTTTAAATGTATGACCACATACAATCGATAGAAACAACTTTCATAATCAACAATTAATTTTATATCAAACAACAATTAGTAATTATCTATATAATATTACTAACAGCAGTGGGTAGTTATCTAATGTAGTGTTTTTAGATATAAGTAGATTGATCAATAAGATGTTTTAAGTCAAAAGATGCATACATTTATAGATCAATTGATGGATGGATGGATAAATGAATCGTTACACTTTACATTACATTACATGTCTTATCTTTGACATCTTCTTCATTATATCCTACATAATGATGTAGTATTGACATAAAATCATTGGTTGCCAAATCTAGTATAGGTATGAGACAGGGAGGATAAGACTCATAAGGAATCATACCAGTACCTTAGACTGGGAATGGAGATATATAATGAATTAATGGTTGCAGGCCTTTTATTTAAATAGTCCTTGATTTTTCTTATGTTCAAGTTTGTGTACTATTTACTTCCCATCAAGCAAACACGTTTTTTGAGATATCTCAAATTCAAATTGCATTTCAGATACATGTGTTATCAATATAAAACCTCTGCCTGGTACATTAGTATGCGGTTTTGGAAATGATTTTTTCCATTAGTTGGCTGTAATCCTGATGACTCTTGATATTAACAATTTAATAAATCTTCACCATGGAAACTGATGGGTGTGGCCTTTAAGTGAACAAGACATTGAAAATGAGAACCACATTCACATGACAACAATGACCTGTACATTCTATCAATACAATACTCAATAATAATGTGATTAATTTTAACCTGATTTCCAATAAGAAACCACTTCTCGCAAAGCATTTGTGACCTGATTTGTGAAATGGGACCACTGTTAAAACACATCCAAACCAACTCTGATACATACAGTTGCTATATATGTACAACTACTTATTGTAACTGTATGTATTCAAAACTGTTTTTTGAGGTATTTAGTGGGTCCTTCTTGTTGTAACTTGCCTATGATGACATCATGATGATATCATTATGACATCATAGGGTTAATAATAGTAGTGTGATATATCTTAAGTTACAAGAAATAACCCTTCCTAATATTCAGGGTAAAGACACCTCACCCAATTTTATGGTTGCCATGACAACAATCCTATGCATAGAATAGTTAGAAAAATGACTATTACAGACAATTTCAAACCTTAACTTACCAGCAATAACTCTCTCTTTATTCCTAATATTCAGGGTAAAGACACCATACCCAACTTTACAGTTAGCACGACAACACTCCTATGCATAGAATAGTTATAAAAATGACTATTACAGACAACTTTAATCCTTAAGTTACCAGCATTCGGCAATAACTTTCTTCTTAACATTCAGGGTAAAGACACCACACCCAATTTTTTGGTTACCATGACAACACTCCTATGCATAGAATAGTTATAAAAATGACTACTACAGACAATTTCAAACCTTAACTTACCAGCAATAACTCTTTCTTTCTAATATTCAGGGTAAAGACACCATACCCAACTTTACAGTTAGCACGACAACATTCCTATGCATAGAATAGTTATAATAATGACTATTACAGACAATTTTAAACCTTAACTTACTAGCAACAACTCTTTTTGCCTAATATTCAGGGTTAAGAGACCACACCCAACTTTACGGTTGGCACGACAAAACTCCTATGTATAGAATAGTTACAAAAATGACTATTACAGAAAATTTCAAAAACCTTAACTTACCAGCAATAACATTTTCTTCCTAATATTCAGGGTGAAAACACCACACCCAATTTTACTTGTTGCCACGACAACATTCCTATGCATAGAATAGATATAAAATTACTATTACAGACTATTTCAAACCTTAACTTACCATCAATAACTCTTTCTGCCTAATATTCAGGGTTAAGAGACCACACCCAATTTTACGGTTGTCATGACAACATTCCTACGCATAGAATAGTTATAAAAATGACTATTACAGATAATTTCAAACCTTAACTTACCAGCAATAACTCTTTCTTCATAATATTCAGGGTAAAGACACCAAACCAAATTTTATGGTTCCTACGACAACACACCTATGCATAGAATAGTTATAAAAATGACTATTACAGATAATTTCAAATCTTAACTTACCAGCATTCCTAATATTCAGGGTAAAGTCACCACACCCATTTTTATGGTTGCCATGACAACACTCCTATGCATAGAATAGTTGTAAAAATGACTATTACAGACAATTTCAAACCTTAACTTACAAGCAATAACTCTAATATTCAGGGTAAAGACACCACATCCAATTTTATGGTTCCCATGACAACACTCCTATGCATAGAATAGTTAGAAAAATGACTATTACAGACAATTTCAAACCTTAACTTACCAGCAATAACTCTCTCTTTATTCCTAATATTCAGGGTAAAGACACCATACCCAACTTTACAGTTAGCACGACAACATTCCTATGCATAGAATAGTTATAATAATGACTATTACAGACAATTTCAAACCTTAACTTACCAGCAATAACTCTTTCTGCCTAATATTCAGGGTTAAGAGACCACACCCAATTTTACGGTTGGCATGACAACATTCCTACGCATAGAATAGTTATAAAAGTGACTATTACAGATAATTTCAAACCTTAACTTACCAGCAATAACTCTTTCTTCATAATATTCAGGGTAAAGACACCAAACCAAATTTTACGGTTCCCACGACAACACTCCTATGCATAGAATAGTTATAAAAATCACTATTACAGACAATTTCAAACCTTAACTTACAAGCAATAACTCTAATATTCAGGGTAAAGACACCACATCCAATTTTATGGTTCCCACGACAACACTCCTATGCATAGAATAGTTATAAAAATGACTATTACAGACAATTTCAAACCTTAACTTACCAGCAATAACTCTAATATTCAGGGTAAAGACACCACACCCAATTTTACAGTTGCCACGACAACACTCCTATGCATAGAATAGTTAAAAAAATGACAATTACAGACAATTTCAAATCTTAAGTTACCAGCAATAACTCTCACTTTCTTCCTAATATTCAGGGTAAAGACACCACACCCAATTTTATGGTTGCCACGACAACACTCCCATGCATGGAATAGTTACAAAAATGACTATTACAGACAATTTCAAACCTTAAGTTACCATTAATAACTCTTTTTTCCTAATATACAGGGTAAAGTCACCATACCCAATTTTACGATTACCACAACAACACTCCTATGCATAGAATAGTTATAAAAATGACTATTACAGACAATTTCAAACCTTAAGTAACCAGCAAAAACTCTTTCTTCCTAATATTCAGGGTAAAGACATCACACCCAATTTTACGGTTACCACGACAACACTCCTATGCATAGAATAGTTATAAAAATGACAATTATAGACAATTTCAAACCTTAAGTTACCAGCAATAACTCTTTCAGTGTCATGTCATTTCGTTTAATCCTATTTTGTCTAACAAAATGGACTTTTGTCCCATTTTGTCTAATAGTGTCTAATAGTGTAAAGGTCTAACGTAAGGCCAGTAAAGGTGATGGAATTCTAATTTCAAAGAACTAATAGTGTAATGGCTTTGATGTCTAGAGTACTTAAGAGGAGCCATTTCATACATACAACATATTGAATCAATGGAGTTTGTTACAACAACAAGAGGAGCTAGATCACTTATACACCAGGGTTATAGGTACACACTCAATTGAAGAACAGCAGATTGGCAGATATATTGGAGATGTGCAGACAGAAGTTGGCCTGGAAGAGCAGCCACTGATGTTCATGATCAGCTAGTATCCTGCAATGCTGTTTTATCAGGTCTTCACCTTGCATGTTTTAAGCATGGACAACAGTTCCCTCTCGTACATGGATAGATGGCGACTTTCCCATACATTTGTGGAATGTTTATACATAAGAGGGTCTTCGCACTAATAACAATGCTGAAGGATGGCACAGTAAAATGAAGAAACTTGCTGGGAAATCACACACAAACATTTACGCGCCAGTCACCCTTTTCAAGTCTGAACAAGCTGCGACAGAAGGCAGTTTAATGCAGTTGGGTGCAGGAGGGCTTCCAAGAAGAAGGAGAAGAAAGTACAGAAAACACAAGAACAGACAGAAAACTATTAAGGAAAACATGAAGCAAGAGATAATACGTTAAAAGAACTTTGGGTGTATAGCCATTGGGTATCTTTGTAATTACTGTTATTAAATCATTTTAGTTTTTAGACAAAATGGGACAATTACACATTTTGTTAGACGAAATGGGATTAGACGAGATAGGATTAGACGAAATGGCTATAAACCTTTTAAAATTACCATGACAACATCCCTGTGTACACAAGAATCATAAAAATGACTATTATAGACAAGTTTAAATCTTAAGTTGCTGGAAAAACTGTTTCTTTAACATATTCAGCATATTCAATTGTGTTTATACCTTACAGTGTTCATTTGTATCAATTAAATACATTCTATTCTCTTCTATGTCCCAGTATATGAGGTATATAGATCAGAGAGACTGGAAGCACTATCACCGGTAGTTTAGTCCCCATGAGGCGTGTTCAATTTTTAACTCTTTGTAATTTCAGGATTAATTATAATAATGAAATGTATAATAATTTAATGACCACACCTTATCTTTCAGTACAAAATTTGATTACATTAATGTTCACAAATAAACTTATAATCACTTGATCTCAAACTGTTTCTAAATCTATTGGAACTGATCTTAACTGGACAAAGTCATTAAAACTATTAAGTGAATCAGTGAATGTTAGAGGAGAACAAACACCAAAATATTGATACCTTTAATATTTTAAAGTACTCTTATTTGTATATAATTAAAATGAAGGTATTCAATATCTACATATAATTCTACTTACTTTAAGGAATGAATGAAGTATATTGGTGTTGAAACGTTGAGTGTCTCAGGAGTTGATAATAACAACTAAATAGTTGATTATATTAAACTATGTAAAAAGATGGATAAGTTTATAGATGTAAATATGGATGAATGGATGTATAAGAAGATAGACAAAATGGACATATAGACAGGTAGAGTAATAATGTGTTAATATATGAACAAGGAGACAAAGTTATAAATGGATAGATGGACTAGTGAATGGACAAAATTAATGGATAGATAAATGAAGTACTAGTAATGAGATAGTTTGATAGATAACTAGATGAATGTACTCTATGTTATACATAACATAATGATTTATTTTTTTATATCTTACTCATTATTATAAATAACGATGTAGTGATAGAAAATCATCAGGTGTCAAATATAAATGGAAGGACCAGACTCATACCAATACCATGGACTGGGAATCAAGATAGTATAATTAGTATTGGCCTTTGTTTCTGAGTTTGTATGTTCTCTTTAGTATTCTCTACTTTCTTTTTAATAATCATATATTCTGTCATTATCAACTTTGAATATTAGGAACATTGAGATGTGAAGAGGAATTTGTAGATAAGGGATCAAATGATGCCATATTGCTGAGATATCTGTTAGAAAAATAACACAAAATACTAATAATAATTGACAGAAAATCATTAATAATCAAGTCTAGTAATCTGACTAGTATTATCTGAGTGGGGACACATAATAACTATTGTTCGGAAAAGATGAGGTAATATTACTGTCTTTAAATACAGAGATGAACCTATCTCAATATAAAAGTGGAGTTAAAACGTCTGCTTGTTAAACTAACCTATGAATCACTTCTAATATGAAGCCTGAGGTAGCCCCTGTAGTTGGAGATAATTTGAGCCCCACCCATAATCGTCATCTTTAGAAAGAGACGCGATATACCATCAGTGACTTCGTTGGTAAGTAATATAAAGTTCAAGTTAATCAGTAGTAGTTATATAGATAATATGAATCATAGGTCATTATTAACGCTTGCAGTATTACAATGTTTACTTGTTGACTATATCCACGAGACATGTTACTTCCTATAAACATCATCATAGTGGAGACTATAGAGAGGAAGTATATCTCTTTATATAACTTAGTGTGTTTTTAGCTAATTCAGATATCAAGACAGTCTTTTCAATAGTTACAATGATGGTAACTAGTATATTGATTAGTCCCTTTCAAATATTAGACAACAAATACAAATATTACATTTTAATAGCTTTATACATATTGAAGTAGACTGGTTTGGTTTTGTGATGACTTAGTATTAGACTTACATAATATTGATGAAACTAAGGTAACCAAGACCTTGATTGAAACGACACAATGTTTTTATATAGTTATATATATAATATATTATAGTATAACTGATATATGTACATTAAGTATAACTGATATATGTACATTATATATAACTGATATATGTACATTATAATATAACTGATATATGTACATTATAATATAACTGATATATGTACATTATAGTATAACTGATATATGTACATTATATATAACTGATATATGTACATTATAATATAACTGATATATGTACATTATAGTATAACTGATATATGTACATTATATATAACTGATATATGTACATTATAGTATAACTGATATATGTACATTATAATATAACTGATATATGTGCATTATAGTATAACTGATATATGTACATTATAGTATAAATGATATATGTACATTATAATATAACTGATATATGTACATTATAATATAACTGATATATGTACATTATAATATAACTGATATATGTACATTATAATATAACTGATATATGTACATTGACATCTAATGTTTTGTTAGAGATCAAGTTATTAGTACCAACCCTCTCCTGGTAATGGTAGCTCAACTATCAGACAGAGAGCAGCGGAGAATTGTAAGTATATTAATAACTAATCCAGTATAATACATTTGTTAGTGTACAATCAATATATTACATGTTAGTATTAAGTAGAGTAATGTTTAATATGTAGAGATATGACCTGAAAAAATGTCCTTCATTCAATCTATTACAGTACTGTATATTACAGCTGTTAAAGTTGACTAATTGAGTCTTTATATAACTAGACAAAATGAGAAGTAGCTAAACAACTAAATTGTTTCTTTTTCCTCATACTAACATGTACATAGTTTCTTCATAACTGAAATTGTTCATAAAGTGATAACATCTTACAAATTATAGACATAATTGAGTGATATTTTATCTGATTATATTTAGTTTTTTTCACACTATGAAGATTTATTAATTTATAACTATATTTTTCACACTATGAAGATTTATTAATTTATAACTAATCATGATCATTACCACATAATAAATACTATTAGTTATATAAACAATAGTTGTATCTACTATCATTATGTGGACATGTCTCTATGTGTTCATACTTCATAGTATTCACTTTAATACTTGAATAGTGTCCAATTACTTGGTCGTATCAAATATTTCAAGTAATTAAGATTATGTATTTGATGATATTCCAACTGCTACTTATGGCACTATATTACTTAAATTAGTAGTGAGTAGTATTATCAATAATAATGGTGTTCTTTATAGTTTAGTTCATGTTTTATTTAATGCTAAACTCCTGAAGGAAAAATTCAGACTTTAATGTACAGTTAAGTTCCTAGATTTAGTGAGTTTAGAGTATTGTATTAATTTCACATTGAAGTATTGAATTTTCTGCTGGGACTCTATATAGGCACACATTTTATTAAAAAAACTATATTAATTTATATTTATTTTTTATATTTATTTTTTTATATTAATGTATTTCATTGTATAAGTTCTATACTTTTTGTGTTAATATTATTTAACAAGAAGGAAGGCTACTATTTGAAGGGAACATTTAAATATATTAATAATTAATAGCTACTAAAAGTTGAAACTGTTTCTGATTCTTGCTATAGACTACTGATAAACTATCAACTAATAAATGATAACTTAAGTTATGTTTAAAATAAAACAGATAAGTGGTTATGTTTAAGAAAAAATTGCTGTTGTTTGTTGCTTGTTTGTTGTTTGTTTTGTGGTTGATCATTCATAGAACTTCTTAATCTGCAGCTATTTCTAGTTACTAAAACTACATTTTTGGGAACTTTAAAGTTATTTTTAGTCAGTAGTAGTACTTCTGTTAAGTAGACAATTTAATGTATATTTGAGGATGATGTCAGTTTTATTGACACATGAAGGAAGGGAAGGCTGAAGGACACCCTTATAAAAAGAAATTTGGTATTCAATATGTAAAAAGTAATTTAGTATCTTCATATATCAAGAAATATTGATGTCATTAATATTTACTTATTGTCCTAGTTATAGTTGTAGATACATTATATAAACTTAATTGAACTGTTTATTATTAATTAATGTAGTCGTGTATTTGTTGTATATTCTAATTGTCTCTGTTAGTTATATCTATAATACTAATTACATCATATTCTTTTTATATAAATATTGTCACTTGTGTATTTGACCTGTCCTATAATTTTATTAGTCTCAAATAATGCATGTAGTTGTGTATGATTTACTATTTTTAAATATAATGACTTGTTTTATTATTATATAGGACAATGAACTTTGGAAGTCTGCTGAACATGGACATTTAGAGAAAGTCAAGCAAGCCCTTCAGAGAGGAGCAAACATTAAATGTCACTTTGCAGTAAGATCCTATTAATTCATTTTATAATCTATTTTTATTATTTGTGTCTACTAACTTAAGTAATTAATTCAAAATATATAGATTTATTATTAATTCATTTTAGCCACACCTAATATTAATTAAAAACTTCAACATTTACACAATTTAGTAATTATTATACTAAATTAGTATCCACAATTAATAACATACATGATCTTTACATGTAATATTTTTAATATTGTCTTATAATTTAATTGAATGAAAGTAATGTCTTAATTAATGATACATGTCAATGTAAAGCAATAGCTTGTATTATGTATACAGATATGTGTAATTGGATTTGTTTCATATATTAAAATGTCTTTCTTCATTATATAGGGTAGAACACCTCATACTGAAGCATACATCAATGGTCATAACACAATAGTAGAGTTCTTAGAAAATGCAGGTGCTACTCCTGATTATGTAAGTGTATTCATGTAGTATGTAGTTGAGGTCACTATTTAGTATAACTCAAGTGTTTGATTGTTACATTATATTATGTACATATACATAATGATATTAAAATATCTCCTATTTATTGCACAAGTCCTTATACACATAACAACACATTTAATGGATAGTTATTATGACATTTACTAATATAATTGTTGTGTACCTATGTTCTGTTTTTCTCCATAATAACTTTCTTTTAATATTATTATAATAATTATAATTTATAATACTAGTAACTATCATTAAATCATTAGTTTAAAACTTGTCATATAACACTATAAGATACAACAACAGTGTTACCAATTGACTTCATATAATATTTATAATTACATCAATTAAAGTTAACATATATTGCTGAGTGTCTTTTTACTAGGTAAATGTTTGTATATCTGTCATGTTTAGGTATGTAAATTAATTGGTTTTTGAACTAGTAATTACAGGAATGTTTATTAATGACTAATAAAAGTCAATAGACCTTATGCAATGATTAACACTCAATTAAACAGATTGAAAAAGGCTTAGCAATCTGACTTTAGTTTTCGTATTTGCTAGGCTTCTATTTAGTCTTTAGCTTTGAGAAGATTAAACTGGACAGTATGTATTTCTAAACAATAACTAAATTGTCTTTGATTAGCTACCCATCTTAATCCTATGATAGCACTACAAATCTTCCATCATAAAGGAGATCATTGTCTATCTATTTGTAAATGTTAGTATTAATGTCATGAAATCATTTCATATAAATAAAGTATATTTTCATATATGGGATATAGTTATATAACACTGCACATGATCATGTATTAATAATGGAGCTTCTGGTTGACAAAATTTGTGTCATGTGACATTTATGTACATATGTATTCCTAATATATACTGTTGTATTGATTATGATGTACATTATCTGTATTTACTTATCGTGATTTCTTAGGATGAAATTATGTTAGCAGCTGCTGTAAGAGGACTATTAGATATAGTGAAAGAAGCTTTAGAGAAGAATGTTAATGTGAATATTAAAGATCAATATTTTGTAAGTTATACCTTATTATAATAAATGACTATTTTCTTGTAAAGGATAGCTCATTAATTTCACAATTATAAGTTTATTTGAAAAACAATATAATATTTTCATGACCAGTCAGATATACAAGATTTAATGCTTTGAATAATATTTTTTTGTTATGAAATATTCAAAACCTAATGAGCTATTCTGTATATATAATGATATTGTAATGTAGAAATCATATGATGATGAAAACACTAGGACGTTGAAATAGTTTGTATATAGATACTAACAATTGAAAACCAAAGTATGATACTCAAAGCCACAATACCAATACATAATAAGAATCCACAGTTCAATATATAATTTGACTTCTATGTTATGAACTTACTATATCTAGATACCTTAATAAACAATCTTGTTGTATTGCTGTAATAGACAAGGAATTAGACTAATTATGTCATCAACAAAGTCACTGTTTCATCTGTGTACACATATATTTTTAAACTATTACGAACTCTATATTATGATGTTCAACATTACTGTGATATCTTCACTATATACTGTAACTGACTACCAGACTTAGTTATAGTCTCTTACTGTAGTATTTTAAAATCAAAGTAGTCATATTTTAATTTACATTCTTTGCTGTTTATTATTAGAATCAGAATACAGCATTGCATTTAGCCTCAGCTAATGGTCAGACTGAGGTAGTCCAATTTCTGCTACAGTCAAATGCAGATCCTAATATTTATAACAAGGTCAGTGTGTGTATTGTGTATAATTTACATTTCATTTATTATCTCTACTACATGTATTTATATGTAGTACTACCTGTCTAGTAGGACAGGATATAGATCAAAGTCAATGTCTAAATATTATATTTATTAAACAATATATTTCATTTTATAGTTGGGGCATAATGCACTTCATATAGCATACTGGAATGGTCATGATAACATTGTTGAGCTGTTATGTTCTTTTGGAGGAGATATAGACCAAGTTAGAAATGTAAGTGATAAATGTAATAATATATTTACTGTATATGATGACATGGACATAGTGATCTTACATGTTATGATATATTATAAACATGACTTAATTATATGTGGGCACATGTCACAGTTATAATATATTATTTATTTCAACAGGATGACTTACTTTTGACTGCAGCTGAAAATGGTAATATAGAAAATGTAACTCAAGCACTTAGATCAGGTGTTAATGTCAACATTCATCATGGTGGTTTAAGGAAGGTTAGTACACTAATTAAATAGTAATAAATTATTGTTGTTTGTTAGTGTTTACTTTTTAAAATAATATATTCTATAACAAAGGAGATTAATTTCAGGCACTTAAGAGATTTAGCCCCACCCACTCTTGTAGACATTGTTTTATTTAGAAGGCAGTTTAATCTCTCTTTTCCTACTTTCATAATAGTTCTCTATCATTTTACTCTATTGACATTGTCATACAATGTTAATGAAGAAGGAATTTTTTAACCCAGACCTTTAATTAATATGACTATTTTGACATTTTGACAAACTTCCTACTAACCTTGTATTATTAGTACAAACACGAACATTATTAGTACAAACATGAACATTTCTATTATTAAATTCTATTGACCTAACATTTCAAGTCTACTTAGTTAATGGACTAACAATATAGCAGGTATTCTTTAAAAGAATCCTGGTATTCACAGAGGTACTACTAGATTTGTAAAACTGGTACAAACTTGGTCTTATCTTGTTATTACTAAGAGGTGTGGTTAGAAAATGTTGTGGTTATTATTATTAAAGGAAAAAGTAGACATTTAAAACTACTAAAAAGATGTATATAAAATGTCTAGAGCAGTGTGAAGGTAAATAAGAAGAAAAGACAAAGTTAGCACCTAAGTATATAGAAATTATGTTACAAATGATTAAATTTAGTTTATCAGGAACTTACACTATAGATAGAGATCAAAGTCACATTTGTTATTAAATCTATCATATGACTGTGTGAGGAAAACACATACACATATTTGTTTAACACTATTGTGTTTTTATGTCCTGTGTAATAATATATTACATACAAATCTAAACAGTGAAGTTTGTAGGAATTACATGACCAAATTTATATCTTATGAGTTATATTTTAAAAGAGATTACATAATAATATACAAACAAGTCCTACATATCATGTACTTAATAATAATGGTAGCCATGATCCAAAAATAAATTATTGCTCATCTTCTTCAGAGCAGGTGTTACAATTGTTATACTAATACTTGTATTAATATAATACTACCAGTTGTTTATTATCACTAAACTTTTATAAATTAATAAATATAAATACAGTAGTTTTCTTCAAATGTAGCCTCATCAACTATTAATTATAAGACATCTCTATTATTCTATGATAACTACTTCTAATCTCCATTTTCAATAATGGGAGTATATAGTTGCAATGCCAATACATTCAAAAACACCTTAAGACAATTTTTAATATTTAAATTTAATATGTGATTATTTTATTATTGGTATATATTATAATCTATAAAATTTAATGCTATTACAATCAACAATAAACACTTGTGTACTTCCTCTAGTATCAGGAAACAGCTCTACATTTAGCATCAAAAGGGGGTTACTGTGGTATTGTAGAGCTACTGTTAAACTCCAATGCAGATCCCAATGTTTGTGACGATTTGGTTAGTGTATATTGTTTGTAGAGATTACTACATGTTAGTAAATTTAAGTCAGTATTTAATAGATATAGAATACTATAGGTATGGCTATTAGAAATTTAAAAAATCAATTTGTTGTTCAAATTTTTATTAGTAAAGGATTAACAAAGATAGTCGTGTCAGGTATTAGTAGGTGTGGCCTGTTATAATATAGTTGGAAGCATCTTGGTATTCACAGAGGTCCCACTAATATGGTGTGTCATTTGTGTGACACTGTTCAAATGATTGCCGGTGTTGTATCATCAGCATTATACTATACTTTTATACTATTACTATATAGAATTGCACATTTAGCATATGAAGAGCATCCAGTAGTGAGCCATACTTCTCTATTATTCTATGATAACTACTTTAAATCTCCAGCTTTCGATAATAAGGAAAACAACTGCAATACCAATACATCCCAAAAAATCTTAAGCCCTTTTTTTATAATGTTTAAATTTAATATGTGATCCATTTTATTATTGGTATATATTATAATATTCTATAAAATTTAATGCTGTTACAATCAACAATAAACAATTGTGTACTTCCTCTAGTATCAGCAAACAGCTCTACATTTAGCATCAAAAGGGGGTTATTGTGATATCGTACAGCTACTGTTAAACTCAAGTGCAGATCCCAATATTTGTAATAATTTGGTCAGTTTATATTGTTTGTAGATATTGCTACATGTTACTAGATTTAAATCAATATTTAATAGATATAGAATGTTATGTGTGTGGCTGTTAAAAATTTACGCATTGACTTGTTGTTCAAATTTTTATTAGTAAAGGATTAACAAAGATAGCCAGTGTCAGGTATCAGTAGGTGTGGCCTGTTATAATAGTAGTACATATGGTTGAAAATGTCTTGATATTCACTAATACGGTATGTCATTTGTATCAAACTGTTCTGATGTTTATAGGAGTTATATCATCAGTATTATACTATACTTTTATACTGTTGCATCCAAAAGCTAAACCGCAAACCCTTGAGCATAGGAAGAACAGTCAGCCATTCTCATTTTAATTTGATACACTGTACACTAGACATGTAAATCAGGTAAAAGGAGGTATCTGGTTGTTACCAAGAGGTATTGTTAAAAATGATGTGGATATTAATAAAAGTTGTAGTCATAATCCAAATCTAAAGTATTACTCATCATTTGTTTCAGATCAGGTGTTATAATTGTTATACTTAACAATACTTGTATTAATATAATACTGTGGTGTCAGTTGTTTCGTATCATTAAACTTTTATAAATTAATTAATATATCCGTGGTAGTTGTAATTTGTTATTTTCATTACATGTACTTCATAGTGACAATTGGAAGGATAAAGCATACATTATGGATGTTAAATAATCTTATGTGATCCATTGATATATGTTATTCACTGGATGTTAAACTTCCTATATCCTGAATATATGAACATGTAACAGACATTGCTATTCTAATAAACTTGTGGTCACATTTAGAAGACACAGTTATCCCTTAATTGTGATGGACAAAAACTTAATGTTATGGAGTAATGTACATTATCTGGGGCTGTCCTTAATACATTTAAATTAATACTAATATTACTAGACCCCTCCCCTTAAAAATTAAACCTTACCATTGATGGCATGCTTGACATATATTGCAATTGCTTGTCAACAGTTTGTGATCATTGAAGAATAATCTCTCTTAAAGACTAGCACTACATTGCATATCAGTAGGTGTGGCTTATATAATTCATATATACTAAGTTCACATTGAGTACATTAGATACATCCACAGTCTGTTTTGTTATTAAAGAAAACTAATGTTAGCAATAATTAATTTATAATAAATTGACACTCATTTAATATGTCCCTGTTATTGGTCAGATTTGACATGATAATATAATAGTTATAACTATCTATATTAATAACTGTTATATTGAGTATAATAATTATAGTTTATAACTTTTCTTCTCTTGTTTTGTAGGATAGAAAAACACCAGCACATTATGCAGCACAGAGAGGTCATGTTGATGTTCTAAAGTTATTAATTGATGTGGGACAAGCTGACATAAATGCTATAGATGAAGTAAGTCATATTATAGTTACTTATGAATTATTCCCTTTGAAGTATAACATTTACTATTGTCTTCAATATTGATATCAACCTCACTCATATCCAGACTATCCAATATTTTGATAACATATTTTTGGCAAAAGATGTTCCAAGAACAATAATCAAAGTTTTTTGCCTTCAACGTGTCAAAAAATATTGTATTATGTAAAAATCTGCTAAACTTTGGATTGATGTTTCCATAATATTAGTCCTTGTCTCCTCAATATGTATTATTAGTATAAATGATAAATTGTAATACATGAACTAATGTTTTAATTCAACTTGACTTTGTCCTATCAATTACTGTCACTGATAGATCTGTTTACATGATATTAAATTTACATAAAAACAAAATATAAGGTGTAGACATTCATTTCATTTTTAAAAACCTAGCTATGAGGCTAATAATTAATAGTGATAGTGGTATTACCTCTCAGTATAAGTAAGATATTTATAAGGAGTAGTGAGTGTGATTATTAGAAATTTCTATGTTGATTTGTCCCTTAAATTTTTACACGAGTGAAGGATTAACTAGGATAGCTATTGGCAGCTATCAGTAGGTGTGGCCTGTTATAATAGTACATATTCCTTAGTGATTTCAGTTTATTAAGTTATCAATTGATAGACATTATTGAACATCATTGACATTGTAATAGTTCTTGTGATAACAGTTATTACTATGATATAATGGTATTGATAATTTAAAGTATATCAATTATAAAGAGATAAGTTATGTTTATTTTATGTTTAAGTACAGAGACACAATTATTAATATTATTAGTGGTTATTACTAACAACATTCATAATGTGAGATGTACTTCTTATTAATCCTCACAAATCACTGTGTGGGCAAGAGTTACATTGCTTTGTCTGTCTATCATTGTGTCTGCCTGTTTCAAAAGTATCAGCAATTATATGGTAGAGTTTATCACTCTCAAAATTACTGTGTGTACAATATGAAATTAACTACATTTTCAAAGTGGGAATTTTCCTAAAAATGCTTCTTTCTCAAATTGTGGTGATTTTATTTACCTAAGATCTTGGTGTCCATGCCTATTTGAAAAATAATAATTGTTATCATGTGATTAATAATTTGTACATTTAAGTGACTTGATCGAGGAGTTTCCCCAACTTTCCTTATCTATCCACTTGCACGTTTTGGTTCAGTAATGAGTATAGTATGTGTTACAAAATCTAACTCTACAAATATACAGCTTAGCAAAGAACAGTGTCTCAGTGAAGTACCACTTGCAAAACATCACATAATAAGCAACTATATTATTGACATTTGGGCTTGTTTTGTAAGTGAAGTTAAAAAACACTTTGTAATTTACATACTTTAAATATTAACACTTTAATTAAACAATAGGTATACAGGAAGCAAGCACAGACTAATATTAATACAAAATGTACAACTTAGCAAAGAATGGTGTCTCAGTAAACTGCCACTTGCAAGACATCACATAATAACAAACTACATCGCTGCCATTTGGACATGTTGTGTAGGTGTCACTGTGGCAAGTTAAAAACATTTTGTAACTTATGAATTTTTATAACAGTTTAATTAAACAATAGGCATAATACAGGAAGCATGCACAGACTAATATCTGAATGTATTGGTTTCAAATTCTATGATTTTGTTCTTTCTATGTATATAACAACACTGATATATCTGTCATTATGTATTAAATTTCTTTCCAATGCAACACATTATTGATTTTATAATATAAATATTTTAAGGGAAATTAACATTTAAATAAAAATTGTTTGCAATATTTTCATTGTTTGTTCTATTAGGAGATTATATAACATGATGTATCTATCATACATGTATAATCTAGATTGCATTAATAATAAAGATAAATATATTTCTTTATTCTTTACAGAATGGGGACTCTCTAATACATCTTGCTTGTGCAAATGGTAAAGTAGACGTAATTTCATATCTACTACACACTGGAAAAGTCAATCCACTTGCTCGTAACAATCATCAGAATACACCACTAGAAGAGGTTCGACTGTATGATCAAAACAGATTTGAAATATTGAAGATGTTTGAGCCATTTGAGAAAAGTCGTCAAGACTATCCAGTTGATTCATATAGAAAAGTCTTTTTTTGTGGAAACATGTCAGCTGGAAAGAGTTCATTAGCCCAATGCATTATATATCGTGCTGATAAACCTACTGATTATTGCTACAACACTTCTCAATGTGTTGAAGGTGTACAATTGGAAACTGCTGGTATTAACTATCATAATGTTCGTAGTCATGAAGTTGGTAATATTATTCTTTATGATTTTGCTGGTCATCAAGAATATTATAGTAGTCATGCAGCTGTGCTGGAGAATCTTATGTTGAGAACTCCTGCAGTTTTTACAATAGTGATAGATTCAACCAAAGGTTTTGACTACTTCAAGAAACAGTTGTATTACTGGTTTAACTTTATTGAAAATGTTTGTGCTAATTTAACTAAATCTTCTCAAGTGATTGTGGTTGGAAGTTATGCTGATCAATTTAACAACAGTTATGATGAATTCAAGTTGTCTGTTGATTATGTTGTTAAAGATGCCATTCGTAAACAAGTGTATAGAGGTTTTGTTTCCATGGAGTGTCATCGCCCAGGTGGAAAAGGATTCCATGAATTCATTGTTCACCTTTGTGAAAGTTGTAAGGCTGTTCTTGATAAGTCTGATACCATTAGTTATTATTGCCATGTGCATTATGCCTACCTCCAAAAGCTACAAAAAGTATCTATTAGCATTAATGAGCTTATTGAAAGCCTAAACGCTCTTGGTGATCCGTCTCTCCCTTCAGATGAAACAGTTTTGGTTGACTACTTGTCAATTCTCAGTGACAAAGGTCTTGTTCTGTTTCTGAGAAATAAAATAGTGTCTAATAGTTGGATTGTAATTAAGAAATCAAACCTCCTTGCTGACATTAATGGTGTTCTTTTTAATCAAAAGATCAAACGTCTTCCTATACCAACCTCTAGCAACACTGGTATTGTCCATGTTTCTGTTTTACAAGAGCTCTTTCCAACATATGATACAAGTATGCTTATTGATTTTTTAATAAGTATGGAATTTTGTCATGTTATTGAGTTAAACACATTGAATGCTATTACTACCAATCTGTCTTCATCAGATCATGTTTCTAATGTTGATGTTCTTTTCTTTCCAGCTCTTATCACAACAGAGCCTCCTTCAGATTTAAATGACCATTTCAAAAATGGATTTGGTTGGTGCTTGTATTGTCCTAATCCATTACAATTTCTTTCTGTTCGCTTCCTTCACATTCTTTTGCTTCAATTAGCATATCTATATTCCCTTCCTCGTCGCCGTAAAGCTGGTGAAGTAGTTTCAAAATCTGCTATAAAGCAGTTGAATCGTCGTTGTACAGTCTGGAAGAATGGTATTTATTGGAAACATAGAAATGATGTAGTAGTAGAAATGACAGATCATAATAGATGTGTCACTGTATTTGTTTCCAATGTCAAAGGAGTTGAAAGTCATAAAATGTGTTGCTCTATTATAAAACTGGTTCTTTCTCTTCAAAAGCAATTTTGTCCATGTAAAATTGAAGAGTACATTATCCCTTCTGGATCTTTATCTGACATTCGTAGTAAGACCATTTCTGAACGAACACTCTATAGAGTAAATGATGTAGCTCGAGGAATGCTAGTTAATGAGGAAATATTTGACTGTAATGAAACTCAAGACAGTCCGATCAATGTCAAACACATTTGTCCATATGAGCCGTACATCTCCCTTGCACCAGCAGTTATCAATGCCTTATTCTCCAATAGTAAAGTCAATCAAGTTATTCCAGAGAGATTTCTTCAACACATAAAAGAATTTGCTCCCAGGATAATGTCATCTTATAATACATCCAAAGGTAACACCTACTCTGATGTTGCCAGTCATCTCAATGACTACAGCTTTTTCATTGGACAAAATCCTTTGGTAAGTTTTGTTACTATGTTAAATCTAATACATGTTTCTTTGTTATAATATATGAGATATATGATATATGAGACTATACATCCTTATATGTGAAAATAATTAATTGCTAAATTAATTCATTATCCTTGTACTCATTACTTTAAGAGATATATTTTAAGGTTGTCTCAAGTCCATGTTTAACACAAGATGAGATAATAAAAGTCTCAAAAGATCGTCTTCGATCTAAAAATATTTCAAGTATAAAAGGTTTGATATACATATCTGAATACATATCTAAGGACATTGTGTAGTAAATGATAGCTTTCTTATAATAGTTAGTGTGTATACATATATATTGTTGTCACTAATGACTCTGATATTTCTGATTTATTAGAAAAACATCCTGAGAAATGTGACCTCCTACAACTGATGTCAAGTATTGCTTTTAAGTGGCGTATTGTTGGTGAGCGTCTTGGTATTCAATACATACACCTGGCTACTTTACAAAGACAACCTTTAAGAGACATTGAAAAACTCGCCGAAGTGCTCCAACTTTGGATGGATACAATGCCTAAACCTGTCACTTGGAATACAATTTTACAGACAATAGAAAGTCCACCAATTGAAAGTAAATTTACTGTCATGGAGATAGAAAAGTTCTTAGAATGTGAGTGCTTATATAATTCCAGTATAGTAGGTAATTATACTTCTGTTAATTTTTACATTTTTGTCTTTGCTTAAAGCACAATTGCATTTTGCATGAGGAAACATAACCTTTTGTGGTAGCTAATAAGAGAAATTGCTTAATACTTATCACTGCCTTTATTAATCATTATAGTTATTTTATTTTATTATTTATGTAGCTATGTCAAAGGTAAGTAGTGACATTTGTGATGATGATCTGTTGGAGTTACTGACCACAACTGGTAAGATATTGTTAAAATGTACTTTTTCACTCCTCCACATTTAGTGATGACTTAGCAATTATACTGATCTGATAAATGCATATACCTCAAATATATACTGTATCTAGTTAATTGGTTTATTAACAAAATAATACATTCTTTTATACTAATAACTGTCTACAATATTTAAGTTTAATTTAGTTTTTAGATTCAATGTATTAAGTTTAGTAATGTTCTAATCCACTCTAGTGTAAACATAATAATGGTACATATATATACAAATATAATTATTATATGTTTATTTTTATGTTATAATTTATAGAAGATGTAAAAGAAATACACAAAAACACAATTGATCACCAAAATGATGGTAAGTTCATATATTACTTAACCTGTACATGATTACATAATGAATATTAAATAACTAGCTTTATGTCCTTCACAATACATGTTGTGTTAATAAGAATGTTAGTGAGACTATTACTGAGGACAGTAACACTGTTAGTGGTATGTTCATGATTATAATTAGTGGAAAGATGATGTACATTATTAATTCTATCAAGTTTTTGCATATTTAATTCGAATTTAGTGACTATTATAAGTTTAACAATTTTCTGAGCCACACCCAATTGACTAGATAGTTACAATAGTTATTAAATTACTAGTTACTTTATATCCTTTACTTACAGCTGTTGTCCTAGAAAATGCAAGTGTTAATAAAACTATTGTTGACAATAGTAAGACTATTACTGGTATGTTGATGTTAATATGTTTGGCTAAGTACATAATATATACATTAGAGAAAGTAGATCATATTACTTACTATAAAGCAAACATACTTATTACATTTAGCATAAAACCAGGGCTCAAATTTAGTATATACATGTATTAATATTTCTTTAACATATACAACAACTGTTATACACAACAAGGTATAAGTATGTACTGGCTGTGTTGCAGGTATAAGATTTGATAACTAATGAAAATATACATAGTAATATGTATAACAGTTTATATCATGTTGAATTGGATATATTCTTCAAAATGTTGTTCAATACCTTATTGGTGGTCAATAATCACTTCATATATTCTTAGAACAGTAGTGTAGTTAACTCATTTGACTTTCCAGCTGACAAATTCAAAGTATAATTATATATGATATAAATGTCTGTATTTAATGTTATCTGTTTGTATAACATTTGCTGTTGAAGGAAAATCTATTTTAGGATAACTGTATTACTATTTTAGGAAGTAATGTTTCACTGGTAAAAGTTAAAATCAAGTGTTTTCTATTATCTTATTACAAGCTGTCATTGGCATTATTTGAAATAAGATTTAATTCAGTTGTATTGTCTTTAGCGAATCATTTGATTTCTATTTCTATAGAGTCAAACAACAGAGGAAGTACTCTAACTCAACATGGAAACAATCATGCATCCAATGTTAAAATTAATGATCAAGGAACATTACAACAGGCTCATCAAAGTATGTTTTATAGTATGATAACATAACATTATTCTTTTTTAATATAGTTAATAATTTTTATTGTGGTGGTTTGTACGCAGTGTCAATCATTGTAGTTATTTTTGCTATAATAATATGGTAAGTTATAACGATGACTGTTGTAGTGCATCATATAAAGTAATACTTTGTATGTCTATAGTAGTTATGCATGTACATGACTTATGTAAATGATTGTTGTATTCTCTTGATATACAGAATATATTATTTATGTATTATAAATTGTAGTTTGATGCCTTAATCAACAAAATAATGAGTTCATTAATCTATTTTCATTTGTCATAGGTACATTTACTACATGAGTAATTTACTTTGAAAACTTATGATGTCCATTATGTATCAAACTCCTTTTCAGTTGTACAATGCAGGCTTATTAACAATGTTAATAATGTTCTTTGGATGTAGTCCACATTATTACATTTTATTATATTTGTTGCTATCTAATTAACACTTTACTTAAAAAAATTGTATAGGTATCTCTATTTTTCTATTTTTTCGCTACATTTTTATTATTTTTGATATTAAGAAACTTTTAAAATTCTCAAAAAGTACATGTACTTTTTAAAAATATTACCACATACGTTAGGATGGCATTAAATTGAGATATAGCAACAATACGTAAAAATAGCCATAAATTAAAATGAAGCATTTTAACAAAAATTCGAACATTGAAATCATTATTAATTAATAATTGTATTCTGCACCTCTTGAAGTTTTATTGAAGCAAACACTTCTGTCTTGCCTGCTTTTTTTGAAAGGTCTTTTTAACTTTTCATCTTTTATCTTCCATTGACAGCCTTTGTCTAGAACAACTTGCTAGTACCTATCTTTTTCTCTGTAACTGTAGACACTGTCACTGCCAAGTTAGAGCATTTCAAAGTACTTTGCTAGCTAAGATACAAGTAGACAGATAAGCATATGCATGCACACAAAGCAAGTAATATAACCCCCTTCACCATGCAATGAGTTAATAAAGGTCATTAATAGGCCACATCCCCACACAAATGGCATCCATAAGAAAGGGTTGAAATTAGTTACAAATATTTTTTTGCTGAAAAATTTTTTGAATTATTATATTTTTTACATTGTTTGAGATACTGGGCTTTTACATTTAGTCAAGAGGTCTAGAAATGCTCAAACATTTAATTATTTCATTATTTATTTATGAAATGATTATTTTTCTATCTTAATGAAGTAACAAGTTCGCTCTTTAAAAGCCAACTTTGTTTTTATTGTGCAGTAGTAGACTTATGAATATTATAATAACAGAGTCATATAGTAGTACTGACTGACATGATGATATTTAATAGTAATACAATGTAAAGACAAATTGTGTGTATTTATATTGTTATTGTAGAGTGTTAGTGGTCTAATTTTTACAATTGATATTTTGTGTGTTTTTCTAATAGAGAGGATGGGCAACTCTTCAGTATGCAAGTTCTCAAGGAGATATAGATATTGTTGAAGTATTAGTGTTGATATCAATGTTGTTATTAAGATAATTCATATCATGAAAATGAATTCAAATCATTAATTTGTGTTAATGGATAGTAAGTTTTAGTGAAGACTTAACATAAAGATTATAACAATAAACAACTACTGTGTCTGACTTAGACAGGTCTATCAAACTTTATTTGTGTCACAATAACTACAAAAGATTATTAAAAATGGTTCTTTCTTTACTTGTCATCTGAATATGTCCATACAATAGCCGGTAAGTGTGAAATATATATGTAATGTAAATTACAAGTGTATTGAATTTTGTTCACTCTATTGTTTTGGTTACCACATTTATAGTGCTGTCATTACTGATCATCTAAATGTATGTCCTTTACAATATAATAGTCAGAAAGTATGATATACTGTAATGAAAATTCTAAGTGTATTGAATGAAATTTTGTCATCTTATTCACTCTATTGATTTTGTCTCTGCATTTATGATGCTGTCATTACTTGTCATCTGAAATAATGGTTTAAACTATAATAACCGGTAAGTGGGTATATTGTAATTTAAATTGTATGTGTATTGAAATCAATATTGTCATTTTGTTCACTCTATTTTTTGGTTTCCACATTTATGGTACTGTTATTACTGATCATCAGATGTGTCCTTTACAATATAATAGCAGGCAAGTGTGATATAATGTTATGTAAATTCTACGTGAATTGAATACAATTTTGTCATTTTGTTCAATCTATTGCTTTTTGTTACCATATCTATTGTGTTAATATTACTTCTCATTAAATGTATCCTTTACAATATAATAGTCTGTAAGTGTGGTATAATTTAATGTATATTCTTATTGTATTGAATGTAATTTGTCATTTTGTTCATTATATTGTTTTTGGTTACCACATTTATGGTCCTGTCATTACTTGCCATCTTAATCTGTCTTTTAAAATATAATAGTCTGTAAGTGTGATATATTGTAATGTAAATTCTGAGTGTATTGAATGCCATTTTGTCATTTATTCACTCTCTTCCTTTTGTTTCTATATTTATGATGCTGTCATTACTTGTCATCTGAAAGTGTCTTTTACAATGTAACACAATCGGTAAGTGTGATATATTGTAATGTGAATTCTATGTGTATTGAATGTAATTTTGTCATTTTGTTCACTATATTGTTTTTATTTAAACTTTTATGGTGTTGTCAATACTTACAATCTTTATGTGTCTTATACAATATAATAGTCAATAAGTGTGATATATTGTAATGTAAATTTCATGTGTATTGAATGCAATTTTGTCATTTTATTGAGTCTCTTCTTTTTGTTTCAACATTTATGATGTGTCCATTACTTGTCATCTGAATGTGTCCATTAAATTATAATAGCCAGTAAGTGTGATAAATTTGTAATGTAAATTACATGTATATGGAATGGAATTTTGTCATTTTATATTATTGTTTTTGTTCACCACATTTGTGGTCCTGTTGTTACTGATCATCTAGATGTGTGTCCTTTACAATATAATAGTCAGTAAGTGCGATATATTGTAATGTAAATTCTGAGTGTATTGAATGCCATTTTTTTCCACATATATGACAGTGTCATAAATGTGGAAACAAGTTATATGTCCTATTCTATAGATAACTCCCCAGTAACAACTTCACGGGTCATTGTGAAATCCGGTCTTTACCACTCCACTGATGATAATAAACCATTTTCTGTCAAAACAGTTACTGAATCTACTTCATGGGTTTGTCCTCAACCTACTAGTCAACTGCCTTTATCATCAAATGAATAGTCTTTAATAAATAAATGAGTATAAGGTTCACAGCATACATTATGAGTATTTATACTATATTGATCTGATCACTATAGAGAAGTGTTTACTCAGTAGCTCTCCTGATAACAGGTACACATGTCAGATGGTATATGAAAATATAGTATGAATGAGTAGAAAATTGCACTTTGTGGCAGTTAAACATCTTAATGCTCTATTGGAGGTAATTGACATTACAGCCATGTAGTACTAGAAAAGTTTACATTATTACAGTATATATAAAAAATCTCTCTCATCTAATACTGAGAAAGATGCTCAAGTTTACCTCACATTTCAACTTTGTCCTTGAGTGAAGAACAACAGCAATCTTATCATGGATGGAATATTTATCCTCATTCAAATCCCACAATGGTATGTATGATATAATATATGCAATTGTATTCCTATATGTCAGATCTATTAAACTGTTGTGGAGATATTTGGTGTTCAAACTCTTGCAAGTGTGCCTTTTATATTGACCACAGTATCTGCAGATGATGGACCTAACACAGTGACTAGATTAAATTATCGTGTACCATTGTGATGTATCAAGGAGATATATATTATATGATCTCTTGGTAATGATAGAAACAATAAGTAATCCATTATATTTTTGATATAGTCATGTTCTTTTTTAAGAAGGTAAACAAACTACAACATCAGTCAATGTCAGTACTTCTACTTCACAAGATATAAGTATGTTATAATGTAGTGTTTTTTTATTAATATATAGTAAGTGTAATGAGTATATTAATTCAATTGACAGACAGGTCACTCCACTCCAGAAGTGTTTAGGACACACAGTTATCAATCCTTGTCTCTGATTCCAATAACAGATTATCTCTAGCAAATGAATTGCCTAATACTTGACTTATTACATTTCAGTCTTATGATAGTGCTACAGATAATGCTGCAAAAACTGATATGGAAAAGGTCTCCTACTAATGAAAGGTTTAATGAGTATTATCAACACACAGCCCCAGTCTTTGATTAATGTTCTATTGGAATCAAAGGTATTTAGAACTTTAGCTGAGAATACAGAACATGATATTTTGTAAATAAGTAACATCGTTATCATATATTATTTATAATTATTTAAAGGAAGAATTTTATTGCAGTCAAATTAAAGTGTTTTGTAGTTGTAACTTATCTTTCATTATTATTTAATTATTTACATGTTGCTTGGGTCATTAGTGAATTCCTATAACTATCATTGTTAGCTTCGTCATTACATATCTATAGCCTCTCCCACATACTGACGAAGTCACAGTAAAATTGACAACATAAAGTGACTAATATTTTAGGCAATGTTTCCTTGGAGATCATTCCCTCTATTAACAATGTGTATATTACTTCAATTGGAAGAGAACTTGGCCAAAGGTTTTTTAAAATTCTGAAAGCTGCTAGTGCTGGAATGGACAAATTATTTTATGTCACCAGTGAAAGATTACTAATATCACACTCAGTGATTCTGTTATTGTTTTTATATTGTAATTTAAATTCTGACTGTCTTGAATGCAATTTTGTCATTTTGGTCACTATATTGTTTTTGGTTACCACATTTATAGTGCTGTTATTACCGGTCATCTGAATGTGTACTTTACAATATAATATCGTGTTATAATGTTCTATAAATTCTATGTGAATTGAATACAATTTTGTCATTTTGTTCACTCTATTGTTTTTTGTTACCACCTCTATTGTGTATTATTATTATTTCTCATCTAAATGTATCCTTTGCAATATAATAGTTGGTAAGTGTGATATATTGTAATGTAAATTCTATGTGTATCAAATGCAATTTTGTCGTTTTGTTCATTCTATTGCTTTTATTTCAACTTTTATGGTGTTGTCATTACTTGCCATCTTAATGTGTCTTTCACAATATAATAGTCAATAAGTGTGTTATATTGTAGTGTAAATTCTGAAATTCATTTCTTAATAATATTAATATAAAATTCATTAAGAGAGAAAGAGGGACTTTAGTGATGTCATTTAAATATAGAATAAAAAGAAGTGGGTCTAGAATTTAATCCTGGGGAATAACGTATATATAAAAGAAGCACAAACTAACATTATCTATGAAGATTGTTTAGAGATACATAATTTTATATTTCTCTCATTATATATTCTTATTTTTATATGGTACAATAGTAACCATCAGCAATAGTTTATACATAATAATAATACCAAACCTTATAAAGTGATTAAGACATTTTCACTAATAGGTTGCAAATATTTAAATCAGGTCCCAATTATTCTGTAACAACTTAACCATCATATTTCATCCTGCTTTGTAAATCCTATTATTATCTTCATTCATATTGCCAGTAGAGGTTGATAATAACAACTTAGGTATAACAAAATCCATATAATAAAAATTAATAAAAGTAAAATTTTTCAGAGGGTAATAACAATATCAAGTATGACAATTCATAATAAAACATTAAATATATGTAACATGTACATGTACATCAGTTCAATGTTGCTTATGTACATGACACAAATAGAATATCAATTTTTCTTCAATGACCACACCCTTCTCTTTCTCCTCTACAGAGAGACAAAATACTTCTTCATTAAGTTTATCTCTTTCAACAAAAGTCACTTTCTTTCCTTTGTACAAGTGTATTACCAACTACAACCTATATAGAGGAGTATAGTGGTCATATGTCAATGTAGATATTATATAAAGACGCGTATAGTTAATTATAAATCATCACTGTATCATTCATACAATGATAATGGAACATAAATATGTCCATAAGTGCATAATGAGATAAGATGAAAGGAGATAGGTACATAAAACTTCCAAGCTATTGATTAAAATGTCAAGTAGAGGTCTTGGAAGCCATGTTGGTAAATTATATTAATTACTTATAAATATTAATATTGTGATTGTACATCAACATCATCTAGGTAATCTTGCTTCGACTACACTGATCTTATGTATGTTCATGACTAAAAGATCTGTTCTGCCTCAAGATAACTACTATCATAGTCTATAACAGGAACTATTTATGACTATTTGTGATACATTATACTGGTAAGTCACATGACTACTTTATTGTGGTCTAGTCTAAATATATTAATTCCTAAAATCTTAACCTGGCATTTTAATGAATGACATCTTTCCTCATGGTTCACTCTTAATATGTCTTAAGCAGTGAAAACAATCATATTGAAAACTCTCACTGACATTGACTGTTAAAAGGTGATGTTGTACATGTACATATACTAGGTCATATTGTACATGTTAACTGTATGCTTTGGTGACAACTTTACTAGAAGGCAAATAGCATACATTCTTCTACTTTACTGACTTACTTGATGTCCATATTTTGTCAGAGCTTTTCTAGCTCTACTAACTAAAATACTTTCATCAGTTTCTAACTAATAACAGATTAATATCATATAATATCAATAGAATAGACATACTTTAAAGGAGACAATGAAAGCATTAGGTGACCAGCGTTGAGTTAATACTGCCATTAACTTTGGTACTTGTTGTAAATGAAGACTCAATGATGTTGATGATGATATCTTATGTTCAACCTAACGAGAATGTAGGAGGGATTATGTTTGTATACACAACAATAAACATCAAGTTCCTCTTCTGATGTTAGTATATATCTATAGTATACTTTTAAAATAGTTTAATATTACATGTATATTAATTATGGAACCTATTTAAAATTATTTCCATTGCATAAACAACTACATTTATTACATTTATTAGATGCAAGTAATAGTAAGTTCAAAGTACAGGTACAACTCTACTTGTTCTGATATTATAACATACAACACAAGTATCTTTTATAAACACATAGTCTAGTTAAGTAGCTCTTCCCTTTGAAATGGGTCTAGAGCTAAAAAGAATTCCAATAAGATCTAATCTTTATAATGCCTTTGCTAAATTATTACAAACACTACATACCATGTCATCATGATGTATAAAGAAGTCAGACACAGCTGCTGCCAGATATATCATATATTGAGAGTATTCATTAATGGACTAATAACATTGAGATAATGTACATAGTCAAATATAGTAGTGAATGGGACACAATATAACAAATTAGTTGACTTGATCTAGAGTAGGAGAAATAACAATGTCAGAGAATGATGATAAAATTAAAAGCACTAAAGTACAGAACCCTTACCACAGCCATAGTATATTATTATGTTAGCTAGCCTTACATTTTATTCAGCAGATTTTCAAGTATTTGGCTGCAATCACTGACACTATACATGAAAATCTGCTAAATAATATAGGTAACATAAGTTGTTTCAAAACTGATGTAATACCATAACATCTATGAAAATATACAAACTGGAGCTATACCACAGCTGTGGTAATTGACAATTGTGTAATCACAATGGATGTGACATAAACAGTGTTGAGCTGCTAATAGGTCTTTATAAATTTGTTTGTTAACCTAATAAGTCACTTCACTCATTTCAAGCCAAAACAGAAAATAGTTTACAAGTCAAGTGTCAATCCCAAATTGCTTTTGGGGCAACATGATAATAGCTCTTCATAAACCAAATGTGTAAACAAATGAAAACAAAACTCAAGAAATACTTCTCAAACAAGTCACTAACATGGGCAAGTAAAATGATCACATGATACATATAGATGTACATGTACTTGTAGTTTATGAGTTTCATTAGTGGTTTGTGGAATGTAAAATATGCTGACAAAAACTAACTGTATTATCCCAGTAAGTAGAGAGAGAGAGAGTTCTAAAGATAGAATAATAGATATACATGTGTATACCCATGCTTTGACACATGTACTACATTCTTCAGTTATAGTGTACACCATTCATGGCTAATCTTGCAATATGTCTACAATATTATATACATGATAGAATGAACAGTATCACAGAATAGAAGGGTATCATTAACACAATATGGGTGTGGTGTTATAGATTTGACACGATATTTAGGACCCAAATTGAACTTTTTCAGTTCTAGTCTTGTTGTAGTTGTCAATATAATTATTATACTTACTTGTTTGTATTTCTCTAATATATGTTTTATTTTATCACTGACAATAATGTCTCAATATCCATTAAGTCAAGAAGTGAAGATACAGCATATGGACAATTGAAAGGTTGTCTCTATAAAAAGACGACTTCATAGGCTTGAAAGAGAAACTGTCTGACAAAATCATATAATAGTTAAGGCAATAGAATGATAAAACTTAACATGTATAACTACCTTTAACAGTGTCTATGTATCATACTCCATCAAGTATAGCATATAGTATATGTACATATGATCTACTAAACATGAATTGTTTAATGATAGTGTGTTAGGATACTCTGCTAATAGAGAATCTCTAGTTCCTGTACTGAAGTTGTCAAGATATCGAACTGTTTGTTTTTCTAGAGGTACTGTTGTGCCATCAGACTTTATGTGTTATGAGAGGGAGAGAGGGAGAGGGAGAGAGAGAGAAAGAGAGAGAGAGAGAGAGAGAGAGAGAGAGAGAGAGAGAGAGAGAGAGAGAGAGAGAGAGAGAGAACCGTCTATTTTGGTAATGTTATGCAACAATTTTACTCTCTTTTTCAAACAAACATGTCACCTTAAAAATACAAAAATCAGATAATCTTAAACTTAGTCAGTTAATAGTACTTAGGAGTAGCTATGAGAACAAACTTAAGACCACAATGTTGACATTTTTTCAAAATAACTCCAGCCAATTCTATTCAGTCTATCTTTGACTAATAAGCCTCTCATAATTGTTAACATCTCATCTTTATCCGGTATCATCTCTTTAGTCTCTTTACACATATCACGAGGTATTTCATGAAGTATTACATGTATTAAGTCTTGAGGGGTTTCGGCAACAAAGGGAAGAACCCAAACCATAGTTCATACATAATACACCCAACAGACTACAAATCAGACTGAAAGGAGAAAAGAGACAATGTCACTGACTCAGGAGAAAGATAAAAAAGAGAAGGAAAAGTTGACAATGAAATTCTTTTTGGTTTTAACACCAGTTCTGACAAGTCAAACACATTTTGGCTTTCATCAGTAAATTTAGAGAAGTATTGTTTAATGCCTTCTTGCATGTACTCATTAGTCCACTGTTTATCACCATGATGATGAATTAAACTAAATTCATACAGTTTTAATGTACAGTTTGAATCTAATAGTATCTTTGATGGCATTAAGTCACACATAACATAACCTTGAACATAGTTTAATCAAAGTAATATATCAGTTATAAAGTGCTTTAGTTTATCTAAAGGTATAGGCCCATCTAGTTCCATTACATCTGCTAGTGTCCCTCCACTAGATAGTTCAGTGACCATCCATACATGTTGAAGTGATTGGTACCATTCCAGAAACTTCAATATGTGGGTGTGGAGAATATGAACATTAGCTGCTACTTGATCTAGTGATAGTCTATTATAGTGATGAATGCTAACATAGGCAATTGTCGACTTTCTTCTTCCTTTAAATAAAGTCAATAAGTCAGGATGGAATATATCTCCATATAGAAGATAGTTCTGTTTTAAAAACCCGCCAAAGTTATACGCATATATTACACTACAAAACTACTGTACAACTAACAGTAACAAGGACTATTCAACGTCTTGTAGTTTGATGTTCACGAATAAACGCCGTCACTTGAGCTCGAACTGTTTCAAAATCTGTTGGAACTGGAGATGACTAGAGAAAGTCATCAATAGTCATATCAGCGATTGCTTTAATTTTATAGACTCTTTTTACCATTAGTTTTTCATTTTATGGTTGCTACTATTTTCTGAAGTGAATTGCTAAATTTATAGTGCTATTTATTCCTAATATTCAGTGTAAAGTCACCATACCCAATTTTAAAGTTGCCACGACAACACATCTATGCATAGAATAGTTATAAAAATGACTATTAGAGACAATTTCAAACCTTAACTGACCAGCAATAACTTTCTTCCTAATATTAAGGGTAAAGACACCACAACCAACTTTATGGCTGCCACGACAACACTCCTATCCATAGAATAGTTATAAGAATGACTATTACAGACAATTTCAAACCTTAACTGACAAGCAATAACTTTCTTCCTAATATTCAGGGTAAAGACACCACACCCAATTTTATGGTTGCCACGACAACACTCCTAATAGTTATAAAAATAACTATTATAGACAATTTCAAACCTTAACTTACCAGCAATAACTCTTTCTTCCTAATATTCAGGGTAAAGACACCACACCCAACTTTATGGTTGCCATGACAACACTCCTAATAGTTATAAAAATAACTATTATAGACAATTTTAAACCTTAAGTTACCAGCAATAACTCTTTCTTCTTAATAATCAGGGTAAAGACACCACACCCAATTTTACAGTTGCCATGACAACACTCCTATGCACAGAATAGTTATAAAAATGACTATTACAGACAACTTTAAACCTTAACTTACCAGCAATAACTTTTTCTTCCTAATATTCAGGTTAAAGACATCACACCCAATGACAACATTCCTAATAGTTATAAAAATGACTATTACAGACAGCTTTAAACCTTAAGTTACTAGCAATAACTTTTTCTTCCTAATATTCAGGGTAAAGACACCACACCCAATTTTATGGTTGCCAAGACAACACTCCTAATAGTTATAAAAATGACTATTACAGACAACTTCAAACCTTAACTTACCAGCAATAACTCTTTCTTCCTAATATTCAGGGTAAAGACACCACACCCAATTTTATGGTTGCCAAGACAACACTCCTAATAGTTATAAAAATGACTATTACAGACAACTTTAAACCTTAAGTTACCAGTAATAATTCTTTCTTCCTAATATTCAGGGTAAAGACATCATACCCAATTTTATGGTTGCCACGACAACACTCCTATGCAAAGAATAGTTATAAAAATGACTATTACAGACAATTTCAAACCTTGAGTTAGTAGCTATAACTTTCTTTTTATTTCTAATATTTAGCGTATAGTCACCATACCCAACTTTACAGTTGCCACGACAACACATCTTCGCATAGAATAGTTATAAAAATGACTATTAAAGACAACTTTAAACCTTAACTTACCAGCAATAACTCTTTCTTCTTAATATTCAGGGTAAAGGCACCACACCCAATTTTATGGTTGCAATGACAACACTCCTATGCATAGAATAGCTGACTATTACAGACAATTTCAAACCTTAACTTACCAGCAATAACTCTTTCTTCCTAATATTCAGGGTAAAGACACCACACCCAATTTTATGGTTGCCACGACAACACTCCTAATAGTTATAAAAATAACTATTACAGACAACTTTAAACCTTAAGTTACCAGCAATAACTTTTTCTTTCTAATATTCAGGGTAAAGACATTGCAACCAACTTTACAGTTGCCACGACAACACTCCTATGCATAGGTAGTTATAAAAATGACTACTACAGACAACTTTAAACTTTAAGTTTCTAACAATAACTCTTTCTCCTAATATTCAGGGTAAAGACACTACACCCAATTTTACGGTTGCCATGACAACACTCCTATGTATGGAATAGTTATAAAAATGACTATTACAGACAATTTCAAAACTTAAGTTACCAGCAATAACTCTCTCTTTCTTCCTAACATTCAGGATAAAGATACTACACCCACTTTTACTGCTGTCTTCCATTATATTTTGTGTTACTTATTACAGGTTTGAATAATATTGCTTATGTTATCAGTTTTGTGTATATATATATATATATATATATATATATATATATATTATATATATATATATATATTATAGACTTACTGTAGATTCTTATGAGAGTCATACTATGCTACCATGATCCTTTTAGTAATGAAGTAATTGTTTAAAATCACTTAGAGCTACATAAATTTGTCAATTCAAAATGTGATGCATCTCATTATATACATATATATAGACACAAATATCATACTTATACAGTTTGGAATTACCTGATATTATCTTCTCATCAATGTGACCTGCTTCATTGCTAATGGTGGATTTGAAATATCACGAAATTTTAACTTGCCACATCAGAACATTATAATGATAATAATGATAATTAAGTCCTGTTTAATTTTAAATGTGTGACTTGGCAATTAAATGTTTAGGCTTTGGCGTGGCGTTCAAAAGAGAAACTGTGCTATCACTGACTATGAGAGCGAAAGACGAATACATCACTACGTGGAAACTGATAATGTTCGGCTTTCTCTACCGAGGAGAAGGAATAGGATATCTTTGTTTTCTGTATCCAAAGCTATTGGTAATGCTAGTATGTTAGAAGAAACAGATCCTCAATTAGATCTCTATGCTAATGGCGTTCCAAGTCAATAATCCAATCTCGGTTGCGTCCCCTGACGACAAAACCCAATACTGGGTGAACTCGATGTATGCATAAGTTATTAAACCAGTGAAACTGATGTAGTGACAAGTACACCAAAACAAATTTGTTATGAAGTTCAAAGAATATCTAGTACAACATTGCTTACCTTCTAAAATTCAACTGTTACTTCTAACACTTAAGAGTTCAATAAACTTATAGTGACTACCCATATTATGAGATTAAATAATTGAGGTAATTATAGTCAATTGATTCGATTTTCATTACATTAATTTCAAAAATAAGATACAATTACCACTGAAATTGCTATTATTTCGAGACTATTAATTACTTGCATTTCAATTGTTACCATTACAACATCTCTATATTTCATATGTAGAATACTGTATTCCTTCCTTTACCAATAGACATCAAGGAAGAGCTACAAGAAATTATGATTAGTAACAAAATGTTAGAAGACAAGTTTGACAATACAATATTGAAATTGAGAACTTTATAAATAGTTTCAAGGACTAGAGTTTAGGAAGAGACAATATTTTTGTCATATGTTAAAGTAAGTAACTATAATAAGTTTATTTTAATTATTAAGTAATTGTCAGAATCCATCAGAAGATTATATAAAATACTATTAGACAACAATGAAGATTTTGAATGGACATTTGAGTATGGCATTCTTTCATTTATATAATTTATGTAGCTTTCCATATGTTCCAAGCCATTCAATGATAAAGTGGACATTACAGTGATGGCTACTGCTGAAGTGAAATCCTTAGTACATGCTTTTATCACTGAAATGAAAGGTATGTTGTTATAGTTTTCTGAACAACTGTATTATTTATATTTTAATTAATAGGGGCATATCATGCATACTTTCAAAGTTAAAAAATGTCATACAAGCAAAGATATAATGGAAAGTATGCACAAAATAATGATATACAACAGAGAAGAAATAGACTTACAAAAGTAATCTTTGATATGCTTCATAAAAACATTAATATAGGCATCTATTAATATAGAACTACCTGTTTACTGGCTTGTCTTAAAAGAACAGAAGAAATATAGGAAGTAGAGCCTTGTTGTGGAATTGATGAGTAGAAATGAAACTGAAAAAGAAGTAAATGAAGTCAATTTTTAGCTACTCTGCCTCTTCCATGGAAAACAGAAATAGGACTGATATTATCCATCCCTATTTTACTTCATTTTTGGAAAATGTTTTTATTACTTGTACATGTTTATACACAGCCTGGATATAATTTAATTGTATAATCAGAAAACACTCAAAGTCAAACATCTATCATTATTACTAGTTAACACTATTATAATTTAAATATTAATATATTGATATAGGGCCCTCTAAAGGAGAAATCAATAGCTCATTATATTGTTGAAAGTATGTATAGTAATGGCTGTATTACAGTTATATGTAATTTCATGAATAAATGTACCCTTGTATCAAAGCTGGTCAGGAATCCAAAAAAAAACAAATAATGTCACTATTATCTTAAAGATAGTGTGGATTATAGGGAAAAACTGTCTAATAAAATGCATTGACATTCTTGATATGTCACTCAACTGAACACAAAACTCATCACAATTTGTCAATTATTTCTAGTTTTTAAACACTCAATTATGTTTCTTAATTCCAAACACATACACTAAGTACATGTAAGTCTATTGACTCACATAACAAACTATTAATGGAATATAATCAAATCATTGTTATGTACACAACACATACTAGATAACTTTATGTCATTTATTCCAATATTACTAGAACACAGATACATGATTATACATCCATGATATACATGTGTAATTAGTATACGTAATTTAATGATTATGGCTACTTAGCTTTTATATGACAATCTCAATGACAGCAGACATTTATATTATTTGATGTCCCTATTAAGAGAAAGCAACAGATACCCTATCTTTGTTTATTACTGAAATACAAGAGAGACTAGAATATAATGATATAGACTACATATACATTGTTCATTTAGAAGGTGACAATTACCTAACTAATGAAACATTACACAAAATCTTATATTCTAACAACTAATCAATTCTACAACTAATGAACTACATGACTTGTCATTAGTTTATTATTAATAAGAACAGATGGGGTTTACTACTTTATAGTATTTCATTATATATTATTCAAGAATAAATATCATGTATTGATTAAATTAACTGATTAATTTACTATTCTAGTTGTTTTATAGATGATAGATTCAATTAACAAATGAACTTTGTTGCATGAACGTTAAATTATATTTCATTGGACAGTATAATTTATATTCTTATGATTTATCAAGGTCAACATAATGTTTAATATTATGATAATTATAATTAGGACATATTTATAGGGAATAGTACGATGGATTCCTGACCAGCTGTGATACATACCACAGATATTTAGTGAAGTTCAGAATGCTTCTCCTCAAACTCTTCACACTTTCTATTGTTTTGTTATCATTCTTTAATTTTTCCTATTGTTCCTTTGTCTGGACCAACCAATATCTTCTATCAATTCTGAAATTCTCAAAAAAATCAGAACTTTGCTTAAAAGATGTGCTCTCGTAAATAGGACAGTGATTGCTTGTCTCTTTTCTCAGCTTTTAACCTTCCATCCCTCTCAATTGGTTGCACTGTTTCTAAGTTATGCCTTCTCTTTAAAATTATTAACAACCCCCTTTATTTTCCTTTTGATATTTCATCAACAAATCTTCTCCAAGTCATGCTTCTCGTCCCTTTGATCCTCTCACCTTTATCATCCTTTTATCTCACTCATCTGCTACACAAAACTCCTTCTGTTCTCTCTCTGTGGAATATCATGTCAATTATTTATAACTCAGATTAACAAAATGACATCATCATATAAAGGTAGTACAGACATCATATTAAGTCAAATGTACGTGTACAATTGTACCATGTACTTAGGAAACATATAGTTTTAATATCAGTAAATTTACTACATGTATATATTAAGCTCATTAATTACAAGCCTGGTTATTAAATTACTCCACACCTGTTCTATATGGTATTCTCCTGATGAATCTTACCAACATTATCTATGTACTCTTAATAAAAGGAAGTTATCTTTTATTAATAAATAAAGTGACTTACATTGATGTGTGCTGGAGTTCATAAATTTTATATCAATATTGTTTGATATTTGTTCCATTAATAAATGATAAGTTGATTATAATAATTTATAATTAGTTTATTATATTTAGAGGAACAGTATATGATCATTAATGGATACAATCTACTTCATCTGACAGGAGTAGTGGATAACTTAGGTCCTCTTACCTTTGAAACAGTGAATGAAAACTTACTAGAATATTATCATGGATCACAAACAATGGAATAGTATTCTTGTAATAAAATTACAAAATTAATATTATCATAATCAAATGCATTCCTATATTACAAAATGACTATTACAGACAATTTCAAACTTTATATTACAAGCAATAACTGTTTCTTAACATATTCTGACATTTCTGGAAGGAGACACCACAACTACTTTTATAATTGCCACGGCAACATTCCAATGCTTAGAAGAGTCATAACAATATCTATTATAGACAACTTTACAAACTTTACCTTGTTAACAAAACTGTTTCTTTAACATGTTTCACCATTTCTGGGAGGATACACACCACCCACTTTTGATGGTTACTACACTACTCCCAGGGTTTTGTTTAGGAGGGGCATGGGGGGGATTTGCCCTCCCCTTGCTCCCTCCCCCCCCCCCCCCCCCTGGAAATTAGGTTAGCCAATTTTTTTCAAGAGGTAATTGATTTAATGAATACAGAACTGAAACTCAAGACAAGGAATATACAACATAAGATAACATTAGGTAAAACACAAAGAGATGTACAGCTTTTAACCTAAACAGCTATTCTTCTACTCTTTCTGTTCCATGTCATTTGAAAACCACAAATGGTCTGAAAATGAGCTGGAAGAAATCTCAGAAGGTCTAAAATTCAAACAATTTCTGGGGGCATGCCTCCAGACTCCCCTAGAGGGCGCACTGTTGCACACAGTCCCTTCACCCTCCTAAATTTTCTCTATTATTTTGCCTCCTCTGTCCATTTTTCTAAATGAAACCCAGACTCCATACCTGTTCTATACGGTAATCTCTTGATGAACACTACCAACACCATCTATGTACTCCTTGTAAAAGGACTTTTGCAGTTCCCATAACAAGTCTCCTACATATAGGATAATTATAAAATTACTTATAGACAATTTCAAACCTTAACTTATCAGGAATAACTGTTAAAATTTTGTTATCTGGGTGGAGAACCACACCTACTTTTACAATCACCATGACAACATTCCTATATATGGAATAGTTATAAAAATGACTATTATAGACAACTTTAAAACTTAAGTTACCAGTAATAACTCTTTCAATATTTTCTATTATTTATTGTAAAGACACCACACCCACTTTAACAGTTGCCATAACGACATTTCTATGTATTGAATTGAATAGTTAAAAAAGGGGTCCTTCTTGGTATAACTTTTATGATGATGTAACTTGTACTATGATGATGACATCACTATGTGTCATAAGGTTTGGTTTAGGGTGTAGGTGATGGATTTAGATGATGTCATCATATATGATGACATCACTACCTGTCATTTAATGATGATGTTATCAGAGTGAAGCTACACCAAGAACCACCCATAAAAAGACTATTACAGACATTTGCAAACCTTAGGTAATTAGCAACAACTGTTTAACTTTTTTATTCAACATTTCTACAAATAATGTAGTCATAAAAATGACTATTACAAACACATTCTAACCTTAATTTACCAACAAAAACTGTTTCTTTAACATATTGACATTTCTGGGAGGATATACCACACCTAGTTTACAATTGTCATGACAACATTCCTATGCATAGAAAAATCATAAGAATGATTGCTACATCTTACATTATTAAAACTTTACATTATAATATATTCTGACATTTCTGGGAGAAGACCACACCCACTTTTAAAATAACTATGACAACATTCCTATTCATAGCATAGTCATAAAATGACTATTACAGACAATTTTAACCCTTAACTTACTGACAATAAATGTATCTTTAACATATCTGGGTTGAGACACCACACCTACTTTTTAATAGCCAAAACAATTCTATATTAAAAAATGACTATTATAGACAACTTTAAACCTTAACTTACCAACAATAACTGTTTCTTTAACATATTCTTCACTTTCTGGGAGGAGACACCACACCTATTTATGCAATTGCCATGACAACATTCCTATGTATTGAACAGTTAGAAACTGATATTAGTTACCAGCAAAAAATCCTTCTTTAACATATTATGACATATCTGGGAGGAGACACCACACCCACAACTATATTCCTATACATAGAAAAATTATAAAAATGAGTATTAAAAAGAATTCATCTAATTTAAAATTCAGTTTGGTGTCAAACTGTCAATTCAGATCTAGCACCCACTTGACACTAAATCAATAAGTTATTTTAAAATTCATAGTAATAAATTAAAATTTTTCACTCTGAGTGCTAAAGACCACACACTAGAAAGGGATATATCAATTGTTCTGTTTGGTCTATAAGTTGTACAATTAGTTTTAGCGTTTTTCAACTTGACACTCATAACATTGTTTCTTACAAGTCATGTTAACATCAGTTTGTTCCATTAACAATAGCAACTATCAATAGTTACAAGTTACCAAATAATATAATTAAGTATTATTACTTTTCTAACAACCTTATCACTACCTTTATGACATCTATAATGATACAATGGAATAAATTTACTACATGTATATATTAAGCTCATTAATTACAAGCCTGGTTATTACACTACTCCATACCTGTTCTATATGGTATTCTCATAATGAATAGTACTAACATCATCTATGTACTCTTAGTAAAAAGACTTTTACAGTTGCCATGACAACAGATAGAATAGTTGTAAAATGACTTACAGACAATTTCAAACCTTAACATATCAACTTATCAGGGATAACTTTAACATTTCTGTTATTCTGGGTGGACACACCACACCCACTTTTATATGTAGAATAGTTATAAAATGACGATTATAAACAATTTTAAACCTTAAGTTACCAGCAATAACTCTTTTTCAACATTTTCTTATATTCTGGGTAAAGATGCCACACCCACATTTACAGTTGCCATGACACCACTTCTATGTATAGAATATTATAAAATGACTTTTTTGGACAACTTCAAACCTCAACTTATCAGGAACACCAACTTTTACAGTTGCCACAACAACATTCCTATGTAAAGTTATAAAATGAGTATTACAGACAATTTCAAACTTTAAGTTACCAGCAATAACTGTTTAACTTTTTTGTTATTGTGGGTGGAGACACCACACCTACTTTTAGAATTGCCATGACAAGTTAGCATCATATCTGTAAAAAGATGTTATCATAAAGGCAATGGACCTTAATAAGAAACATGTAGAATTCTTTGACTCATACAAAGGCTCAATTCAATCTTAGTGGACAAAATATAGAAAGTACAAGTAAATTAATTCTACATGTACAAACAGATCATTTATGGAGTCTTGTTGTAAAGACCAGAACTTGTCTGTGCTAAAATGGGATCAGTGATAATACATTCATAGAACAGTGAGTAATGAAGACCATATAGTAGGTTAATTAAGTCCTGACAGTATTAATATGAACGTTTGGCAGTTTGACTTTAAAATGTTTGCCAATAATTAATTGTAAATAATGAAATTAAACACTTGCAAAATTTTCCTACTGTTTATAATATAAAAAAATTGTTTATACAGGACCAACCAATTCAAAACAAATGGACATGATTGTGGGATCATTGTGGCTCAATTGGTATACTGTTATGTGTTTGAAAGACCTTGGGATTTCTAAAAGTATATATATATATATATATATATATATATATATATATATATGCTAGAAAACAAAACATTTCACAATATTGTAATACTTAGGGTAATATGGGAGTTAATACTGATAGAGGAACTACTTAACAGTCAATTATCATAAGTACCACGTACACTCCTAACTAATGATAAAGTTTCTTAGAATTATAATATGAGACAAACATTGCTAAACTCTCCCATCCCAGAAGGCTTTAATATTATTATCAGCCAATTTGCTAAATGACTACATGTTTCCACTATTACTGAAGATATAACCTCTAAGTTGTCCCATCAAAACAACCTATTAATGTCACTACCTCAATTAAAAAAACGCTCAGGTATCATAATTATTAAAAAACAAATAAAATGATCAATGAACATTAATATAGGATCTAAAACTTGATTATATCTTTACAAATGAAGTCACTATCATTGAAAGAAGTATTACAACTACAATAACTTCAGGTTAGAATTATTTCATTGACAGAACTAAGAGCAACAATAATAGATTGACTAGTCTCCACTTTCAGATCAAAATGAAGTAATAACAATGACAGACAACAATTAATCATGTAAACAATTAAAGCCCCTCTCACTTAGAAGTAATCAAATGTTGACAACCTTACCTGTTCTTTTTGCAACAAGACCTATCCACATAAGAGCACAAATTCTTTACACACATTTACAACAATTATGAGAGATTTCCACTTATTTTAACACAAACTATTGCACAAGGTTACAACATTGGGCTACTTGCTGTGAGTGTGTCCACATGCTTATATGTGTACAAGTTTAGATACTACTGTATATGTTACTATGTGTAAACATATACATCTAATATACATATGGAAACTAGTGACAACATTGTCTGTAAAGACAGAACATCAGCAGATACTGACTATTCATATTTTATTGATGAAACAAAGAGAGACAACTGAGAAAGAAATAGACTTACAAGGGTAATCTCTACATAAAGTTGGAGCAAGAATGGAGTCATTAATACTGAACAGAAAGCTGTTAACACATAAGTTGTCATTGTTTTGAAGCATAATGGGTAGATTTTACAATTGAATAGTTAAATCTAACTGTTGAAGCCAAATTATGATACATCTATTGAATAATAATAACTTGAACTTATTGTTAATAAATTATGACTTTTAATATTATTTATGCATATGCATTTTATATATATCATCATTACCATATTTAATATAACATTATCATTTAATGGCAAAATCTGTAATCTGTAAATATAAATTAAGGAGCAATAACTTACCATGTCATCTATTGTTTATCAGTAAAACCTTTACTTTGTTAATACAATTTGGTAGTTTCAGTATTCAGTACTCTAAAGAGATAGTACATATATGCCAATCATATAAGTAATAAATACAACATGTACAGAGAATACATATATACTATGTGTACATATGCATATAAAAACTCAAATCAAGTTACTAATACCAATATGTACTTCAATAGGTGTATGTTTCTGGTGTGAAACCTCAAAGGAAATTATCAAACTATTTTGAAAAATACTACAGACTGATTGCTATAAGAGACATATTTGAATTGTGTCTATAAGTATTAATATATTTATGTATGAGGTACATGTTATAATGACTTTATAACCTATAAATTTGAATTAGGCAAATTTATATAGCTTTGAGTGCTTTTTGAGCAATAGTAGCATAGTATGACTGTCAGAGAATCTACTTACACAGTTTTGAATTACATGACAATGTATTCTCATCAACGTGACCTGCTTCATTCCTTTTGTGATAGCGGATTTGAATAATCATAAATTCTAGCGTTTTCTGTTTCCCATCTCGTTCAAAAAGACACTATAATTATAATAATAGTAATTAAATCGTATTAACTTAATTGGCCAATTACATTTTTTAGTGTTAACGGATATCAAGTAGCACTCTAAGAGACACTATGCTATCACTGTGCCTCTGAATGGAAAACGAAGACACATTACAGAGAAATTGATGTTGTACGGCCTTCTCCACCTAGTAGAAGGACTATGAGATCTTTTTTCTCCGTATCCAAAGCTATTGACGATGCTACTATCTTTGAAGAAACAGACTCAAATCAGATTTCTATGCTAATGGTGTTCCAAGTCAACCACGTGTCCTACTGGCCGAACTCGACGCACGCATTGATTGCAGTGTACTGCCTTCTTGGCTTTCATAAGAGGATACAATTCAATGACAAAGACATCAATTGGTATTATAATTAAATAGAAAAATAGTTCATTATCATTAAATAGAAAAGTTAAATAAATAGAAAAAATTTCCACAAAATCCATTTTCTCTATTGCATATATAAAATAGTATATTCCTTCATTAATCAACAGACAGAGCTACAAAAAATTAAAGCTAGTAGCAAAATGTTAGCAGACAAGTTTGAGAATGCACTATGTCAAATTAAGAACTTCATAAGTGGTTTCAAGGTCAAAGGTTTTGAAAGAGACAAGAGTTTCATTGGATGTTATAGTAAGTAAAATAAATTTATTTTAATCATTAAAATACCAGAATATCATCGGAAAATCATATAAAACACTATAGGACAGAAGATGTTTAATGGACATTTGAATATGTCATATTCTTTCATTCATATTTATATAGCTATCCTTATTTAGCAAACCATTCAAGGACAAAGTGAATGTGAATATTACAATGACAATTATTGCTGCCCTAGTAGATGATTTTATCACTGAAATAAAAGATATGTTCTTGTTGTCTTCTGAATAAACTTCATTTTAATTATAACTAATAGGGACATAATTTATCATACATACAAAAAATAGACAACAGAGAAGATATAGACTTACAAGGATAATCTTTGATATCCTTAATAAAAATAAAAATATTGTTAAATATTGACTTAAAAAGCTGTTTCTATGACTAAAGAACATAATAATAATTGTCCATTACTTTACTTGCATGATAAAGATTATGAACTATATCTATTTGTTTAGGAACTTACTGATATAATCAATCTAGTAGTTGTAGAGCAAACAAATTACAGAAAAGTTAACATCTCAACTCCAATATGGTAAATATTGTATCTAGCTTTAATGTACATTGTATTGTTGTATTTATTACTAACACTAGCAAGAGATAGCTTTGTCTAGTTTAGAAATGTAGTAGTCATGATTTATACTACTGTCACTTGTCAACATGATTCTGTTATTTACATGTGTTTTCAATGTACATGAAAACATGCTGAATAAAATAGATAACAGAGGTTGTTTAAAACAATGGAATATCATAATATCTATGAAAATATGCAAGTTACAATTGCAACTATATCAAAAGTGTGACAATTGACAATGTATTTTAACTGCAATGGATATGATATACCATAAGGGTATAAATTTTCATGGGAGATTTAATTTCGCTGTATTCATGGGTTGTTGTTTTATGACAAAATTTAACATTTATTCTACCCATGCATAATCACGTGAACGGCTACTGCAAAGGGATCATGTCAGTTACTTTTTTTACTTTTACACTAATTTGTACTTCTCCATCAACTGCCTCCCAGATTTCCTTGTATATATAATACCCTCTTACCATGGATTCATAGGAATAGCTAGCCATACTTTGCAAAAATCATGCTATTATTAACGGAACACATGTACAAACTCAATTAAATCTTATTGTTTATGTTGTTATATATCAAGACAATATGTAATAAATCTCAATTAGTTTGTTCATTTTATTATATTGTATTTTCTTTCTGATTATAGCAACAATAAAGATGACAAAATGTTTGAATAATGTAGTGATCAGTGATTACTTTAATAATTTTTTTTTCTTAATCTGCTCATAAATTTTATTTTTTCTATTCGAACAAATCTTAATTCTTTATATGTATTTTTTCTGGTTGTATAATTTTTAAAGGAAAATAAGTATGACATATGTTTAAAGGTATCATTCCTAAACTAATATAGTTTTGACATTATCTTATGTAACTGAGTTATTATTAAAAAGTGTTATACTTTGACACATGTATTTGTAATACTTTATAGAGAGGGCGTGCTAACACACATTAATTGGTCTGTACAAGTAAAACCATGATAACAGTCCATTGATAAAAGTTATGAATATGTTCACTTGTACTGTTTTGCAAATAAGTAACAAAGACCTAATAATTTGAAAACTGTTCATGTTCCACCCATATTGCATTAGTAAGGCATCATGTGATAAATTCTATACCATATATGGAATACTTTTGCCGAGACAACAGCAAGGAAGGTTCTGAATCAAACAGTGTTTGTGATTTAGTTGATATAAGTAAGTATAGTACTATTTCTTATTGTTAACTGTGTTGCTATTTAGACAAATATATAAATTGTAAGACTATGTTATATTTATATACTGCATGTGTCAGCAAGTGCCTCTTATGTATATAGTCAGCCCCTCCTCCCAGTAGTAGATTAGTTTTGACAGTACCAAGGTAATGTAGTATATGATTTATATATCAAATGTTGCAGTCTAACAAGCTCAGTGGGACAGCCAAACATTAGCATATTTTAATCCCTAGCACATGAACTTTAAATGTTAAATGTTAAAATATATTGTCTGAATGACAGATCCAAAGCTTGTGCTATCTTGGTTGATTTCAATCACTGCTTTAGATATGGAGTACTGATGCTTTGTGCATCAAGATTGACTTATTAGATTTAGCTAACATACAGAAACATTGACATTTTCTTTGCAGTGCAAGAAATAGATTATGCAATTATCTATAGTATGAAAGCTCAATGGGACCTTCCATGCAGTGGGACAGTCTAAACATTTGAGCACATACTTTACTGCTAAATGTTTAGCATTAGGGAAAAAAGGTATACCCTATAAGTCACTGACTGGACATGAACTAATAGCAGTGGATGTTAAGCAGTTTGTGTAAGAAAGCTTGCCACAATAATTTGTCATTAAAATCATCTGTGCCTCCTTAATATGTTAAAATTGTACACTCTAATGTGTTAGAGCAAACCAGAGATCTGTAGTATGAGATGTGAAGGTCCAGTCATGTTAATGAAAGAGATCATAAAACCGCATGATGTTCCATTAGCAATAACACCAAGTATCTCTGTACGACTGTGTACCTATGCTTTAATATAAGAAGATTTAGATATGGGGTTAGGAGAACATTTAATATAATAGGCCCACTAGCCCATGTGCCCCGTATAGCAAGCTATTTTAAACAAAACTTAAATATCTCATTCTGGTTTTGTAATACTTAAGGTGCCGTGCTTCCCTCTCTCTACCAACTCTGTAGCACTAACGGTGCGTTATAGCTGAGAAGTCATGGGAGGTGTGAGCTTGACGCGCAAAGTTCGCGTGCAAATTTTTTCTAATTACGTCTTATGGAGGCGTGGTTTTCAACAAGTCCTCGTCTTACAAATCGTTACGTGTGAACTGTTCGCAAAAGAATGCCTGGTAACTACTGTTTGCGCATGCGCGTAATTATTGTAATTTAGTGACATCATAATTACAACATTTTAAAATTAAAAGACAAACGAATGGGCTGGGTTAAGTGGGTTTATATTGATGAAATTTCATTCACTACAAGATTTTAAGTATGACTAGTAAAGTTGTCGTTTGTGCAGAGATTAAGTGGAAGCAAAATGAGTGACAAGCTTGTTCAGTGCTGTTGGATACAAAACCACATGAACACATCTTTTCTGTCATAAATAGCTTCAACGGACAAGAATTGCTTATTTTTAAGAGATAGATTTGGCCTTCTTAGCTGGTTTAGAGCAGAGTAGAGCAGCAGAAAAGTTTCTATGAGTACTACCATAGTCTAACATTGCGGTAAAAAGAATTTTGACGTCAGAGTTGACGGGAGATTCCTAGAGTATACTATTTTCCAAGAAATCTGTGGAACTTAAGCTCATCCCCAAACAGTAGTTACCAGGCGCTTTTTTCATTCATGAATGCCTGGGTACGAAGCTATTGTTAAGGTAAAAATATCTGAAATTTTTTTTCAGCTTTTTTTGATGCAATCATGTAAAGATACTTGTTCTAATAATTGATCATGCTTTAAAAATTTTTTTTAAACCCTAGTACTTTGCAGAAATGTAGTTTGATTCCTTAATATCTGCAATGCTTTGGAGACGTCAAATAATTTTTATTATTGTTGTTATTATTGTTATTAAAGCATGGTCTGCTTTGAGATGAAGGCACATAAGACTACAAACAATAATAATAATAATAATAATAATAGCAATAGTTATTAATACATTTTATTTAACCTGACACTAAGTGTATTCATTGGCTTTAATTAATGAAAATCGATTATTCATTATCAAGATGGCGACTTTTGCACTGTTAGATACTTTTATTGTGATTTTTGATTCTATGGATAATGTAACAACCTGCTGACAAGTTCAAGAACGAAAATGATGAATTTTTAGTACTTTTACGGATGCATTTCTTTGTACGATTTGTATAACATATAATAATAATAGTGATTAAAGTAAGCAAGGTTTATAGCTTTGTAAAAATGTCAAATATTATTGTAGAAATAAATCCATCAGTATAATTGTAGCAATTGACTTCATCTTTAATTTTCAAAAGTTTCAGCTCTCTAGGTTCTTTAATATTATTTTTTGACGTCTCCAAAGCATTGAAGATATTAAGGAATCCAACTACATTTCTGCAAAGTACTAGGGTTTAAAAATTTTTTAAAAGCATGATTAATTATTAGAACAAGTATCTTTACATGATTGCATCAAAAAAAGCTGAAAAAAAATTTCAGATATTTTTATCTTAAGCATGTCAATTCTTTTACATACATACCCTGTCTTCTATATGGTTTTTAATTGTAATTAGTCAATACAATAAAGTGCTTTAAGTTCGAAATGCAACTTTGAATGTTGAAATGAGCAATTATGTTGATATTTTGTTATAAGACCTACAACAACGACGAGACTACTGACCGTCAATTCTATGCGAATCAAAGCTAGTTGCAAATCAGTAGGAATAACAGAAAAGTTCCAATCAAAAAGGAAAGCGAAAAGAAAGCTATTCCATGATAATGACAAGTCTGATCATTATTCTGAAAGTGAAAAAGGTGAAAAAATAAAGGAACCAACTTTAAACTTGAGATTTTTTTAAAGCTTTTAGATCATGTTGTTTTTGGCAAAAGGGGATTTTCATTATTAAAATCATTACAAAGTTCATTTTGAAGTTTTGCTGTCAAGTAACGAATTTTATTACACCTCTGTGTTGGAAGAACACAAAAAGGATAAATTAAAGCATTATCAACAGTAAATGAATTTCCCTCTCCATGACTATGTCCTTCAAATATTGACGATCAATACAAAGTGTATCATAAAGGTCACAAGCAAGGTGGTAAACTCCTGAGTAGTAGTTTTCTTCAATTTTTTCTTTATGTCTTGTTGTTCTCACTGAAACTTAATTGGAAAACACTTGGTCTGATTGAACACGGGAGGAGGTGTCACCTGAGAAGACACTCTGTACTGTAAAGCAGATGAATTACTATCGTTAATAATACCCATGCCTCCAAGATGACTGGAAAAGTATAGCAAATCTCTGTCAATAAGGCTCAGATCATCTTTACCATAAAATATGGAATTAGTCTTGATTAGATAATTAATCATAGATCCTGGATATTATGACAAGTTTTTAAAAAAATAAGTCCACTCATCAAACACACCATGAATAAGAGCACTGCAGGCTGCCTGAGGGTACGTTTCAGCAATATCTAAGATGGTTTTGAGTTCAGTAATTCATTTATTAATGAATGATGTTGTTCACTTAACAATAAAACATTTGGTACCGATTAGACAACCCAGAATATTTCTACCATCAGAGATAATTGAAACATTAGTGAATTCAAAGAGTGCACTTGCTGTCACAAGAAATTCCTCCTTTACCAACAGCTAATTCTTAAAAGGATTAGGAAAGTAGCCAGTAGCAGGACCATGTTCATTCAGAACACTCCACCATGTACTCATGTAAACCAGTAATAGAACTATCAGCTATGGCAATGTCAACATATGTTTGACCTCAGGGGTGGTGGCAAGCTTATATTCATTGCCACTCTGGATCCCCCTTTGTAGTTCCTTCATGAGAAACAATAGTCTTACCTTCAATAAAAATTCTGCTAATTCTGAGCTAATTCTGTTGTCTAGTCAGTTACAAAAATAGTGTTAAACTATTCAGGTTATATCTCTTGTTTTCAATACCATTTCCAACTTAAACATCAACGTTTGAAAAAGATAGTACTTCCAGCCACTATTTGTTTTATTGTTCAAATTATTGAGATGATATTTGAACTTTTGTCATTATCATATTACATCAGCAATAAATGAAAACATACAGTTTATTCTCTTAGTTACATAAAATGATATATTATAATACATTATAGTATAACTGATATATGTACATTGATATCTAATATTCTATTAGAGAGCTAGATCTAGAGCTAGCCCTCCTGGCTATGGCAGCTCAACTTTCAAAGAGAGAGCAAGAAAGAATTGTAAGTATATAATTACCTAATCCATTTACTACATGTGTTAGTGTACAATCAATACATTACATGCTATATGATAAATATGATGATGTAGCAAGTGAGTACTCTAACTCTTATAGTAGACTAGTGTATGGTATTGTTAATATTAGTTTTACCCTTTATTGTCTAGTTCAAGTGTTATGAAATGAAACTACTATACAAATATTGTCACTTTGTGTATTATGTATTGGGCTCATCCTATAGTTTTATTAGTGTCATATAATACATGTAGTTGTGTATGATTTACTATTTTTAATTGTAATGACTTGTTTTATTATTATATAGGACAGGGAACTTTGGATATATTCTAGAGATGGAAATGAAGACAAAGTGAAACATTTACTCCAGAATGGAGCAAACTCTAAATGTCATTATCGTGATAATGTTAGATCTCATTATTTTATTATTTAATCTGTTATTATTTGTATTAATTTACTAACTTATGTAATTAATTCAAAGTATGTAGATTTAATGAGTATTAAATGTTTTTAACTGTGTTTGTATTGTATATACACAGATATCTAATTGGATCAATTTCATACATTATATGTCATTTTCATCATATAGTTTGTGATTGGACCTCCATCACCTTATACAACACCTCATACTATAGCATACATCAATGGTCATGACATAATAGTAGATGTTCTTGAAAATGCAGGAGCTACTCCTGATTATGTAAGTCTATACAAGTATAGTATGTAGTTGATGTCAATATTTATAATTACTAGAATACTTGTTTGTTATATTGATATCATGTACATGTACATACTTGTATACTACATGAAAATGTCTCCTAGTTATTATCAAGTCCTAATACACATATCAATACATATATTGTTTATATCTAGTTTTCCCCATATTAACTTTCTTATTCCTAGCTATTAACTACAGCATTAGTTTAAAGCATATTATATCACACTAAGGCAGTGTCAATAATTACCTTCGTATAACGTTTATGAAAGAAATTGTCACAGATTGACAAAACAATTACATGTCAAAGTACCCACACCCACATTCATTCCTCACAAGTGTTGTATTTTAAATTATAGCTATAATACTACTAGCTTTAATAAAATGCACTAGTGTCGCTGCAGTCTTATCTCCTCAAGTGATGTAATCTACGTGTGGGCAAGATGATTATTGATGACTCAGCATTTCTGTTCAATCAAAGAGAAAAAGCTTTGGCTTTTTAGTGCGTCTACTGGGTACTTTGCACTCTAATTGACAAAAGGTCCAATACTTTCCAACTTATTAGTAAATGTTAGTGATTCTCCAATTACACAGCTATGGTGCTAGTATTTTCAGTTCTTGCTCAATGTATTGACAAAGATAACTGCCAAAAGTTAGTGAAACTGTCATAACTTTCCAAAGTATTCTTGCAAAAATTCTCACTATAAAAGTTTGAAAATGTCATAAGCTGTATGCAGGAGGTTTTTATTGAATTCTCGAGTCTTCACTGAAAGCTGTGCTTTTTTTCAATTCAAAGTTTTTTCAGACCTTTAAAGCTTTTGGTTCGTTTGACGCTCCTCTTGGCAGTGTTCTTAAGAAGTACAGAAATTTTGCTACCGTCCACTATAGTTTGGTGGCTACCTGTGCCGTGTTTGCCGAGTTAAAGCAGTTCAAAACTATTTGCCCGGGTAACAGACACATGGACACACAGACACACTGAGAGACTACTTGCTATATGCCCACGCACAATGACGTTAATAACATATTGGAGTACAAAGCATTTATTACCTTATCTTACATCTTTCTAGAAGACCAAATTTAATCCACTTCAATATCAAGAGCTGTTCATATAACAGACACAATATTCATTTTAATAGAGATCCTATCATTCCATCTACATTTAGAATAATATGTAGTCATCTTGGAGATTTAGTACAAAGTATTCAGTAAATCTGATAGACTTGTATCAAACATTTATACAATAATTATTAGAAGAATACATGTATATATAAAGAACTGGGAAATTAATTAGTGGTTTGTTGTACTAGTCACAATTGTATGTAATTAAACTCAACATTTGTATATACTGTTGTATTTATTATCATGTATATTATCTGTATTTACTTGTTATGATTTATTAGAATGAAATTATGTTAGCAGCTGCTGAAAGAGGATTAATAAATGACTGTATTCTAAAGAAGGCAAATGTAAATTATCAGGACAAATATGGAGTAAGTTATCATCTTATAATAATGAATGATTGTATACTAGTAATAGATAGTTTTGTTGTCATTAATTTGATAATTACAAGTTTGTATATAAGTTTTAGTTTGTTAATCGTTTAGTATTATTTATTATTAAAGTTTTAGGTATAGCTATATATCTACAAAAAGTAAATTAAAAAAGAAACAATTTCTATAAATAAAGTAAACTTAGTGATGAGTAACATCATTCCAATACAGAGAATACAAACAAGACAGTAGGGATGACAATTGTATTTTCCCTACATAATATAACAGACATAGAATGCAACAATAATTATATCACTGATACTACTTAACTGATTTAAATGGAATTGGTTAATATCCTAAACTGTTTGTGCCAACTGTGCTATTATGTAGGTAATTGTCATCCTTACTAATCCTAGTCTTTGAAAGATGATAGAGTTCTTACTATGAACATTCTATCAGCTTTATTGTTTCCATTACAAGGTTAACAAATGTTTCAGATGTTTCCTTGTTGTGTTGTATATAGTAAATTTGGACATTAGCTAGTGACACCTTATCTACACAGACAACAATATGGCAGTATAGATTTCTCAATGTACTCTTAGTAGTCTTTTTAAAACTTAACTAGCTAAGAGGTTACAGCCCACAAGCCATAAATGCATTTTAATTTTATCAGTTATATCCATATATGGAAATACATATAACTGTAATTTCAATAACAGTTAATTATGAAGTTATATGCTCCTTCATGATGCTCATGTACTACTCCTGATAGTACACAAGAGTCATTGTCAATGTCCTCCTCTACTGCCCACTATTAAGATATAAATATTATCAGTCATACTTTTAATAATATTTCTAATAATATAAAGAGGGTTAATGGCTAATTGGATTAGGTTTTGAGATAGTCATTGTATATTATAACAACCACAATATAAACAAAAGATATACTTCTAGTAAAGTTTAAAGCTGTTATTATTGTAGCAAATAACTTGTAATGTTGTTGTAATATGAATACTGTCACTATTTTGTAACTGATTGACTTTATACATTCATCTACTGTAGTATTCAATAGAGTAATTAATTTGTAGCCACATTCTTTACTGTTTATACTTTCTATAGTATCATCAGACTGCTTTGCATTATGCTTCAAATGCAGGACACAGTGAGACAGTCGAGTTACTATTAACAGCTAAGGCAGACCCCAATATTTGTGACAAGGTTTATATTATGTATAAATATGGTTTATATTCCATGTACTTGTGGATTGTGTTCACTCTATGTACATGTATATAATACTACTAGTATGCATTACATCAGTGCAGGATATTATAATAATATGCATTTACATGTACATCAGTAAAAAAAAATAATACAGACAATCTAGCTAAGAGGTTGTATTTGATACCTGTAGTTTGATTACTACTCCTTGTTTGACTTTACTATTACTTACTATATAATGGATTCCAGTATGTTTATTGTCAGTTCATTTGTGATAAAGGGAGCAATATATTAACAATATCTCTATAGTCTAGTTGATATGTTATTGACACTCACACCACAACTGTCCAATTTATAGCATATGCTACTTATATCAAATATAATGTTTGCTTTAATTTAGCACACTACAATTGCAATTTATGATAGATGTGGTAATTGTTTTAATAATAATTATGTGTAGGTATATTGTATGTAAGGACAGTATGAAATAGAATCCTTTAAATATTGTAGTAATTACTAAGTATTCATTTTATAGTGGGGACATACTCCACTTCATATAGCATACTGGTATAATCATCATAACATTGTTGACCTCTTGTGCTCTTTTGGAGCAAGAGATATGGACCAAGTTAGAAATGTAAGTGATAAATATAATAATATATTTACTGTATATGATGACATGGACAGTGATTTTACATGTTATGATATATTAGAAACATGACCTAATTATATGTGGGTACATGTCACAGTTATAATATATTATTTATTTTAACAGGATGACTTACTTTTGACTTCAGCTGAAAATGGTGATATACATAATGTAAATGCAGCACTTAGATCAGGTGCTAATATCAATGTTCATCATGGTGGTTTATGGAAGGTTAGTATAACGATTATAGTATATGTATTGTCAGTAGTACTTGTTAGTATATACTTTAAAGTACTACTATAAAGGTGAGTTCATAGAACTACATTTGTATATGTGTCGTGTTGCATTCTTGGTGTTGTGTTGCATAGCATAATGTCATTGCTGTTCATATAAACAAGAGGAAGTATGTTAACTAAAACTCCACCATCGTTATTAGAAGCTCTTTTACTGCAAAATGGTGACTAAAGTGTTTTTAGCTTGCTTTGTTTACAGATGATAAAATTAAGAACATTGTGGGTGTGTCCAATATTTACTTAATGGCTGCAACAAAAAGAATTTCACGTTTGCTAAAAGAAATATACCTCGCTGACCATTTTCTTCCATGTATTTTCTCTTGCTCTCACATCATTTGTAGCTTTTGCTAGGTACCTGCCACAAGTAAAGATAACCAGGAAACAGCCTCAATAAGCTTCTTATTTGCTATGAAACTAATTTATGTTTTAAAACATGTAATTATTGAAATCATATTGGCTGAACACATTGCTTGGAACGTCATAATAGAGAATGATTCTATCTACATTTTGTTTCACATCACATTTGTGCATCATGCATGCATTGTGTTCATAAATTGACATTTGTACACAATGTGACATGACACAAAGATTTGCATTGTTATGTGAAGCATCCTTAAGGCCATGAAAATTCGATGCTTCAAATTTTGTGTTTTGGGACATGAAGTCTATTATTTTGCATATGGGAATTTGAGATGGGTATGGTGAAGCTAAAATACTATGCAAACAAGCCAAAAAACATTTATTTTATTGAAGTAACTTAAAGGTTTTTTGATACTAAACCACATATAATATATAGTAATGTGTAATAGCAATGGGATATCTATTATTGCTAATATGAAGTCATCATATTATGAGATACAGGTAAACACAATATTCAGTGACATGATTTAGCAGTAAATACTGTAACTGGTCAAGCAATCATTATAATTGATATGTGCTTTAATTAAGTAGTGTGATTAAGATCAGTGTTTCTAAAAAGCAGCATATAGTTAACCATATCAACTTTAATTTGATGACTGTGTGTTATGTGGTCAGTAGATTTATTAATTGTCATTGGTACAAGAATAAGATCATAACAATTTAAATTTAAAGCAACTTCTACCTTTTTGGTATATTCTGTGATTGGGTAGGTAAATGTCAATATAAATAATACAATGATAAGGCCAAATGCAACAAATATTTAGGGGATGCGAATGAAAGTTGAGTATTTTAAGTCCACTAGGATGAATTTTGAAGTAATCTGAGATGTTAAAAAGAGTTGTTCATAAAAAACTGGGTTAAGAAATCAAAGAAAGAGTTTTCATTCATAAGTGTTAAAGTTGATGAGGCCATTCCCTTTCCAGTCATATCATCTCTTATATCTCTGTATAACAGTTAAAATATATAACAAATTTCATGTACCAAAACCTGATGGTAGGTGTGGTTAATTTAGTAATAATTCATGAGTTTCGTTTTACAATTTTTTTTATAATTTTGTAACTATATATTATAAATGTAGGGACACCTTAGAAATAATAACATAGTCAAAAGATGCCTATTATTACAGTAGGAAAATCAAGTTTAGAAAAAAGGCACCTGACTTGGGACATCACCTATTGACATGATTAGATGTAATAGATGACATCCAATTCAATGAAATTTCTTAGTTAGCCAGCAAGAAAGATTATGGTATTCATAGACTTGCATGTCTATAAATTATCACTTTCTTAGTTTTATTAGTAAAGATGATACAGACAACATGAACTATCAATCTTATGTGAATGCTATCATCACTGTTGATCCTAAATTGTCATTTCAATGTCTTTTATTCAGTCTCTTTACTCTTTTAGGGAGTAACAAGATATTATAATAAATATGATCATATTTTGGAAAACCAGACATGCTGTGCTAAAATATTTTGAATAAACATTTACACTATATGTGTTTCTATGTAGCCATTTTGTATAGGATTTTTACCAAATTTGGTATCCAAGTACTTTGGTCTTCTTCAATACCACATTTGGTATACATCTTGTACAAAATGACTGGATATTTGCAACTGTTTGAAATACTTAGCACAACATGTATGAAATTTCCAAATAATGTCAAAAGTTACTAAGTCAAAACTACTCAGTATCATGAGTTTCTCCTACATTCTATTTGTCAGGAATACTCAAATAAATCATTGTAGTCTATAACAGAAAATTCAGTCCATTTCAATTTTAATTAAAGAGGCACTTGTAAAATTAAATGTGAACTCAATGGGTGCCTATCATTAGAATTGGCACAAATAGTGGACAGAATTAATGCCTATATTAGAGAGGTCTTTATATTAGAAATTGTAAAATAAACTGTCATCAGTACTACCTACAACGGTAGTCATTTATCTAGCTCGGAACTTCTTTAAACTTTTTTTTTCATTTTAAATGAGGAAATTAGTGTCCTACTAGTTTAAAGTTTGTTTATTAGTAACAGAAAACATTGGCTATTGCCCACTATCAGAATTTGAATATTAACAGTCATAGCTTTAATAATACTAATAGTACTGTTAATGACTAGTAGGATTCAGGTTTTGGCTAGTCAATGAATAATACAATAACCACAATGTAAAACAGATTTACTTGTAAAACTTAAAGCTGTCGTTACGGTAGGAAATAACTTGTAATCTTGTTATGATATGAATATTGGCACTATGATGTAACTGATTGACTTTATATATTCATCTACTGTAGTATTGAACATTTATTAGTAATTAATTTGTAGCCACATTATTTACTGTTTATTCTTTCTATAGTATCATCAGACTGCTTTGCATTATACTTCAAAGGCAGGACATATTGAAACAGTGCAGAAAATCTTAACAACTAATGCAGATCCCAATATTTGTGACAAGGTTTGTATTATGTCTATAGATAATATTTTATACATTTATTTACTGTAGAATTTAACAGTTATTAGTAATTAATTTGTAGCCACATTATTCACTGTTTATTCTTTCTATAGGGTCATCAGACTGCTTTGCATTATGCTTCAAGGGCAGGACACATTGAGACAGTCGAGTTACTATTAACAGCTAAGGCAGACCCCAATATTTGTGACAAGGTTTGTATTATTTCCAGAGATAATATATTATACATTTATTTACTGTAGAATTTAACAGTTATTAGTAATTAATTTGTAGCCACATTATTCATTGTTTATTCTTTCTATAGCATCATCAGACTGCTTTGCATTATGCTTCTAGTTCAGGACACATTAAGACAGTTGAGTTACTATTAACAGCTAAGGCAGACCCCAATATTTGTGACAAGGTTTGTATTATTTCTAGTGATGATTCATTATACATTTATCTAGCGTCATAATGAACAGTTATTAATAATTAATTTGTAGCCACATTATTTACTGTTTATTCTTTCTATAGTATCATCAGACTGCTTTGCATTATGCTTCAAATGCAGGACACAGTGAGACAGTCGAGTTACTATTAACAGCTAAGGCAGACCCCAATATTTGTGACAAGGTTTGTATTATGTATAGAGATTGTTTATATTCCATGTACTTGTGTATTGTGTTCACTCAATGTACATGTATATAATACTACTAGTATGCATTACATCAGTGCAAGATATTATAATAATATTCATTTACATGTACATCCGTAAACATAATACAGACAATCTAGCTAAGAGGTTGTATTTGATACCTATAGTTTGATTACTACTCCTTGTTTGACTTTACTACTTACTATATAATGGATTCCAGTATGTTTATTGTCAGTTCATTTGTGATAAAGGGAGCAATATATTAGTAATATCTCTATAGTCTAGTTGATGTGTTATTGACACTCACACCACAACTGTCCAATTTATAGCATATGTTACTTATATCATATATAATGTTCGCTTTAATTTAACACACTACAATGGCAATTTATGATAGATGTGGTAATTGTTTTAATAATAATTATATTAAGGTATATTGTATGTAAGGACAGTATGAAATAGAATCCTTTAATTATTGAAGTAATTATTAAGTATTCATTTTTTAGTGGGGACATACTCCAATTCATATAGCACACTGGTATAATCAACATAACATTGTTAGCCTCTTGTGTTCATTTGAAGGAGATAGAAACCAAGTTAGAAATGTAAGTGATAAATATAATAATATATTTTACTATATAATAAATTGTAAGGTCACTATGTCCAGTCATTATATTATATTGACATGGACGTAGTATCTTACATGTTACGGTATATTATAAACATGACCTAATTAATGTGGGTACATGTCACATTTATAATATATTATTTAATTTAACAGGATGACTTACTCTTGACTTCAGTCGAAAATGGTGATATACAAAATATAAATGTAGCACTTACATCAGGTGCTAATGTCAATGTTCATCATAGTTTTAATAAGGTTAGCATACTTGTTGTAGTACATGTATTGTTAGTGGTACTTGTAGTCTGTTGGCATCTACTTTAAAGTACTTCTATAAAGGTGGGTTTATAAAACTACACTTGTATATGTGTCATGTTGTGTTCTTAGTGTTGTGTTGCATAGCATCATTGATGTTCATATAAACAAGAGAGAGTGTTTAAACTAAAACTCCACTCTTTTCATTAGATACTCTATTAATGTTTTAAAACAAGTTGTTCTTGAAATCATTCTGGCTGAATACATTGCTTTGGAATGTCAAGATAGAGATTGACTCCATTTATGTGTTGTGATATGTCACATTTGTGCATTGTGCATGCATTATGTTCATAAATTAAACTATAGCCATTTTGCATAGGATGTTTACCAAACTTGGTATTCAATTATATTTATGATTGTTCTTATTGTATACTAAATTTGGTATACATCTTGTACAAAATAGCAGCATATTTGCAACTGTTCATTTGAAGTATTTAGCACAACATGTGTGGTTTTCTCAAATAATATAGAGAATTATTAAGTCAAAAATACTCAGTATCATGAGTCCTACATTCTATCAGTCTGGAATAGTCAAATAAATCATTGCAATCTATGACAAAAATATTAGTTCATTTCCATTCTAATTAATGAGGCATTCATAAAATTAAATGTGAAATCAGTGGGTGCCTATTATGAAAACAGGTGCAAGTAGTGGACAGAATTAATACCTATACTGGAAAGATCTCTATATTAGAAATTGTAAAATAAAATGTCACCAGTACTATTTACTATGATAGTCATTTATCTGGTTGGGAACTTTTTTTAACTTTTGTCATTTTAAACAAGAGGAAATTAGTGTCCTACTAGTTTTAAACTAGTAGGGCACTAATTTCCTCTTGTTTGTTTATTAGTAACGGAATACATAGACTATTGTCCACTATCAGAATTTGAATATTACCAGTCATAGCTTTAATAATACAAATAGTACTGTTAATGACTAGTAGGATTCAGTTTTTGGCTAGTCAATGAATATTATAATAACCACAATGTAAACAAAAGATGTACTTGGAATAAAAATTAAAGCTGCCATTACTGTAGCAAATAACTTGTAATGTTGTTATGATATGAATAATTATTGTCACTATGATGTAACTGAATGACTTTGTAAATTTATCCATTGTAGTATTGAACAGTTATTAGTAATTAATTTCTAGCCACATTATTTACTGTTTATTCTTTCTATAGTATCATCAGACTGCTTTGCATTATGCTTCAAAAGTAGGACACATTGAGATAGTGAAGTTACTATTACCAGCTAATGCAGATCCCAATATTTGTGACAAGGTTTGTATTATGTCTAGAGATGGTATTTTATACATTTATCTACTGTAGTATTGAACAGTTATTAGTAATTAATTTGTAGCCACATTATTTACTGTTTATTCTTTCTATAGGATCATCAGACTGCTTTACATTATGCTTCAATGGCAGGACACATTGAAACAGTCCAGTTACTATTAATAGCTAAGGCAGACCCCAATATTTGTGACAAGGTTTATATTTTGTCTAGAGATGATACTTTATACATTTATCTACAGTAGTATCAAACAGTTATTAGTAATTAAATGTAGCCACATCATTTACTGTCTATCCTTTTTATAGGGTCGTCAGACTGCTTTGCATTATGCTTCAAAGGCAGGACACATTGAGACAGTGAAGTTACTATTAACAGCTAAGGCAGACCCCAATATTTGTGACAAGGTTTGTATTATGTCTAGAGATGGTACTTTATACATTTATCTACTGTAGTATTGAACAGTTATTAGTAATTAATTTGTAGCCACATTTTTACTGTTTATTCTTTCTATAGAGTTGTCAGACTGCTTTGCATTATGCTTCAAGTTCAGAACACATTAAGATAGTCCAGTTACTCTTAACAGCTAAGGCAGACCCCAATATTTGTGACAAGGTTTGTATTATGTCTAGAGATGGTACTTTATACATTTATCTACTGTAGTATTGAACAGTTATTAGTAATTAATTTGTAGCCACATTATTTACTGTCTATTCTTTTTATAGGATCATCAGACTGCTTTGCATTATGCTTCAAGTTCAGAAAACATTGAGATAGTTCAGTTATTATTAAAAGCTAGGGCAAACCCCAATATTTGTGACAAGGTTTGTATCATTTCTGGAGATTGTACTTTATGCATTCATGTACTGTAGTATTGAACAGTTATTAGTAATTAATTTGTAGCCACATTATTTACTGTCTATTCTTTCTATAGGATCATCAGACTGCTTTGCATTATGCTTCAAGTTCAGAAAACATTGAGATAGTCCAGTTATTATTAACAGCTAAGGCAGACCCCAATATTTGTGGCAAGGTTTGCATTATGCTAGAGATGGTACTTATACATTTTATCTACTGTAGTATTGAATAGTTATTAGTAATTAATTTGTACACACATAATTTACTGTTTATACTTTCTATAGGATCATCAGACTGCTTTGCATTGTGATTCAAGGGTAAGACACATTGAGATAGTCAAGTTACTATTAACAGCTAAGGCAGATCCCAATATTTGTGACAAGGTTTGTATTATGTATAGAGATGGTTCCTATTCCATGTAATTGTGAATTGTGTTCACTCAATGTACATGTATATAATACTACTAGTATGCATTATATCAGTAGAAGATATTATAATAATATACATGTACATGTACATCACTAAACATGACACACATAACATCAATGTTACACAACTCTGCCCTGAGGGTTGAAAATAAATGGCATTTTCAATTTATCTTATTCAAGCTTAGTGTAGTGTGATTGATTACCTATAATGTATTGCGGTTATCTATGTAAACTGTTGTTTACTGAGCATGTGTAGTTATCTGGAGAGAGAGCACATGTTTCTGATGTATCTTTGTTATTACTGTTCAACTGTTGTGATTCTTTATATGTAAGAGAATTGTCATAATATATGGTGTCAGGAGTATGGCTAGTGTCAAGCTACAGCCGCCTGAACCCTTCAACTTCCAGACACCTGATGAAGAGCCACGCTGGTGTTGATGTTTTGAACAGTTTAGAAAAGCCTTTGGCCTATCCACAGAGAGTGAGGAATGCCAGGTGGACACATTGTTGTACTATCTAGGGAGTGAATCAGATGACTTTCTCACGTCAACAAATGTAAGCAAAGAAGAGAGGAAAAGCTATCCGTCACTTTTAAAACACTTCGATGACTTTTTTAAAGTTCGACACAGTAATTTTTGAAAGGGCCTACTTTATTTGATGAAATCAAAAGGAGGATGAATCCTGCAAACAATATATAGCAAAAGGGTACACCCTGGCTGAACACTGTGAATTTGTGGCGCTAAAAAAGAGGAATTAATTAAGGTCAGACTCGTGGTAGGCATTAGAGACACTGTCCTTTTGAAGCATCTCCAGATGGACCCATCCTAAAGCCTTGAAAAAGCAAAAAACTATTCAGTAGAAGGGAGCACTTTGGGAATACAGAGACATTCTCTGAACTGACCCAAATGGACAGTGTCAGATCGACATCAACATTACTCAATGAAAAGAACAAGAAGCCCAGACACACTATAGAGACTCACAACAAAGTGACAAATGTAATAGATGTGGCATCCATGGAGAGATTGCCTAGCTAATTTGGCTGTGTCACAAATGCAAAAAGAAGGGCCACTTTGCTTCTCAATGTCTATCCAAAACAGTATCAGAAGTCTATACAGCCAAACCACAAACCTCACATGAGACTGCCTTCTTAGGTGCTGACAGAGAAAATGCCTGGTTCAGTACTGTTCACTTATTGGGCAGACCTCTTTCCTTCAAGCTGGACACAGGAGCAGAAGTTACTGCAATTTCTGAAGTGTATTCAGAACACTACCTCAAATAGAACTCAGATCTCCTAAAAGGGCATTACATGAACCCAATAGAAAACCTCTCTTGGACCCGTGACAATTTGAAGGTACTCTATTGCACAGTGACCAGACATCCTTACCGATGGTGTTTGTCGTCAAAGGATTAAGGAACAATCTTCTTGGATTGCCCACAATTCAAGCATTACATTTGATGTCAAGGATTGCTGAAATTACAAGTCACTCAGAAGTCAAAACAACTTTCCCTCACCTTTTTATAGGCTTAGGTAATTTGAATGATCCTTATCAGATTCAATTGCACCCAGGTTTGAAACCACTTGCACTCTACACCCCTTGATGAGTTCCTCTCCGGCTACAAACTAAAGTCAAAGAAGAACTTAATTGAATTGATTTGCTCAAAGTAATCTTGAAGTTTAATGAAGCCACACTGTGGTGTGCTGGAATGGTTGTGGTAACAAAGAAGACAAGACAGGTACATATATGTCTATATCTAAAACTGTTAAATGAAAGTGTTATGAGAGAGCTCTACCCCCTCCCGATAGTTGATGAGACATTAGGCCAGTTGACTGGAGCAGCTGTATTTAGTAAACTGGATGGTAATAGTGACTTCTCACAAATTCCGCCACCTGTAGTACTGATTGGATTTTCTTTAATTTGTGCATGTATTTTGTAGAACAATGGAAATACTTATAAATGCTATTAATGTACAGTTGGCATTGCTTTATATATGGTACACTGTCTGCTGCTTGCTCACTACCTATAGAGCTAATGATGGGCTATGATTGAATAGATAAAAGGCATGGATTTTTTTCCTTTATCTGAGTGGTAACACCTGTTCAGCAACCAACCATTACACTTCTCCCATCAGTAGCAATACCACAAAGTTTATTACTCATAGCTAAGACATTTAGCACTGCATCTACTATTTCTGGTGCTGTTCCACCAGGTAATTCTACAAGATTAAGAAATCTACAGTGTATTTCACCACCTAATACATAACACAAATATATTACCACGTTGTGATCTGCTGATATATCGGTGGATTCATCTATCATTATAGAGTAGAATTCAGCTTGCAGCGAATCATTATCTAAATCTTCATCAACCACTAGAGCAATGGCTTCCTGAAGAATCTGCACACTCTCACTATGCTTGTAGGTAATCTGCTGTCCTCCACTACCTGACTGGAAGCTAAGGTTACCAATAGCAGCACAACCTTGCACTACTAAGAAGTGCTTCAGATCAGAGAAATGATCATTTGGTAAATTTTTCTTAGCCATGAAGTACACAGCCTTTAAGGCTGAAATGATTGACAATTCTTGGTCCCTATATACATTAGCGAAAGCTTGCTGCATATCTCTCCTACATTTCTTTGCTTCTATAGCTGCTCTGTGGTCAACAGTAGCTGCATGCTTAGTTAGAGCATCTTTCTTCATTTTATCACAAACTTTGGTGAAGGCATTGTTCTTCTTTGCATCCAACCAATATTGACAATGCATATATACCGCGAATCAGTTTTCCATGATGGCAAAAATCTTTTTTTCTCTAATGTTGACCTTTTACAACTAGGTGAAGAACATGGACTGCTCATGACCTTGTTGTCGTTTTCATTCTAATTATTGCCTAACAAATTAATAATTAGCCAAAATGGTGATTGATCTGCCCAAGAAGTTGCCAAGTTTGTTATACTGTCGCAAATGTCGATTTTGGCCACCGTGTGGGGAACCACTGGTGATAATATTTTGGTAAAGATTAGAGAGAACATGATACCAGATTGGATGCAGTTTTGCAAAGACTGGAGAAGGCCAGAGCAACATTAAACCCAATGAAGTGTGTGTCTAGCGGAAGAAATGTTAAATTCTTGGTCACGTAATAGATAGAGACGGCATTGGATCAGATCCTGAGAAGATAGGTACCATCATCAAAATGCAACCCGCAACAAATATCTCTGAATTGAGACGTTTCATGGGCATGACCAATCAGTTGGCAAAGTTTCCACATAAGATCACCGAGTTAACTCAGCCTCTTCGGGATCTACTCAGTAAGAGAAACTCCTGAATTTGGGACCCAAACCAAGAGGACTCATTCCATGCCGTGAAGGAAGAACTGGTAAAATCTTTAATACTAGCCCTGTAAAATCCAGTTGCCCAACAAAAACTTCAGTAGACGCCTCCTTTTTTGGCTTAGGCATTGTCATTCATCAAAAGGATGTCACAACTGTCACCTGGAAAACCATAGCGTATGCATTCTGATCTATGTCTGATATGGAAAAGAGGCACATACAGATAGAGAAAGAAGCACTTGCTACAACATCGGCTTGTGACATGTTTTCAGAATACATACATGGAAGAAAATTTTTTATTGAGATGGACCATAAACCATTAGTCCGTCTACTGAGTACCAAGAACTTCAAAGTCTACCCCCTTAGATACTCTGTTTTCGTCTCACAATGATTAGATTTCATTACTCCATCACTCATGCCTGGGAAAACCCACTGTACTGTTGACACTCTTTCAAGATCTCCAGTTGATTCACAGCAAGAAACAACCCTCCAAGAGGAAACCAAAACATTTGTAGAAGCAATTGTTGGTCATCTCTCATCTACAGAATCACAACTGGACAAGTACCAAAACACACAAAAAGATGATTCACTCTGCTTAGCTATTAAGGAATAAACTCAGAAGAGCTGGCCTAGTAAAGTTCAAGTGAAAGGTGCCCTCAAACAACAGAGGAGAGAAAGGAAGGAATTCTGAATATATGAGGACTTGTTATTATATGACATGCGTATTGTAGTTCCCAGGTCACTCACTATGAGGGTATACCTTAGAAAAGATTCACCTAGCCATAAAGGTATTCAAAGGTGTCAAGAGCGAACATTATCAAGTGTGTGGTGGCATGGAATCTCTTCTCAGATTTACGACATGGTGCAAAGATGTCCCACCTGCTCTAAAATGATCATCTCATTAAAGGAACCAATGATCTATTCTCAGTTACCAGAGAATCCCTTCCAGAAGATTGAAAGGGATTTCTTCGAAAAAAGGGGGATCACTAACCTGTTAGTAGTGGACTATTTCTTGCACTTTCAAGAAATCATTAAGCTGACATCTACTATGTCTAATGGGGTAATCACTGGTCTCAAGTCTCTATTCTCTAGGTATGATATTCCAGAAGAGATGGTGAGTGATAATGTCCTACAGTATATCTTTCAGGAGATGAAGGACTTTGCCAAGTCTTATACCTTCAAACACATTACAAGTATTCCACACTACCCTCAGGGGAATGGCTAAGCAGAGAGGACAGTCAGAACTGTTAAGAATTTGCTTAAAGATGCTTAAAGATAAAGAAGATCCCTATCTCTCACTGCCCAGCTATAGAGCTATGCACTTCATCTGGTGTGGTTAGACCCCAGCTGAACTATTTATGGACAGAAAGTTGAGGACTCCTTTACCAATGCTCAAGGACTTTCTAAAACCTGATTGGAAGCATCTAGATGATTTCAGAAAAAAAGAAGCAGAGTTTAAGAGGAAACAAAAGAAGGACTATGATTGTCACAATGGAAACCAGTTCTGTCTTCGTGTTGTGACACATCACATTTGTACATCATGTTTGTTCTTTGTTCATAATTGAAGTATGTACGCAATGTGACATGACATAAAGCTTTGTTTCATTATGTGAACCATCCTTAAGGCCGTGAAAATTAGAAGGTTCAAATTTTGTGTTTTGGGACAAACCTCTATTGTTCATGAGACTCTATTTGCATATGGGAGTTTGAGATGGTACAGTAAAGTTAAACTACTTTGCAAACAAACTTAAAAACATTTACTTTATTGCACATTAACTTAAAGGTTTATTCATACTAAACTACATATAATACAAACTAATGTAAGAAGTAATAGCAATGGAATATCTGTTATTACTAATATTGATTCATCATGTCATGAGATACAGGTCTGTTATTATTAATATTTATTCATAATATCATGCGATTCAGGTTAACACAGTATTCAGTGACTAACAACAAATCTAACAATTGATTGACATTTTTGAGCAGTAAACACTGTAACTGGTCAAGCAATCATTATAAATGCTATGTGCTAAAATTAGGTAGTGTGATAAAGATCAATGTTCTAAAAAGCATCATATAGTTAACCATATCAACTTTAATTACATGACTGTGTTTTATGTGGTCAATGGATTTTTTAATTATTATTGTATTGAGATAAGAACTATTTAAATTTAAGTTAAACTTCTACCTTTTTGATATATTCTATGATTGTGTAAGTATTTAACAGAAACATCATAAATAATACAATGATAAGACCAAATGACACAAATATCTATGAGGTGTATGGGCAAGTTAAGTATTAATACAAATTAAGTAATGCATAATTAAATTAAGTATTAATACTAATTGATGGTACACAACCAGCATAGAAGAAAGGGAATTTTTTTCTGGTGGAGCCTTAAATTAATAAGCATGAAAATGAGCTGGTGAGAGGGTTTGAGCATGTGTTGGGCAAGAGTAATGTTATCTGATAGCAGCTCTTACAGTTACTCAAACTATAATGATTATATTTTGTCTGCTAATATCCCAGGTATTGGAGTGTAGACCTTTAATGGGATAATAGAGGAATGGGGTAACGAGTGTAGAGCCTGATTAGAAGCCAGATAATGTTACTAGGCCATTTTGGTAAAGTCAGGGTCAACAGTGGCCACAGGGTCACTCTAGAACTGAAAGTGAGTCAGGTGTGACAGTCACAGGGACATGTGCACCTCTAAGGTAGTGAATTAATTTGACAGAGAAAAAGACACAAAAGATAAAGGGGTATGGCAAGCAGCTTGTACTGACTGACCAGAGGATCTGTTGGTGTTTGGAACTGTTGGTCCATCAGTTCTGATGCCACAACAGTGCAGATTGGTGCACAACATTCTTCTGCTCAAGGCTTCTCTGCGTTACAAGAAATCTTCTGTTATGTAGATTATCTGTCTCCTTAGAGCCTGTTTGTACCATCAAGTACTTGAAAATAAAAATAACATCAAACTAGAAATAACAGTAGCAATTCAGGCTCATAGGTTATGTTGGCACAGTAGTTAGACTGGCCTTGATATATGTGAGGTTGAACTTTATAGAAAGTGTCTGCTATCGTGTTTGCAAGTTTGCCTTGGTCTCTAAGCTTACTTGCTGTGGTACATTCATTATATCACCTTTTTATAGTATTTAACTATATTCTACTACATATTATATAAATTAGCATCTAATAACATGACAGCAAGTCTAAACACGGGTGGGGTTTTATTTTCTTGTTCACTATCAAATTTTTTGTCCTGATGTGTTAGCTTGATTAGTAGTCAGTTCTAATATCATATAGTAATATCATGTGACAAGATATAGCTAATAATGAGAATATGTTATTTCTACAGTTTGTTACGTGTTACAATGTATGTTATGATGATATGTACTGATGACTGTTTACATTGTCTATATAGTTTAATGTCTAATAGTTCATGTTCTTTTGTAACTTAATAACTTTGTTCTCTTATGTTCCTAGTATGGACGTACAACTACACACTATGCAGCAATGATGGGTGATGCTGACACAGTAAAATTGTTAATTGAAAAAGTTGATGTCAATACTAAGGATAAAGTAAGTCTCAGTAATTGTATTACAAGACATATCATTGTCCCAAATTATGACCAATGAAGTAGGTTAAAAATCAACAAAACACATGATTTGAAGTGTATTACTGATTCAATAAGAAACCTGCACTCTACAGCAAGCGTTCTTTACTAGTTCACGATTATTTTAATATGTTTTTATAAAACATTTCAATTAAAATGATAATGTTTATTATTGATTAATTCAATTACCAAATGTACAAAATAATACTCTTTTATATGACTTGTAACAAGGCTATTATATATGTATATATATATATAACGCAAAAATAGCAAATAATGTTCAAGATTTCTTTCTCTAAGTCATGATACCATTAATCATAGCCATTAGTCTAACAAGTAGTTTAATACAATCATGCCTGAGATCCTTACTTTCCTTGACCTTTTTTCCTTGACTTAGTCACAATAACATTTAATAAACATTTTAGCAGATACCAGTAACTATCAGTAACTATATCCGAATTTCTCATAAGCAATACAAATGTTTTTAGATGTTTAATTTATATGTATTCCTCAATCACTATGAATATTTGGCAAAATTTTTTAAAACCAAATGTACTTAGGAAATCATAAAATGAAAGGAATCATCTTATCATAAAAGAAAGCAACTGCACATAATTTATTATAACAATAGCACATACATCATCATAAGAACAGTTATTTAACAAAAGAGAGTAGATCACCATAACATGAAGAACTATAGGAATGGCATATATCTCACCATAGCAACTGTTACTATAGCAGCAACGTGTGCATAATCATGGGAAATATTACCTTGGTGACTATTGCTATTAAATGACTGTAGTATAAAATCAATTAACAAGGTCTATAGTTACCATAGCAACATTGCTATAGCAATTAGGTATGTATCCATCATGATAGCAATGATTAACAGTTGTCACAAAATCATTGCCATAGCAACAACATATACATATGTTACTACATCTATGTTAAATGTTAGTTATATATAACACTACAATATTTTTTCACATTACTATATATGGTAATATGAATAAGACATTGTAGTGCATACAGTTGACTATGAACCCACAAGCATTGTGAACTGTTGTATGATCTAAATATCATTGTTGATTGAGAGTATACTCATACAACAAAGTGCATGTGCATGTGATGTTCCTACGATATTCTTTTGTTATCTGTACCTTGTAAGGTTGTCATTATTGTTTACTACTTGTTTGACCAGGATTAGTTTCTTTAAAACTACAGAACAATGACTTCATTTAAATAGTCTACATTTGTATAATGTATTATGATTGATGATGTGAACTATTTGCTGACATAATAATGATGCAATGATGCTCCAATAGTACATTGGTCATACATTTCACTTGTTTCTAGTGTCTATGATATAAAAGAGCATAAATTATCTTTTATTTTATTGGATCCTTATATTTACTTATTTATTGATAACTGGTTACATTGACTATATAGTTTATTGTCTAATAGTTTTTGTTTTGTATTAAATAACCTTATCTATTATGTTCCTAGCTTGGACTTACACCTGTACATCTTGCAGCAAAGAATGGACATACTGACACAGTAAAAGTGTTAATTGAAATTGGTCAAGCTGATATTAACATTAAGGATAATGTAAGTCACAGTAATTGTAGTACAAGACATATTATTGTACCAAATTATGATCAATGAAGTAATTCAAATTACTTCATTTGAGTCAATAAGACACATGATTTGAAGTCTATTACTGATTCAATAAGAAATCTTAACTTTACTGCGATTGTTTTTTACTAGTTCATGATTATTTTAATATGTTTCTACAAAACATTTCATTGATAATACTATTATGTATTATTGATGAATTCAATTAGCAAATGTGCCAAAATCGTACTGTCATTATATGACTTGTAACTACGCTATTCTATATAATATATATATATATATGACGATAAATATGTAAATGGTACCTAACATGCAAACAAATTTCAAATGGTTACGTAATAAATTGTTGCTATGTTTAAGATGGATGTGCAGCAGCCATTTCTACATAGGCGTTTGTTCGAAATTCGTTTGCACATTAGGTACCATTTTGTATTTATAGTCACATACTATATATATATATATATATATATATATATATATATATATATATATATATATATATATATATATATATATATATATATATATAACACAAAATCTCTCTAATAGTGCTCAAAATTTCTATCTGTTAGTCATGATACAATTTATCATAGCCATTTTTCTAACTAGTCTAACTATTTCAAATTTCTCAGAAACAATGCGAATCTTACTAGATGTTTAATTCACATCTAATAGTTAATCACTATGACAATTTGGCAAAAATTACTTAAACCAATTCTACCCATGAACTCATAAAATTCAAGAAATCATGTCATCATAGAATAAAGCAACAGTACATAATTTATTATAACAACAGCATATATGTCATCATAGCTAAAGTTACTAAACAAAAGAAAGTACATTACCATAACATGAAATACTATAGCTACAGCATATGTGTCAACATAGCAACTGTTGCTATAGCAGCAACATGTGCGTAATGATGGAAAATATTACCTTAGTGACTATTGCCATTAAACGACTATAGTATAACAACAATTAACAAGGTCATAACAACAGTGCTATGCAAATTATCATGATAGCAATGATTTCTATGGTAGCAGTTGTCATAAAATCATTGCCATAGCAACAAACATACATACATTAATTACTATATCAATGTTACTTATAACACATGACAATTGAGTAAATTGTTGTTTTAAGATGAAAATTATAGCATTATGCTTTAATATGTTTGCAAACCTTGTCATAATCTATAAAATATTTATTTAATGACCATTATTTAATTTCTATGCATGATTGGCAAGTTTTGCTAATAAATGATTTTTGAAGAAAAGGTATAAAATGTAGTCACTGTGACTATTTTATACCTATTTTGAAACGACTATCTATTGCCATAGGTAATCCAAATTTGTTTTAAACAATGCCAAAATATACTATATCTTCAATTCATGTGTATTCAATCTCTATGAAAGGATTATAAATTTCAAAAGCAATCATACCAATGAAATTACAAAATACAAGGAGTCACATAATAAGGAACAGCATATAATTCACTATAGCAATAATATGTAATGCCACTAATAGCAAATGTACTATAAAAATGATATGTCACAAAGTTTGTTGTTAATGTTTATCAAATCACATATTCTACTTTAAAAATAGCACAGTGCATTCTCACTGTAATGAGTAAATAAAGACTTTTTTGTCAATTATAGTGAATAGAAAAATACAATTGAAATAGACATGTATTATTAAACTCACAGTCTACTTGCAATAAGAAATTTCAGCACTATGTTCTCATTGTTCTTTTTGGCAACGAAATGTGTATAGTACAAAATTTACTTTTTACATTACTTTATATGGTAATACAAATAAGACATATTGTAGTACATATAGTTGAAACTGAACTTGCAAGCATTTTGCAGTTGTATGATGTAAATATATATTTGTTGATTGAGAGTATACTCATACAAAAAAGTACATGTACATGTGGTATTCCTTAGATATTCTCTTACTATCTGCACATTGTAAGGTTGTTGTTATTATGTACAGCTCGTTTGATTGGAAAATCAGGATGAGTTTCTTTAAAACTACAGAACAGTGACTTCATATAAGTAGTCTACATTTGTATAATATATTACGATTGATGATGTGAACCATTTTCTGAAATTATAATGATACTCCAATAGTACACTGGTCATACATTTCACTTCTTTCTAGTGTCTGTGATATAAATTATCTTTTATTTTATTGTATCCTTAAATTTACTTATTTATTGATAACTGGTTACATTGACTGTCTAATTTATTGTCTAATAGTTGTTCTTTCATAATTATATAATCTTATATGTTATGTTGCTAGGGTGAATGTACACCTGCACATCTTGCAGCAGAGAATGGACATACTGACATAATAAAACTGTTCATTAAAAGTGGAAAGTTTGATATCAACACTGAGGATAATGTAAGTCACAGTAATTGTATTACAAGACATATCATTGTATCAAACTATGACCAATGATGTAATTGAAATTACTTCATTAGGGTGTAATATATCAATAAGACACATGATTTGAAGTTTATTACTGATTTGATAAGAAACCCGCAGTCTACAGCTATTGCTTTTTTTCCAGTTCATGATTGTTTAAATATGTTTTGTACTAAACATTTCAGTGAAAATACTATAGTGTATTAGAGATGAATTTAACAAATGTCCAAAAATAGTACTCTATATGACTTGTAACAAGGCTAATCTCTCTCTCTCCCTCCCTCCCTCTCTTCTCTCTCTCTCTCTCTCTCTCTCTCTCTATATATATATATGTGTGTGTGTGTGTGTGTGTGTGTGTGTGTGTGTGTGTGTGTGTGTGTGTGTGTGTGTGTGTGTGTGTATAACACAAACACTAACAAATAATGTTCAAGGTTTCTGTCTGTTAGTCAATATACTGTTAATCATAGCCATTTGTCTAATCAATAGTGTAATACAATCATGCTTGAGATCCTTACTTTCTCAGGAACAATACAAATGTTTATAGATGTATAATTTATATGTGTTCATTAATAACTATGAAAATTTTGTAAACATTTCTTAAACCAAATGTTCTTATGAAATCATAAAATGCAAGGAATCATGTTATCATAGAATAAAGCAACAGCACATAATTTACTATAGCAATAGCACATATGTCATCATAGCAACAGTTACTAAGCAAAAGAAAGTACATCACAATAGCATGAACAACTATAGCAACAGGATATATGTCACCATAACAACTGTTGCTATAGCAAGAACATGTAAATGTAGAAAATGTAGTCACTGTGGCCATTTTATACATATTTTGGCACAAATTATTTATTGCCATAGCTATTCCAAATTTGTTTATAACAATGTCAAAAAATACTATATCTTCAATTCATATGTATTCATCAATCTCTATGAAATATTTATAAATTTCAAAAGCAATCATACCAATGGAATCACCAAATACAACTTTTTGTTATTTATAGTGAATACAAAACCACCATTGAAATAGATATGTACTGTTGGTACAAACAAGTAACATATTAAAGTCATAGTTTACTTGCAATTTACTTGCAATAAAAATTCTCAGTACTATGTTCTTATTTTTTAGCAATGAAATGTACATACTACAATATTCATTATTCACATTAGTATATGTGGTAATATAAATAAGACATATAATTATTGTAGTACACACAGTTGACTGTGAACCCACAAGTATTGTGAGCTGTTGTATGATATAAACATATCATTATTGATTGAGAGTATAGTCATATAACAAAGTACATATACATGTGATGTTTCTTAGATAGTCTTTTACTATCTGTAACTTGTAAAGTTGTCATTATTGTGTACAGCCTGTTTGATTGGAAAATCAGGATTAGTTTCTTTAAAACTACAGAACAGTGACTTCATTTAAATATATTATGATTGATGATTTGAACCATTTGTTGACATAATAATTATGTAATGATGCTCTAATAGTACACTGGTCATACATTTAACTTCTATCTAGTGTCTGTGATATAAAAGAGCATAAATTATCTTTTATTTTATTGGATCCTTATATTTATTTATTTATTTATTAATAACTGGTACATAGATTTGTCTTGTTTATTGTCTAATAATTGTTCTGTTGTAACTTTGTCTATTATGTTCCTAGAGAGGACGTACACTTGCACATCTTGCAGCAAAGGGTGGATGTATTGACACAGTAAAACTGTTAATTGAAACTGGACAAGTTGATATAAACACTAAGGATAGAGTAAGTCACAGTAATTGTACCAAATTATGATCAATGAAGTAATTCAGATGAATTCATTTGAGTGTAATAAATTGTTAAGACACATGTATATTACTGATTCAATAAGAAACCTGCAGTCTACAGCAAGTGTTTTTTTTTACCAGTTCATGATTATTTTAATATGTTTTTACAAAGATTTCAATGATAGTACTATTATGTATTATTGACAAATTCAGTTAGCAAATATGCAAAAATAGTACACTCATATGACTTGTAACAAGGCTATATATATATATATATATATATATATATATATATATATATATATATATGTATGTATGTATGTATGTAGGTATGTATGTATGTATGTATGTATGTAGGTATGTATGTATGTATGTATGTATGTATGTAGACCAAGGTAGAAGAACATAAGAACATCGCTTTTTTGTTGTTACTCCAAGTTTCACGCATTATGTGATCATCAGTCAACTACTCTGTTTGCATGCTAATTATATAGCATGAAGGTGCTAATTATGTCTTGTCCTTTGAGAAGTGTACTAAATAGTACTTGTTGTCATGTACATTGTTTTCATGTCGACATTTTGAGACAAGTTAGACCTTTTGTTTAAGATGTCGTTTTTGTTGGCATTGAGCTTTTCGGTTAGGCAAAGCTTGCACCATTTTGTTTTTTTGGAGTAGGCCTGTGCTTTGTGATTGATTGACCAGGTAAGTTTGAACTTCTCACCTTCTCCCTTCAATTGCCAAACATGCTTTGATGATTCCATGCTGTTTCATATTTCTTGTGTTTGATTGATTGCATGTAGTTTGAATGTGTCTGCTTCAAGGGGTACTCTGTTAGGCCTCTGTACACCTTTGTTTCATTTCTGTTCATGCTTTCAACTTCTGCCTTGTAGATGATGTTGTTGGTCGGACATTCACTATGAAGGAGGCAGAGGTCTTTATTCCTCCAGTTGCAGAGTTTCTGTGTGTACTTGCTGATATCCTTTGAAACCTCATTATTGTGTCCCTTGATGATGCTGACTACATTGGCATGCAGCTGTAGCTAACCTTGACTGTGTTTTTGTTGAATGTTTTCTGTAGCCTTGAATTTTTCAGGGAATTCTTAATGACCAGATTTAGGAATCTTTGGCCTAGATTTGTTGATACATTTTTGCTTAATGGTGGGTTGAACCAAACGATGTTGTATTGCCAGGTTTTTTGGTTGCTCATCACTGTAATGTAGATTTTCTGAGTAGCTGCTGGATTTAAGCGCATCTTCATAAGGGGGCAGCTTGGTTGAAGATTTTGTCTGCTGATCGAAGCTGGTAGGTTTTTGATAATGTTAGGTGAGTGGTTTGACTGCTTGTAAATGTAAGCTGGTTTGTCGTTCGGCTTTCTATAAGGGTAGTACTTCCTGTTGTTCAAGTTTAGAGCGATGTCTAGGAAATTCACAACTTTTAGGTTGGTTTAGATGGTGATTCTAAGGCCTGTCTCTTTGAAGATCTTGGTTATATCCTTTTATTTTGTCTGCTTTGCTGCCTGAGGTGTTTTTGAAAACTGCCAGCCAATCATCTCTGTACTGGCTGATGTTGTTTTTATCATATTTGTTTGCAGGGATGTTGAGTACATAGATGCCAACCCGCTCACAAACTTCTGCTCGATAGTAACTTCTCATGATGACATCATACAAACTGTTTTCCTCTCCTTTTATCAATGGTTTGCCTTTGTCATAGAGCAAGGATTTCCTGGAGTGGAAGATGACTTCAGTGTCTTGCTGTGAGATTGTGGTATGCAGCTTTGGGAAGTTAAGGGCTGCTTTCAACAGGTCTTCTGAGATTCAGGGATAAAATTCGATGATATCGAAGCAGACGAAAGTGTGCTTATTTTTCTGGTTGAGGCTTCTGAACTGCTCAGTTACAGAAACTGAGTTTTTCCACTGGTTGACAGCTGTTTCGACCTGACATTGTTGATGATGTTGTGATGTTGTCGAGGATTTTCTTGCTTATGATGCCCATTTCACTTTTTGCTGGGTTTATCAATCAGCATGGGAGGTTGCTTTCAAAATTTTCTTTGTGATCTTTAACTGCTATAAAGGCTTCTTTTTTGGCCATCATCTCCATTCTGTCTTCAATGTCCAAATTTTCTGCAATGACCTTGGCTTCAGTATTGATATCTTAATACAAGTGTTCAATTGTGGATTTACAGTGCTTCGTGATGTTTTCTCTGAGCAGTTTATCATATTGATCCTTTTCCAGCAAGTAGAGATTCCTTGTTTTGTCAGCGGGGATGAGCATTTCCTTGGAGTTCCTTATCTTTTATATGTCATTTTTAAGGGTGGCTTGGAACTGGTCGGAAGCTTTTTTGAACTTGATATTTTCGATCATCTTGAGCAGATCTTCCTTGAATGGTTTTAGCTCGTCAATTTGCAGTGGATATTTCCTACTTTTGAACCCAAATATTTCTTCCTTTGGTTGCTTTTCTTCTAAGTCACCACTATTTTTGAGAAAGAAGAATGCCTTTCATCTCATCCTCTTAGCAACGCTCTCAACTTTTTTGATCACTCTTTTCTTGTACATATTAGCAGATAGTATAGGGTATAGGGATGTTCTTCAAAGAATAGTTGAAATTAACACATTTTGGATGTTCCATTCTTTGTCTTCTAAGCAGATAGAAGAGAACACTTAACTGGTTACAGGAGTGTTGTATACCTGGAATATCTGGGTCTGTTGAAGAGCCTTCAATGTTGTTTGTTGTAACACATGACAATTGAGCAAATTTTTGTTTTAAGATGAAAATTATAGCATTATGTTTTAATATGTTTACAAGCCTTGTTATAATCTATAAAATATTTACTTATTGACCATTATTTAATTTCTATGCATAATTGGCAAGTTTTGCTAAAAATGATTTTCTAACAAAAGTATAAAATGTAGTCACTGTGACCATTCTATATATATTCTGGCACAAAACTATTTATTGCCATAGCTATTCCAAATTTGTTAAAAATGATGCCAGAATATACTATATCTTTAATTCAACTGTATTCATTAATCTCAATGAAAGATTTATAAATTTCAAAGCAATCATACCAATGAAATCACAAAATGCAAGGAGTTGAATAATAAGTAACATCATTTAATTCACCATAGCAACTGTGCTATAGCAAATAATATTTCACAAAGTTTGTTATTAATGTTCATAAAATCCCACATCCTACTTAAAAATAGTAATATGGTGACAAGCTCATTCTTGTTATAGAATGTACATAAAGAACAATAGAAATAGACATGCATTGTTGGTACAGCAAGTAACATAGTAAAGTCATACATTACTTTCAGTAAGAATTCACAGCACTATGTTCTCATTGTTGTTTTTAGCAGTGAAATGTATATAGTACAATATTTATTTTTCACATTACTATAATTATATAGTAATATAAATGAAATATATTGTAGTATATACAGTTGACTGTGAACCCACAAGCATTGTGAGGTGTTGTATGATATAAATATATCATTGTTGACTATTCATGATGTGAACCATTTGCTGACATAATAGTCATGCAATGATGCTCCAATAGTACACTGGTCATACATTTCACTTCTTTCTACTGTCTGTGATAAATAAGAGCATAAATTATCTTTTATTTTATTGTATCCTCATATTTACTTATTTATTGATTACTGACTATATAGTTTATTGTCTAATAGTTGTTCTTTTGTAATTAAATAACATTGTCTATTATGTTCCTAGAGAGGACGTACACCTGCACACTATGCAGCAATGATGGGTAATGCTGACACAGTAAAAAAGTTAATTAAAGCTGGACAAGCTGATATAAACACTAAGGATAGAGTAAGTCACAGTAATTGTATTACAAGACATGTCATTGTACCATATTGTGATATATGAAGAAATTCAAGTGACTTCATTTGAGTGTAATAAATCAATAAGACACATGATTGAGGTGTATTACTGATTCAATAAGAAACTTGCGCTCGACAGCAAGTGTTTTTTACCAGTTCATGATTATTTTAATATTTTTTTACAAAACATTTCAGTGATATTACTATTATGTATTATTGATGAATTTGATTACAAAATGAGCAAAAATAAGAACTCTCATTATATGACTTGTAACAAGGCTATTCTATATATATATATATATATAACCCAAAGATTAACAAATGATGTTCAAGAATTCTCTCTGTTGTCATTATACCATTAGTTATAGCCATTTGTCTAATCAATAGTATAACACAATCATGCCTGAGTTCCCTACTTCCCTTGACCATTATTCCTTGACTTAGCCACAAAAAAATTTTGTAAACATTTCTTCAGAATCTGTTTATTGCAGTAACTATATTAAAATTTCTCAAAAACAATGTAAATGTTTCTAGATGTTTAATTCATATGAATTCATTAATCACTACGAAAATTTTGCAAAAATTTCTTAAACCAAATGTACTTATGAAATCATAGGAATTATGTCATAGTATAAGAAAACAACACATAATTTATTATAGCAATTCCACATATGTCATCATAGCAACAGTTACAAATGCAAAAGCAAGTACATCACCAAAACGTGAAGTACTCTAGCAACAGCATATAAAGCAAGAACATGTACATAACAATGGAAAATATTACCTTGGTTACTATTCCCATTAAACGTTTATACTATAGCAACAATTAGCAAGGTCACAGTTACCATAGCAACATTGCTATAGCAATTAGGTATGTATCAATCATGATAGCAATGATTTCCATGGTAACCAGGGTTTCATTTAGAAAAATGGACAAGGGAGGCAAAGTAATACTTAGAGAAATTTTAGGGGAGTGAAGGGACTGTGCATGACAGCATGCCCTCTATGGGTGTCTGGAAGCATGCTCACAGAAAATTTTTGAAATTTAGACACTCTGAGATCGCTTGTGGCACATTTTCAAATCATTTGTTGTTGTCAAATGACATAATGAGATGACCATATTTCTCAGTCTGGTGCTGATAAGTCACTTAACACCTATAGACCCTGGTGCTGATAAGGCACTTAGGAGTAATTTAATACACAAAGACTATTGGTTAAAACTGTACATTCTCTTTGTGTTTAGCCTAAGGTTATCTTATGCTGTATATTCCTTGTGTTGAGTTTCAGTTCTACATTCATTACATCCAATTACCCTTTGAAAAAAATGGCTAAGCTTATTTCCAAGGGGAGGGCATAAAACTTTTGCAAGGGGGGGGGGGCAAATCTTCCTCCCCTAAATGAAACCCTAGTAACAGTTGTCATAAAATCATTAACATAGCAACAAACATACATCATATAGTAATTACTATATCAATGTTAGTTATAACATATGACAATTGAGAGAATTGTTGTTTTAAGATGAAAATTATAGCATTATGTTTTAATATGTTTAAAACCTTAATATGTTAAAATATATAACCTTAATATGTTAAAAACTCTATACAATATTTATTTAATGACGATTATTTAATTTCTATCCATAATTGGCAAGTTTTGCTAATAAATGATTTTCTAACAAAAGGTAATAAAATGTAGTTACTGTGATCATTCTATACATATTTTTGCACAAAACTATTTATTGCCCTAGCTATTTCAAATTTGTTGAAAACAATGCCAGAATATACTATTTTTTCAGCTCATATGTATTCATCAATCTCCTTGAAAGGTTTATAAATTTCAAAAACAATTGTACCAATGAAATCACAAAATACATGGAGTCATATAGTAAGCAAAAGCATATAATTCACTATAGCAACAGTATGTAATGTCACCATAGTGACAATCACTGTAGCAACAGCATTTTATTTCACCATAGCACCTGTACTATTGCAAATAATATGTCATCAAATTTGTTACTAGTGTTCATCAAATTCCACATCCTACTTTAAAAGTAACTCGGTGACAAGCTCATTCTCATTATAGAGTATAAATAAAGACTTTTTTGTCAATAATTATAGTGAATACAAGAAACAATAGAAATAGACATACACTGTTGTTACAGCAAGTAACATATTAAAGTCACATTTTACTTGCAATAGGATTTCTCAGCACTAGGTTCTCATTGTTGTTTTAAGCAACGAAATGTATATACTACAATATTTATTTTTTACATTACTATAATTAGATGATAATATAAGATATATTGTAGTACATATAGTTCACTGTGAGCCCCAAACATTATGAGCTGTGGTATGATATAAATATATCATTTTTGATTGAGAGTATACTCATACAACAAAGTACACGTACATTTAATGTTCCTTTGATATTCTTTCACTATCTGTAACTTGTAATGTTGTCATTATTGTGTACAGCTTGTTTGATTGGAAAATCAGGATTAGTTTCTTTAACAGTGACTTCATTAAGTAGTATACATTTGTATAATATTATGATTGATGATACGAACCATTTGCTGACATAATAATGATGTAATGATGCTCCAATAGTACACTGGTCATACATTTCACTTGTTTCTAGTGTCTGTGATATAAAAGAGCATAAATTATCTTTTATTTTATTGGATTCTTATATTTACTTATTTATTTATTGATAACTGGTTACATTGACTGTGTAGTTCATTGTCTAATAGTTGTTCTTTTGTAATTAAATAACCTTATATGTTACATTTCTAGCTTGGATGTACACCTGCACATCTTGCAGCAGAACGGGGATATACTGAGACAATAAAACTGTTAATTGAAACTAGGCAAGCTGATATAAACACTAAGGATATAGTAAGTCACAGTAATTGTATTACAAGACATATCATTGTACCAAATTATGATCAATGAAGTAATTCAAATTAATTCATTTGAGTGTAAAAAATCATTAGGGCACATGATTTGGAGTGTATTATTGATTCAATTTGAAAGCTATACTCTATAACAACTGTTCTTTACCAGTTCATGTTTATTTAGTATGTTTTTACAAAACCTTTCAATGATTATACTATTGTGTATTATTGATGAATTCAATTAGCAATTGTGTAAAATAGTACTCTTATTATATGACTTGCAACAAGGCTATTCTATCTCTCTCTCTCTCTCTCTCTCTCTCTCTATATATATATATATATATATATATATATAAACTGTTAGTGATTATACTATTTTATTACCATTTGCATCAGGCACGATTGTAATACACTATTGATTAGACAAATGACTATGATTTATGGTATAATGACTAACAGAGAATTCTTAAACATTACTTGTTAGTCTGTGTTATACATACATACATACATATATATATATATATTATGTATGTTGTCTAATGATCACATAACTTGTGAAACTCAGAGTAACTGCAACATAGAGAGAGCTCTGTTCTTTTATCCTTCAATTCTAGTCTAACCTGCCTCTGTCTAAATGATATTGAGCACTCTTCAAGAGACCTAGATACTTTAGTATGTATGTATGTATATATATGTATATATATATATATATATATATATATATATATATATATATGTATATATATATATATATATATATGTATATATATATATATGTATATATATGTATGTATGTATATATAACACAAAGATAGTGTTGAAGAATTCTCTCTGTTAGTCATTATACTATTAATCATAGCTATTTTGACAAAAAGTTATTTCCTAATTTGTTGAAAACAATGCCAGAATATACTATATCTTCAATTCAAATGTATTCATCAATCTCTATGAAAGGTTTATAAATTTCAAAGGCAATTAATTATACCAATGACATCACAAAATACAAGTAGTCATATAATAAGCAACAGCATATAATTCACTATAGCAACAGTATGTAATGTCACCATAGCAAATGTACTATAGCAAATAATATGTCACAAAGTTTGTTGTTAACGTTCACGAAATCCTACATCCTACTTTAAAAATAACACAGTAACAAGCTCATTCTCATTATTGAGTGTAAACAAAGACTTTTTTGTCAATTATAGTGAATACAAAAAACAATAGAAATAGAAATGCATTGTTGGTACAAGCAAGTAAAATATTATGTTAACATAACATGCTCTCATTGTTTTTGTTTTAGCAATGAAATTTATATAGTACAATATTTATTTTTCACATTATTATAGTATATGGTAATATAAATAAGACATGTTGTAATACATACAGTTGACTTTGAACCCACAAGTATTGTGAGCTGTTGTATGATATAAATATATCATGAACTATTGGTGATGTGGACATTTGCTAACATAATAATGATGTAATGATGCTCCAATAGTACACTGGTCGTACATTTCACTTGTTTCTAGTGTCTATGATATAAAAGAGCATAAATTATCCTTTATTTTATTGGATTCTTATATTTACTTATTTATTTATTGATAACTGGTTACATTGACTGTATAGTTCATTGTCTTATAGTTGTTCTTTTGTAATTATATAACCTTGTCTATTATGTTCCTAGCTTGGATATACACCTGCACATTTCGCAGCAGAGAATGAACATACTGACACAGTAAAAGTGTTAATTGAAATCGGACAAGCTGATATCAACATTAAGGATAATGTAAGTCACAGTAATTGTATTACAAGGTATATTATTGTACCAAATTATGATCAATGAAGTAATTCAAATTACTTCTTTTGAGTGTAATAAATCAATTAGACACACAATTTGAGGTGTATTACTGATTCAATAAGAAATTGACAGCAAGTGTTTTTTACCAGTTCAGGATTATTTTAATATTTTTTTACAAAACATTTCAATGATATTACTATTGGGTATTATTGATAAATTCAATTAGCAAATGTGCAAAAGTAGTACTATCATTATATGACTTGTAACAAGGCTATGCTATATATATATATCAATAATGTATTACAATCATGCCTGAATTCTTTACTTTCCATGACCATTATTCCTTGAGTTAGCCACTAAAACATTTTATAAACATTTCATCAGAATCTGTTTATTGCAATAACTATATCAAAATTTCTCAGAAACAATGTATATGTTTCTAGATATTCAATTTATATGTATTCCTCAATCACTACGAATATTTGGTAAAGATTTCTTAAACCAAATTATGAAATCATAGAAATTATGTCAATGATCTCCATGGTAACAGTTGTCGTAACATCATTCCATAGCAGCAACATATAGATATATTAGTATATCAATTTTACTTATAACACATGACAATTGAGCAAATTATTGTTTTAAGATGAAATTACTGTATAGGTGGTATATTTTGCGGGGATTTAATTTCGTGATTTGAGCAAATTCGTGAGATTAAAAATCTCCGAAAATTTATATTCCTTATAAAAATGGGTGAGACACTTATGGGATGTGTCATGTAAAAGGCATGGTATAATTGGCTCATGTCACAATGGCTATTTTGTTCAATATATTTCAAGAAACAAGATGATTTGACAGATCCTGACGGCAAATAAAGATGTAAAGGTAATTGTTAATTATTAGACCATGCCCATTAATAATTGGTGGTATTAATAATTTGCTGCACATGCCTCACCACATAATAGTTCTTAATTCGTAAAAATGTTTTTCAGAAATATGAATTTTGGGTAAAATCGTAAAAAATTTATACCTGTAAAATATGCCACCTATACAGTATAACATTTTGCTTTAATATGTTTATAAGCCTTGTCATAATCTATGAAATATTTAAGTAATGACCATTATTTCATTTCTACACATAATTGGCAAGTTTTGCTAATAAATGAGTTTCTAACAAAAAGTATAAAATGTTGTCACTGTAACCTTTTTTTATATATTTCGGCACCAAAAAAATTATTGCCATAGTTATTTCAAATTTGTTGAAAGCAATGTAACAACATACTATATCTTTAATTAATACGTATTCATCAATCTCTATGAAAGATTTATAAATTTCAAAAGCAATTGTACCAATGAAATCACAAAATACAAGGAGTCATATATAAGCAATAGCATGTAATTCACTATGGGAACTGTACGTATGTCACCATAGTGACAAACACTATAGCAATAGCATTAATGTCACAATAGCAACTGTTATCATAGCAAATAATATGTCACTATGTTTGTTATTAATGCTTATCAAATTCCACAACCTACTTTAAAAATAGCAATGGCAAGCTTATTCTTACTATAGCGAGTAAAGAAAGACTTTGTCAAACATATTACTCTTTGATGCATGGGGCAAATTAAATTTAATCATCCCCATAGGTGGCTACTTTTGCAACAATGCTTTTCAACAATAACAATGCTTTAAAAACTTACTACTATAGCAACTAGGTGACACTTACTGGTAAGTAATTAGTGTGCAGGGTAGGTAGGTTGTTGCTGTAGCTGTAACAACAAGAAAAGCCACAAAACACAATCTCAAGTATGTAGTATACTATAACAAAGAACCACTTACACTTGTGAAGCCAGTCCCAAAGCAGTAGAACTCAACTGATCATATTTATGAACATTCAGTTGAGTTGTGGGTAGTATGTTGGTACTTTGTTTTAAGCCAAGGATGCAAAGTAAGTGCATGATGAAAGATCCTTGGACATACACAGTCAATTTATTTGGGTGGAGTTGCACTTTCAATTGGGAAAAAAGGCATCGACTGTGGTAAATTTTGGGTTTCTTGTAATAATATTGTCTTATAGTTGTTCTTTTGTAATGATATAACCTTGTATGTTTAGCATACTTCATCTAAAGGTCACGAGCAGCTGACACAGCAATTCTGTTATTCTGTTATTCACCACTCCTCCACCCTCTCTAATTTTTCTAAGATATAATTGTACCAGAATATCTAATTTCTTGCCTAGATGAGGTGGCTTGCCACAATGCTTCATCGGAAGCTTCTTTAGTAGAGTTATATAACCTTGTATATAACCTTCTATGCCATATTTAGTGGCAGAAGACACACGTGAATATTATTAGTTTCTAATAAAGCATTGGTTGTTTTTGTGACCTAGCCTTTAAAGTTAGTCATCACAACAAGAGTGGATGCCCCAGGATTACTAATTCTAATACGAACCTTATTAACGTAATTTCTTTTATGTATTGCAACATTGTCTCTTCTGTAGACCAATGCTTTGACACATGTGTGATTTGCCATTGATGAGGAATTGAATATTTGGGATGGCAATGACTTGTTTTGCATTTGTATACAAGCTGAACTGAAGAAAATCTCCAAGCAATGTACACAAAGTATAGCAGTGATTTACCTCTTGTCACCAACACCAACTATCTCTACATGTCATCTTCCTTTTCCTCTAACACCCTGGAGGAACTTGGAACTATTCTGACTCCTATTTGTTCACAATTTAAAATTAGTTCAGGAACTATTTCCTCCATAAAAGGTAGCTGTTGCAACATCATTCAAAATTACTCCTTCAATTTTTTAAATTGAAAGAATACTGACAGTGCTCAGAAAGAGTATACAAATAAAAATAAAGTTGACTCTTTCAAATATTTCAGGGTTAATAAAAAAAAGCATTCAGGCTACCTGGAAGGTAGCCATATGGCAGTTGACTAGCTCAATTCAGTCTGTTTTAGACATGATTCTTGTACTTACCTGGTATTTCTTCCAATTTTTTCAAAATCAGCTAAGCTTTCCTTACTCTCTGCTGTAGTTGTTTTCTGCTGAAAAAAGTTAACCCATGTAAGTAGAGAGTCCATCCATTCTCTTCTAAGTTCAATAAGCCTGTCTTCATCTAAAGGTCATGAGCAGCTGACACAGCAATTCTGTTATTCTGTTATTCACCACTCCTCCACCCTCTGAAATTTTTCTAAGTTAAAATTGTACCAGAATATCTAATTTCTTGCCTAGAATAGGTGGTTTGCCACAATGCTTCATTGAAAGTTTCTTTAGTAGAGTAGCTCTACCATCATCAGGCTGCTGGTATCTTCTCCACTGCTTCAACTCTTCATCATAGTTGTTCTTATTCAACTGTACTGTACTTCTACTCACAGTTTGTTTCAGCTTCCTTGTGAAGTAATGTGCTGCAGCTGCAGCATGATGATCATTGTCATACTTTTCAGTATCAATGTGAAGCTTTGGACTGTTCTTGTTTTAGGAACTTTTTCCTGGCATGTCTCTGCACCAAAGAGCTTACTTTCTATTTGGTTGTGAAATGGCTTCTGAAGAAATTGATAATGATAAGTCACCTCTTGGGTCTGGTAATACATCAATTGACTTGTAATATCTATATATAGTCATCACTAAGCACTAGGAATTCTCATGTCTCAGTCACAAGGTAACACATATCTCTAAACCATAAAACATTAACTACTATATATAATTATTAATTTTAGTGCAATATTTCATTGTGCAACAAATTACAAGAGTTATTTTTTCATACAATCCTTTGCTGTACAAAATTCATTTCCTTGCGAAATATTCCTCCTATATGGCTCAACACAAGGACTAACAAACAATGTTCAAGGTGTCTTTCTGCTAGTCATGATGGAAGTAACATAGACATTTATCGAAGCAATAGTGTAATGTAATCATACCTGATATACTTACTTTACTTTGACCATTATATTACTCTACTTGCATTAGCAACAAAATGAATAGTATGCGCAACATTTGTGATTATCTTTCATCGAATCCCATAACCTGCTGTGAAAATAACAGAGACAAGCTTGTTCTCACTATAGAGACTGAAAAAATACTTCTTGTTAACCATATTGATTACAAAATACAATACAAATACAAAATGCACTGTGTGGTACAAGCAAATGACATAATAAAATCATAGTTTAATTGCAATATTAATAACAATTGTCAGTGCTTTTACTTAGACATTTAAAAGGTGTTTGGTCATCATAGTTATATTTGCTCTTGTGACAATTTTGAAATATTGATTCAGACCATTTAATGAGAGAGTTACATACATACAAAGATTGACAAGTGGAGATGTCTATCTCCATTTGTCAATGTTATTTCAGCTTTTACTGTTCCCAGAAAAGTGTTCTTTTCAACTTCTCTGACTCTTTGAGTGAATATCATAATGTCCCCATCTACACCACTTTGACAAATGCTTTCCTGAGCTGGACATATCAATCTGTTGTGACTAGAGGTGACTTTCAACACCTTGTCCATCTATACTACTAGAATCCACTGATTCTTTCCTCTTGAATTTACTATGAAAATGAGTTCATATCTCTCTTTATCTTTGTTTTGACTGGGTGATACAGCTTTTGTTAAGAGTTAGTGAATCTTTTCCATGAACAATGATCTCTTGTTATTTTAACAGGTTTACTCTGTCTAACTTCAATAAGAGCTGTATATAACTTGAGTTCAGCATCTAACTGTTTTGCTCTGACAGTTTACATATCAAAATTCTGATTAAAATTTTATCCCAAATTATCTTTTCTCTGAGATCACCGTATCTATGGTGCTCAGAAAGAGAGTATACCAACTTTTTAACATACCTTATGGACTAACTGATTAACATGGCACTTCCAAACATTACATTCATTTGCTTCATGATATGAAGCTGTGTCATATTTCTTTGCTTCTTCCACGTTATTCCAAAAGATTACAAGATATCATCAGTTTCCTCACCCACAGTTGTATAAGTGTGGCTCTTTTCTGCCTTTATATTAAGACGTGATGCCTGACCGTATCTGTCAAAACATCAAGTCTATCTTTGTCATATTTAATACTTTGTAAAAGGAAGGCTTTCAGGCTATATGGAAAATAGCCATGTGAAAGTTAATGTGTCCCAATATATTCTATTTAAAAGATAATACTAATTTTTATTATTGATTAACTTCATTAAGACAAATATGTAAAAATGCAACTTTCCTTGTGTGACTTGTAACAAGGCTCTTCTGTATATCTAACACCAAAAAATAATAAATAAGACATTCAAGTTTTCTCTCTGTTAATGATGATGTCACTAAACAGCCATTTGTCTAACCATAGAGTATTGTAGTCATGTCTGAGATCTTTATTTTTTGACCATTATTCCACTTGAGTTAGCCACAAAAACATTTTATACATCTTTTTGCAGAAAAATTTGTCTATTGCATTAACTATTCCAAATTTATCAGAAACAATGCTAAAATATACTAGATGTTCAATTCATATTTATTCATCATTCTCCATGAAAATTTCAGAATTTCAAGGCCAATCATACACACAAAATCCAAGGAATCATTTAATCCATAGAAAAAAGTAACAAATACATAATTAGCTATAGCAACACTGTGTTTGTCACCATAACAACAATCACTATAGCAACAACATCTATATCACTATAACAACTAGTACTATAGCAATTAATTTGCCATAACCTTTGTGATTATTTTTCATCAAATCTTCTATAATAATAACAGAGTATAGAAAGCCATTCACTACAGAGAGTGAAGAAAACCTTTTTGTCAACTATAGGGAATACAAAAATACAAATACATGTTTACTTTGTAGTATAATCAAGTAACATATTGAAATCACAGTTTAGTTGCAATTAGAATTCTCAGCACTATATAGCTATGTCACTCATTGTTTATATTAGCAAGTACTAAAATATTTATTTATTTAAAAAATTTTTTCACATTACTGTATATAGTAATATAAGTAAAACATATTGTACTACATACAGTTGACTGTGAACCCTCAAGTATTGTGAACTATTGTATGATATAAAAATATCATTATTGACTGTGAATGTACTCATGCAAACTAAGTATATACATGTACATACAGGGACGTGGAAATATATTTTAAGTCATAGGAAAATTGTTCTTTGACTGAAAGTATCCACCAGATATGTCTGTTTTTATATTTTTGTTTGGATGTGTAAATCATAATGAATTTATGGTCTACTCAAAAAATGTCTTAATAACTGATAATATGGATGGAGTAATGAATTACAGAATTTTAGATCAGCTTGGATGTTATCAATGAGTAGATGTGTCTGTAATTCTTCTGATGTTTCCAATGTGAGAGAGCCTCAGAAAAATCAAATAATTCAGGCTAAGGTTCATTAACTGATATGAACAATAGTGAATCAACAGTATTGACAGCGAGCTGTTGTCTAAATTTGATCCTGTGTGCGGAAAAACCTCTTTCACATGGATCTAATAACATTGGTAATACACAATAAATTGAAACAACCTTGAAATGGTCGGAAACAAGGGTTTCTTTTTGAAATTATTTCTTTTGCCAATTCTCTAAAATAGAGGCTGCTATAATTATCAAAGACAGCTCTCTTGAAGACAGTTAGGATCAACTAATTCTTTGTATGACACACCATCAACAACTTTAAATATGGTCAATCAACATCTCTATTCCCTCAGTTCCAAAGCTTTGCAACGTAGTTCACTTGGTTGGAAAAATGCAGTGTCAAGAAGTGTGATCATTGCTTTGTCAGCCAGATCTGTGGCAGAAGTGAAAATTGGAGCAGCATAGAGAAAATCTTGGTCTGCTTTAATGGCATCAGTATGTTCTAGTAATACACCATGATCAACTAAAGCTGACCTTCTAAATTAGTTGACCGACATATAGCAAAAACATGCTTCTTATAAATGAATACTTAATAATTACTGCAATATTTAAAGGATTCTATTTCATACTATCTTTACATACAATATACCTACATATAAATATTATTAAAACAATTACCACATCTATCATAAATTGCCATTGTAGTGTGCTAAATTAAAGCAAACATTATATATGATATAAGTAACATATGCTATAAATTGGACAGTTGTGGTGTGAGTGTCAATAACACATCAACTAGACTATAGAGATATTGTTAATATATTGCTCCCTTTATCACAAATGAACTGACAATAAACATACTGGAATCCATTATATAGTAAGTAATAGTAAAGTCAAACAAGGAGTAGTAATCAAACTACAGGTATCAAATACAACCTCTTAGCTAGGTTGTCTGTATTATGTTTACTGATGTACATGTAAATGCATATTATTATAATATTCTGCACTGATATAATACATACTAGTAGTATTATATACATGTACATTGAAGGAATACAATACACAAGTACATGGAATATAAACCATCTCTATTCATAATACAAACCTTGTCACAAATATTGGAATCTGCCTTAGCTGTTAATAGTAACTTCACTGTCTCAATGTGTCCTGCATTTAAAGCATAATACAAAACAGTCTGATGATGCTATAGAAAGAATAAACAATGACTAATGTGGCTACAAATTAATTACTAATAACTGTTAAATACTACAGTAAATAAATGTATAAAATATCATCTCTGGAAATAATACAAACCTTGTCACAAATATTGGGGTTTGCCTTGACTGTTAAGAGTAACTTGACTGTCTCAATGTGTCCTGCCCTTGAAGCATAATGCAAAGCAGTCTGAAGATCCTATAGAAAGAATAAACAGTGAATAATGTGGCTACAAATTAATTACTAACAACAGTTCAATACTACAGTAGATAAATATATAAAATACAATCTCTAGACATAATACAAACCTTGTCACAAATATTGGGATCTGCATTAGTTGTTAAGATTGTCTGGATTGTTTCAATATGTCCTGCCTTTGGAACATAATGCAAAGCAGTCTGATGATACTATAGAAGAACAAACAGTAAATAATGTGGCTACAAATTAATTACTAATAACTGTTCAATACTACAGTAGATAAATATATAAAGTCAATCAGTTACATCATAGTGCCAATATTCATATCATAACAAGATTAGAAGTTATTTCCTACAGTAATAACAGCTTTAAGTTTTACTACAAGTAAATCTGTTTTACATTGTGGTTATTATAATACACAATGACTAGCCAAAAACTGAATCCTACTAGTCATTAACAGTACTATTAGTATTATTAAAGCTATGATTGGTAATATTCAAATTCTGATAGTGGGCAATAGCCAATGTTTTCTGTTACTAATAAACAAACTTGGAACTAGTAGGACACTAATTTCCTCTTTTAAAATGAAAAAAAAGTTTAAAGAATTTCCCAGCTAGATAAATGACTATCATTGTAGGTAGTACTGATGACAGTTTATTTTATAATTTCTTATATGGAGACCTCTCTAATATAGGCATTAATTCTGTCCACTATTTGTGCCAGTTCTAATGATAGGCACCCATTGAGTTCACATTTAATTTTAGAAGTTCCTTCATTGCTTTGTCCGCCAGATCTGTGGCAGAAGTGAAAATTGGAGCAGCATTGACTACAAGGATAGCATTAGACACTTAGTGAATTGAAATATCTTTGCAATTGTAAAACAGATTGTTGTGTTTCAACCAATATAATTTTTCCAGAACATGGTATCTTTGAATATAGTAGTCATAATTAGCATTGTTTTGCCATGACATTGAATTTTATAACATTATTATAAGTTCATCAGAAACTGCACCTTTCAGATTCTTAGTATCTTTCATGATCTCCTTGCCCTATGTTTTAGTCTCTGTGATCTTAAGAGCAAAATTATCTAACATTATGTAGGATCATCATATTTACTTCTTGGACTCTGTTGTCATTTTTGATACTCTTTTTGCCTTGTTTATTTCAGTGTCTACACTTGTTTATCAAATATTCATTAAACATATCTCTTTCTCTTTGTATATCTTTCTATATCAAAATAAATGTTTTAAGTAGCGGTGGGTTGGCTCAGCAAAGTCAATAACAGAACTTAACCTTGTATCCTTTCCATTTAACCTTTTCTGATATTTTGCTGTCTGCTTGATGTTAAAGGTAACATTATTTCCCCCTTTTTCTCTCTTTTTTTCTGTCAAATTGTAACATTCAGGTATAAAAATAATTGACCTATGAATGTCAATCCCAATATACACAATGTAGTACAGGGGAAACTGCTGATTTGTACATTTGTATATCAAAGTTATCACCCTGGGAACTGCTTTAGATGTGAAAACCTATACAAACCTCCTATTAGACACATTTCTGCCTTTAGATAATGTCTGCTATAAATGTCAATGCATTAACTACAAGTAGTGTTGTCCCAAGATTGAGAATGATTTATTTTAAGCAATGGAATATACTCACAGCTGGTTGATCCACATAACATTAATTTCATGTTCTTTGCTATGTACCCAGTTGATGTGTACAATTAGGATTAAAAGAAAAAAATAGAACCATATATTCACTAGGCATTTCCCAAGATAATTATTCCTTTTAAGTCAAAACAGTTTCAATTTTCTTTAAAGTGATCCTTTTGTGCAGCTGTTCCAGATATATTGGTAATTTTTTCACTCTTTCTACATTTCATTTCAGTGAGATCCTTGATAAAGGTGTCTTACATATAATCACAGGGACATTGGTTAATGTAGTAGACATCTATAGCCAAAGATTAGTTTTCTTTGAGTTTAATAGTAGCCACTTTACCATATACTAGACATGGCCTACATTACTTGCTCCGTCAACTCTAAGGACTCATTTAACTTTACTTTCTCCAATATCAAAATTATATAAACAGTTCTAATTTTTCATGTTCTGTGACAATCAGCTGTATGATAAACAACATTTTTATGATCAGAATTTTTTTGCTTCAACAGCGCCTGCATTGAGTTCATATGTTTTTCAGTCTTGTAAAGTTGTATGAAGATATCTGTAGAACAGATATATACTTATTAATATAGTCTGTATTTATTGTTAGAGATGGCACTGAAGACTGGGCATTGAATATCAATATTTGGTAAACCCATCATAGCAACATCCTTTATGAAGTTCACAATATTAGAACCATTCTTGTATTTAATATAATCTAGTCCATTTAGAAGCTGCTACTACAAAGAAGAAGAGGGTTGAAACATAGTTGGAATGCTTTCTGAAGTGCCAAGATATACTCTTGATACACATTTGTAGTTAGCAGCTGCTTCTAACATCAATGTAAACTATTGTTACATATGAAAAGTTCCAGGTTGCTTGAATGGTGTCTAGTACTTGCTGTTATAAACACCAATGTAGCACCTGTGGCTCCATTGCCTGAGACTGCCAGCTTCTTTTAGACATTTTATTTATAAAAGGTTCAAAACACGCTGTTTGGGCAACCTATTGATTCAGTAGACCAGAGCTATCACCTTTGGGTAACAGCAATCTGACTTGGATTTGTCAACCTGTTGTGTTCCTTAATATCCTCGGTCTTCATTATCCTTACTGCAAGTCACTTATGTTGGTCTATTCAATCACTCTCTTAATGTACATAGTCACTATGTATGTATATATATATATATATATATATATATATATATATATATATATATATTTATTTATTTATTCTCCAGCCACACTCATGGCAAATGATTCTGTTGTTATTGATCAATTATGTTAACTTATCCACGAATGAAGTACAATTGAATGGTTGTATTATGTATTTATGTTAAAACAGTCCATAAGGGCTAAACGCCTATAGGTCCAACCATACCAAAGTCTTGTTGGCTTGCATAGCTCTGGGCTATTCACTCTCATATACTCCTACAGACCTCTCAAACTGCACTAAGGATTTGTAGTGTCTGGAAATAATCTGCCTACTCCACAGAACCAACATCATACTCACTCTTGTTGCTGCACACACTCTTTATATTGAAACGTGGGAGGTCATTCTGGTTAACCATCTGGACTACTGTATCAACCTCCTACTTGCTATGAGGTTTCAGGCAAGGCTTCTGCATTGGCTTTGATTACTCTTAGTATCGATTTATAATCTTAAGTTACATTTAAAACTACACCACCTAAATGACCTCTATAGCATATCCTTCTATATATGATTTTTAATGAAACATGTAAACCACCTATCATTATTACTATTAAACCAGTATTTACAGTCAGATTTATTAGACAATATCAATGATTATACTAATAGGTTTAACAGTCATTATCATGTCTTCATTAATGTTATTGATGTAGTCATTTGAATCAGAGCATGCAGCATGACATGAAATCTGTTTTACACAATTAAAAAAGTCTGTTAGACTTTCCTTACATTACATTATATTATACTCTTACAATATTTACCATTTGATCATACTTTAAGTAGTGTTGACCAGGTGTTTAAATGTAGCATTTTAAACAAGTCAGATACTGTAGTTTAGAAATAATATGTATGCAGATGTAATGATATCATAATTCTTTACATAGGCTAAGAAGGTGTGTTTTTTTTCTTGTGCTTATCTTTTTCTTCAATATTGAATTTATGTGTCTTAATTTGTTAGCTTGTTTAATGACTCAATAATAATGTCATATAATGACATCATGGAATGAGATATAGCTAATAAAGCAAATACTTTACTACTACAGTTTGTTTGTCACAAATTGTACCTGCTATTAGTAGTTTATATTGAATATGAATATGTTGTGCAGTTACTTCTCATATTTTAGAATGTAATACAATTATAATGATGATGTGTACAGATGACTGATTACATTGACTATATAGTTTACTGTCTAATAGTTTATGTTCTTTTGTAATTAAATAAGTTTGTCTCTTATGTTTCTAGTTGAGACGTACACCTGCACACTTTGCAGCAATGATGGGTGATGCTGACACAGTAAAATTGTTAATTAAAATTGGACAAGCTGATATCAACACTAAAGATGAAGTAAGTCATAGTAATTTTATTACAAGACATATCATTGTACCAAATTCTGACCTATGAAGTAACTCAAATTACTTCATTTGAGGTTAATGAATCAATAGAACACATGATTTGAGGTGTATTACTGATTGAATAAGAAACCTAAAGTCTAAGGCAACTGTTCTTTACCAGTACTTGATTTGTTTAATACATTTTTACAAAAAATTTGAATGATAATATTAATGTTTATTAATGATGAAATTAACTAGGTCAGTAAACAAATGTACTAACAATAGTACTTTCATATTTGACTTTCAAAAATGCTATTCTATATATAACACAAGAACTAACAAATAATATCTTCAAGCTTTTTGTCTGTTAGTAATGATAATATTAATCATAGCCATTTGTCTAATCAATCATTTAATGTAATCATACCTGAGATCCTTACTTTGCTTGACCATTATTCCACTTGAATTATCTACAAAAATATTTTGTACGCATTTTGTCAGAAAAAACTTTCTCAGAAACAATCTCCAAACTTACTATTGTCTATTCACATTCACTTTGCTGTTGCTACATGTTCAACTCACAATATTTTACTCAAAAACCAGTCTTACCCAAGAAATCAAAGACTCATATAATCCATAGAAAAAAATACTATCATGCCTGAGTCCTTACTTTGCTTGACCTTTAACTCACTTGAGTTAGTAACAAATAATTTTATACACATTTTGGTAGAAAAACGTTTATTACCATAGCTATTCCAAATTTGTCGAAAACAATCCCAAGAGCACATATGTCACCACAGCATTAGTTACTAAGCAACAATTACTAAGTTATCATAGCAACTTTTACAAAGCAAAATTGTAGAATTTAGTCATTGTAGTCCTTCTATATTCTATACACATTTTGACAGAAAACTGTTTATTGCCATAGCTATTTCAAATTTAAGGAAAACAATGCCAAAACCTACTATATCTTCAATTCATTTGTATTCATCAATCTCTATGAAAGTTTTATAAATTTGAAAAGCAATCATAGCACAAAATACAAGGAGTCATGTAATAAACAACAGCATATAATTCACTATAGCAACAATACGTATGTTACAATACCAACAATCCCTATAGCAACAGCATTAATATCACCATAGCAAATGTTACTATAGCAAATAAAATGTCACAACATTTTGTTATTAATGTTTATCAAATCCTACAACCTGCTATAAAAATAACACAGTGACAAGCCTGTTCTAACTATAGAGCATAAACAAAGACTTTTTGTTAACCATAGTGAATACAAGCACACAATAGAAATAGACATGCACTTTGTAGTATTAACAAGTAATATATTAAACTCATAGTTTACTTGCAATAAGAATTCTTAGCACTATGTCCCTCACTGTTCTTATGAATTGAGTGAATACTAAGGATTCAGTTAATTCTCGATACTTGTATGCACTATACTAGTTTTCACATTACTATATATAGTAATTTGATAAGACATATTATAGTATATACAGTTGACTGTAAACCCACAAGTATTGTGAACTATTATATGATATAAATATATCCTTGCTGACTGGGAGTGTACTTATACAAAAAAAGTACATGTACTCATGATGTTCCTAAGATATTCTATTGTCACCTGTACCTTATAAGCTGTCATCATTGTCTACTACATCACCAGCTGGTTTGCCTGGCAGACAATGTTTGCTTTCTTTGAACTACAAAACATTGACTTCATTTAAGTAGTTTAGATTTATATAATATATTATGATTTATAATGTCAGCCATTTGCTGTTATCTATTGTTGTTATTTTTGATGCTCTTGCTGTCTTATTCTTTTCAGCATCTGTATGTATTGATCAAAGTCTTCATTAAAGTTATCTCTTTTTCTTTTCTTCTCACTCTTGACAGTCTTCAATATTTTTCTCACTATACATGTATATCTAGTTGTACTTGTGCAGCCACACCCACTAAACAATCTTCCCAATTGCCATTACTGGGAAACAATTAGACTCATAGCATTACCAGTAGGTTGGCCTAAAAAGTCACTTACAAGACTCAACCTTGTATCTTTTCAATTTTGCCTTTATCTGATATGTTGCTGCCTCTTTGATCTATGGACATAGTGTTGTCTTCTTGATATTGAAGTCATAACTTGCCATTTCTTCTACTACTTGTTTATCTTTCTGTCAAATCCTAGTATTGAGCTATAAAAGTGATGTACAGTTTGTAACTCAACATTGTCACTATTTTCTTGTTCACCAAGTTGTTTCCAGAGTTCTTCACATGCTCACTGGTCAACTTTATTTTTAAGTAGATTTTTAAAGATTTGTTCACGAAAATATCAATGGGCTGAAGTCGATCAGTCATATTTAGTGGCAAAAGACACACGTGAATATTATTAGTTTCTAATAAGCATTGGCAGATTTTGTGACCTGGCCTTTAAAGTTAGCCATCACAACAAGAGCAGATCCACCAGGATTACCAATTGTAATACGAACCTTATTGATGTAAATATGAAAATTTTCGTTAGGTATTGCAGCATTGTCTCTTCTGTAGACCAATGCTTTGATACATGTGTGATTTACCATCCATGAGGAATTGAATACTTGGGATGACAATGACCTCTTTGCCTTTCTATGCAGACTAGACTGAAGAAAATCTCCAAGCAATGTACCACAAAGTATGGCAGTGATTTAGCTCTTGTCACCAACACCAATTGTCTCTACATATCATCTTCCCCTTTCCTCTAACACACATGGGGAACCCTGATTTGATCACAATTAAGAATTAGTTTGGAAGATATTTCCTCCATAAGAGGTAGTTGTTGCAACAACATTCAAAAACGACTCATTCAATTTTTCAAATTTTCAAATTGAAGGAGTATAGACAGTGCTCAGAGAGAGTAAACAGTGATGTTATAAAAGTAAAGTTGGTTCTTTCAAATATTTCAGGCTTAGTAAAAGAAAGCATTCACCAATTAATCTGCTTAATTGAGTATGTTTTAGACGTGATTCGTCTTGTTACTTAAATGATATTTTCTCAAATTTTTTCAAAATAAGCTAAAGTTTGTTTACTCTTTGCTGTAGTTGCTTTCTGCTGAACAAGTTAATCCTTGGTAGTAGAGACTTCACCCAGTGTCTACTAAGTTCAATGTGTCTACCAAATTCAATAATTTTGTCTTTAGTATACTTCATCTAAAGGTCACAAGCAGCTGACACAGCAATTAAGGTATTCACCACTCCTCCACCCTCTCTAATTTTTCTAAGTTATAATTGTACCAGAATATCTAATTTCTTGTCTAGAAGTGGTGACTTGCCACAATGCTTTATTGGTAGTTTCTTCAGTAGAGTTGCTCTGCTATCTTGAGGCTGCTTATATCATCTCCATTGCTTTAGAACTTTATCATAGTTGTGCTTAATCAACTGTACTGTGCTTCTACGAACAGTTTGTTTCAGGTTCCTTGTAAAGTAACATGTTACAGTTGAAGTATTATAATGATTGGCATACTTTCAAATATTAGTGCGAAGTTCTGCACTGTATTTGTTATAGGAACCTCTTTTTTTTCCTGGCATTTCTCTACACCAAGAGAGCTTGCTCTCTATTTGGTTGTTAAATGGCTTCTGAAGAAATTAATAAGTCACCACTTGGGTCTGGTAACCATCAATTGGCTTGTAATATCTATATTACTAAGCACTAAGGATTCTCATGTCTTGGTCACAAATAACACATTTCTCTAAATCATAAAACTTTAACCACTATAATTATTTATACTAGTGGAAGTGTTCATTCTGCAAACAACGTTTATTTCATATTTAGTAAATACAATGATAATGTTAGACTTATAGTATTTCTCCTGCTAACAAACTATAATGACAGTGTATAACTGTGTATGATGTATTGATAGTCTTTATTAACTAGTTAAAGAGGTACTCCTTGATTATGATCTCTAATATATGTACATAGTTTTAGTGTTAGGATTGTCATGTCAGTCTTCCTTGTCATTTCATAATGTACAAGCCTTTCTTTTAATAGATTCAGTCTTTTTATCTTAAGCGTTCTTAAAATTATTATAACCAAGTTAATCTGTTTATTTGTTATCATATTACACATGTAATATGTTACATTGCTTATAAGTGTAAAGTTGTTATTTATAATTTCTCTTTTTCATTTTAGTGGGGCAATAATATACTGCATTTAGCTTGTGAAAATGGCAATGAAGAAACCATACACTACCTTTTACATCATATCCAGTTAGATCCAGATCATCAAGTAGCTCGAAACAATAATCAACAAATGCCATTGGATTGTATTTCACCATATGTATCTAGCAGTAATAGATTTCGATTACTGAAGTTGTTTCAGCCATTCAAACAATGTCACAGAGATTACCTCACAGAATCATATGCTAAATTATTTCTCTGTGGAAAGAAAGAAGCTGGTAAAAGTTCGTTGGCTGCTGTTATCTCTTATCGTGCTAACATGTGTTCTTCTGAAGATATTGATCCAGAAGAATGTCTTAAAGGTGTCGCATTACACACCACTGGAATTGAGTACCACAGTGTTCATAGTCGGGAAATAGGAAACGTTGTAATTTTTGATTTTGCTGGTCATGCTGAATATTATAGTAGCCATGCTGCAGTACTGGAAACTCTTTCTTTGAGATCACCGGCTGTCTTCTTAATTTTAAGCAACCTTACTGATGACGAGGAGACAATTAAGAAAGACCTGCTTTTCTGGTTTAACTTCGTTGAAAATGTAAGCATGAAGTTAACTGGCTCAAGTCAAGTACTTGTCCTTGGAAGTCACATTGATGAACTATCCAGTGAAAACAACTTCCAGCCTTTTGTAAATGATGTAGCTAATTCATCTGTTCGTTTTCAAAATTACAAAGGGTTTGTCCCAATAGACTGTCATCGACCAGGAGGAAAAGGTGTCAACATAGTTATGAAGAAGTTAAGAGAGTGCTGTGAAGCTGTTGTGGACAAAAATGATAAGATAAGCTACCACTGTCACTGTCTAAATTCTTTTCTTCAACAGCTGGAGGAGGTTGCTATTAGTCTAGATGAGCTGTGTTCCAAATTAATGGAACTAAATGAGCCTTGTCTTTTGACAGATAGATCAACAGTGTTGGAGTTTTTGACCATTCTTGGAAGCAAGGGCCTTATCTTGTTTTTGGCTAATACATGGGTGATTATTGACCAAAAAGCTCTTTTAACTGAGGTTAATGGTGTCTTATTCAATAAAAGCATTGATCGTGAGCGTAAGGCAGTTGCCAGTAACACTGGCATAATGCCTGTCTCTACTCTAGCTAACCTTTTCCCTAAACTTAAAACAGATATGCTGATTCGTTTCTTGACAAGTCTGCAATTTTGTCATCAAATGGACTCTCACACCGTTTCTTGTATTACTAATAATATACCATCTGATGACTTTCTTAATTGTAAAGATGAGAATTTTTTATTCTTCCCTGCACTTATTACAGAGGATAAACCCACTTTAATCTTTGAAATGACAAATGTATTTGGTTGGTGCTTGTGGTGTGATATACCACAACAATTTCTCTCCATGCGTTTTCTCCATGTTCTTCTTCATCGCTTAGCTTACACTTTTTGTCATCCTCTTCTCACCAAACCTGGTTATATTACTTCTAATCCGAAAGCTCAAGTTTTACATCGACTCTGTACTATGTGGAAAAGTGGTATTTATTGGAAAGAGAAGGAGAATAATATTGAAGTAATTGTTGAGGTTACTGAAGCCAACCGATGTGTTACAGTTCTTGTATCTTGCAGCAGTTTAATAGAAAGTTATCAACTTCGTGCATCACTCATCAAAGAAGTACTTAATCTTAAAAATGAATTATGTCCATGTACTTCAAAACAGTTTATTATTGCACCTGGTAACATTAAGGATATCATGGATAAGGAACTGAGATATCGTACAGTCTATGCTCTTAGAGAAGTTGCTAAAGGTGTCCTAATGAAAGGAACTGTTACTTCCACTAATGATGAAAGTGTTGATGTCCAATTAGTTGTTGGTGAAAAGGAACCATACCTCCATATTGACCCTCTTGTGACCAAAGTTCTCTTTACTGACACCAACAAAGATCTACCACTGCCAGATCACTATGTCCAACATATACAAGAAGTATGTGGGGAGATCATGTCCCTCTATCCATCATCAGATTTTATCGACCTTTCTGTAAAAGAACATCTCAACAAATTTAGTATTTTTGCTGGACGTAATCCTTTGGTAAGTCAATGTTACCTAACATGACATGTGAGAGGTTTTATTTTATTTCATTTTATAGAAAATAGCCACACCTTATGTAAGAAAAGAGGAAATTACTCTCCTTCCAAAAAAAGTTCATTTGACAAGGAAAGGTAAAAAGTAATAGTTTTTTAATTGTAACCACTTTAGTCTCAATACTTTCATTACCTTGCTTACAAAGGAATTATCAAAAATTGTTTTCTTGTTAGTAGAAATCTTAGTAGATGTTTGCATTAAAATACTAGCTAAAGCAGCTTGTCTGCTAAGGAGTTGTTGACAGTATATAGATACATGTTAGTACATTGACATGGAAGGTTTTAGCAGTTTGGATAATGGACATTGTATACTTACTGCAAATATAAATATTAACTATTACATTACTGATTAATTATCATTATTATGAGTGGGAGCCCATAAACTCAAAGAAATAGGCAACTACATGGTATAGCATGAAGCAAGAACACTTTAAGAACAACTAGAGAAGGAATACTTTAAATATATTTGTAGCATCGACGGAAAACTCCAAATATACTACTGTTGTTTGTCTAATGCTGTACCAGCTTTAGAGTATGAGTCATATATTTCACCTATTAGCATTGACAATAGTGATTGTTTCAATTTCAATGCTACTCCTGTCAGAAGTGTTTGCACAGCATTTATAGTTGATTTATTATTATGTTGCAGGTAATCAAGAGTCAAAGCCATGTACATCCATTGATGATTTTAGTCCCTTTCCTAAATTATGTAAGTTAATCGAGTCATTCTTGACAATTGTTTTATTTAATTTCCTATAGTGATCAAACCTACAAGACGTGAAGTATTAATTCAACTTGCCTGCATCAATGCTTCATGGCATGAAATTGGAGATGCCCTTGGAGTGAAATATAATGACCTTGACAGTTTGGCTCAATCCAATCTCAATAATCAAGCAAAACTTAGTAAAGTTATTCATATGTGGATAGAAATGGATGGTAAAGATGACGGTGCTCCTGTTACTTGGATCACAATTTTAGATGTTCTAAAGGGACAACTTCTTAACAAGAAAGCCCTAGCTATAAAGATATATCAGTCATTGAAAGACCACAGTTCTAAAGAACTGATAGCTCCAAGTAAATATATAATAGGCTTATGATGTTAATACATGAACATATTAGTTTTGATTAAGTTAATACTTGTGACGGTCATAATATTGAAGCTAGCATAACCTATTCTCTAACATGTTATTATTTATTTTTTCATTTTTTGTGATGAGCAGAAAGGTTAATATCTTTTAGAGATTTTTATTGCTCTATCTTTTGCTAATATATCTTTGCTCTGACTTGTATAGCAATAATGATTGAATGTATTATTTTACAGTTTCTCATATATGTTTATTGTACATATTAGAGTTAAAGGCTATGCAACTATTAATATATGATGTTTGTATTGTGACTTTGTACAAGTTATTTGTATATAACATATCATATTTTATGAGGTTTACTTTATATCCTATAGAACCTGCTAAGGAATCAGGTAGTGCTAATACAACTGAAGGATATAATACTGACAAGTTACCTATGGAAAGTCAGGTATGATTTATCTTCTAATGTTGTAAGTCATGTTAATTTTGGTCATTCATAAATTCAGTTGCTTAATGATATAATAGACGATGATTATATCATCAATCTTTCCTATTGTCTATTTATCACATACTTACTTTACTCACCAGCAACAACTCTCACAAGAACTTTCAAATGAGCCCAAAGAAGAGACTATCTCTAGTGATAGTACACATCAAGGTAATGTAAGACAATAATAACCATTTCATATAATATTATATGTGATGACATCAACTAATCATTGTGTCACCTACACAGTCTATGTTGTTATAGTTGGCATAGTGATATTAAGTAGTTTACTTTGGTTAATAAATGTTGTATCACGTTTTTGTTGAGATCAAAATTCATTTATTCTCTTTTATTTTTTCTAAGTAACCTTAACTCTGTTACTTTTCCTTTTCTTGTCATATTATGTAGGCACGTCTGAGTCATCAGAAATATTTCTGGATTATTTTGCTGATATTTGTGATGCCATTGAAGTTAAACCCCTTCCCATTGTTAACTGGCTCCTTGCTGCTAGATTGATATCATCAAATTTTAAAGATGATGTACAAAGTATGAGTGGTGATAATTATGACAAAGCAGACAAAGTAGTTAATGAACTACAACGACAGGTTAAGGAAAAAGGAATTGATTTTTTAAAAGCTATCTGTGATTTTCTTCTGAGCCAAAACCATACATTAAAAGACATTGGCATAAGAATGAAAAGTCAACTAGAAAGTGAGACAGTTTATAATACAATATTATAATTATATTAGAAAATTAATATTTGTATAACTGATTCTTTAATGATGTTATAATTGAGTAATCTACTGTATACAATAAATGTATTTATTTTTTATGTACTGTAGGCTAAATCCACCTACTTAGTATCTAGTCCTCTACATGCTTCAAAGTGAAAGTGTTATCAAAGCCAATAACATAAATTTACACCACTTACCACATGACAGCATGTGCCAACTCGCAAATAACTAATTACAAGATGCCTTAGCCACATTAAGGAGAAAGAGTGTGCAAATCCCAATCTATAGTATTAGAAAGACTAGCTTGTGATCATATTTGCAAGTTTAACAATTATGTATGTGATTAAATTGCTAGGGATGTAATTAAAAAAAATTTTTTATGGTCATTGTCAACATAATTGGTAGAAGAAATATTTTTGTGTGAATTGTGTCAGTGTAAAATCATACAACATGCAGGTCAATAATTTTTTTAGCCAAATGGTTTATAATAGCAAATTCTTTATGGTATATTTTTGCTTTCAGCAAGTAGCTGTCTTGTACGCTATAGAGATTATTTTGTAATTGTGATATGAAAAATCACAAAATGTGATAATTATATAAGTACTTATATTGCATGCATGTGAAGTGCCTCTGATCATCTTTGTTTGGTCTGAGTGTACATATGATTCACACATTTATCAAACACTCAAATAACAACAGTAGTCATTGCAGACAAGATCCTTAACTTCAACAACTCAAATTACAGGGTAAGGCTTGGAGATAGAGCTTTCTAGTAAATGTGGTGATGGATAACTCTAACTTAATGTTGATTTACCCTCTGTCTGAATTATTTTTGATGGCACAGTACATGTGTGTACTTTGTATGTTCATGGGTGTTAGAATGATATATAAGATAAATCTATTGCTTACTTAATAAATTTGACTTAAAGTATTCTTAAAGTATATTTAGCTATCTTGGTAAATTGATTATAGTTTGGAAATAATTGGAAGCTATTGACTAAATTTAAAGATTATTAATCCATTAAGCCATTGCCTATCTATTATTATTACACATGTCTATTTAAATCCAAATGTCCAAACTTCCTGTTCATAGACACCACCAACTATGATTATTGTGTTTGTATTTTGTATTTTGAATTATTGGCAGTTTTTTTGAACTGTTTGACTTGTTAAGTCATCTATACATGTGTTAATATCAATAATTTGATTACACTTATTAAAATGGCTTAACAAAGAAAAAAATCATTTTCTTAAATCAATTTTAAATTGTATTTTCCCATTTCATATAGGTGAAATAGTTGAAGGAGGTGTAATTGTATCTACTTTACCAGATGATCTCTTGGATCAACAACCTACAATTAAAGAAATAATTACATATGCTGAAACTGCAAAGTGGAATAAGTTGGGTGTGTCACTAGAACTGAATATAGTGGCACTAGCTGAATGCCATGACTGTACCAGTATGTATCAGTTATGGATTGAGGAAAAGGCAAGAGAAGCAACAAGGAGGAATTTATTAGTTGCTTTAAGAGCTATTAGACAGAATAATGTAGCAAGAAAGTATGAAGATTATTTGGAAACAATAGTAAGTTACATTGTCTATGCATTAATGTAAACATGTACATTGAATGGACACTTTAGCTAAGAATAGCCTCATATTATCAATTACATGACAAATGTCTTTACTTTCTATGTACTCCAGGGCTTAATTTCACCTACTTAGTCTTCAGTCCTCCTCATATTTTGCTTTTTATTTTCTGCTTTTTATATTTGCTGGGTTTTACGTTTTGTTTTTTTATATTTTGGGCATTTTGTAAATTTATTATTAATTTGCTGCTTTTTATATTTACTGGTTTTAATTATTGCTCCTTTTAATATTTGCTTTTTATATTTGCTGCTTTTGATTATTCAGTATTATTATATATGTACTATTTTAAAAGAAAGTTTACTGCTTTTTATCATTTGCTACTTCCTACTTTTTTGCTGCTTGATATATTTTCTTAGTATAATTAGGTAAATCAATTTATATATTTAAAACTAGAGAATCTAAACCTTTCACTATTTTATGTTGGGGCTGCTGTTATTTAGAAGTTTTTATTGTTAGAATACATGACTAATTAATATCTATTACATCAATAATATAAAATTTTAAATATTCCACAATTACGTATAACTATAATATTTCATGACACAGTATACAATATCATTCAGTTATTGTCTACAGGATATATACTGCTAACAGCAATGAGTAGTGTCTTTTTTGATTTGTAAATTGATTAGCGAAATGTTTGAAGGCAGGGTTCAACTATTGGTTAAGTTTATCTTGTATACTGTGAAAGTTGTAAGACTGAACTTGATAAGTCTGGTGGCATTAGTTATTATTGCCAGGTGCATTATGCCTACTTTCAAAAACTAAATAATAGCTATTAGCCTTAATAAGCTTATTGAAACCTAAAAGGTCTTAGTGATCCATTCCTTCCTTAAGATGAAGCAGTTTTGTCTGATTACTTGAAAATTCTCAGTGACAAAGGTCTTACTTTTTTTCTGAGAAATAAAATAGTGTCTGATAGTTGGATTGTAGTCAACAAATGTAGTTTTACAAAAGTTCTTTCCAACATATGATACAAGAATGCTTGATTATTTGATAAGCATGGAATTTTGTCATGTTATCAATTCAGATGCACTGAATACTATTACTACCAATGTCTTCATCAGATTGTGTTCCTAATGTTGATGTACTTTTCTTTCCAGCTCTCATACCACTGAGCCTACTCAAGATTTATATGATTATTCGAAATGTGGATTTGGTTGATGCATGTATTGTTCTATTCCATTACAATTCCTCTCTGTTATTAATAAAGCTGCAGAGGAAGGAATAATTGTTTTGTTTACCACCTCATTCTACACACTTGACTCAGCCCCTTAATAAGGGATATTTTTCAATTTTAAAGAGATATTGGTGAGAGGAGTGTCATAATTACTTAAGCTCAAACCCTGGAAAGAAGCATGACAATAGAATATGTTATAAGTGGTTTTTGTACAACTGGAGGTTACCCTATTAACAAAGCAGCTGTTTTTTTAAAACACCAGGTGTTTATTAATTTTCCAAGTTCTGAATCATGTTAAATTGCTAATAAGTCTTCTTCTCGTATAGGTAATTTTTGTTTTATCCATTTTTATTATTGATAGATGTATTTATAGTAGTCTCATAATCTAAATATATTGTCTACAGCCAAAAGCCATGGCCATTTTTATCAAGTAATGAGTGAACTATAAAAATCGTAGAATTAAGCTTTATTATCTGAAAACGAATTATTGTTCAGAAAATCAGCTGGATAGGTGTGGCTATAGTTATTCACTAACACTTTAGGTAGGTCATGTACATTATAATAAGCAAAGCTGGTTAAAAGGTTCAATGCCAACTGACAAGGTGTTACATTATGCAAACATATATTGAAACATGTACTCAGTTTTTTAGGTGCTCAATTAAAAGTTTCATTAAATGACATTCAAGAGTTTGGTGCATCTATCACATGTAGGACAACACCAAGTCCCTTTTGGTTTTCTCTTAAGATTAGCACATTCAAAATGGCACCAGTCAATTGAGCAATTTGCATTGTCACAATAAATCATTTTGCCAAACTGCCCCTGCCTGCAAATGCAGTACTTTTCTATAAAAATATTATTGCAAGTAAGCAATATATGTTATATATATATACCTATTGGAGACTCAACAATGGTTTTCTTTTGACATTGAGAACGTGTCTGAGACTGAGAATGTGTCTGAAACTGGGTACTAGAGGCTAGATTATTATTACAATGAATAACACAAAGTAACAGATAAACTGACCTATTGGAAACTTGACAGTGGTTGCCTTTTGAGACTGAGAACGTGTCCAAGATTGAGTACTAGAGGCTAGATTATCATCACAATAATATAAAAGATGACAGACAAACTGACCTATTGGAGACTTAACAGTGGTTGCCTTTTGAGATTGAGAACATGTCCGTAACATAGTACTAGAGGCTAGATTATTATAACAATGAATAATACAGATGATAACAGACAAACTGACCTATTGGAGACTTGACAGTGGTTGCCTTTAGAGACCAAGAGCGTGTCTGAGATTGAATGCTAGAGGGCAGATTATTATAACATTAACAATATAGAAGTAAACAGACAAACTGACATAGTAGAGGCTTGGCTGTGGTTGCCTTTTGAGACTGAGAACGCATCGGAGATTGAGTACTAGAGGCTAGATTATTATAACAATGAATAACATAGAAGATAACAGACAAACTGACCTATTGGAGTCTTGACAGTGGTTGCCTTGAGACCGAGAGCGTGTCTGAGATTGAATGCTAGAGGCTAGATTATTATAACATTAATAATATAGAAAATAACAAACGAACTGACTTATTGGAGACTTAACAGTGGTTGCTTTTTGAAACTGAGAATGCGTCTGAGATTGAGTACTAGAGGCTAGATTATTTAACAATGAATAACATAGAAGATAATAGACAAACTGACCTATTAGAGACTTGACTGTGGTTCCCTTTTGAGACTGAGAACATGTCTGATACTGAGTACTAGAGGCTAGATTATTATAATGAATAATTAAAATATACCAGACAAACTCACCTATTGGAGACTTGGAGATACCTGCAGCACCTGATGTGGTATGTATACTAATTCAATAAATTAACACTATAGTGACTACACCTTCATTTAAACTGTCCTCTAGTTCATCAGGTATTGTAAACAATGAGCACCTAATTGCAGTATATTATAAGAATACTTTCATTGATACTGGTTGGAAAGGTGCTAGACTTAAGATGAATTATGTAAATAACTACCTTCAGTGGGATTGTTTGATGTAGATTGAGAACTGCCAATAGGGGCTGAACCAGTACAGGACTTTTTAGAGCGAGTACTTTCTGTAATAATATTGAGGAATCAAAATTTAACAGTGTGTCATTCTCACTTTTTTTAAACTAAGCAATCCCAGCTTGATCTAATCAAAAGAGAATGTGTAAGTTGCAGTGTCTATAATTTATATATACTTACTTCTTTCTTTTTTCTCTTCCTTCTCTCTCATTTCTTCTAATTTCGTTTTGTCTTTTTCTTCAATTGCCATATGATTCTGCATGTAGTAAATACAAATAGTATTAATTGATTAAGTATTCATTATATTAATGCAATTACTTTCTCTTGCAAGTCTCTTAAATTCAGCCTCTTTTTTCTTCCTATTTTTTTCTTATAGGGCACATTTTTTTCTTTTCCTTTTCTTCCAAAGCTTCCTTTTTCTTCCTCTCTTTTTCTTCAAGCATCTTATGATTTTCATTGCTTGTCAAAACACGAGCAGATGTCTTTGCTTCTTTTCTTGGAACTTTTGTATTTGGCATTTCATTTAAAAATTTGGAAAGAGTGGTGACTGAGGTAAGTTGACAACTTTGAGATCCATGACATTTTTCTTCTTCAGGTCTAGAAGTATCAGGTGAACATGAAACAGAAAAAGGAAAAAGCTCCTCAAAATGTGGTGATGAAGGCTGTGGTGTACCTTGAGGATGATACATTTCAACCCACTTGTTATATCGTACATCAGTCTCTAAATCATAGCCTTCCTCATAACATCGTTGAAAACGTAATATCTCTTCAGTAGTGAAGGAAGTATTATGTACTGGAGATGTATGTCTTGATAGAGATGGGCTATAAAGGGGAAGGTAATGGATTTTCTTGGCTTCTAAATTTGCCATTCTAGATTTTACTGGGGTTTTAATAAAAACAGCTGCTTTGTTAATAGGGTAAACTCCAGTTGTAAGAAAACCACTTATAACATTTTCCATTGTCATGCTTTGAGTCCATGCACGTCGAAAAACCTGACAAAATGTAAACATGGTGATAACATTTCCAGGGATTGAGCTTAAGTAATTATGGCACTTCTCTAGCCAATATCTCTTTAAAATTGAAAAGCATCCCTTATTAATTGGCTGAGCCAAGTGTGTAGAATGAGGTGGTAAACAAAAAATAATTATTCCTTCCTCTGCAGCTTTATTAATAACAGATGGAGTATTATGAGATGAATGTCCGTCAAACAATAAAGCAATGGATGAAGTGGTGGAGTATGAGACAGAAAATGATGCCTGAACCATAGATCAAACAGTTCATCATCAACCCAGCCACTCTCTGACAAGCCATACATTGACCTTGGCACCTTTCCTACAGTCATCAGCCTTTAATGTATTTTTCGGTCAAATACTATCATAGGTGGCAAGACATAGCCACTTGCATTACAACAAGGCAACACATTAATTTGAGTTTTATTACCGGTAGCAATGGATTCAGTATGTTTTTGCTCTTTCCGAGCAATAACTTTGGGAGGTGCTGGGTCTAGTGGCATACTGTTTCATCACAGTTATTCATTTGGCAAGGTTTACTGGAGAAGTCATTTTGATCTAATGTTTCTTCAAGAATATCAAAATAATGATCAAGTGCTTCAGGTGAGTTTACACACAACTCTAACATGGGAAAGTTGTTCAGGATTTCTAAGAGATAATGATGGATGCCTTTTTCTAAAAGAGTCCCACCAACCATTTGTAACAGTAACATTTATGCCTTTTTGTGGACAACACTTAGAATGATGGCTAAAATTTGCTTGTGAGACTTAGCAAATCCTACAGATGAACAATCAAGAAGAAACTGCACAAGTTCTTCCTCTTCAACATTACTAAGGTATTTTGTTAGTCCACTGTCAGATCCAAACATCACTTTTCCAGTGAGGCGATCATGTAAAGGTCGATTAAACAATAAAGTAGAAGAAAGTGTGACAAAATAATAATTTGAAAATAAAGAAGTAGTGCAAATTCTATATAAAGAAAAGAAAAAGAGAACAAAAGGGCAAAGTAAGAGCATATACATGTAAGAAATAGTTCAAAGATCTTGTATATTTAGTGTCAGTTAATGAATGTTTGCCTCAGCAGCAGCCAGCTCGAGCTGCTGGTGTACTGCGTGCCCACATCTCGATCTTGCTCCCCTAATACACTGTATAGATGACCGCAGTAGAGAGAACATTAATCTAGACCTTAGCCATGACATTGTTAGACTATAAGGCTGCTCCCACTTTGTAGCAAGGACAGCTGCGAGCCTCTTATAAAATGTAGTTGCTTCGTTTGCCAAACCTCCAGTGACAGACATTACCAAAGGTGTAAATGAGGCCTGTTCTACTTCGCGTACTCTCTGCTCATACTGCCTCTTTTTTTCGAGCTCATGCTTTCGATAACATCTGGAGTGGTGATTCGAAGGAGCATGGGGGTTAAAAACCCTCACATCGAAAAAGGTACGCTCATACCTGCCACTCCAGAAACCATTTGCCGCAATGTCTAGCCTTGATCCATCTTGATTGTTTGCAGAGCGGGTGTCGAGAAATTCGCCTTCAACAGGAAGGAGGTCGGGTTCAATACACACATCACTGCATATTTCTGCTAGCAAGTTTGCAGTTAGATCTCTAATTTCGTTATGTCTCAGTGAACCTCCTTTTGTGCATGATAGTGAATGCTCAATGGAAAAAGTAGTACCACAGGCACAATGTGAGGGGGTAGAGAGAGGTTTCCAGCTATATCAAAGAGCGATAACATCGTGAAACGCACGCTTGTGTAGCATGAAGCCATGTTCTTGAATGGGTCGGGTGGTCAACCAGTTCGATGCACCTGTTTCTTGGGCCAGGTCCATTGAACGTTGGAGTGTAGTGGGGAGAGAGCCCCTAATGTTGTCAGCAGATTGCTAGATATCTCATGTCTCTCTTCATTTACTGATCTCTTTGCGTCTAGTTGGCTGCAACTTACTTCATATGGGTAATCAAACAGCTGCTCCATGATTGTGTTCGTGAGTGATGTAGTTATCTTAAGCGAGGCATTGAACTCAACTTCAGCGGTAGTAACAGGGTTAGGCAGTGCTATTCCCCCGAGCTTGCAAGGTAGGCCCAAGAGGTTTCGTATCTCATCACTAACCGGTTGTTGCCCTGTTAGGGCAGGGATTAGCTTTGATCTCAATGTGAGTTCCAGCGGTTGAAGTAGTGGGCCAATGCCTTTGATTGTGCGTGCCAAAAAAGACCATTTTCGAGACAGGGATTGTGTGTATGCCGAATAAGCAGCATGGGGTTGTGTGTTTGCAATAGTCACCAACGTCTCAAGTTCAATTCTCAGCTTCTCCACCTTCTCATTGACGTATTTCTCCATGTATTCCTGGGAGCCTATCGCTGCTCCTAGATATGGTCTTCCCTCTGAGGTAACTTGTACACCAGTGTTGGCAAATGATTCCAAAGCAGCTCTCAAGTGAAGATCTTTGGTCACTAACCACGTCTTAGTAGGATTCACAAAGTAACCGTACATGGGCCCGACATCAGAAATTTGGTTCCACCATTCGCGGAGGTTGAAGATTTTGCCTGAGGCACAAGCATCGTCTGCATACCATGTTTGTGAAACTCCTGCATTGCTGCTCTTTAACTTCTGAATAAGAGGGATTGTTGCCAATGCATACATGGGCATAGACAGAGGGTCTCCTTGTACTGTACCTTCTTCAGAGTAGATGGCACTTCCGTCAATGAGTAGTTCAGTAGGTGACCTGTAGGTATTAATTAGCACCGTTGCTAGTGATGGACAGGTCCTTCGGACGTTGTGTAATGCGGTAAGTCTGTTTAGGCAATTAAAAGCATTGCTAGCATCTATCAACAGGATTGCTTCAGTTTCATCATCATTGAAACAGGACCTCACTGCATGGATTCCTGCTTCAATGCTTGCAATCTGACCTGCACATAGTTGCATCGATCCTGCAGCATCTTGGATGTCACTTCTTGTCACTGTCAGTATTGCTTTTGCAATAATCCTTCTGGCAGTGTCCCCCACTCCGATGGGGTGCACACCTGGCTTCTTGTCTAAGGCAATTAATCGACTTGTCAGGAGAGGGGCTGTAACACAGGGGTCAATGTATTCTGTGCATAAACAGCGGGCACAAAGTGCCAGAGAATGACAGAGGTCAGTAGATGCAGATTTAAAGGAAGTGCATAGCTTTTTCCAATGAGTAGCATCTAGCCCTGAAGGGCCAGCAGATCCGTTCACCCTAAGAGCCATTGTTTTGATCAGTGTTGCGTCGATTGCCTCAAACAGTACTGGATGAACGCTGTCAGGAGGGTTGTCGATGATACATTGACTGTAGACAGGCAGGCTTTTTGGGTGCTTCTCAATTAGAACGTCTCTAACAGTTTTATGGTTGTCTACACAATTGTCAAGGCATAACGGTCCTCCAGACTCTTCTTCACTTAGCAACCTTACTGCGGCTTTAGTCTTTCCTTGAAACATTAAGTTTGCGAATGATCTTGACAAACTATTCTGGTGATGACCTGCAAATGTATTTGTTTTAGGTAGTCGGCTCTGTATAGTTCTTCCTTCTAGGAGCAGGTCGTTAAGGTCTCCATTCTTCTAGGTATCTAGTCTCCTCTCCAGCGCAGCTTTGTAATATTTGGCTTTCAACCTTTGTGCGGGTTTTTGCAGCAGTAGAATTGGAAGAAGCACGGCTGCCTTAAGAGAGATGAGTTCAAGTGAGGACTTTGAACCAAATACGATATACATTCGTGCTAGCTCAGAAACAAAAGCTTTACCAGCAGTGCCGTTGGGAACTTTGAACAGGTTAGGCCTCCAGTGGATGGCTTCTCTATACACTTCATCCATAGTAGTGACAAAATCACTTGAGACATATGACCCCCACATGAAGGTGGGAGTGGAGACAGGAGAGTAGGGAGGAAGCTGAAAATCGAAATCAGGGGCAATGGCAATGACAGGGGTAGTGTTCATGGTTTGAGAGGAGCTTGTGGTCGATCATGTAAAGTACTTTTTGGTACATTGTATTCTTTGGCTGCTCTTCAGACAAACATACCACTCAATACTGCTTCATAAGCTTTAAGTAAATTATGCTTTTCGTAAAGCTTGTATTGTGAAGGGTGCTGTATTGTGAAGATGTGCTTGATAGGAAAGGTCTATGGTTACTGCATGATCAAAAAGTTCTGTCAGCTAAAAGCAGATGTTGAGATGACAGCTGCATGAGAAAAATATTTTATTATACACACAAATAATTTCAATTAGTTTAACTTGTGTTTAACAAGTTGTCACTTCATTTATCCCATTATGAAATCCGGCCCACCTTACATTATTATTCTTTGAATTAACCACAAGTTCACAGTGTCTTCAAAACCAGCATAATGTCCTTCATCACATCATTACAAACATACCACCCAAACTGCTTCATTACAAATTACTTTACTCTACATTCAATTTAAGGTGTTAGCATTAACAGTTACAAGCTAAAAGAATTCACTATTGAATTGACACAGACAACAGTGGTGAAAAAATCAAGACCATCATAAAAAACACACTGTTTGACGTAGTGATCATTTTAATTTGTAACTTAGAAAGAAACAGATTGACTTACCATAACAAATCGTGATAAAAAGTCAGGATAATTGCAGTTCTAGTCTGTGGTCGTAGCAAAAGATCCAATTCAGACTGTCCACGATGACAAAAAAACAGTAGAAGTAGTTGAATAGTTGTAAAATTTGTTGACTTCGTACTGTAAGTTGAAATAAAGATTTCTAACAACACTACTAAGCCAAGACTATCTCGACGTTTTCACTCAGCATGTGCCAACTCGTGTTTAAATACGGACGAATATACATGCCACGCCTCCTACTTTTGGATCACAGAACACTGACAAAGCCACTAATAAATTTAAACGTTCTGTAGCAGAATCTGTAAAGGTTTAGTAAGACATTTGTTTACTATTAGTTGCCAACAGTTTCGTTTTATCTTCAATGAAAAGAGCCAAGTGTACGACAATAGAATATTTTATCCGAACTTAGACGGGTTCGAAATTCTTTGTTTTCTAATCGTTGTGGCTAAGATCAAAGTTGAAAACGAGGGCACTCCACATCTAGTGTTTTACCTATCTATGACCTACATTTATATATACCAGTTTCACTGCTTCTCTTTTCTACTGAAGAGGGAAGACGTCCGAACACACATGGTGTCCGAATATCAATAGTTTACTCTAATAGTCTGTAAGTGTGATATATTGTAATGTAACTTCTGAGTGTATTGAATGCAATTTTGTCATTTTAAATTGTTTTTGGTTACCATATTTATGGCCCTGTTATTACTGATTATCTAAATGTGTGTCCTTTACAATATAATAGTCTTTAAGTGTGATATATTATAATATAAATTCTGAGTGTATTGAATGCAATTTTGTCATTTTATAATGTTTTTGGTTACCACATTTATGGTCCAGTTATTACTGATTATCTAAATGTATGTCCTTTTCAATATAATAGTATGTAAATGTGATATATTGTATTATAAATTTTGAGTTTATTGAATGCAATTTTGTCATTTCATTTTGTTTTTGGTTAAACATTTATGGCCCTGTTATTACTAATTATCTAAACGTGTGTCCTTCACGATATAATTGTCTGTAAGTTTGATATATTGTAATGTCAATTTTGAGTGTTTTGAATGCAATTTTGTCATTTTATATTGTTTTTGGTTACCACATTTATGGTCCAGTCATTACTGATAATCTAAATGTGTGTCCTATACAATATTATAGTCTGTAAGTGTGATATATTGTAATATAACTTCTGACTGTGTTTTGAATGCAATTTTTTTTATTTTAAATTGTTTTTTTGGCTACCACATTTATGGCTCTTGTTATTACTGATTATCTAAATGTGTTCTTTATGATATAATAGTCTGTAAGTGTGATATATTGAAATGTAAATTTTGAGTGGATTGAATGCAATTTTGTCATTTTAATCACTTTCTTCCTTTTTTTTCCACATTTATGATGCTGTCATTACTTCTCATCTGAATGTGTGTCCTTTACAATGTACTAGTCTAAGTGTGCTATATTGTAATGTAAATTCTGAGTGTTTTGAATGCAATTTTGTCATTTTATATTGTTTTTGGTTACCACATTTATGGCCCTGTTATTACTGATTATCTAAATATGTGTCCTTTACAATATAATAGTCTTTAAGTGTGATATATTGTAATATAAATTCTGAGTGTATTGAATGCAATTTTGTCATTTTATATTGTTTTTGGCTACCACATTTATGGCCCTGTTATTACTGATATCTAAATGTGTGTCCATTATGATATAATAGTCCGTAAGTGTGATATATTGTAATTTAAATTTTGAGTGTGTTGAATGCATTTTTTTCATTTATATTGTTTTTGGTCACCACATTTATGGTCCAGTTATTACTGATTATCTGAATGTATGTCTTTTTCGATATAATAGTCTGTAAGTGTGATATATTGTATTGTAAATTTTGAGTTTATTGATTGCAATTTTGTCATTTTATATTGTTTTCGGTTACCACATTTATAGTCCTGTCATTACTGATTATCTAAATGTGTGTACTTTACAATATAATAGTCTGTAAGTGTTATATATTGTAATGAAAATTCTGAGTGTTTGAATGCAATTTTGTAAATTTATATTGTTTTTTCTTACCACATTATAGTCTAATCATTACTGATTATCTAAATGTATGTCCTTTACAATATAATAGTCTGTAAGTGTGATATATTGTAATGTAAATTTTGAGTGTATTGAATGCAATTTTGTCATTTTAAATTGTTTTTGGTTACCACATTTATGGCCCTCTTATTACTGATTATCTAAGTGTGTGTCCTTTACAATATAATAGTCTGTAAGTGTGATATATTGTAATGTAAATTTTGAGTTTATTGAATGTAATTTTATCATTTTAATCACTTTCTTCTTTTTGTTTCCACATTTATGATGCTGTCATTACTTGTCATCTGAATTTGTGTCCTTTACAATATACTAGAGTCTAAGTGTGATATATAGTAATGTAAATTTTGAGTGTTTTGAATGCAGTTTTGTCATTTTATATTGTTTTCGGTTACCACATTTATAGTCCTGTCATTACTGATTATCTAAATGTGTGTTCTTTACTATATAATAGTCTGTAAGTGTTATATATTGTAATGTAAATTTTGAGTTTATTGAATGTAATTTTGTCATTTTATCACTTTCTTCCTTTTATTTCCACATTTAAGATGCCTTCATTTCTTGTCATCTGAATTTGTGTCCTTTACAATATACTAGATCCTAAGTGTGATATATTGTAATGTAAATGTTGAGTGTTTTGAATGCAGTTTTGTCATTTTATAGTGTGTTTGGTTAGCACATTTATGACCCATTTATTACTGATTATCTAAATGTGTCTCCTTTACGATATAATTGTATGTAAGTGTGATATATTGTAATGTAAATTTTGAGTTTATTGAATGCAATTTGTCCTTTTATATTGTTTTTTTGGTTACCACATTTATGGCCCTGTTATTACTAATTATCTAAATGTGTGTCCTTTACAATACAATAGTCTGTAAGTGTTATATATTGTAATGTAAATTTTGAGTTTATTGAATGCAATTTTGTCATTGTATATTGTTTTCGGTTACCAGATTTATGGCCGTCTTATTACTGATTGTCTAAGTGTGTGTCCTTTATGATATAATAGTCAGTAAGTGTAATATATTGTAATTTACATTTTGAGTTTATTGAATGTAATTTTGTCATTTTAATCACTTTCTTCCTTTATTTTCCACATTTATGATGCTGTCATTACTTGTCATCTGAACGTTTGTTCTTTACAATATACTAGTCTAAGTGTGATATATTTTAATGTAAATTCTGAATGTTTTGAATACAATTTTGTCATTTTATATTGTTTTTGGTTACCACATTTATGGTCCAGTTATTTCTGATTATCTAAATGTTAGTCCTTTATAATATAATAGTCTGTTAGTGTGATATATTGTAATGTAAATTTTGAGTTTATTGAATGTAATTTTGTCATTTTAAATTGTTTTTGGTTACCACATTTATGGCTCTTTTATTTCTGATTATCTAAATGTGTGTCCTTTACGATATAATTGTATGTAAGTTTGATATATTGTAATGTAAATTTTGAGTTTATTGAATGCAATTTGTTCTTATATATTGTTTTTGGTTACCACATTTACGGTAGTGTTATTACTGATTATCTAAATGTGTGTCCTTTACGATATAATTGTATGTAAGTTTGATATATTTTATTGTAAATTCTGAGTGTTTTGAATGCAATTTTGTCATTTTGTATTGTTTTTGGTTACCATATTTATGGTCAGTTGTTACTGATTATCTAAATATGTGTCCTTTATGATATAATAGACTTTAAGTGTGATATATATGTTATTGATTCTGAGTGTTTTGAATGCAATTTTGTCATTTTATATTGTTTTTGGTTACCACATTTATGGTCCAGTTATTACAGATTATCTAAATGTGTGTCCTTTACAATGTAATAGTCTGTAAGTGTGATATATTGTAATGTAAATTTTGTGTTTATTGAATGCAAATTTGTCATTTTATATTGTTTTTGGTTACCACATTTATGACAGTTTTATTACTGATTATCTAAGCGTGTGTCGTTTACGATATAATAGTCTGTAAGTGTGATATATTGTAATGTAAATTCTGAGTGTATTGAATGCAATTTTGTCATTTTATATTGTTTTTGGTTACCACATTTATGGCCCTGTTATTACTGATTATCTAAATGTGTGTCCTTTACGATATAATAGACTGTAAGTGTGATATATTGTAATGTAACTTCTGAGTGTATTGAATGCAATTTTGTCATTTTAAATGGTTTTTGGTTACCACATTTATGGCCCTGTTATTACTGATTATCTAAATGTGTCGTCCTTTACGATATAATAGTCTGTAAGTGTGATATATTGTAATGTAAATTCTGAGTGTATTGAATGCAATTTTGTCATTTTATATTGTTTTTGGTTGCCATATTTATGGCCCTGTTATTACTGATTATCTAATGTGTCCTTTACGATATAATGGACTGTAAGTGTGATATATTTTATAATGTCATTTCTAAGTGTTTTGAATGCAATTTTGTCATTTTTATATTGTTTTTTCGGTTACCACATTTATGGCCCTGTTATTACTGATTATCTAAATGTATGTCCTTTACAATATAATAGTCTGTAAGTATGATATATTGTAATATAAATTTTAAGTTTATTGAATGTAATTTTATCATTTTAATCACTTTCTTCCTTTTGTTTCCACATTTATAATGCTGTCATTACTTGTGATCTTAATGTGTGTCCTTTACAATATACTTGTCTAAGTGTGATATATTGTAATGTCTAATTGTAATGTATTGTAGTGTTTTGAATGCAATTTTGTCATTTTATATTGTTTTTTGGTTACCACATTTATGGCCCTGTTATTACTGATTATCTAAATGTGTGTCCTTTACGATATAATAGACTGTAAGTGTGATATATTGTAATGTAACTTCTGAGTGTATTGAATACAATTTTGAAATTTTAAATGGTTTTTGGTTACCACATTAATGGCCCTCTTATTACTGATTATCTAAATGTTTGTCCTTTACAATGTAATAGTCTGTAAGTGTGATATAATTATTGTAATGTAAATTTTGTGTTTATTGAATGCAATTTTGTCATTTTATATTGTTTTTGGTTACCACATTTATGACAGTTTTATTACTGCTTATCTAAGTGTGTGTCCTTTCCGATATAATAGTCTGTAAGTGTGATATATTGTAATGTAAATTCTGAGTGTTTTGAATGCAATTTTGTCATTTTATATTGTTTTTGGTTACCACATTTATGGTCCAGTTATTACAGATTATCTAAATGTTTGTCCTTTACAATGTAATAGTCTGTAAGTGTGATATATTGTATTATAAATTTTGAGTTTATTGAATGCAATTTTGTCATTTCATTTTTTTTTGGTTAAACATTTATGGCCCTGTTATTACTAATTATCTAAATGTTTGTCCTTTAAAATGTAATAGTCTGTAAGTGTGATATATTGTAATGTAAATTCTGAGTGTTTTGAATGCAATTTTGTCATTTTATATTGTTTTTGGTTACCACATATATGGTCCAGTTATTACAGATTATCTAAATGTTTGTCCTTTACAATATAATAGTCTGTAAGTATGATATATTGTAATATAAATTTTAAGTTTTTTGAATGTAATTTTATCATTTTAATCACTTTCTTCCTTTTGTTTCCACATTTATAATGCTGTCATTACTTGTGATCTTAATGTGTGTCCTTTACAATATACTTGTCTAAGTGTGATATATTGTAATGTCATTTCTGAGTGTTTTGAATGCAATTTTGTCATTTTATATTGTTTTTTGGTTACCACATTTATGGCCCTGTTATTACTGATTATCTATATTGTTTTTGGTTACCACATTTACAGCCCTGTTATTACTGATTATATAAATATGTCTCCTTTACAATATAATAGTCTGTAAGTGTGATTTATTATAATGTAAATATCTGTCTATTAATATATTATAGTATGGAAGTGTGATATATTGTAATGTAAATTCTGAGTGTATTGAATGCAATTTTTAAATTTAATATTGTTTTTTGTTACCACATTTATGGCCCTGTTTTTACTGATTATCTAAATATGTGTCTTTTACGATATAATAGACTTTAAGTGTGATATATTTTATTGATTCTGAGTGTTTTGAATGCAATTTTGTCATCTAATATTGTTTTTGGTTACCACATTTATGGTCCAGTTATTACTGATTATCTAAGTGTGTGTCCTTTACGATATAATAGTCCGTAAGTGTGATATATTGTATTGTAAATTCTGAGTGTTTTGAATGCAATTTTGTCATTTTATATTGTTTTTGGTTACCACATTTATGGCCCTGTTATTACTGATTATCTAAATGTGTGTCCTTTATGATATAATAGACTGTAAGTGTGATATATTGTAATGTAACTTCTGAGTGTATTGAATGCAATTTTGTCATTTTAAATAGCTTTTGATTACCACATTAATGGCCCTCTTATTACTGATTATCTAAGTGTGTGTCATTTACGATATAATAGTCTGTAAGTGTGATATATTGTAATGTAATTGTCGAGTTTATTGAATGTAATTTTATCATTTTAATCACTTTCTTCCTTATGTTTCCACATTTATGATGCTGTCATTACTTGTCATCTGAATATGTGTCCTTTACAATATACTAGTCTAAGTGTGATATATTGTAATGTAAATTTTGAGTGATTTGAATACAGTTTTGTCATTTTATATTGTTTTTGGTTACCACATTTATGGCCCTGTTATTACTGATTATCTAAATGTGTGTCCTTCACAATATAATTGTCTGTAAGTTTGTTATATTGTAATGTCAATTTTTAGTGTATTGAATGCAATTTTGTCATTTTATATTGCTTTTGGTAACCACATATATGGCCCTGTTATTACTGATTATCTAAATATGTCTCCTTTACGATATAATTGTATGTAAGTTTGATATGTTATAATGTAAAATTTGGATTTATTGAATGCAATTCGTCCTTTTATATTTTTTTGGTTACCACATTTACAGCCCTGTTATTACTGATTATCTAAATGTGTGTCCTTTACAATATAATAATCTGTAAGTGTGACATATTGTAATGTAAATATTATAATAGTCTGTAACTGTGATATATTGTAATGTAAATTCTGAGTGTATGGAATGCAATTTTGTAATTTTACATTGTTTTTGGTTACCACATTTATGGCCGTCTTATTACTGATTGTCTAAGTGTGTGTCCTTTACGACATAGTAGTCTGTAAGTGTAATATATTGTAATTTAAATTTTGAGTTTATTGAATGTAATTTTGTCATTTTAATCACTTTCTTCCTTTATTTCCACATTTATGATGCTGTCATTACTTGTCATCTGAGCGTTTGTTCTTTACAATATACTAGTCTAAGTGTGATATTTTGTAATGAAAATTCTGAGTGTTTTGAATGCAATTTTGTCATTTTATATTGTTTTTTGTAACCACATTTATGGCCCTGTTATTACTGATTATCTAAATGTGTGTCCTTTACAATATAATGGTCTTTAAGTTGTGATATATTTTAATGTAAATTCTGAATGTTTTGAATGCAATTTTGTCATTTTATATTGTTTTTGGTTACCACATTTATGGTCCAGTTATTTCTGATTATCTAAATGTTAGTCCTTTATAATATAATAGTCTGTAAGTGTGATATATTGTAATGTAAATTTTGAGTTTATTGAATGTAATTTTGTCATTTTAAATTGTTTTTGGTTACCATATTTATGGCGCTCTTATTTCTGAAATTCTAAATGTGTGTCCTTTACGATATAATTGTATGTAAGTTTGATATATTGTAATGTAAATTTTGAGTTTATTGAATGTAATTTGTCCTTTTATATTGTTTTTGGTTACCACATTTATGACAGTTTTATTACTGCTTATCTAAGTGTGTGTCCTTTCCGATATAATAGTCTGTAAGTGTGATATATTGTAATGTAAATTCTGAGTGTTTTGAATGCAATTTTGTCATTTTATATAGTTTTTGGTTACCATATTTTTTTGGCAGTCTTATTACTGATTATTGAAGTGTGTGTCCTTTACGATATAATAGTCTGTAAGTGTGATATATTGTAATGTTAATTCTGACTGTTTTGAATTCAGTTTTGTCATTTTATATTGTTTTTGGTAACGACATTTATGGCCCTGTTATTACTGATTATCTAACTGTGTGTCCTTTACGATATAATAGTCTGTAAGTGTGATATATTTCATTGTAAATTTCGAGTGTTTTGAATGCAATTTTGTTATTTTGTATTGTTTTTGGTTACCACATTTATGGTCCAGTTGTTACTGATTATCTAAATGTTTGTCCTTTAAAATATAATAGTCTGTAAGTGTGATATATTGTAATGTAAATTTTGAGTTTATTGAATGTAATTTTGTCATTTTATATAATTTTTGGTTACCATATTTTTTTGGCAGTCTTATTTCTTTATCATTGACAATAATATATAACAGTTACAAACAGAGTATAATGACTGAAAGATAATGTTATTTTAATTAGTCATACTTCTATTGACTGCTAGTGTTGTCATTTGTTTTAATAAGAGGAAGTATCTTGTTTTCATGACTAGTTTGTTTTAATTACCTGAAATACTACATATGAACAGATGGTCCTAGGATTGTTTAGGGTCATGTGTCAATTAATGTGAATGTCAATTTTACATAATTGCTTTTGTGTTTTTGAGAACAACCATCATGTAGTCAACAGCATTTTCTATTTAGATATGACACAATGTTCTTTTCTTTTTCTTATAATTATTTTTTTTTGAACCATGATAACTATAAAACTAGAACATTTGTAATGATTAATTTTATACAAATATGATTATGCTTTTACATAAGCAATATCTATTTTAACTTTGACTACTTTGACAGTAAAAGTAGCACTTTAAAAAGCTTGGAAATAGCCTCTATAGAACATTTAATAATGACAATTCTTATACAATAATTTTTGCTGGAGTTTGCTATAACTTCCTGTAAGGTTATAAAATTGTTGTGGCACTAGATATATCAGGCATGGAAAGGTTCAATGGATGGTGATTTAAATTAATATTCATTATAAACTAGGTGGCAATAATATGAAAAATACTGAATATCATAACTTGCAAAGCAAGCTACATAGTAAGAGTCAAGGATTAAGACCAAAATATTGTGCAGGATGTAAATAACATTGATGAAAGACATTAGTGGCTAAGCATTACGTTTTGAAAGGCATTTAAATTGCCACAAACATGAGGTAATTGACATGAACTGACAAATATATTAATAGGTGTCAGTTAACTGAATAAAAATTACCACAGGTATAAGTTCAATAATAACGTGATGTATAGATACAAAATTTGTATCAAATGATCACTCATAGTATCTGTGGATTTAAGACTATGAATCATATAAACAAAATCAGCTATATCTCAGTGTATTTATAAGGTATTGATAATGATTTAAACTTGTTACCATAAATATATGCCTTGATCTTATAGAGCACTGTTTCTTTGCCTTAGCATAGGTAGATACAAAGTCTCACACAACAGAGTAAAATTTATATTGAAAAGAGGTAAGCATAAAGGAAAGAGAAGGAAAGCCAAAAATTTAGGGAATACCTAGTAAGAGAGAGTCTAAGTACTATCCACCAGTTTACATATGAGTAGTTACAGAAGAGTTTGTTAACATTAGAACTGTCATTGTTGATGTTAACACCATACTGGTATTTTTACATTTGATGGTAACAAAGATGTAAAGCATAATATCACTTAAATTCACATTGAACAATACCTTGAAACTAAGTTCATGAAGAAGTTTTCATATGTAACAATGGTTCAAGTTTGTATTGCTTGTAAGAAGCACCTGCCAACTATAAATGTGTAGCAAAAGTGTATCTTGGCATTTCAGAAAAGCATTACAATTATGTTTCAATCCTCTTCTTTGTAGCAGCAGCAGGTTCTACAATAGACTGAATTATATTTAATACAAGAATGACTCTAATATTGTGAACTTTAACAGAGATGCCACTATGTTGGGTTAATTAATTATTAATATTAATTCAATGCCTAGTCTTCAGTGCCATCTCTAACAACAAATACAGACTATAATTAATAAGTATACATTTGTTCTATAGACATCATACAGCTTTACAAGACTAGCAAACAGATGAACTCAATGCAGGTGTTTTTGAAGCCAGAAATTCTGATCATAAAAATGCCCTACATTTATATAATTTTGATATTGGAGAAAGAGAGTTAATTGACTCCTTAGAATAGACAGAGCAAATGATGTAAGCCATATCTAGTCATGATTAAGTGGCTACTAGCAAATTCAAAGAAAACCTATCTTTGGCACAGATGTCTACATTACCACATAAAAACAATGTCCTTGTGGTGATACTGTAACACACCTTTATCAAGGCCTCACTGAAATGAAATGTAGGAAGAGTGAAAAAATTACCAATATACATGGAAAAGCTGCACAAAAGGATCACTTCAAGGAAGCAAGTTCTGACATTGTCAGTAAAATTGAAAATGTTTTGACTTAAAAAAGAATAATTATCTTGGGGAATACCGAATGAATATGTGGTTCTATCTTCTTTTTCCTTTTAACCCTAATTGTTCATACCAACTGTGTTCATAGCAAATCAGAACATGAAATTAATGTTATGTGGATCAATCAGCTCTGAGTACATTCCATTGCCTAAAATTAGTCATTCTCAATCTTGGGACAACACTACTTTATTATTATTGCATACTTATGATAAAATGGACCACATATTGAAATTAAAGATTAAAAATGTAAAAGTTGACCAGTTATATACTTTGTTTGTGTTAGTAATTCAGTTGTTTTTTCTTGTATGCAAAATTGGAGTTTTTGAAGTAGTTTAGATAAAATGATAAAGAAGTCCCATTATTAAGGATTGAAAAAGCCCCATATGTAAGTTCTGCTTCAAAGGTCAGGGAAATGTTAATTAATTTAATTAAATTGCTTAACACTTGCTTGGACTTTGGCCAGAATCCTTGCAGGAATTATATTCATTAGTTGCTACTTGCATGATATTCATTGAATACAGTTAACATTCATTCAATACTCTTAATACTCACATATAATAATAAAAAGAAAATATGGATATTGACTTTGCATATAAACATTGTCCAAAACATCTTTATAACTGTCTAGCATGTAAATAATGTTAGAGAAAAAATAACTACAATTTTACACTGTTCACATTGAGAATAAAATTTAACTTCATGTTATAACTCTGGCTAGGAAGGAAATAAAGAAAATGTGATTTGTATCAATCAATTCACTTTGAAAGTCCATAGATTGTAACAAAACCAGAGTGTTAACTATTTAGGAAAGTCACAAACCAGAATCTCATAGAAAATGAATGACACTCAAAATTTGTAATCATTAACAAATGATTGTACATTGTTTTTTCTAGCTTCATCAGAAAAGTTCAGAAGTTGTTGAAATATCTTTAAAAGTAAGTAAAACTAGGATAGGTAAAGTGGTATGAAAGAACTGGGACACCAGTACTGTATAGACATATTCTATTTTATATCAGTTCACCAATGTTTTCTCACTCCAAAATACAGTCATATTAGTCTATATTAATATGTTCTTTATATTAATATAAGTGTTAGCATAACAAGTATAACATTTAGTCATAAAATAAGAGATGAGTAATACTTTCATATTTATATCGTAACTACCAACAATTACTTAACAAGAATTCTTAGTAACACCTAAAATGTTTTCAGGTTTGTACTTCATTTATACCTATAGTAGTACCTCCTTCAATGCCAAAATGTTTTTAGGAAATAACTAGTGCAATGTCATATTACTAGTCAAATATTTAGTCAATAGAACTTAATTATTAATAGAAATGTTCATGTCATTTGTGGATTGATATTCACTGACTATGAATATTATTTACCATAAGACATAGTTATATCAATAAATACAAGTCTACTATTTTATAATAACATCATAATGCTAACTTAAGAAGACTTCAAAGGTTACGTGAACAAAATAAGAAGCTAAAAAATGTAACAAAATAAAAAAGTACATAGCAAGAAAAGCTTTGACTTAGGTATAAATACACATTAATCTTGTTAGAAATATTTGGATCTGTGTTTGATTATAAAAGAAACTAGACTGTTTCATCATGGCATTATATGACACATAATATTAGGTGGTCTATTGATTCTAATGATAAAGCAGCAAAGAATGGCATTAAAAGTATGGTTACCACAATATTAAAATGCTACAGTAAGAGAAAATAACTAAGTCTGGTGATCAGTTACAATAATTATAGTGAAGATATCACAATAATCTTCAACATTGTACTATAGAGTTAGCAATAGCTTAAAATATGTTACCATAAATGAAAATATCACATGTCGCAAGACTTTACCATTCCCAAATTACAAAATTATATAAAACAATGACCTTGTTTGGTTATTTTTGACTTCTATTTAAAAACTACTAGAAAACATGATGTGACTTGTTTTTGTATTTATGATCACAAATATATGTACACAGATAAAGTAGTGACTTTGTTTATGACAGACTTGGTCTATTCCTTACTAAATATAGCAATACGCTTGTTTATTTTATTATTAAGATAACAAAAAGGTTAGAATTTACTAACATAAATCACACTGAAAGTATAAACACTTTAACACTGAAAAATAAATAATTACAAGGTGTATAGCATCACTTATAGTAAAATGAAAAATTTTATATTTTATAAACATTTAAAGCTATACACTAAATATTACGTTTTGTGCAGATTGTACTTTTTGTTTACTTACAATAACTAACTGATTACCTAAAATAAAGCCCTACAAGCCACTAACTCTTATACAGTATTATAACTGTGATTAAGACAATACTATAATAATTTTAGTGACTAGTAATGTTGCTATTGAAATGATATATATTACTGAACAAAACCTAAACTCATTCTGACTATACTTAAATAAAATATTAATGTCTACTTATTAACTTTGTTAAATTTTGAAAGGGTAAGTAAAAGAAAAAATATTTTGTTTCTGGTAGTGAAAGATAATGAAAAATGTTAAATTTAAATTTAATATAAAATAGTGATGATGATCTATGACTGAAAATATGACCTGTAGTTTTGATATATTGACTGTCAATGAAACAGCTATGTTGGATGTTTATATAAGATTTTTACTCAATGTTTATTACTATATTTTTATGTAAAACTATACATTGCACTATGGATTGTTATACTTCACTGTGGCTTTAAGTATCATACTCTGGTTTTCAACTACTGGTATGTACATATAAAATATTTTAATGTCCTATTATTTCATTATGATATGGATTCCTGTAGTGCAATGTCATGACCTAAACAATATAGCTCATTACGTTTTATTATTTAATGACTATTAAAACCTTTCTTTTCAATGCACTATATATTGTATCTATATATAAGACATAGTGACTTTAAAAATAAAATTTTTATCTGACTACTCATGAAAACGATATGTTGTTTATAAACAAACTTGTAATTGTGAAATTGATGAGATACCCTTTTAATAGAAAAGAATCATTTATTATCCCATAAGGTATAACCTACATGTGAGTCTTGAGAATTAACATCTGCTTTCTTCTCAATAGCTTCTTCCACTATATCTACTAGTTCTCCTTTCACAGCCGCTAACATAATTTCATTCTAATAAATTATAACAAGTAAATACAGATAATATACATCATAATAAATACAACAGTATATAGAAGTGTTGAGTTTAATTACATATAATTCTGACAAGCACATTTTAGTCTTCTTATTAGGTATAACAAAAGGTAACAAAGCATGCTCACTGTTCACTTCACTAAAACATTAAAGCTAGTAACATTACTGTCTGAAATATTTTATATCCAACATATGTGAGCAATAAATCTGGAATGACTCCTGTGTAATACAACTGATTACTCAATTTCTCAACATTTCTTTTCAAATAGTATATGAAGTCAATTGGCAACACTATTGTATCCTAGAGGTACATGGTATGATTTAAAACTAATGCTTTAATGATAGTTTCTAGCTATAGAATCAATATTAAAAGAATGATAGTGTGGAGAAAATAGAATATAGCTGCACAACAATTATATCAGTAAAGGTGATAATAATTATCCATTAAATGTATTGTTATCAGTATAAAGACTTGGGTAATAAATAGGAGACAATTTAATGTAATGTAAGTATGTACATTTACATAATATTAATGAAACAACAAATGCTTGAAGTATTCTAAACATTAACATAACTACATACATGTATACACTTACATAATCAGAAGTAGCACCTGAATTTTCTAAGAGTTGTACTATTGTGTTATGAGCATTAATGTAAGCTACAGTATGAGGTGTTATATGCTATATGATAAATACAGACATTTTAATAATTTCATTCAATCAAATTATAAGACACTATTAAAAATAGTACATGTAAATATCATGTATGTTATTAATTGTGGATACTAATCCAGTAACTTTAACAAATACAAGAATAATTACTAAATTGTGTAAGTCTTGAAGTTTTAAATTGAAATTTAGGTGTGGCTAAAGAATTAATACTCAATAAATCCCTATATTTTGAATTAATTATTTAAGTTAGCAGTCACAAATTATTATTGTAAGATAACACAAAAAACTGATTGGTAAATTTAACCAATACATGGGTATGAAAGTTCCATGATGCAAACTGAAAGTAAAGGTAATATAGTTTTAATAACTATTGTCCTATGGGAAATCATTGTTCATCCCATGACAAAAGGTTATCTTTACTTTAAAAAAATCTAAACATTTCTAACATTTTGTAAACAGTTTGCTACATGCAACCTGTATAACCATATATTAGTGAAATCAACCTATCAGTATTTACAGTGTTAAAGGGAAATCAATAGGATCTTACCTGAAAACAACATTTGAAGCTGGCTCCTTTCTGAAGAGCTTGTTTGACTTTCTCTAAATGTCCAGCCTTAGCAGACTCCCAAAGTTCATAGTCCTATATAATAAGAAAAACAAGCCATTATATTTAAAAATAGTAAATCATATAGACTAATAAAACTATAGGACATGTCAAATACAAAATACACAAAGTTCTCCACTTTATTAATACTTTATAACATTGAATTGTCAAAGAATTTACTAGCTAATAACAGACCCCAAAAGACAGTTGTGTATACATACAGTTGCCACGAATAGCTGTGCATATATATCATATATAATTTCTTTAAATACACAGTTGTTCATGGCAAATGTTTGTATACACAACTGTATTTGAGATGTTTTAACAATGATCCTTTTTTACAAATTTAATCACAAATGTTTGACTGAAGCGGTCTCTTCTTGCAAATTAGGTCTCGTATTTTGTGCTTACTTAGTAATAATGTCAGTGTTTTCATTTTACACTAACACATGCAGCATACTGTAATATCATTAATATACTTACTATATCAGACTGATTATACTGAGAAACTGCCATTACCATGAGGGTTAGTGGTTCTTGACTGGTACTATTAACTTGATCTACTTATCTAATAGAACATTAGATATCAATATACATATATCAGTTATACTGTAATGTTCAAATATCAATTATATTATAATGTATTATATATATCACTTTATATAAAAAGAGAATAAACTGCATGTTCTTCATTTATTATTGCCAATGTAAATCTTATACAACGTGATAATGTCAATATCATCTTTACAATAACTTAAACATTAAAGCTAATAAAGAAACTATTTTTTTCAGCAATAGAGAGTTAAAATGTTGGAACATTAAACACAAATGAAGTCTGAGTATTTTCAGCCTTAACTCTGCAATCTCTGTAACTGTTTGAAATACTCTATTGCTACCAGAAATAGCTACAAATATAATAAATATACAGAGGAATGTATACCTCTACATTCAAATGTCATAGGTAGCTATAATCATGATTTAAAATGTAACAATGTATTACTGCAAGGGTTTAACATGACATATGGCTCTTAATATCTACGTACAATACTACTAATTAACTTCATTACTTACCGACTAGTTAACTGACACAACGCTTCTTTCTTGATGGAAGAGCGCCTACACGTGATTTTAAAGACGTCATTGACGATTTGGGTGTGGCTAAAAATAAGTTCCAACTACATGGAACGCCTCAGGCTCTTCATTCCAAAGGAAATATATTTAATCATGATTAGTCTGGCAGCAGACTTTTTAACTCCACTTTTACATCGTAATGGGTTCAAATTTACAGTTAAAGACAGTAACATTGTCTAATCTTTTAAGATAATGTACACTGAAGATCTACATATATAATAACCAATATATGTATATTTCAAATTTTAAAACAGTTACATATATTTCTTCAATTGCCATGAAAAATACACATACAGGTTCAGTTGAGAAGGTGATCTAGATCTGTTTGTTGGTAATGAGTCCATCTGTGTCTTTAGATAAATCATTGCTTGAATCTTTCTCAATGCATATGGCAATAAGAAATAAGAAGTTTCTATAAGAATAATTTACAGAGATAGAGTTTAATGTATCAGGTCATGTTATCACAATCATTAATATTCTTTAAGTTTCTATCATTGTCATAAGACCTCAGCAGGATGACACTGAGTGTAAAAGGTAGTGTATTCACTTTATACATTGTGTTTCTCAATGTCTGACACAAATGACAGGACAGTTATCAGTCCATTCATATCAGATCATTTACTTGGCTTTTACTGTGTATGCAATAAGGAGTCCACCACTAGCCCAGTACATGCATGGCTATTCTTTTTCATCCTATGGAATGTAATGAGAACACTATAATTGCTATTATGTAAGATGTAGTCTGAAATATAGCTTTACAGTAAACATTTACCTCAGTATCATGTATGGTTTAGTGACTATTTAAATTATAATAGTGTAATTGTATGTTTGAATGTTAATAGGTTAGTTTTATTATGAATTTTTGTAACATAAATATGTAAATGATTTTTAAAGTAAATACAAACGGTTTTACTAGTGTTAATAACAAAATAACTATTAATATTCTAAAAGTTATGTTTGATTTTGATATGTAAAAAAATAGATTTAGTTAAGATTATATTGTGACCTACTTTACTTTAATTTTATATATTATAGATAATGTTACAATACAAGGGACTAAACTATATAATTTAACAACAGCAGTTAGTAACTTTACTTATTTTCATTTCATGTAGATACCACTCATCTTAACAATATCAATAAGAGAAAATAAATCAATTTAGTAAGTTTGTGTTTGAGAGGTTCGACTTATGAAGATAATTGATAATCAAAAGACAGAGCTCATTACCTTTATTGGGTGTAGTAGTGCATGTGGAAACTGGCTGTTGCCACAGTAAAGCAAACGGCAAAAGAGAGGAATGTTTTTATAGTAATGCTTCCCCTGGAATGGGGTATATTATATTGTTGGACGCGCTCGAAATGTTAGCTAATTGACCCGGTCTGGGTTAAATAATCTTGATTTTTAAAATAATAAGTTAAGTATAATATCCACACTTCAGACTGACTTGAAATGAATGTGAATGGGTTTAAATAGTGAACTTAGTGGTCTCATGATTAAAACAATATGATTGGTTAATGTAGCGTGGGAAAATAAAATACAATGAATATGATTGGTCCTCTAATACAATGAATCTGATTGGTCCATTATTTATTGATCATAAACATCCTCCATTTGATCCTCTAGCTCACGTTTGTCACATTTCCTCCCACCTTCTTTTGCACGAAGTGCCGGTTGCTCCAATTCCAATCGGGACAATCCATCAGCATTTGCATTTTCTTGTCTTTTTCTGTGCTCTACTGTAAATTGATAGGGCTGAAGTGTCAGGCTCCACCTCATCAGTCTAGAGTTCCCTTCTTTAAACTTCTGTAGCCACTGGAGCGCTCGGTGGTCAGTCTGTATTATAAAAGGCTTTCCAATCAAATATACTGAAAAGGCTTGTACTCCTAGTTTTATTGCTAGACATTCTTTTTCCACCACAGCATACTTTCGTTCTCTGTCCAGCAGTTTCTTACTGAAGTAAGCAATAGGATAGTCATTTCCTAATGGGTCTCTTTGACTCAATACCACTCCAGTCCCTACATCTGATGCATCTGTCTGCACAAGAAATGTTAAATTAGGGTCTGGGTTCCGCATAACAGTTGATGAAGTGAGGGTTGTTTTCAGTTTCTCAAATGCTGTTTCTGCTGCAACACTCCATTCTATACTCTCCGGCAATCCTTTCTTTGTAAGGTTAGTTAGTGGCTCAGCTATTTGGGCAAAATCTCTTATGAATCTCCTGTAATAACCAGTCATTCCCAAAAATGCTCGAACTTCCTTCTTCGTTGTTGGTCTCTTTAATTGTTTTATGGCCATGACCTTGCTCTGTTCAGGTCTAACACCTCCTCGACCAATGCGATGTCCAAGATAAGTGCATTCTGCTGCTCCAAATTCGCACTTCTTTAGTTTCAGAGTTAATCCAGCGTCTTGTAGTCTTTCCAATACTTGCTGTAAGTGAACTAGATGTTCTTTCCAAGTTGAGCTATGAATTACAATGTCATCTAGGTATACACCAACAAAGTCATTAAGTCCTCTTAAGGTTTGGTCCATCATTCGTTGAAAAGACGCTGGTGCCCCACTTAGTCCAAAAGGCATCACAGTGAACTGAAATAATCCTAAAGGGCTGCTGAATGCAGTCTTCTCACAATCCTGTTGGTCCATTGGTATCTGCCAATACCCTTTCGCTAGATCGAGAGTAGATATATATTTTGCATTCCCTATGGCATCTAACATCTCGTCTATTCTTGGCATGGGGTAGGCATCAAATTTGGTAATTGCATTCAATTTTCTGTAATCCACACAAATTCTATTACTGCCATCCTTCTTCTTAACCACAACAATTGGTGATGACCATTCACTGCTCGACTCCTCAATTAATCCATCCTTGAGCATGGTTTGCAGTTCATCACAGAGATCTTTCTTCAGGGCTGGAGGTATCCGATAAGGTCGTTGACGTATTGGGCCACTTCCATCTGTCACAATCTTATGCACTGTTCTTTTAGCACGTCCAGGCTTCAGATCAATAACTTGCTTATATTGTTGTAGGAGTTTCTCTAGTTCTTGTTTTTCTTTTCCTGTTAGTTGATCTCCTATTCGTGGCTCCCCTTCTTGCCATTCAGGACTTATCAACTCAGTGCTATCCCCCACAATACTAGTGTAACTTGTTTCTGTTCTAGGGTACCATTGTTTAAGCAAGTTACAATGGAATACCTTGGTCATGTTACGTTCAGGTATCTCTAACTCATAGTTGACACTTCCAATTCTCTTTTTGATCCTGTATGGTCCTTGCCACTGCGCTTTAAACTTCTGTGTGCTATCTGGTAGTAATAGTAGAACTTGATCTCCAGGTATGTAGCTTTTCTCTCGAGCATGCTGATCATACCATTGTTTCTGCTTTATTTGAGCCTTCTTCCAATTCTGTTGGGCTATCTCATGGGCTTCTTCCATACGTTGACGAAGTGACAAAACATAGCTGGTAATGTCGTTTTCTTCTGGTTGTGTTGCAATCCACTGATCCTTCAATATGTCCATAGGTCCTTTCACATCTCTTGAATATAATAGTTCAAAGGGACTGAATCCTGTGGTTTCCTGAGGAATTTCCCTGTAGGCAAATAGTATCAGGGGTAACATCTTATCCCATTGTCGTCTAGTGGATCTTGAAGTTTTCTTTAACATGAATTTCAGAGTCTGGTTCAGTCTCTCTACTAAACCATCAGTCTGTGGGTGATATGGGCTGGTGGTTATGGCTTTGATTCCCAACATCTGGTACAATTCCTTCAGCAGTTCTGAAGTAAAGTTTGTGCCTTGATCTGTCAAAATTTCATTTGGTACTCCCACTCTGGAAAATAAATCCATAAGTTTATCAGCTACACTTACAGCTGTAAATCTCCTGAGAGGGTATGCTTCTGGAAATCTTGTAGCATAGTCACTAATAACTAAAATGTACTGGTGTCCACTGGTTGTCTTTGGTAATGGTCCTACTATATCCATTGCTATCCGTTCGAAGGGTTTGCCAATGATAGGCATCTTCACCAATGGCACTTTCATAGGTCGCCTAGCCACTTTCTGACATTCTGGGCAGGATTGTACATAGGTCTTCACGTCCTTCGTTACTCCTGGCCACCACAAACTTTTTCTAATTCTCTGAAGAGTTCGTTCAACTCCCATATGTCCAGCCATTGGCATGTCATGTGCCATTTTGAGAATATCGAACCGGTATTTTGTAGGCAGAACTATTTGAAGTTCCTTTTCATTCGGATTTCGTTTTGACTTCCACAGTCGACACAACACTCCATTTCTAATATCCACAGCCTTTGAATCCTCTCTTGCCTTCCAAGCTTGGATATCCGGATCCTTTTTCAGTGCCTCAATGAGCTGATCTCTTGTGGCATTACATCCATTTCGTCTTTGGCGCTCTCGCCTTTTCTCTGCTCTGGTTTTGTTTATTCGTCCCCGTCCGGGTTCCTGAAACAAAGTATCATCAAAATTAAATTCAATGTTCTCACAGATGGAGATCAATCTTAGTTTTCTCAGTACTTTGATTTTCCTCCAGCACTTCTGGTGACAGTGATTCCAATTCTTCTCCTTCTTCAGAAGCTCTATCACTGCCACAACTGGACTCGAATTCCTTGGTGATCCCACCTTCCTTCAGTCTCGATGACAGCAACTCCTGATTTCTCTTAACTTGAGCTCTTGTCACCACAGCTCCAGCAAACTCTCGATTCATCTTTTCCCACATCACTTTTCTCACTTGTCGTGGAAAGGTATCTAACAAAGGTATGCCAATTGGTGCATCTCTCCCCAACAGTACATCTTCGGGCACAACTTCTGACACAGCCACTTCCTGACTGAACTCTTGTTCCCCTTGTAGATGAATCATCACTTTAGCCTTTGGGTATAAACGGGTAGATCCTCCCGAATCTGTAATTGTCACAGCATCTCCAGTATAGTTCTCCTCTGTTACCATCCTTTGATGTACGATAGTGGTAGATGCTCCAGTGTCCAACACTATTCTGTCAGTAGGTATTCCATTCACAATACCTTTCCTTAACAAATCTCGGTAACTAATCTTTTGTCCAAATGATTTCTTAGGGCAATTCCTGGAAATGTGACCAATCTGACCACATTTGTAACAAGTTACTTCTCTTCTTGAGGTGGACTTGGTTTCTGTTCTCCTACTAGGCTGACTGTTCCGTCCTTCCCTGATCTCAGGTCGGGAGGATGTAATAAATTTTCGTTCGATACCTTCCTCTTTTCTCTTCAGTTAGTATTCTTGAAGGTTTTGATATTATTGTAGTTCGATGAGCGTTGTATTCCAAATTGTACTCGTTCGTTCACGAAGGTTCAGTCTTATTGTAATTCGATGAGCGTCGTAATCCGAATTCTACTCGTTCGTCCACTGGGCGGTTCTCTTCTGTCTTCCGTTCGAAGTGATCCCACCGCTGCCACCAAAAATGTCGGACGCGCTCGAAATGTTAGCTAATTGACCCCGTCTGGGTTAAATAATCTTGATTTTAAAAATAATAAGTTAAGTATAATATCCACACTTCAGACTGACTTGAAATGAATGTGAATGGGTTTAAATAGTGAACTTAGTGGTCTCATGATTAAAACAATATGATTGGTTAATGTAGCGTGGGAAAATAAAATACAATGAATATGATTGGTCCTCTAATACAATGAATCTGATTGGTCCATTATTTATTGATCATAAACATCCTCCATTTGATCCTCTAGCTCACTTTTGTCACATATATATTTATAGCAACTTTAAAAAAACAATGGATGGAATAACAATTAATAATCTTAAAAGTAAATGATATCTAGTATAGTATTTTAAATTGACTTTATTTTAATGCAACTTGAGCAGATCTGTGTAGTAGTTGGTGAATTTTCAACAATTATTGTATTCCAATGAAATAGATATATTTTATTCATGGTCTTTATATTAATGATACCAATTCTAGCATATATAATATACCATTTAATGTACTTACCAATGAAACCATTTACATGCAGCGGTCATCACATTCTATTTATATGTCACTGTGTGTTGTAGATAGTTAGCAATGAGAGTACCTTCATTCAAGACATTTAGTACTTACCATAGTTTTGTGTTGATTATAGTATGGTTCAAGTGTAATCCTCCTTACCTAGTTATTGTAAGGCTTTCTGTTCTTCGTTTGTCATGTAATCCTGAATGTTAGCGATGTCAAAGTCAATTATCTCATTGAGTAAGTTGTCCATTTTTTTTTCATTTGTACCAGTGTTAATTTTTCTGTCTGACATTATCTGCTCTCTCTTTGGTACATAGCAGTATTACAGTATCTATAAAAGGAAGAAGTTATATGTTATTAAGTACTCATTGATATTAGATTTAGACCTACTGTATGCAGACTTATTTGGCATATAGAATGATCGTTATGTTTTATTTACTGGTTATGTCTTGTGTCAGTGGAAGTACTGGTTTTGTTTGCTCTAAATATTATTTTTCAGTCTATTGTGGTACCAAGCTTATCATTTGTAATGTCTGTTTATCAGGATATTTTTCTACCAGTCTTGTAATAGTCTGAATTTTGTTGATAATGTGTTGTCTCACTTCAGTAATGACCAAATCACCAACATCTGACATTATTGCTTCAACTCATTGCACTTTAGTCTACAATTCTCTTGGCACACCTCATTCTCCACAGTCACCCTGTATTTGTCATTACCATGTGATGACGTCACATTCCATACTCGATTTTTAAATCATTCTACAGAATCCGCTGTCCTGTCATTTCTAGTGAAATGTCATTTGTATATGTCAATCAATCTCTTTGTCTTTTCCCCTTGGTCAGTTTTATAAATTGCTCAAATCCTTTGTCCCTTATCTTTTTCATTAGTGTATCCTACCATTCATGTAACACTAGATTAATATAACACTAGCTTCTTAGCAAATACATGATAACATTGTACTTTCATTTTCTACAAATGTCATTGTCTTCAATTAGTCTCTATTCTGTGTGTGGTGTTTAAATGTTTGTGTAGCCATGTCAGTCTCTGTGTTGTAAAGTGACAGTTAGGCTCCTGATAATGAAGAATTGCTAAGTTTTCATAATAAAGACGATTCTTGTGTTTGAAAGAACCATTTCTGCTTTGGTATATCTTTCCACAATAAAACTATTGGTATTTATTATCTACCTACATATATGAGGCTGCTAATATTTTTAACATTGTTGTTCCAATTTTAAACTTTTGTAATTGTGTCCTTTGTGTCCTGTGACTTTGAAACATTATTATTTGTTGCATTTCTACTTACAGGATGAAATTTCTACCCCATTTTGTCCAGTCAAAGTTATTCCTGTTACCTGCACATATCTTTTGTTTATGAATTTCCTATCCTTTACATAAGAGTAAGGACATGATATTATTTGTCTCACCTTATTCCTTTTTTAGCCCATGTTACATTGGTAAGAACAGACATAGCAGTCTGTGCAATGCATGATTCTTCTCTTGTCTGTTGAAGTCAATCACCCATTTAAAGTACATATACACTAAATGTAAGGACTGTAAAGTTATATACCATCATTGTTCAATGAGCATATTTGTGGATAGGTATAATCCACATGTCAAATTCTGAAAAATTGTCCACTCAGTAAGGCAATTGTAATAATGTTTTACCTTTTTATACTACTTTTCAAGCATATTGTCAATCTCTTTGTTCTGTAAGGTCTCCAAAAAAACTAATGTTAATATGTTGGCTCCCCATAAGGAGTTAATTTGAGCTCTTATGTTTTTATTTATACTTTCTTCTTAATACTATTGCATGTTGTAGTATACTATGGTAAATGTAACCTTTCTATGTAAGAATAGTGGATTCAGTTAGTTTTCACTTATTTGATAAACTTTTTAATTAATGTTTCACTTATATTGGTAACAGTGCGAAACAGTAATTTTCACACTAAACTACACATTAACAGATATTATACATGTGTGTGTGTGTGTGATTAAGTATTATAAATACTTTTCCTTTATTGTTAATTTGTATGCTATAGTTTCTGCCACTGCAGTTGATTTACTATTACTTGAAGGTATGAATATATAATAGTATAATAGTATAGATAAAATATGTAATATTTATCATTTGTATACCCATCCTAGCTACTAAACCAGAAAAACACATATTGCTGATGTTACTTACTTCTGTCAGTGCTAAGTGGCAGGAGATTGGTGATCTACTTGGAGACTTGGAGTAAATCACCAATCTACATTATTGAAGGATTACATGCTTCAAACTTATCTAACTATTTTAAGATGTCTAAGATATTACAGAGCTAGTTGGATAATGCACAGACTCCAGTGACATGGCATAACATAATCAGTGTCTTAGAGGGACCTCTAAAGGAGAAATCAATAGCTATTATAATTTGCAATACTCTTGCAAGTATGTATAATAATGGACTTTATCACAATTATAAATCATTTCATGAATAAATGTATCATTGAATTAAATGCATTGATACTTGATATAATGCCATACAATTCACACCATATTGTTTTGTTTTTTAGATTATGACAGAAACCACTATAGCAGTTATTCATAGCACTCATACAACATGTATAAGTGACTAGTAGAATGATCTGAGGCATATTTGTTGAATGCAGATAAATATAATGCATGTATGTGAGTGTACTGATAATGATATATGTATATTTCTTTAATTATTCTGTTGTTCTTTACCAGTTCATATTACATTAAATATACATTTACTTTTGTTTAGTACTTTGTTGACCATATATAATATTATATATTTGCACTGAACATGAAAGTGGTGACACTACTATGTATTAAAGTAATGTATGTAAAAGCTATGTTTCAATGAATTTTATTTACATAAATATAACCAATTATACCTTTAGTTTGAAGACTATTCAGTTTAGAATGACACTTCTTCATACTGTAGTTTTAAGGTGTAGTGTATTACTATCAGTTATGACTATATCATCAATCATGTACATTACTATAGTATTTTATGATTATAATGACAAGTCAGTTGTTTAGAGATGGAGTGAAACATCTTTTGAGAGATGACATGCCCTACTCAGTAAATGCTATTAAAATAAAGCTAGTACATTATAAAACATACATATATAATACTTGATTTAAATATATCTTATGATGTCTTTATACTGGTATCTCTACCTATAACAAAGACTGGTGGTTTGTTTTATTAAGCTTTTAACTTATTGAAAATGGATAGATAGATGAATAAAATTGGTTGATGGATAGATGGATTGTTATAGATAGACAAATGTAGATTAATTAATGAATAAAAGACTGATTAAATGGATGGATAGATTAATAAATAAATGAATGGATGGATGAACTAACTAACAATATATGGACATATGTCTATTCACACATACTATATAGACTAGTATATAATTCATTGATCCATTTATCCTCCATTATGAATTGATTCAATCATATCAATGTATTGGTTCATGAGTTCAATTTTGTAATCATCATTATATCATATTTGTATTTGTAATAAGAGATGACTATACTAACAAAGTGAATGTATCTCTTAACTGACTAATCTTAATAAAGAGTTATGGGAAGTTCATATTGTAATTACTTGATGTAATATCTATATCTGTAGAAAACATGACAAGGGTCAGTTAGATGATGTTAGATATTTAATGACTTTACAACAGTTTATATAGTACAGCTGCACTTGCATTACATTCAGAATATAGTTTAGTCTTAGTTAATAGCAATACTATACAGATTATTATGATATTGTAGTCCATGCATGTCCATATATAGGACATCAATATGATACATTTTGTAGAGCAAGTTAAAGGATTAAGTAACTTGATGGAAATTGTTATATTAGAAGGTATTGTGTTGTAGCTTAAATACCTAGACTATTATAAACCTTAACTACTGGATTGTTAGTCATATCAATTATTGTACTTATACCAATATTCAGACATATTGACTATTTCTACATGTAAAGTAATAGTCTGTTATAACTTTATCTCTTCATGTTATTGGATCTTTAGAATATACTGTTTTTTCAATTGTATGAGTTTACAGAAAGTTCACTTTGATATCAGACATTTCTTTAGTGCTAATAGTGTAAATCATTGTTTTAATCTAATGTCCAATGTTCTGTTGTTGTCACTCTTAGTATTATAAGTGGTTAGTTGTTTCTTAGTTTCTTACAAGTCATATACATGGTGGTGAGCATGCTATTGTTTGTGTAATTGGCAGGTTTGATGATTTATAAATAGCTAGTATATCACTATAAAAATGGATTGATTAATTTAACCAGTCAATAATAATATATATTATATATAATGCAGGATATAAGATGATGCAAACTAGTAAACATCACACTGCTGTTATTTCTAATATAAAATGTTTGAGAGTTCAGTAGTGAGTTAATCATAATAGCAATGAACACTGTGTTTAACATCTATCTTATTATATTATGCAATATAACTTAAATCACAAAAAAATGAATTCACAATTGGACAAATAAAGAAACGTCTGTTTGAAACCAAACATTTTGACAGCAATACTGATGTTTTTTTTCATTGTGGTTGAATTTCTTATAATAAGGATAAGAATAAGTTTGTTTGTTATTTACTAAAATGAAGGAGGAAGCTACCAAGTTTCCTAAGTTTACCTTTCCCAGTCCTTTTATGATGGTTTGCAAGAAGTTGAAAGTAGGAAGGATCCAGCAAATATTCATCAATGTTTTTATATGACAAGATTCTAGATATTTTCTAGTCCAGAGGTCAGGGCAATAGTCCAACATTGTCACTTCTGACCATATGATATGTATTGAGTCTTAAATACATGCTCTGACACAGCACTCTCATCAATGTACCTTATAAACTCTTTTCTGACTTTGTTGACAGCTGTTTGATACTTACTAATTCAGCTGTATATATTGTTGTTGAAACAACAATTAATCAGTTAAACAACCATCTATTTTAACATTGATATATAGTTGAGCTGACAATTGTATCAGTTTACAATGAACCCATTTTAGTGACATTAGTGTCTTAGTGGACCCTCTGAAGAAGTCTCTGTCAGCTTATACTCTGTAAAATTACTTTAGGAAATATATTATGTATATATATATTGTAATTTTCATAGATTAATGACATGCATGTGAACTATGGTATTAAAAACAAATAAATATTGTCACTATTACCTTAAAGATCTAACTTGGACCATAGTTTATACTTTAAATAGTATGCATTATAGCTAAATATTGTCTCATGAAATGTATTGGTATTCTTGATATGTTTGTCACTCAACTGAACTCAAAACACACTACGCATCACAATTTCTCAATTTTACTAGTTTTAAATACTCAATTATATTTCTTAATTCCAAACACATACACTAAGTACATGTAAGTCTATTGACTCAACTATGGATGGACTATAACCAAATCATTGTTATGTACATAATGCATACTAGATAAATGTATGTCCATTATTCCAATGTTACTTATAGAACACAGGTGCATGGATTATGTAACTATTATATACATGTGTAATTAGTAATTTAATAATTATGGCTACTTAACTTTTATATGACAATCTCAATGACAGTAGACAGTTATATTATATAGATGTCCCTATCAAGAGAAAGCAACAGATACCTTACCTTTGTTTATTACTGAAGTACAATAGAGACTAGAATATAATGATATAGACTACATATATATTGTTCATATAGAAGGTGACAATTACCTAACTAATGAAACATTACACGAAATTTTATATCTCTAACAACAAATCAATTCTACAACTGATGAACTACATGACTTGTCATTAGTTTATTATTAATAAGATAATAGGTGGTAAGTGTGAAATATTTGTAATGTAAATTCCAAGTGTATTGCATATTGTTCACTACATTGTTTTTGGTTACCACATTTATAGTGTTGTTATTACTGATCATCTACATTTATTTCTTTTACAATATAATAGTCAGTAAGTACGATATATTTATAATGTAAATTCTATGTGTTTCAAATGCAATTTGTCATTTTGTTCACTCTATTGCTTTTATTTCAGCTTTTATGGTGTTGTAATTACTTGCCATCTTAGTGTGTCTTTTACAATATAATAGTCAGTAAGTGTGATATGTTGTAATGTAAATTCTGAGTGTATTGAATGCAATTTTGTCATTTTATTCACTATATTGTCTTTGGTTACCACATTTATGGTCCTGTCATTACAGATTATCTAAATGTGTGCCATTTACAATATAATAGTCAGTAAGTGTGATATATTGTAATGTAAATTCTAAATGTATTGAGCGCAATTTTATCATTTTATTCACTATATTGCTTTCGTTTCCGCATTTATGATGCTGTCATTACTTTTCACCTTAATAATGGTTTAAAATATAATAACCAGTAAGTGTGTATATTGTAATATAAATTCTATGTGTACTGAATTCAATATTGTCATTTTGTTCACTCTATTGCTTTTTGTTTCCACATTTATTGTGTTGCCATTACGGATCATGTAAATGTGTCTTTTACAGAGGTAAGTGTGATATAACTTAATGAATATTCTTACCATATTGAATGTAACCTGTCAATCTGTTCACTCCATTGTTTTCTTGTTTCCACGTTTATGATACAATCATCACTTATTATCTCAATGTGTCCTTTACAATGTAACACAGTGGGTAAGTGTGATAAATTGTAACGTAAATTCTATGTGTATTGAATGTAATTTTATCGTTTTGTTCACTCTATTGCCTTGATTTCAACTTTTATGGTGTTGTCATTATTTACCATCTTAATGTGTCTTTTACAATATAATAGTCAGTAAGTGTGATATATTGCAATGAAAATTCTGAGTATATTGAATGCAATTTTGTCATTTTATTCACTCTATTGCTTTTGTTTCCCCATTTATGATGTTGTCATTACTTGTCATCTAAAATAATGGTTTAAAATATAATAAACTGTAAGTGTTTATATTGTAATGTAAATTGTATGTCTTATTACTGATCATTTGAATGTGTCCTTTAAAATATAATAAGAGGTAACTGTGTTATAATGTTGTGTGAATTCTAGTAAATTGAATACGAATTTGTCATTTTGTTCACTCTATTGTTTTTTGTTGCCACATCTATTGTGTTGTTATTTCTTCTCATCTAAATGTATCATTTCCAATATTATAGTCAGTAAGTATGATATATCGTAATGTAAATTCTATGTGTATCAAATGCAATTTTGTCATTTTGTTCACTCTATTGCTTTTATATCAACTTTTTTGGCGTTGTCATTACTTGCCATCTTAATGTCTCCTCTACAATATAATAGTCAGAAAGTGATATATATTATAATGTAAAATTCTATGTGTATTGAAGGCAATTTTGTCGTTTTCTTCACTCTATTGCTTTTATTTCAACTTTTATGGTGTTGTCTTTACCTGCCATCTTAATGTGTCTTTTACAATATAATAGTCAATAAGTATGATATATTGCAATGTAAATTCTATGTGTATAAAATACTATTTTGACATTTTGTCCATTCTATTGCTTTTGTTTCAACTTTTATGGTGTTGTCATTACTTACAATGTTAATGTGTTTTTTACAATATAATAGTCAGAAAGTAATATATACTAAAATGTAAAATTCTATGTGTATTGAATGAAATTTTGTCGTTTTGTTCACTCTATTGCTTTGATTTAAACTTTTATAGTATTGTCATTGGTTGCCATTTTAATGTGTCTTTACAATTTAATAGTCAGAAAGTTATATATATTATAATGTAAAATTCTATGTGTATTGAATGCAGTTTTGTCGCTTTGTTCACTCTATTGCTTTTCTTTCAACTTTTATGGTGTTGTCATTACTTGCCATCTTAAATGTGTCTTTTACAATATAATAGTCAGTAAGTGTGACATATAATTTGTAATGTAAATTCTATGTGTATCGAATGCAATTTTATCGTTTTGTTCACTCTATTGCTTTTATATCAACTTTTATGGTGTTGTCATTACTTGCCATCATAATGTCTCCTCTACAAAATAATAGTCAAAAAATGATATATATTATAATAAAAAATTCTATGTGTATTGAATGCAATTTTGTCGTTTTGTTCACTCTATTGCTTTTATTTCACCTTTTATAGTGTTGTCATTACTTGCCATCATAATGTCTCCTCTACAAAATAATAGTCAAAAAATGATATATATTATAATAAAAAATTCTATGTGTATTGAATGCAATTTTGTCGTTTTGTTCACTCTATTGCTTTTATTTCAACTTTTATGGTGTTGTCATTACTTGCCATCTTAAATGTGTCTTTCACAATTTAATAGTCAGTAAGTGTGACATATATATTGTAATGTAAATTCTATGTGTATCGAATGCAATTTTATCGTTTTCTTCACTCTATTGCTTTTATTTCAACTTTTATGGTGTTGTCTCTACTTGCCATCTTAATGTGTCTTTTACAATATAATAGTCAATAAGTATGATATATTGCAATGTAAATTCTATGTGTATGAAATACTATTTTGACATTTTGTCCATTCTGTTGCTTTTGTGTCAACTTTTATGGCGTTGTCATTACTTACAATGTTAATGTGTTTTTTACAATATAATAGTCAGAAAGTAATATATACTAAAATGTAAAATTCTATGTGTATTGAATGAAATTTTGTCGTTTTGTTAACTCTATTGCTTTGATTTAAACTTTTATAGTATTGTCATTGCTTGCCATTTTAATGTGTCTTTACAATTTAATAGTCAGAAAGTTATATATCATAATGTAAAATTCTATGTGTATTGAATGCAATTTTGTCGCTTTGTTCACTCTATTGCTTTTCTTTCAACTTTTTTGGTGTTGTCATTACTTGCCATCTTAAATGTGTCTTTTACAATATAATAGTCAGTAAGTGTGACATATAATTTGTAATGTAAATTCTATGTGTATCGAATGCAAGTTTATCGTTTTGTTCACTCTATTGCTTTTATTTCAACTTTTATGGTGTTGTCATCACTTGCCATTTTAATGTCTTCTCTACAAAATAATAGTGAAAAAATGATATATATTATAATATAAAATTCTATGTGTATTGAATGCAATTTTGTCGTTTTGTTCACTCTATTGCTTTTATTTCAACTTTTATGGTGTTGTCATTACTTGCCACCTTAAATGTGCCTTTTACAATATAATAGCCAATAAGTGTGACATATATATTGTAATGTAAATTCTATGTGTATCGAATGCAATTTTATCGTTTTGTTCACCCTATTGCTTTTATTTCAACTTTTATAGTGTTGTCATTACTTGCCATCTTAAACGTGTCTTTCACAATATAATAGTCAGTAAGTGTGACATATATATTATAATGTAAATTCTATGTGTATCGAATGCAATTTTATCGTTTTGTTCACTCTATTGCTTTTATTTCAAATTTTATGGTGTTGTCATTGCTTGCCATCTTAATGTCTCCTCTACAATAAAATAGTCAGAGAGTGATATATATTATAATGTAAAATTCTATGTGTATTAAATGCAATTTTGTCGTTTTGTTCACTCTATTGCTTTTATTTCAACTTTTATGGTGTTGTCATTACTTGCCATCTTAATGTCTCCTCTACAATATAATAGTCAGTAAGTGTGACATATATACTGTATGTAAATTCTATGTGTATCGAATGCAATTTTATTGTTTTGTTCACTCTATCGCTTTTATTTCAACTTTTATGGTGTTGTCATTACTTGCCATCTTAATGTCTCCTCTACAATATAATAGTCAGTAAGTGTGACATATATATTGTAATGTAAATTCTATGTGTATCGAATGCAATTTTATCGTTTTGTTCACTCTATTGCTTTTATTTCAACTTTTATGGTGTTGTCATTACTTGCCATCTTAATGTCCCTCTACAATATAATTGTCAAAAAATGATATATATTATAATGTAAAATTCTATGTGTATTGAATGCAATTTTATCGTTTTGTTCACCCTATTGCTTTTATTTCAACTTTTATAGTGTTGTCATTACTTGCCATCTTAAATGTGTCTTTTACAATATAATAGTCAGTAAGTGTGACATATATATTGTAATGTAAATTCTATGTGTATTGAATGCAATTTTATCGTTTTGTTCACTCTATTGCTTTTATTTCAACTTTTATAGTGTTGTCATTACTTGCCATCTTAATGTCTCCTCTACAATATAATATTCAGTAAGTGTGACATATATATTTTAATGTAAATTCTATGTGTATCGAATGCAATTTTATCATTTTGTTCACTCTATTTCTTTTATTTCTGCTTTTATGGTGTTGTCATTACTTGCCATCTTAATGTCTCCTCTACAATATAATAGTCAGAAAGTGATATATATTATAATGTAAAATTCTATGTGTATTGAATGCAATTTTGTCGTTTTGTTTACTCTATTGCTTTTATTTCAACTTTTATGGTGTTGTCATTACTTGCCATCTTAAATGTGTCTTTTACAATATAATAGACAGTAAGTGTGACATATATATTGTAATGTAAATTCTATGTGTATTGAATGCAATTTTATTGTTTTGTGCACTCTATTGCTTTTATTTCAACTTTTATGGTAATGTCATTACTTGCCATCTTAATGTGTCTTTTACATTATAATAGTCAGTAAGAGTGATATATTGTAATGTAAATTCTATGTGTATCGAATGCAATTTTGACGTTTTCTTCATTCCATTGTTTTATTTCAACTTTTATGGTGTTGTCTTTACTTGCCTTCTTAATGTGTCTTTACAATATAATAGACAATAAGTGTGATATATTGCAATGTAAATTCTACGTATATCAATTGCAATTTTGTCATTTTGTTCACTCTATTGCTTTTATATCAACTTTTATGTTGTTGTCATTACTTGCCTTCTTAATGTCTCCTCTACAATATAATAGTCAGAAACTGATATATTATAATGTAAAATTCTATGTGTATTGAATGCAATTTTTTCGTTTTTTTCACTCTATTGCTTTTATTTCAACTTTTATGGTGTTGTCTTTACTTACCATCTTAATGTGTCATTTACAATATAACAGTCAATAAGTATGATATATTGCAATGTAAATTCTATGTTTATGAAATACAATTTTGTCATTTTGTTCATTCTATTGCTTTTGTTTCAACTTTTATGGTGTTGTCATTACTTGCCATCTTAATGTCTCCTCTACAATATAACAGTCAGAAACTGATATATTATAATGTAAAATTCTATGTGTATTGAATGCAATTTTGTCGTTTTCTTCACTCTATTGCTTTTATTTCAACTTTTATGGTGTTGTCTTTACTTACCATCTTAATGTGTCATTTACAATATAACAGTCAATAAGTATGATATATTGCAATGTAAATTCTATGTTTATGAAATACAATTTTGTCATTTTGTTCATTCTATTGCTTTTGTTTCAACTTTTATGGTGTTGTCATTACTTACAATGTTAATGTGTCTTTTACAATATAATAGTCAGAAAGTGATATATATTAAAATGTAAAATTCTATGTGTATTGAATGCAATTGTGTCGTTTGTTCACTCTATTGCATTGATGTCAACTTTTATAGTGTTGTCATTGCTTGCCATCTTAAATGTGTCTTTCACAATATAATAGTCAGTAAGTGTGACATATAATTTGTAATGTAAATTCTATGTGTATCGAATGCAATTTTATCGTTTTGTTCACTCTATTGCTTTTATTTCAACTTTTACGGTGTTGTCATTACTTGCCATCTTAATGTCTCCTCTACAATATAATAGTCAGAAAGTGATATAAATTATAATGTAAAATTCTATGTGTATTGAATGCAATTTTGTCGTTTTGTACACTATATTGCTTTTATTTCAACTTTTATTGTGTTGTCATTACTTGCCATCTTAAATGTGTCTTTTACAATATAATAGTCAGTAAGTGTGACATATATATTGTAATGTAAATTATATGTGTATCGAATGCAATTTTATCGTTTTGTTCACTCCATTGCTTTTATTTCAACTTTTACGGTGTTGTCATTACTTGCCATCTTAATGTGTTTTTTACATTATAATAGTCAGTAAGAGTGATATATTATAAAGTAAAATTCTATGTGTATTGAATGCAATTTTGTCGTTTTCTTCACTCTATTGCTTTTATTTCAACTTTTATGGTGTTGTCTTTACTTGCCATCTTAATGTGTCTTTTACAATATAACAGTCAATAAGTATGATATATTGCAATGTAAATTCTATGTGTATGAAATACAATTTTGTCATTTTGTCTATTCTGTTGCTTTTGTTTCAACTTTTGTTGTGTTGTCATTACTTACAATGTTAATGTGTCTTTTACAATATTATAGTCAGAAAGTGATATATATTAAAATGTAAAATTCTATGTGTATTGAATGCAAATTTTGTCGTTTTGTTCACTCTATTGCTTTGATTTAAACATTTATAGTGTTGTCATTGTTTGCCATTTCAATGTGTCTTTACAATTTAATAGTCAGAAAGTTATATATATTATAATGTAAAATTCTATGTGTATTGAATGCAATTTTGTCGCTTTGTTCACTCTATTGCTTTTCTTTCAACTTTTATGGTGTTGTCATTACTTGCCATCTTAAATGTGTCTTTTACAATACAATAATCAGTAAGTGTGATATATTGTAATTATGTGTAGTAAATGCAATTTTGTCATTTTATTCATTCTATTGCTTTTATTTCAACTTTTATGGTGTTGTCATTACTTGACATCATAATGTGTCCTTTACAAATTAATAGTCAATAAGTGTGACATATTGTAATGTATATTCTATGTGTTTCAAATGTAATTTTGTCGTTTTGTTCACTCTATTGCTTTTCTTCCAACTTTTATGGTGTTGTCATTTCCTGCCATCATAATGTCTCCTTTACAATATAATAGTCAATAAGTGTGATTTATTGTAATGTATATTCTATGTGTATCAAATGTAATTTTGTCATTTTGTTTACTCCATTGCTTTTATTTCATGTTTTATGGTGTTGTCATTACTTACAATGTTAATGTGTCTTTTACAATATAATAGTCAATAAGTGTGATATATTGTAATATAAATTCTATGTGTATCAAATGCAATTTTGTCGTTTTGTTCACTCTATTGCTTTTATTTTAACTTTTATAGTGTTGTCATTACTTGCCATCTTAAATGTTTCTTTCACAATATAATAGTCAATAAGAATGATAGATTGTACAGTAAATTTTATGTGTATCAAATGCAATTTTGTCGTTTTGTTCACTCTATTGTTTTTCTTTCAACTTTTATGGTGTTGTCATTACTTGCCATTTTAATGTGTCTTTTACAATATAATGGTCAATATGTGTGATATATTGTAATGTAAATTCTATGTGTATCAAATGCAATTTTTTCGTTTTGTTCATTCTCTTGCTTTTATTTCAACTTTTATGGTGTTGTCATTACTTGCTATCTTAAATGTGTTTTTTACAATATAATAGTCAATAAGAGTGACATATTGTAATGTAAATTCTATGTATATCAAATGCCAGTTTGTTGTTTTTGTACACTCTATTGCTTTTATTTTAATTTTTATGGTGTTGTCATTACTTCCCATCTTAATGTGTCTTTTACAATTTAAAAGTCAGTAAATGTGATATATATATATATATATTGTAATGTATATTCTAAGTGTACCAAACGCAATTTTGTTGTTTTGTTCATTCTATTGCTTTTATTTCACTTTTAAGATGTTGTCATTACTTGCCATCTTAATGTGTCTTTTACATTATAGTAGTCAGTAACAGTGATATATTGTAATGTAAATTCTATAAATATCGAGTGCTATTTTGTTGTTTTGTTCATTCTATTGCTTTTGTTTCAACTTTTATGGTGTTGTCATTACTTGCCATCATAATGTGTCTTTTACATTTTAATTGTCAGTAAGAGTGACATATTTTAATGTATATTCTATGTGTATCAGATGTAATTTTGTCGTTTTGTTTACTCTATTGCTTTTATTTCACGTTTAATGGTGTTGTCATTACTTAAAATTTTAATTTGTCTTTTACAATATAAAAGTCAATAAGTGTGATATATTTTTATATAAATTCTATGTGTATCAAATGCAATTTTGTTGTTTTGTTCACTTTATTGCTTTTGTTTCAACTTTTATAGTGTTGTCGTTACTTGCCATATTAATGTGTCATTTACAATATAATAGTCAATAAGTGTGATATATTGTAATGTAAATTCTATGTGTATTAAATGCAATTTTGTCGTTTTGTTCACTCTATTGCTTTTATTTCAACTTTTATGGTGTTGTCATTACTTGCCATCTTAAATGTGTCTTTCACAATATGATATTCAATAAGAGTGATATATTGTAATGTAAATTTTATGTATATCAAATGCAATTTTGTCAATTTGTTCACTGTATTGTTTTTCTTTCAAATTTTATGGTGTTGTCATTACTTGCCATTTTAATGTGTCTTTTACAAATAATGGTCAGTATGTGTGATATATTGTAATGTAAATTCTATGTGTATCAAATGCAATTTTGTTGTTTTGTTCACTCTATTGCTTTTCTTTCAACTTTTATAGTGTTGTCGTTACTTGCCATATTAATGTGTCCTTTACAATATAATAGTCAATAATTGTGATATATTGTAATGTAAATTCTATGTATATCAAATGCCAGTTTGTTGTTTATGTACACTCTATTGCTTTTATTTTAATTTTTATGGTGTTGTCATTACTTGCCATCTTAATGTGTCTTTTACAATTTAAAAGTCAGTAAATGTGATATATATATATTGTAATGTAAATTCTATGTGTATCAAATGCAATTTTGTTGTTTTGTTCATTCTATTGCTTTTATTTCCACTTTTATGGTGTTGTCATTACTTGTCATCTTAATGTGTCTTTTACAATTTAATAGTCAATAAGTGTAATATATTGTAAAGTAAATTCTATGTGTATCAAAGGCAATTTTAACATTTTCTTCACTCTATTGCTTTTATTTCAACTTTTATGGTGTTGTCATTACTTACCATCTTAATGTGTTTTTCACAATATAACAGTCAATAAGTGTGATATATTGTAATGTAAATTCTATGTGTATCAAATGCAATTTTGTCATTTTGTTCATTCTATTGCTTTTCTTTCAACTTTTATGGTGTTGTGAAAACTTGCAATCTTAATGTGTCTTTTACAATATAATAGTCAATAAGTGTGATATATTGTAATGTAAATTTTTTGTGTATCAAATGCAATTTTGTCGTTGTGTTCACTCTATTGCTTTTCTTTCAACTTTTATGGTGTTGTCAAAACTTGCCATCTTAATGTGTCTTTTACAATATAATAGTCAATAAGTGTGATATATTGTAATGTTAATTTTATGTGTATCAAATGCAATTTTGTCGTTCTGTTCACTCTATTGCTTTTCTTTCAACTTTTATGGTGTTGTCAAAACTTGCCATCTTAAGGTGTCTTTTACATTATAATAGTCAGTAAGTGTGATATATTGTAACTAGGTGTAGTAAATGAAATTTTTTCATTTTATTCATTCTATTACTTTTATTTCAACTTTTATGGTGTTGTCATTACTTACCATCATAATGTGTCCTTTATAATATAATAGTCAATAAGAGTGATATATTGTAATGTAAATTTTATGTATATCAAATGCCAGTTTGTTGTTTTTGTACACTCTATTGCTTTTATTTTAATTTTTATGGTGTTGTCATTACTTGCCATCTTAATGTGTCTTTTACAATTTCAATGTCAGTAAATGTGATATATATATGTATATATTGTAATGTAAATTCTAATTGTATCAAATGCAATTTTGTAGTTTTGTTCATTCTATTGCTTTTATTTCAACTTTTATGATGTTGTCATTTCTTGCCATCTTAATGTGCCTTTTACATTATAATAATCAGTAAGAGTGATATATTGTGATGTAAATTCTATGAATATCGAATGCAATTTTGTCGTTTTGTTCATTCTATTGCCTTGTTTCAACTTTTATGGTGTTTTCATTACTTGCCATCTTGATGTCTCCTCTACAATATAATAGTAAGAAAGTGATATGTATTATAATGTAAAGTTCTATGCGTATTGAATGGAATTTTGTCGTTTTCTCCACTTTATTGCTTTTATTTGAACTTTTATGGAGTTGTCTTTACTTGCCATCTTAATGTGTCTTTTACAATATAATATCCAATAAGTATGATATATTGCAATGTAAATTCTATGTGTATGAAATACAATTTTGTCATTTTGTCTATTCTATTGCTTTTGTTTCAACTTTTGTGGTGTTGTCATTACTTACAATGTTAATGTGTTTTTACAATATAATTGTCAGAAAGTGATATATATTTAAATGTAAAATTCTATGTGTATTGAATGCAAATTTTGTCGTTTTGTTCACTCTATTGCTTTTATTTCAACTTTTATGGTGTTGTCATTACTTGCCATCTTAAATGTTTCTTTCACAATATAATAGTCAATAAGAATGATATATTGTAATGTAAATTTTATGTGTATCAAATGCAATTTTGTCGTTTTATTCACTCTATTGTTTTTCTTTCAACTTTTATTGTGTTGTCATTACTTGCCATTTTAATGTTTCTTTTACATTATAATACTCAGTAAGAGTAACGTATTTTAATGTATATTCTATGTGTATCAAATGTAATTTTGTTGTTTTCTTTACTCTATTGCTTTTATTTCACGTTTAATGGTGTTGTCATTACTTACAATGTTAATTTCTCTTTTACAATATAATAGTCAATAAGTGTGATATATTGTAATATAAATTCTATGTGTATCAAATGCAATTTTGTCGTTTTGTTCATTCTATTGCTTTTGTTTCAACTTTTATGGTGTTGTCATTACTTGCCATCTTAATGTGTCTTTTACATTATAATAGTCAGTAAGACTGACGTATTTTAATGTATATTCTATGTGTATCAAATGTAATTTCATTGTTTTGTTTACTCTATTGCTTTTATTTCACGTTTAATGGTGTTGTCATTACTTACAATGTTAATTTGTCTTTTACAATATAATAGTCAATAAGTGTGATATATTGTAATATAAATTCTATGTGTATCAAATGCAATTTTGTCGTTTTATTCACTTTATTGCTTTTGTTTCAACTTTTATAGTGTTGTCGTTACTTGCCATATTAATGTGTCTTTTACAATATAATAGTCAATAATTGTGATATATTGTAATTAAATTCTATGTGTATCATATGTAAATTTGTCGTTTTGTTCACTCTATTGCTTTTATTTCAACTTTTATGGTGTTGTCATTACTTACCGTCATAACGTGTCCTTTATAATATAATAGTCAATAAGAGTGATATATTGTAATGTAAATTTTATGTATATCAAATGCCAGTTTGTTGTTTTTGTACACTCTATTGCTTTTATTTTAATTTTTATGGTGTTGTCATTACTTGCCATCTTAATGTGTCTTTTACAATTTAAAAGTCAGTACATGATATATATATATATATATATATATTGTAATATAAATTCTAATTGTATCAAATGCAATTTCGTCGTTTTGTTCACTCTATTGCTTTTATTTCAATTTTTATGATGTTGTATTACTAGCCATCTTAATGTGTCTTTTACATTATAATAGTCAGTAAGAGTGACATATTGTAATGTAAATTCTATGAATATCGAATGCAATTTTGTCGTTTTGTTCATTCTATTGCTTTGTTTTAACTTTTATGGTGTTGTCATTACATGCCATCTTAATCTGTCCTTTACATTATAATAGTCAGTAAGAGTGATATATTGTAATGTAAATTCTATGAATATCGAATGCAATTTTGTCGTTTTGTTCACTCTTTTGCCTTTGTTTCCACTTTCATGGTGTTGTCATTACTTGCCATCTTAATGTGTCCTTTACAATATAATAGTCAATAAGTGTGACATATTGTAGTGTAAATTGTATGTGTATCAAATGTAATTTTGTCGTTTTGTTTATTCTATTGCTTTTCTTTCAACGTTTATGGTCTTGTCATTACTTGCCGTCATAATGTGTCCTTTACAATATAATAGTCAATAACTGTGATTTATTGTAATGAATATTCTATGTGTATCAAATGTAATTTTGTCGTTTTGTTTACTCTATTGCTTTTATTTCATGTTTTATGGTGTTGTCATTACTTACAATGTTAATGTGTCTTTTACAATATAATAGTCAATAAGTGTGACATATTGTAATATAAATTCTATGTGTATCAAAAGCAATTTTGTTGTTTTGTTCACTCTATTGCTTTGATTTCAATTTTTATAGTGTTGTCGTTACTTGCCATATTAATGTGTCTTTTACAATATAATAGTCAATAAATGTGATACATTATAATGTAAATTCTATGTGTATCAAATGCAATTTTGTCGTTTTGTTCACTCTATTGCTTTTATTTCAACTTTTATGGTGTTGTCATTACTTGCCATCTTAAATGTTTCTTTCACAATATAATAGTCAATAAAAATGATATATTTTAATGTAAATTTTATGTGTATCAAATGCAATTTTGTCATTTTGTTCACTCTATTGTTTTTCTTTCAACTTTTATTGTGTTGTCATTACTTGCCATTTTAATGTGTCTTTTACATTATAATAGTCAGTAAGAGTGATATACTGTAATGTAAATTCTATGAATATCGAATGCTATTTTGTCGTTTTGTTCATTCTATTGCTTTTGTTTCAACTTTTATGGTGTTGTCATTACTTGCCATCTTAATGTGTCTTTTACATTATAATAGTCAGTAAGAGTGACGTATTTTAATGTATATTCTTTGTGTATTGTTAAAGTTTACTATAGTTTGTTTATGTATTATCATTCATTATGTTAATGTTTACTCTAGTTTGTTTATCTATTATCATTCACTTCCTGTTTGACCATCATTTATACTAATTATCACTTATAATTAATTTTGATCTTGTATAAATTGGAAGCACACACTTTTGAAAAGAGAGTTTTTTGTTGAATGTCAAATTTTGTATCTCGTTCAATCTGGGAGAGAACTCAACATATTTTGGTGCACCGAACCGGATACTAGCAAGATCATCGATAGTTTGATGGTTCTCTCTCAAAACTCAGTTATCTCCGTCGTATTCATTTTTCGTACTCGACCACGTGCTCTATTAGCACCTCCATTTGATTCTCATTTTCACCTCGTTGATGAAAATTAATGGCTCAAGATCCAACTACACTTAGGAAGAGACGAGGTGTCGTTCGTGCGTCGATAACTCGACTTTTCACTCGTCTGAAGGATTTGGAGAGCAAGGCTGATCAGCCCACTACTCTTGATCTCGCACGACAGATGTCGCAGAAGCTGGAGAGTCTAGACTCCGACTTCAAGCTTCATCACTATGCACTCATCGATCTCATCGATGACACTGAAAGTATGCTCAAAGAGCAGGACATTTTAGATGGACATGATGACGAGATGGCCACATTGTCCACTCGTATTAAACGGCTAATTGCAGTCTGTGATTCCTTCTCCGAATTTGGTCCTCGTAAGATAGCCTCTCGAAAGCTAGTTCGCCTTGAAAGAAATTTATTTACTATAAATGAAAGAATTGGTTCCTTGTCTGGAGGACCTGATGATGTTTGTCTTCTTCATCAATATGAAGAGCAACTTCGTGATCTCAAGGTTGAATTGAAAGATATCTGTAGTGTTCTTCTGTCCCTTGGTGTAGAGGAATCCGATCAGCTCTATACCTCACAAACACAACTTGATAAAGAGCTGTTTGACTGCTCTCTTAAAATCAAGAGGTTGCTATTTCCGTCTAGTCAAACACTTGACTCAACTCCACCCTCACTCGATAGCAAAAAAGTTAAGCTGCCCAAATTGGACGTACCTAAGTTTGATGGGAACATCATAAACTGGAGGACCTTTTGGGAGCAATTCTCTATTTCAATTCATAGCCGATCTGGTTTGTCTGATGCAGAGAAACTGGTGTATCTCCGACATTCGCTTAAGGATGGTACAGCAAAGGGTGTCATTGAAGGTCTGTCTCGATCTGGTGATTGCTATTCTGAAGCCATTGAAAGCCTGAAGGCACGTTATGATCGCCCACGGCTTATTCACCAGACACACGTTCGTATGATCCTTGAGGCCACTTCTCTCAGAGATGGAACTGGAAAAGAACTCCGCAGACTCCATGATGTCGTTCAACAACATCTCCGAGCTCTCAAGGCAATGGAGTATGAGCCATCTGGTTCCTTTATCACATCTGTGCTTGAGCTCAAACTAGATACTAATACCATGTTTGAGTGGCAAAAGTACAGTCAAGACTCGACCGATGTGCCACACTACCAGAGACTCCTTGAGTTCATTAACCTACGTGCCCAAGCATCTGAAGCTTCAGTCTCAGACCATAAGAGAGCCTCTCGAGTTGAAGATCACTCAGTGAAGAAGGGTTCTAATGCTGGAAGGTCAATAACCTCGTTTACAGCCAGTACTGTGAATTCTACAGGCCACAACTGTGTCATTTGTAAGTCTCACAAACACCCTCTATATGCATGTGTGCAATTCAAGTCACTACCTCACGATGAGATGGTCTCTACATTGAAGTCACACCACCTTTGCATGAATTGTTTCTGACCAGGGCATTTTGTGAAGGAGTGCACGTCTGTGCATCGATGCAGGAAATGTCAGAAGCCACATCATACCTTGTTACACTTGGAACACAAGGATATTGCATCAACTTCCACTGGTACCACTAGTACTTCTCAATCTGTTGTGTCGAATACTGCCACTGGACTTTCTTCCAAATCTTTGCTCATGACCTGTCGTGTTTTGGTTGATGCTCCTGATGGTTCCTCCGTGGAAGCTAGAGCCATTCTAGACTCTGCCTCGTCAGCCTCCTTTGTATCGGAGCGTTTGTTTCAAAGCCTGCGTCTTCCACGCTCCCGAAAAGGTGTGCAAATCTCAGGTATTGCTGGTCTCTCTCACAACTCTCCTCACCAAGCCGTCACTAGTCTCACTATATCCTCTGTTCGGTGTCCTTCAAAGAAATTCAAGGTGACAGCTGTTGTTGTACCTCGTGTGACGTGTGACCTGCCACTTCACCCCATTTCTTTTGATTTGAAGTGGAGACATTTGCAGGGCATTCCCCTAGCAGACCCAGACTTTGGTCTCCCCAGAAGAATAGACATACTTTTGGGAGTTGACATCTTTGTTGAAATTCTACGTCAGGGCCGGCGGATCGGTCCTCCTGGCTCTCCGTCTGCCTTTGAGACAAAATTTGGTTGGGTTCTCGCTGGAAAGCTCGATGTCAATGCCTCAAATCACTCCATTGTCTCTCATTATGTCTCTGTTGTCACTGGAGATGATCTGTTGCGAAAGTTCTGGGAGATTGAGGAATGTCCAAATGATCAATCCTATCTCACTCCAGAAGAGCGATTAGTTGTGCAACACTTCAAAGACAATCACTCACGATCAGAAGATGGTCGTTTCATTGTTCCTCTGCCCAAGAAACCACATGCTAAGTCATTGGGTGAATCCAGATCTCAGGCTGTGAGAAGATTCCTCTCATTGGAGCGATCTCTACATGCCAAGGAGCAGTTTGATGAGTTTGATTCTGTGATGAATGAGTATTTTGAGAAGGGCCATGCTGAACTAGTTCCCTTGGATGATCTGGACAAGTCTTCACAAGACGTTTTCTATCTTCCCATGCATGCAGTCAAAAAGGAGTCGAGCACAACTACAAAGATCAGAGCTGTGTTTGACGCATCAGCCAAGTCTTCTACTGGAGTCTCCCTAAACGATATATTGTTGGTTGGACCTACCATTCACCCACCTCTTCTTGATGTACTACTTCGTTTTCGTTTACACCGTGTGGCTCTTGTTGCTGACGTCAGTCGCATGTACCGTGCCATTGAACTCACTAAATCCGACAGAGATCTACATCGATTTGTTTGGAGAAGGAATCCCAAGGATCCTCTACTTGACTACCGTATGACCCGAGTCACCTTTGGTGTCTCCGCCTCCTCGTTTGCTGCCAACATGTCGGTCAAACAGAATGCCCTTGATTTCGCCATGGACTATCCACTGGCTGTTGATGCAGTAAACAGAGCTTTCTATGTAGATGATGGATTGACTGGTGCTGATTCCACAGAAGAAGCAATCGAGTTACAAAGGCAACTACAAGACCTATTCTCTCATGGTGGCTTCTTGTTGCGTAAGTGGAATTCAAATGACCAGGTGGTTTTACAGCACATATCTCCTGAGCTTCGAGACTCCCAGTCGATGTATACAATTCCCGAGTCATACATAGAATATGTCAAAACGCTTGGAATAGAGTGGAATGCAAACCTAGACCATTTCCGTCTGACTATTGCAAGGCCACCTTCTAGTCTTCCTATTACCAAACGCATATTGGCATCTGATATCGCCAAAACCTTTGATGTCCTCGGGTGGTTTTCTCCTTCCATCATCAAGATTAAGATCTTATTGCAACAGCTATGGGAGCTGAAAATCTGTTGGGATGACCCAGTACCTGACTCAGTTCATGATATCTGGTCTCGATGGAGATCTGAACTCAACCTTCTCTCTACAAAATACATCCCTCGATGCTACTTCTCCAAGGAAGCTCACATTATCTCCATGGAACTCCATGGCTTTTGTGATGCATCGGAGCAAGCATATGCAGCTGTCATTTATCTGCGTATGATGGATCTGGATGGAGGAATAGAAGTTTCATTAGTGACCTCTAAGACCAAGGTGGCCCCTATCAAGCGATTGACCATCCCTCGTCTGGAGTTATGTGGAGCGTACCTTTTAGCTCAGCTACTTCATCATGTCCAGCAGGTATTCAATTTGTCACTCGATCAAATATATGCCTGGACTGACAGCACTATCGTTCTCAGCTGGCTGATTGGAAATCCCAGACGGTTTAACACTTACGTTGCCAACCGAGTCTCTTACATAGTGGAGTTGATAGCACCCAATCGTTGGAACCATGTCCATGGAACTGACAACCCAGCTGACTGTGCATCAAGAGGTCTGTTTCCAGTAGAGCTATTGGAACACCAGTTATGGTGGAATGGTCCAAAATGGTTGACCCAGCCACCCACAGCTTGGCCTCATCAGTCAGACCTCCCTCATATTGAGACAACAGAGGAAAGGGTATGTACACTCCACATAGTAACTCAGAACTAGGTGCAAATCATTCCTATTGATCATTACTCCAGTTATACCAAGTTGAAACGTGTCACAGCTTGGATCTTTCGTTTTGTCAATAATTGTCGTGCCAATAAGAATGGTTGTTCTCTCCAATCGTCTTCATCTCTGACTACTCAGGAGCTACACACAGCTGAAACCTATTGGATATCCATTGCTCAAGAAGATTGCTTTCCTGAGGAAATTGAGACTATTAAGGAAAGTAAAATCCTACGTAGCTCTAGTCCTTTGCTATCCCTCCACCCAATCCTTGATTCATCTGGCATTCTACGTGTGGGTGGCAGAGACTGCATCAAGAAGGTGTCATATTCAAGTCAGCATCCTGTCATCCTATCTGGAAAACATCCTGTAACTAAGCTGATGATTCGTTTTGAACACCTTCGCTTACTTCGTGCTGGTCCTACATTACTAGCCTGTTCTCTGAACCACCGTTTCTACATCCTCGGAGGACGTAAAGCAATTCGCTCAATCACCCGCAGTTGTGTCATTTGTCGACGTACCTCAGCAAAGCCTCAACATCAGATGCTAGGTCAATTACCTATTGAACGTCTCACTCCTGATCTTGTTTTTGACAAGGTTGGTGTGGACTATGCTGGTCCTTTCTACGTCAAATATGGACATGTGAGGAAACCTACTGTAGTTAAAACCTATGCCAGTGTTTTTGTTTCACTTTCAGTGAAAGCTGTGCATTTAGAACTGGTGTCAGAGTTAACAACTGAAGCCTTCCTAGCCTGTCTAAGGCGCTTCATATCTCGACGTGGGAAGCCAACTCTTATATGGAGTGACCACGGTACAAATTTTGTGGGCGCAGCTCGGGAGATCAAAGAACTTATTGCATTTCTGAAAACCCAGAGGTCGCAAGACGCTATATCGGAGTTTTGTTCAACACAAAATATACAGTGGAAGTTCATTCCTGAACACGCTCCTCATTTTGGTGGTCTTTGGGAGGCAGCAGTGAAAAGTATGAAAACACATTTGAGACGTGTAATTGGCAATGTGAAGCTGACATTTGAAGAGTTTACTACTGTTCTCGCTCAAGTGGAATCATGTCTCAACAGTAGACCTCTCATCTCTCTCCCACTTGATGATGACGGAATAGGAGCTCTCACTCCTGGGCACTTTCTCATCGGCAGACCATTGGAAGCTCTGCCTGATCCCTCATTCTCATACCGTTCCCTCGCTCTCCTTCGTCGCTGGCACTTATGTCAAGCTCTTGTACGTCATTTTTGGCAACGTTGGTCGTCTGAGTACATAACTAGTCTGAAACGCTATACCAAATGGCACCATCCATCAAGAAATATTTGTGTTGGAGACATTGTGATTTTGCAAGAGGATAATTTAATTCCCTCGAAATGGCCACTTGCCAGAGTAATTAAGGTTCATACAGGCAAAGATGATCTCGTACGAGTAGTCACTGTGAAGACGAACTCAGGAACCTACAAGAGACCAATCTCTAAAATAGCCTTGTTGTTACCCTCTCAAGATAATTGATTATGACTCTTTATTATAGTTAAAGACCATCCGGTCTTGGCCGGCGGTATGTTAATGTTTACTATAGTTTGTTTATGTATTATCATTCATTATGTTAATGTTTACTCTAGTTTGTTTATCTATTATCATTCACTTCCTGTTTGACCATCATTTATACTAATTATCACTTATAATTAATTTTGATCTTGTATAAATTGGAAGCACACACTTTTGAAAAGAGAGTTTTTTGTTGAATGTCAAATTTTGTATCTCGTTCAATCCGGGAGAGAACTCAACATGTATCAAATGTAATTTCGTTGTTTTGTTTACTCTATTGCTTTTATTTCACGTTTAATGGTGTTGTCATTACTTACAATGTTAATTTGTCTTTTACAGTATAAAAGTCAGTAAGTGTGATATATTGTAATATAAATTCTATGTGTATCAAATGCAATTTTGTCGTTTTGTTCATTCTATTGCTTTTGTTTCAACTTTTATAGTGTTGTCATTACTTGCCATCTTAATCTGTCTTTTACATTATAATAGTCAGTAAGACTGACGTATTTTAATGTATATTCTATCTGTATCAAATGTAATTTCGTTGTTTTGTTTACTCTATTGCTTTTATTTCACGTTTAATGGTGTTGTCATTACTTACAATGTTAATTTGTCTTTTACAATATAATAGTCAATAAGTGTGATATATTGTAATATAAATTCTTTGTGCATCAAATGTAATTTTGTCGTTTTATTCACTTTATTGCTTTTGTTTCAACTTTTATAGTGTTGTCGTTACTTGCCATATTAATGTGTCATTTACAATATAATAGTCAATAATTGTGATATATTGTAATGTAAATTCTATGTGTATCAAATGTAAATTTGTCGTTTTGTTCACTCTATCGCTTTTATTACAACTTTTATGGTGTTGTCATTACTTACCGTCATAATGTGTCCTTTATAATATAATAGTCAATAAGAGTGATATATTGTAATGTAAATTTTATGTATATCAAATGCCAGTTTGTTGTTTTTGTACACTCTATTGCTTTTATTTTAATTTTTATGGTGTTGTCATTACTTGCCATCATAATGTGTCTTTTACAATTTAAAAGTCAGTAAATGTGATATATATATATTCTAATGTAAATTCTAAGTGTATCGAATGCAATTTTGTAGTTTTGTTCATTTTATTGCTTTTATTTCAACTATTATGTTGTTGTCATTACTTGCCATCTTAATGTGTCTTTTACATTATAATAGTCAGTAAAAGTGATATATTGTAACGTAAATTCTATGAATATCGAATGCAATTTTGTCGTTTTGTTCAGTCTATTGCATTTGATTCAACTTTTATGATGTAGTCATTACTTGTTTTCTTAATGTGTCTTTTAAAAATAAATAGTCAATATGTGAGATATATTGTAATGTAAATTCTATGTGTATCAAATACAATTTTATCGTTTTGTACACTCTATTGCTTTTATTTCAACTTTTATGGTGTTGTCATTACTTGCCATCTTAATGTGTCTTTTACAATATAATAGTCAATAAGTGTGATAGATTATAATGTAAATTCTATGTGTATCAAATGCAATTTTGACAGTTTGTTCACTCTATTGCTTTTCTTTCAACTTTTATGTTGTTGTCAAATCTTGCCATTTAATATGTCTTTTACAATATAATAGTCAATAAGTGTGATATATTGTAATGTATATTCTATGTGTATCAAATGCAATTTTGTTGTTTTGTTCATTCTATTGCTTTTCTTTCAACTTTTATGGTGTTGTCATTACTTGCCATCTTAATGTGTCCTTTACAATATAATAGTCAATACATGTGATATATTGTAATCAAATGCAATTTGATTACAATACTTTTATGTGTCTTTTACATTATAATAGTCAGTAAGTGTGATATATTGTAACTATGTGTCTTTTACAATTTAAATGTCAGTAAAATTTACAATTTAAAAGTCAGTAAATGTGATATATATATATATATATATTGTAATGTAAATTCTAATTGTATCAAATGCAATTTTGTTGTTTTGTTCATTCTATTTCTTTTATTTCAACTTTTATGATGTTGTCATTACTTGCCATCTTAATGTGTCTTTTACATTATAATAGTCAGTAAGTGTGATATATTGTAACTATGTGTAGTAAATGAAATTTTGTCATTTTTTTCGTTCTATTGCTTTTATTTCAACTTTTATGGTGTTGTCATTACTTACCATCATAATGTGTCCTTTATAATATAATAGTCAATAAGAGTGATATATTGTAATAGAAATTTTATGTATATGAAATGCCAGTTTGTTGTTTTTGTACACTCTATTGCTTTTATTTTAATTTTTATGGTATTGTCATTACTTGCCATCTTAATGTTTCTTTTACAATTTAAAAGTCAGTAAATGTGATATATATATATATATATTGTAATGTAAATTCTAATTGTATCAAATGTAAAATTAAAAAAATTAATAGTCAATAAGTGTGACATATTGTAATGTATATTCTATGTGTATCAAATGTAATTTTGTTGTTTTGTTTACTCTGTTGCTTTTCTTTCAACGTTTATGGTCTTGTCATTACTTGCCATCATAATGTCTCCTTTACAATATAATAGTTAATAAGTGTGATTTATTGTAATGAATATTCTATGTATATTAAATGTAATTTTGTCGTTTCGTTTACTCTATTGCTTTTATTTCATGTTTTATGGTGTTGTCATTACTTACAATGTTAATGTGTCTTTTACAATATAATAGTCAATACGTGTGACTTATTGTAATATAAATTCTATGTGTATCAAATGCAATTTTGTCGTTTTGTTCACTCTATTGCTTTTATTTCAACTTTTATGGTGTTGTCATTACTTGCCATCTTAAATGTTTCTTTCACAATATAATAGTCAATAAGAATGATATATTGTAATGTAAATTTTATGTGTATCAAATGCAATTTTGTCATTTTGTTCACTCTATTGTTTTTCTTTCAACTTTTATTGTGTTGTCATTACTTGCCATTTTATTTGTCTTTTACATTATAATAGTCAGTAAGAGTGATATACTGTAATGTAAATTCTATGAATATCGAATGCTATTTTGTTGTTTTGTTCACTCTATTTCCTTTGTTTCAATTTTTATGATGTTGTCATTACTTGCCATCTTAATGTGTCTTTTACATTATAATAGTCAGTAAGAGTGACGTATTTTAATGTATATTCTTTGTGTATCAAATGTAATTTCGTTGTTTTGTTTACTCTATTGCTTTTATTTCACGTTTAATGGTGTTGTCATTACTTACAATGTTAATTTGTCTTTTACAATATAATAGTCAATAAGTGTGATATATTGTAATATAAATTCTATGTGTATCAAATGCAATTTTGTCGTTTTATTCACTTTATTGCTTTTGTTTCAACTTTTATAGTGTTGTCGTTACTTGCCATATTAATGTGTCATTTACAATATAATAGTCAATAATTGTGATATATTGTAATGTAAATTCTATGTGTATCAAATGTAAATTTGTCGTTTTGTTCACTCTATTGCTTTTATTTCAACTTTTATGGTGTTGTCATTACTTACCGTCATAATGTGTCCTTTATAATATAATAGTCAATAAGAGTGATATATTGTAATGTAAATTTTATGTATATCAAATGCCAGTTTGTTGTTTTTGTACACTCTATTGCTTTTATTTTAATTTTTATGGTGTTGTCATTACTTGCCATCATAATGTGTCTTTTACAATTTAAAAGTCAGTAAATGTGATATATATATATTCTAATGTAAATTCTAAGTGTATCGAATGCAATTTTGTAGTTTTGTTCATTTTATTGCTTTTATTTCAACTATTATGTTGTTGTCATTACTTGCCATCTTAATGTGTCTGTTACATTATAATAGTCAGTAAAAGTGATATATTGTAATGTAAATTCTATGAATATCGAATGCAATTTTGTCGTTTTGTTCAGTCTATTGCATTTGATTCAACTTTTATGATGTAGTCATTACTTGTTTTCTTAATGTGTCTTTTAAAAATAAATAGTCAATATGTGAGATATATTGTAATGTAAATTCTATGTGTATCAAATACAATTTTATCGTTTTGTTCACTCTATTGCTTTTATTTCAACTTTTATGGTGTTGTCATTACTTGCCATCTTAATGTGTCTTTTACAATATAATAGTCAATAAGTGTGATAGATTATAATGTAAATTCTATGTGTATCAAATGCAATTTTGACATTTTTAACACTCTATTGCTTTTCTTTCAACTTTTATGTTGTTGTCAAATCTTGCCGTTTAATATGTCCTTTACAATATAATAGTGAATAAGTGTGATTTATTGTAATGTATATTCTATGTGTATCAAATGCAATTTTGTCGTTTTATTCACTCTATTGCTTTTCTTTCAACTTTTATGGTGTTGTCATTACTTGCCATCTTAATGTGTCCTTTACAATATAATAGTCAATACGTGTGATATATTGTAATCAAATGCAATTTGATTACAATACTTTTATGTGTCTTTTACATTATAATAGTCAGTAAGTGTGATATATTGTAACTATGTGTAGTAAATGAAATTTTGTCATTTTATTCATTCTATTGCTTTCATTTCAACTTTTATGGTGTTGTCATTACTTACCATCATAATTTGTCCTTTATAATATAATAGTCAATAAGTGTGATATATTGTAATATAAATTTTATGTATATCAAATGCCAGTTTGTTGTTTTTGTACACTCTATTGCTTTTATTTTAATTTTTATGGTGTTGTCATTACTTGCCATCATAATGTGTCTTTTACAATTTAAATGTCAGTAAATGTGATATATATATATTCTGATGTAAATTCTAAGTGTATCGAATGCAATTTTGTCGTTTTGTTCATTCTATTGCTTTTATTACAACTCTTATGGTGTTGTCATTACTTGTCATCTTAATGTGTCTTTTACAATTTAATAGTCAATAAGTGTGATATATTGTAAAGTAAATTCTATGTGTATCGAAGGCATTTTTATCGTTTTCTTCACTCTATTGCTTTTATTTCAACTTTTATGGTGTTGTCGTTACTTGCCATTTTAATGTGTTTTTCACAATATAATAGTCAATAAGTGTGATATATTGTAATGTAAATTTTATGTGTGTCAAATGCAATTTTGACATTTTGTTCACTCTATTGCTTTTCTTTCAACTTTTATGGTGTTGTCAAAACTTGCCATCTTAATGTGTCTTTTACAATATAATAATCAATAAGTGTGATATATGGTAATGTAAATTTTATGTGTATCAAATGCAATTTTGTCGTTCTGTTCACTCTATTGCTTTTCTTTCAACTTTTATGGTGTTGTCAAAACTTGCCATCTTAATGTGTCTTTTACATTATAATAGTCAGTAAGTGTGATATATTGTAACGAGGTGTAGTAAATGGAATTTTGTCATTTTATTCATTCTATTGCTTTTATTTCAACTTTTATGGTGTTGTCATTACTTACCATCGTAATGTGTCCTTTATAATATAATAGTCAATAAGTGTGACATATTGTAATGTATATTCTATGTGTATCAAATGTAATTTCGTCGTTTTGTTTACTCTATTTTTTTATTTCACGTTTTATGGTGTTGTCATTACTTACAATGTTAATGTGTTTTTTACAATATAATAGTCAATAAATGTGATATATTGTAATGTAAATTCTATGTGTATCAAATGCAATTTTGTCGTTTTGTTCATTCTCTTGCTTTTATTTCAACTTTTATGGTGTTGTCATTAGTTGCCATCTTAACTGTGTCTTTCACAGTATAATAGTCAATAAGAATGACATATTTTAATGTAAATTCTATGTATATCAAATGCCAGTTTGTTGTTTTTGTACACTCTATTGCTTTTATTTTAATTTTTATGGTGTTGTCATTACTTCCCATCTTAAGGTGTCTTTTACAATTTAAAAGTCAGTAAATGTGATATATATATATATTGTAATGTAAATTCTAATTGTATCAAATGAAATTTTGTCGTTTTGTTCACTCTATTGCTTTTGTTTCAACTTTTATAATGTTGTCGTTACTTACCATATTAATGTGTCTTTTACAACATAATAGTCAATAAGTGTGATATATTGTAATGTAAATTCTATGAATATCGAATGCAAATTTGTCGTTTTGTTCATTCTATTGCTTAGTTTCAACTTTTATTGTGTTTTCATTACTTGCCATCCTGATGTCTCCTCTACAATATAATAGTAAGAAAGTGATATGTATTATAATGTAAAGTTGTATGCGTATTGAATGGAATTTTGTCGTTTTCTTCACTCTATTGCTTTTATTTCAACTTTTATGGTGTTGTCTTTGCCATCTTAATGTGTCTTTTACAATATAATAGTCAATAAGTATGATATATTGCAATGTAAATTCTATATGTATGAAATACAATTTTGTCATTTTGTCTATTCTATTGCTTTTGTTTCAACTTTTGTGTTGTTGTCATTACTTACAATGTTAATGTGTATTTTACAATATAATAGTCAGAAAGTGATATATATTAAAATATAAAATTCTATGTGTATTGAATGCAAATTTTGTCGTTTTGTTCACTCTATTGCTTTGATTTAAACTTTTATAGTGTTGTCATTGCTTGCTATTTTAATTTGTTTTCACAATTTAATAGTCAGAAAGTGATATATATTATAATGTAAAATTCTATGTGTATTGAATGCAATTTTGTCGCTTTGTTCACTCTATTGCTTTTATTTCAACTTTTATGGTGTTGACATTACTTGCCATCTTAAATGTGTCTTTTACAATATAATAGTCAGTAAGTGTGACATATATATTGTAATGTAAATTCTATGTGTATCGAATGCAATTTTATCGTTTTGTTCAATCTATTGCTTTTATTTCAACTTTTATGGTGTTGTCATTACTTGCCATCTTAAATGTGTCTTTTACAATACAATAATCAGTAAGTGTGATATATTGTAACTATGTGTAGTAAATACAATTTTGTCATTTTATTCATTCTATTGCTTTTATTTCAACTTTTATAATGTTGTCATTACTTGCCATCATAATGTGTCCTTTTCAAATTAATAGTCAATAAGTGTGACATATTGTAATGTATATTCTATGTGTATAAAATGTAATTTTGTCGTTTTGTTTACTCTATTGCTTTTCTTTCAACTTTTATGGTGTTGTCATTACTTGCCATCATAATATGTTTTTTACAATTTAAAAGTCAGTAAATGTGATATATATATATTCTAATGTAAATTCTAAGTGTATCGAATGCAATTTTGTCGTTTTGTTCATTTTATTGCTTTTATTTAAACTTTTATGTTGTTGTCATTACATGCCATCTTAACGTGTCTTTTACATTATAATAGTCAGTAAAACCGATATATTGTAAGGTAAATTCTATGAATATTGAATGCAATTTTGTCGTTTTGTTCATTCTATTGCTTTTGATTCAACTTTTATGGTGTAGTCATTACTTGTTTTCTTAATGTGTCTTTTAAAAATAAATAGTCAATATGTGAGATATATTGTAATGTAAATTCTATGTGTATCAAATGCAATTTTATCGTTTTGTTCACTCTATTGCTTTTATTTCAATATTTATGGTGTTGTCATTACTTGCCATCTTAATGTGTCTTTTATAATATAATAGTCAATAAGTGTGATAGATTATAATGTAAATTCTATGTGTATCAAATGCAATTTTGACATTTTGTTCGCTCTATTGCTTTTCTTTCAACTTTTATGTTGTTGTCAAATCTTGCCATTTAATATGTCTTTTACAATATAATAGTCAATAAGTGTGATATATTGTAATGTACATTCTATGTGTATCAAATGCAATTTTGCCGTTCTCTTCACTCTATTGCTTTTCTTTCAACTTTTATGATGTTGTCATTACTTGCCATCTTAATGTGTCCTTTACAATATAATAGTCAATAAGTGTGACATATATATTCTATGTGTATCAAATGTAATTTTATCGTTTTGTTTACTCTATTGCTTTTGTTTCTCGTTTTATGGTGTTGTCATTATTTACAATGTTAATGTGTCTTTTACAATATAATAGTCAATAAGTGTGATATATTGTAATATAAATTCTATGTGTATCAAATACAATTTTGTCGTTTTGTCGTTTTGTTCATTCTCTTGCTTTTATTTCAACTTTTATGGTGTTGTCATTACTTGCCATCTTAAATGTGTCTTTCACAGTATAATAGTCAATAAGAATGACATATTTTAATGTAAATTCTATGCATATCAAATGCCAGTTTGTTGTTTTTGTACACTTTATTGCTTTTATTTTAATTTTTATGGTGTTGTCATTACTTCCCATCTTAAGGTGTCTTTTACAATTTAAAAGTCAGTAAATGTGATATATATATATATTGTAATGTAAATTCTAATTGTATCAAATGCAATTTTGTCGTTTTGTTCACTCTATTGCTTTTGTTTCAACTTAATGTTGTCGTTACTTGCCATATTAATGTGTCTTTTACAACATAATAGTCAATAAGTGTGATATATTGTAATGTAAATTCTATGAATATCGAATGCAAATTTGTCGTTTTGTTCATTCTATTGCTTTGTTTCAACTTTTATTGTGTTTTCATTACTTGCCATCTTGATGTCTCCTCTACAATATAATAGTAAGAAAGTGATATGTATTATAATGTAAAGTTCTATGCGTATTGAATGGAATTTTGTCGTTTTCTTCACTCTATTGCTTTTATTTCAACTTTTATGGTGTTGTCTTTACTTGCCATCTTAATGTGTCTTTTACAATATAATAGTCAATAAGTATGATATATTGCAATGTAAATTCTATATGTATGAAATACAATTTTGTCATTTTGTCTATTCTATTGCTTTTGTTTCAACTTTTGTGTTGTTGTCATTACTTACAATGTTAATGTGTATTTTACAATATAATAGTCAGAAAGTGATATATATTAAAATATAAAATTCTATGTGTATTGAATGCAAATTTTGTCGTTTTGTTCACTCTATTGCTTTGATTTAAACTTTTATAGTGTTGTCATTGCTTGCTATTTTAATTTGTTTTCACAATTTAATAGTCAGAAAGTGATATATATTATAATGTAAAATTCTATGTGTATTGAATGCAATTTTGTCGCTTTGTTCACTCTATTGCTTTTATTTCAACTTTTATGGTGTTGACATTACTTGCCATCTTAAATGTGTCTTTTACAATATAATAGTCAGTAAGTGTGACATATATATTGTAATGTAAATTCTATGTGTATCGAATGCAATTTTATCGTTTTGTTCAATCTATTGCTTTTATTTCAACTTTTATGGTGTTGTCATTACTTGCCATCTTAAATGTGTCTTTTACAATACAATAATCAGTAAGTGTGATATATTGTAACTATGTGTAGTAAATACAATTTTGTCATTTTATTCATTCTATTGCTTTTATTTCAACTTTTATAATGTTGTCATTACTTGCCATCATAATGTGTCCTTTTCAAATTAATAGTCAATAAGTGTGACATATTGTAATGTATATTCTATGTGTATAAAATGTAATTTTGTCGTTTTGTTTACTCTATTGCTTTTCTTTCAACTTTTATGGTGTTGTCATTACTTGCCATCATAATATGTTTTTTACAATTTAAAAGTCAGTAAATGTGATATATATATATTCTAATGTAAATTCTAAGTGTATCGAATGCAATTTTGTCGTTTTGTTCATTTTATTGCTTTTATTTAAACTTTTATGTTGTTGTCATTACATGCCATCTTAACGTGTCTTTTACATTATAATAGTCAGTAAAACCGATATATTGTAAGGTAAATTCTATGAATATTGAATGCAATTTTGTCGTTTTGTTCATTCTATTGCTTTTGATTCAACTTTTATGGTGTAGTCATTACTTGTTTTCTTAATGTGTCTTTTAAAAATAAATAGTCAATATGTGAGATATATTGTAATGTAAATTCTATGTGTATCAAATGCAATTTTATCGTTTTGTTCACTCTATTGCTTTTATTTCAATATTTATGGTGTTGTCATTACTTGCCATCTTAATGTGTCTTTTATAATATAATAGTCAATAAGTGTGATAGATTATAATGTAAATTCTATGTGTATCAAATGCAATTTTGACATTTTGTTCGCTCTATTGCTTTTCTTTCAACTTTTATGTTGTTGTCAAATCTTGCCATTTAATATGTCTTTTACAATATAATAGTCAATAAGTGTGATATATTGTAATGTACATTCTATGTGTATCAAATGCAATTTTGCCGTTCTCTTCACTCTATTGCTTTTCTTTCAACTTTTATGATGTTGTCATTACTTGCCATCTTAATGTGTCCTTTACAATATAATAGTCAATAAGTGTGACATATATATTCTATGTGTATCAAATGTAATTTTATCGTTTTGTTTACTCTATTGCTTTTGTTTCTCGTTTTATGGTGTTGTCATTATTTACAATGTTAATGTGTCTTTTACAATATAATAGTCAATAAGTGTGATATATTGTAATATAAATTCTATGTGTATCAAATACAATTTTGTTGTTTTGTTCACTCTATTCCTTTTGTTTCAACTTTTATAGTGTTGTCGTTACTTGACATATTAATGTGTCTTTTACAACATAATAGTCAATAAGTGTGATATATTGTAATGTTAATTCTATGTGTATCAAATGAAATTTTGTCGTTTTGTTCATTCATTTGCTTTTATTTCAACTTTTATGGTGTTGTCATTACTTGCCATCTTAAATGTGTCTTTTACAATATAATAGTCAATAAGAGTGACATATTGTAATGTAAATTCTAGTATATCAAATGCCAGTTTGTTGTTTTTGTACATTCTATTGCTTTTATTTTAATTTTTATGGTGTTGTCATTACTTGCCATCTTAGTGTGTCTTTTACAATTTAAAAGTCAGTAAATATGATATATATATATATTGTAATGTAAATTCTAAGTGTATCGAATGTAATTTTGTCATTTTGTTCATTCTATTGCTTTTATTTCAACTCTTATGTTCTTGTCATTACTTGCCATCTCAATCTGTCTTTTACATTATAATAGTCAGTAAGAGTGATATATTGTAATGTAAATTCTATGAATATCGAATGCAATTTTGTCGTTTTATTGATTCTATTGCTTTGTTTCAACTTTAATGGAGTTGTCATTACTTGCCATCTTAATGTGTCCTTTACAATATAATAGTCAATAATTGTGACATATTGTAATGTAAATTCTATGTGTATCAAATGTAATTTTGCCGTTATGTTTACTCTATTGCTTTTATTTCACGCTTTATGGTGTTGTTATTACTTACAATGTTAATGTGTCTTTTACAATACAATAGTCAGCAAGTGTGGTATATTTTAATGTAAATTTTATGTGTATCAAAGCAATTTCGTTGTTTTGTTCACTCTATTGCTTTTCTTTCAACTTTTATAGTGTTGTCGTTACTTGCCATATAAATGTGTCTTTTACAATATAATAGTCAATAAGTGTGATATATTGTAATGTAAATTCTATGTGTATCAAATACAGTTTTGTCGTTTTGTTCACTCTATTGGTTTTATTTCAATTTTTATGAGGTTGTCCTTACTTGCCATTTTAATGTGTCTTTTACATTATAATAGTCAGTAAGAGTGACATATTGTAATGTAAATTCTATGAATATCGAATGCAATTTTGTCGTTTTGTTCATTCTATTGCTTTGTTTTAACTTTTATGGTGTTGTCATTACTTGCCATCTTAATCTGTCTTTACATTATAATAGTCAGTAAGAGTGATATATTGTAATGTAAATTCTATGAATATCAAATGCAATTTTGTCGTTTTACTGACTCTTTTGCCTTTGTTTCAACTTTCATAGTGTTGTCATTACTTGCCATCTTAATGTGTCCTTTACAATATAATAGTCAATAAATGTGACATATTGTAATGTAAATTCTATGTGTATCAAATGTAATTTTGTCGTTTTGTTTACTCTATTGCTTTTATTTCAACTTTGATGGTGTTGTCATTATTTGCCATCATAAATGTGTCTTTTACAATATAGTAGTCAATAAGAGTGATAAATTGTAATGTAAATTCTATTATGTATCAAATGCAATTTTGTCGTTTTGTTCACTCTATTGTTTTTCTTTCAACTTTTATGGTGTTGTCATTACTGGCCATTTTAATGTGTCTTTTACAATATAATAGTCAATGAGAGTGATATATTGTAACGTAAATTCTATGTATATCAAATGCCAGTTTGTTTTTTTTGTACATTCTATTGCTTTTATTTTAATTTTTATGGTATTGTTATTATTTGCCATCTTAATGTGTCTTTTACAATTTAAAAGTCAGTAAATGTGATATATATATATATATATTGTAATGAAAATTCTAAGTGTATCAAATGCAATTTTGTTGTTTTGTTCATTCTATTGCTTTTATTTCAACTTTCATGATGTTGTCATTTCTTGTCATATTAATGTGTCTTTTACATTATAATAGTCAGTAAAAGTGATATATTGTAATGTAAATTCTATGAATATCGAATGCAATTTTGTCGTTTTGTTCATTCCTTTTGTTTTTTTTAACTTTTATGGTGTTGTCATTACTTGCCATCTTAATCTGTCTTTTATATTATAATAGTCAGTAAGGGTGATATATTGTAATGTAAATTCTATGAATATCGAATGCAATTTTGTTGTTTTGTTGACTCTATTGCTTTTGTTTCAACTTTTATGGTGCTATCATTACTTGCGATCTTAATGTGTCCTTTACAATATAATAGTCAATATGTGTGACATATTGAAATGTAAATTCTATGTGTATCAAATGCAATTTTGTCGTTTTGTTCACTCTTTTGCCTTTGTTTCAACTTTTATGGTGTTGTCATTACTTGCCATCTTAGTGTGTCCTTTACAATATAATAGTCAATAATTGTGACATATTGTAATGTAAAGTCTATGTGTATCAAATGCAATTTTGTCGTTTTGTTTACTCTATTGATTTTATTTCAAGTTTTATGGTGTTGTCATTACATGCAATGTGAATGTGTCTTTTACAATATAATAGTCAGTAAGTGTGATATATTCTAATGTTAATTCTATGTGTATTGAATGCTATTTTGTCATTTGATTGATTCTTTTGCTTTTGTTTCAAGTTTTTTGGTGTTGTCATTTCTTGCTTTCTTAATGTGTCCTGTACAATATAATAGTTAATAAGTGTGATATATTGTAATGAAAATTCTATGTGTATCAAATACAATTTTGTCATGTTGTTCACTCTATTGCTTTTCTTTCAACTTTTATAGTGTTGTTGTTACTTGCCATATTAATGTGCCTTTTACAATATAACAGTCAATAAGTGTGATATATTGTAATGTAAATTCTAGGTACACCAAATGCAATTTTGTCGTTTTGTTGACTCTGTTGTTTTTCTTTGAACTTTTATGGTGTTGTCATTACTTGCCATTTTAATGTGTCTTTTACAATATAATAGTCAATAAGAGTGATAAATTGTAATGTAAATTCTATCTGTATCAAATGCCAGTTTGTTGTTTTTGTACAATCTATTGCTTTTACTTTAATTTTTATGGTGTTGTCATTACTTGCCATCTTAATGTGTCTTTTACAATTTAAAAGTCAGTAAATGTGATATATATATATATATATATTGTAATGAAAATTCTAAGTGTATCAAATGCAATTTTGTTGTTTTGTTCATTCTATTGCTTTTATTTCAACTTTTATGATGTTGTCATTTCTTGCCATATTAATGTGTCTTTTACATCATAATAGTCAGTAAAAGTGATATATTGTAATGTAAATTTTATGAATATCGAATGCAATTTTGTCGTTTTGTTCATTCTATTGCTTTTGTTTAAACTTTTATGGTGTTGTCATTACTTGCGATCTTAATGTGTCCTTTACAACATAATAGTCAATAAGTGTGACATATTGTAATGTAAATTCTATGTGTATCAAATGCAATTTTGTCGTTTTGTTCACTCTTTTGCCTTTGTTTCAACTTTTATGGTGTTGTCATTACTTGCCATCTTAGTGTGTCCTTTACAATATAATAGTCAATAAGTGTGAATATTGTAATTTAAATTCTATGTGTATCAAATGAAATTTTGTCGTTTTGTTTACTCTATTGCTTTTATTTCCCGTTTTATGTTGTTGTCATTACTTACAATGTTAATGTGTCTTTTACAATATAATAGTCAGTAAGTGTGATATATTGTAATGTAAATTCTATGTATATCAAATGCAATTTTGTCATTTTGTTCACTCTATTGCTTTTCTTTCAACTTTTATAGTGTTGTCGTTACTTGCCATATTAATGTGTCTTTTATAATATAATAGTCAATAAGTGTGATATATTGTAATGTAAATTCTATCTGTATCAAATGCAATTTTGTTGTTTTGTTCACTCTACTGTTTTTCTTTCACGTTTTATGGTGTTGTCATAACTTACAATGTTAATGTGTCTTTTACAATATAATAGTCAGCAAGTGTGATATATTGTAATATAAATTCTATGTGTATCAAATGCAATTTTCTCGTTTTGTTTACTCTATTGCTGATCTTTCAACTTTTATAGTGCTGTCGTTACTTTCCATATTAAAGTGTCTTTTACAATATAATAGTCAATAAGTGTGATATATTGTAATGTAAATTCTATGTGTATCAAATACAATTTGTCGTTTTGATCACTCTATTGCTTTTATTTCAACTTTTATGATTTTGTCATTACTTGCCATCTTAATGTGTCTTTTACAATATAATAGTCAGTAATAGTGATATATTGTAATGTAAATTCTATGAATTTCGAATGAAATTTTGTTGTTTTGTTCATTCTATTGCTTTGTTTTAACTTTTATGGTGTTGTCATTACTTGCCATGTTAATCTGTCTTTTACGTTATAATAGTCACTAAAAGTGATATATTGTAATGTAAATTCTATGAATATCGAATGCAATTTTGTCGTTTTGTTCACTCTTTTGCCTTTGTTTCAACTTTCATGGTGTTGTCATTACTTGCCATCTTAATGTGTTCTTTACAATATAATAGTCAATAAGTGAGACATATTGTAATGTAAATTCTATGTGTATCAAATGTAATTTTGTCTTTTTGTGTACTCTATTGCTTTTATTTCACGTTTTATGGTGCTGTCATTACTTACAATGTTAATGTGTCTTTTACAATATAATAGTCAGCAAGTGTGATATATTGTAATGTAAATTCTATGTGTATCAAATGCAATTTTGTTGTTTTGTTCAGTCTATTGCTTTTCTTTCAACTTTTATAGTGTTGTCGTTACTTGCCATATTAATGTGTCTTTTACAATATAATAGTCAATAAATGTGATATATTGTAATGTAAATACTATGTGTATCGAATGTAATTTTGTCGTTTTGTTTACTCTATTGCTTTTATTTAAACTTTTATGGTGTTGTCATTACTTGCCATCTTAAATGTGTCTTTTACAATATAATGGTCAATAAGAGTGACATATTGTAATGTAAATTCTATGTGTATCGAATGTAATTTTGTCGTTTTGTTCACTCTATTGCTTTTATTTCAACTTTTATGGTGTTGTCATTACTTGACATCTTAATGTGTCTTTTACATTATAATAGTCAGTAAGAGTGATATATTGTAATGTAAATTCTATGAATATCGAATGCAATTTTGTCGTTTTGTTCATTCTATTGCTTTTGTTTCAATTTTTATGGTGTTGTCATTACTTGCCATCTTAATTTGCTTTTACATTATAATAGTCAGTAAGAGTGACATATTGTTATGTATATTCCACGTGTGTCAAATGTAATTTTGTCGTTTTGTTTACTCTATTGCTTTTATTTCACGTTTTGTGGTGTTGTCATTACTTAAATGTTAATTTCTCTTTTACAATATAATAGTCAATAATTGTGATATATAGTAATATAAATTCTATGTTTATCAAATGCAATTTTGTCGTTTTGTTCACTTTATTGCTTTTGTTTCAACTTTTATAGTGTTGTCGTTACTTGCCATATTAATATGTCATTTAGAATATAATAGTCAATAAATGTGACATATTTTAATGTAAATTCTATGTGTATCAAATGCAATTTTGTCGTTTTGTTCATTCCATTGCTTTTATTTCTACTTTTATGATGTTGTCATACTTGCCATCTTAATGCGTCTTTTACATTATAATAGTCAATAAGAGTGATATATTGTAATGTAAATTCTATGAATATCAAATGCAATATTGTCGTTTTGTTCATTCTATTGCTTTTATTTCAACTTTTATGGTGTTGTCATTTCTTGCCATCTTAATGTGTCTTTTACATTATAATAGTCAGTAAGAGTGACATATTATAATGTATATTCTATGTGTATCAAATGTAATTTTGTCGTTTTGTTTACTCTATTGCTTTTATTTCACGTTTAATGGCGTCGTCATTACTTACAATGTTAATTTGTCTCTTACAATATAATAATCAATAAATGTGATATATTGTAATGTAAATTCTATGTGTATCAAATGCAATTTTGTCGTTTTGTTCATTGTATTGCTTTTATTTTAACTTTTATGGTGTTGTCATTACTTGCCATCTTAAATATGTCTTTCACAATATGATAGTCAATAAGAGTGATGTATTGTAATGTAAATTTTATGTGTATCAAATGCAATTTTGTCGATTTGTTTACTCTATTGTTTTTCTTTCAACTTTTATGGTGTTGTCATTACCTCCATGTTAATGTGTCTTTTACAATTTAAAAGTCAGTAAATGTGTTATATATATATTGTAATGTAAGTTCTAAGTGTATCAAATGCAATTTTGTCATTTTGTTCATTCTACTGCTTTTATTTCAACTTTTATGGTGTTGTCATTACTTGACATCATAACGTGTCTTTTACAATATAATAGTCAGTAAGAGTGATATATTGTAAAGTAAATTCTATGAATGTCGAATGCAATTTTGTCGTTTTGTTCCTTTTATTGCTTTTGTTTCAACTTTTATGGTTTTGTCATTAGTTGCCATCTTAATGTGTCTTTTACATTATAATAGTCATTATGAGTGATTTATAGTAATGTAAATTCTATGAATATTGAATGCAATTTTGTCGTTCTGTTCACTCTATTGCTTTTGTTTCAACTTTTATGGTGTTGTCATTACTTGCCATCTTAAGTGTGTCTTTTACAATATAATAGTCAATAAGAGTGATAGATTGTAATGTAAATTCTATGTGTATCAAATGCAATTTTGTCGTTTCGTTCACTCTATTGTTTTTCTTTCAACTTTTATGGTGTTGTCATTACTTGCCATCTTAATGTGTCTTTTACAATTTGAATGTCAGTAAATGTGATATATATATATATATATTGTAATGTAAATTCTAAGTTTATCTAATGCAATTTTGTCATTTTGTTCATTCTATTGCTTTTATTTCAACTTTTATGGTGTTGTCATTACTTGCCATCTTAATGTGTCTTTTACAATATAATAGTCAGTAAGAGTGATATATTGTAATGTAAATTCTATGAATATTGAATGCAATTTTGTCGTTCTGTTCACTCTATTGCTTTTGTTTCAACTTTTATGTTGTTGTCATTACTTGCCATGTTAATGTGTCTTTTACAATTTAAAAGTCAGTAAATGTGTTATATATATATTGTAATGTAAATTCTAAGTGTATCAAATGCAATTTTGTCATTTTGTTCATTCTACTGCTTTTATTTCAACTTTTATGGTGTTGTCATTACTTGACATCATAATGTGTCTTTTACAATATAATAGTCAGTAAGAGTGATATATTGTAATGTAAATTCTATGAATGTCGAATGCAATTTTGTCGTTTTGTTCCTTTTATTGCTTTTGTTTCAACTTTTATGGTGTTGTCATTAGTTGCCATCTTGATGTGTCTTTTACATTATAATAGTCATTATGAGTGATTTATAGTAATGTAAATTCTATGAATATTGAATGCAATTTTGTCGTTCTGTTCACTCTATTGTTTTTCTTTCAACTTTTATGGTGTTGTCATTACTTGCCATCTTAATGTGTCTTTTACAATTTGAATGTCAGTAAATGTGATATATATATATATTGTAATGTGAATTCTAAGTTTATCTAATGCATTTTTGTCATTTTGTTCATTCTATTGCTTTTATTTCAACTTTTATGGTGTTGTCATTACTTGCCATCTTAATGTGTCTTTTACAATATAATAGTCAGTAAGAGTGATATATTGTAATGTAAATTCTATGAATATTGAATGCAATTTTGTCGTTCTGTTCACTCTTTTTCTTTTGTTTCAACTTTTATGGTGTTGTCATTACTTGCTATCTTAAATGTGTCTTTTATAATATAATAGTCAATAAGAGTGATAGATTTTAATGTAAATTCTATGTGTATCAAATGCAATTTTGTCTTTTGTTCACTCTATTGTTTTTGTTTCAACTTTTATGGTGTTGTCATTACTTGCCATCTTAATGTGTCTTTTACAATTTGAATGTCAGTAAATGTGATATATATATATATTGTAATGTAAATTCTAAGTTTATCAAATGCAATTTTATCATTTTGTTCATTCTATTGCTTTTATTTCAACTTTTATGGTGTTGTCATTACTTGCCATCTAAATGTGTCTTTTACAATATAATAGTCAGTAAGAGTGATATATTGTAATGTTAATTCTATGAATATCGAATGCAATTTTGTCGTTCTGTTCACTCTTTTTCTTTTGTTTCAACTTTTATGGTGTTGTCATTACTTGCCATGTGAAGTGTGTCTTTTACAATATAATAGTCAGTAAGAGTGATATATTGTAATGTAAATTCTATGTGTATCAAATGCAATTTTGTTGTTCTGTTCACTCTTTTTCTTTTGTTTCAACTTTTATGGTGTTGTCATTACTTGCCATCTTGATGTGTCTTTTACAATTTAAAAGTCAGTAAATGTGATATATATATATTGTAATATAAATTCTAAGTGTAACAAATGCAATTTTGTCGTTTTGTTTATTGTATTGCTTTTATTTCAACTTTTATGGTATTGTCATTACTTGCCATCTTAATGTGTCTGTTACGATATAATAGTCAGTAAGAGTGATATATTGTACTGTAAATTCTATGAATATCGAATGCAATTTTGTCGTTTTGTTCCTTTTATTGCTTTTGTTTCAACTTTTATGGTGTTGTCATTAGTTGCCATCTTAATGTGTCTTTTACATTATAATAGTCATTATGAGTGATTTATAGTAATGTAAATTCTATGAATATTGAATGCAATTTTGTCGTTCTGTTCACTCTATTGCTTTTGTTTCAACTTTTATGGTGTTGTCATTACTTGCCATCTTAAATGTGTCTTTTACAATATAATAGTCAATAATAGTGATAGATTGTATTGTAAATTCTGTGTGCATCAAATGCAATTTTGTCGTTTTGTTCACTCTATTGTTTTTCTTTCAACTTTTATGGTGTTGTCATTACTTGCCATCTTAATGTGTCTTTTACAATTTGAATGTCAGTAAATGTGATATATATATATATATATTGTAATGTAAATTCTAAGTTTATCTAATGCAATTTTGTCATTTTGTTCATTCTATTGCTTTTATTTCAACTTTTATGGTGTTGTCATTACTTGCCATCTTAATGTGTCTTTTACAATATAATAGTCAATAAGAGTGATAGATTGTAATGTAAATTCTATTAATATTGAATGCAATTTTGTCGTTCTGTTCACTCTATTGCTTTTGTTTCAACATTTATGGTGTTGTCTTTACTTGCCATCTTAAGTGTGTCTTTTACAATATAATAGTCAGTAAGAGTGATAGATTGTAATGTAAATTCTATGTGTATCAAATGCAATTTTGTCGTTTTGTTCACTCTATTGTTTTTCTTTCAACTTTTATGGTGTTGTCATTACTTGCCATCTTAATGTGTCTTTTACAATTTGAATGTCAGTAAATGTGATGTATATATATATATTGTAATGTAAATTCTAAGTTTATCTTAAGCAATTTTGTCATTTTGTTCATTCTATTGCTTTTATTTCAACTTTTATGGTGTTGTCATTACTTGCCATCTTAATGTGTCTTTTACAATATAATAGTCAGTAAGAGTGATATATTGTAATGTAAATTCTATGAATATTGAATGCAATTTTGTCGTTCTGTTCACTCTATTGCTTTTGTTTCAACTTTTATAGTGTTGTCGTTTCTTGCCATATTAATGTGTCACTTACAATATAATAGTCAATAAATGTGATATATTGTAATGTAAATTCTATGTGTATCAAATGCAATTTGTCGTTTTGTTCATTGTATTGCTTTTATATCAACTTTTATGGTGTTGTCATTACTTGCCATCTTAAATATGTCTTTCACAATATGATAGTCAATAAGAGTGACATATTGTAATGTAAATTCTATGTGTATCAAATGCAATTTTGTCGATTTGTTCACTCTATTGTTTTTCTTTTAACTTTTATGGTGTTGTCATTACTTGCCTTGTTAATGTGTCTTTTACAATTTAAAAGTCAGTAAATGTGTTATATATATATTGTAATGTAAATTCTAAGAGTATCAAATGCAATTTTGTCATTTTGTTCATTCTATTGCTTTTATTTCAACTTTTATGGTGTTGTCATTACTTGACATCATAATGTGTCTTTTACAATATAATAGTCAGTAAGAGTGATATATTGTAATGTAAATTCTATGAATGTCGAATGCAATTTTGTCGTTTTGTTCCTTTTATTGCTTTTGTTTCAACTTTTATGGTGTTGTCATTAATTGCCATCTTAATGTGTCTTTTACATTATAATAGTCATTATGAGTGATTTATAGTAATGTAAATTCTATGAATATTGAATGCAATTTTGTCGTTCTGTTCACTCTATTGCTTTTGTTTCAACTTTTATGGTGTTGTCATTACTTGCCATCTTAAATGTGTCTTTTACAATATAATAGTCAATAAGAGTGATAAATTGTAATGTAAATTCTATGTGTATCAAATGCAATTTTGTCGTTTCGTTCACTCTATTGTTTTTCTTTCAACTTCTATGGTGTTGTCATTACTTGCCATCTTAATGTGTCTTTTACAATTTGAATGTCAGTAAATGTGATATATATATATATATATTGTAACGTAAATTCTAAGTTTATCTAATGCAATTTTGTCATTTTGTTCATTCTATTGCTTTTATTTCAACTTTTATGTTGTTGTCATTACTTGCCATGTTAATGTGTCTTTTACAATTTAAAAGTCAGTAAATGTGTTATATATATATTGTAATGTAAATTCTAAGTGTATCAAATGCAATTTTGTCATTTTGTTCATTCTATTGCTTTTATTTCAAATTTTATGGTGTTGTCATTACTTGACATCATAATGTGTCTTTTACAATATAATAGTCAGTAAGAGTGATATATTGTAATGTAAATTTTATGAATGTCGAATGCAATTTTGTCGTTTTGTTCCTTTTATTGCTTTTGTTTCAACTTTTATGGTGTTGTCATTACTTGCCATCTTAAATGTGTCTTTTACAATATAATAGTCAATAAGAGTGATAGATTTTAATGTAAATTCTATGTGTATCAAATGCAATTTTGTCGTTTTGTTCACTCTATTGTTTTTGTTTCAACTTTTATGGTGTTGTCATTACTTGCCATCTTAATGTGTTATTTACAATTTGAATGTCAGTAAATGTGATATATATATATATTGTAATGTAAATTCTAAGTTTATCAAATGCAATTTTATCATTTTGTTCATTCTATTGCTTTTATTTCAACTTTTATGGTGTTGTCATTACTTGCCATCTTAATGTGTCTTTTACAATATAATAGTCAGTAAGAGTGATATATTGTAATGTTAATTCTATGAATATCGAATGCAATTTTGTCGTTCTGTTCACTCTTTTTCTTTTGTTTCAACTTTTATGGTGTTGTCATTACTTGCCATGTGAAATGTGTCTTTTACAATATAATAGTCAGTAAGAGTGATATATTGTAATGTAAATTCTATGTGTATCAAATGCAATTTTGTTGTTTTGTTCACTCTATTGTTTTTCTTTCAACTTTTATGGTGTTGTCATTACTTGCCATCTTGATGTGTTTTTTACAAGTTAAAAGTCAGTAAACGTGATATATATATATTGTAATATAAATTCTAAGTGTATCAAATGCAATTTTGTTGTTTTGTTTATTCTATTGCTTTTATTTCAACTTTTATGGTATTGTCATTACTTGCCATCATAATGTTTCTTTTACAATATAATAGTCAGTAAGAGTGATATATTGTACTGTAAATTCTATGAATATCGAATGCAATTTTATCGTTTTGTTCCTTCTATTGCTTTTGATTCAACTTTTATGGTGTTGTCATTACTTGCCATCTTAATGTGTCTTTTACAATTTAAAAGTCAGTAAATGTGATATATATATATTGTAATGTAAATTCTATGTGTATCAAATGCAATTTTGTCGTTTTGTTCACTCTATTGTTTTTCTTTCAACTTTTATGGTGTTGTCATTACTTGCCATCTTGATGTGTCTTTTACAATTTAAAAGTCAGTAAATGTGATATATATATATTGTAATATAAATTCTAAGTGTAACAAATGCAATTTTGTCGTTTTGTTTATTCTATTGCTTTTATTTCAACTTTTATGGTATTGACATTACTTGCCATCTTAATGTGTCTGTTACAATATAATAGTCAGTAACAGTGATATATTGTACTGTAAATTCTATGAATATCGAATGCAATTTTGTCGTTTTGTTCATTCTATTGCTTTTGTTTCAATTTTTACGGTGTTGTCATTTCTTGCCATCATAATGTGTCTTTTACAATTTAAAAGTCAGTGAATGTGATATATATATATATTGTAACGTAAATTCTAAGTGTATCAAATGCAATTTGGTCGTTTTGTTCATTCTATTGCTTTTGTTTCAATTTTTATGGTGTTGTCATTTCTTGCCATCTTAATGTGTCTTTTACAATTTAAAAGTCAGTAAATATGAGATATATACATATTGTAACGTAAATTCTAAGTGTATCAAATGCAATTTTGTCGTTCTGTTCATTCTATTGCTTTTATTTCAACTTTTATGGTGATGTCATTACTTGCCATCTTAATGTGTCTTTTACATTATAATAGTCAATAACAGTGATATATTGTAATGTAAATTCTATGAATATGAAATGCAATTTTGTCGTTTTGTTCATTCTATTGCTTTTGTTTCAATTATTATGGTGTTGTCATTTCTTGCCATCTTAATGTGTCTTTTACATTATAATTGTCAGTAAGAGTGACATATTGTAATGTATATTCTATGTGTATCAAATGTAATTTTGTTTTGTTTACTCTATTGCTTTTATTTTACGTTTAATGGTGTTGTCATTACTTACAATGTTAATTTGTCTTTTACAATATAATAGTCCATAAGTGTGATATATTGCGATATAAATTCTATGTGTATCAAAAGCAATTTTGTCGTTTTGTTCACTTTATTGCTTTTGTTTCATCTTTTATAGTGTTCTCGTTACTTGCCATATTAATGTGTCCTTTACAATATAATAGTCAATAAATGTGATATATTGTAATGTAAATTCTATGTGTATCAAATGCAATTTTATCGTTTTGTTCACTCGATTGTTTTTCTTTCAACTTTTATGGTGTTGTCATTACTTGCCATCTTAATGTGTCTTTTACAATTTAAAAGTCAGTAAATGTGATATATAATATATATTGTAATGTAAATTCTATGTGTATCAAATGCAATTTCGTCGTTTTGTTCACTCTATTGCTTTTGTTTAAACTTTTATAGTGTTGTCATTACTTGTCATATTAATGTGTCTTTTACATTATAATAGTCAGTAAAAGTGATATATTGTAATAAAATTCTATGAATATCAAATGCAATGTTGTCGTTTTGTTCATTCTATTGCTTTTGTTTCAACTTTTATGGTTTTGTCATTTCTTGCCATCTCAATGTGTCTTTTACATTATAATAGTCAGTAACAGTGACATATTGTAATGTATATTCTATGTGTATCAAATGTAATTTTGTCGTTTTGTTTACTCTATTGCTTTTATTTCACGTTTAATGGTGTTGTCTTTACTTACAATGTTAATTTGTCTTTTACAATATAATAGTCAATAAGTGTGATATATTGCGATATAAATTCTATGTGTATCAAATGCAATTTTGTCGTTTTGTTCACTTTATTGCTTTTGTTTCAACTTTTATAGTGTTGTCATCACTTGCCATCTTAAATGTGTCTTTCACAATATAATAGTCAATAAGAGTGATATATTGTAATGTAAAATCTATGTGTATCAAATGCAATTTTGTCGTTTTGTTCACTCTATTGTTTTTCTTTCAACTTTTATGGTGTTGTCATTACTTGCCATCTTAATGTGCCTTTTACAATTTAAAAGTCAGTAAATGTGATATATAGATATATTGTAATGTAAATTCTAAGTGTACCTAATGCAATTTCGTCGTTTTGTTCATTCTATTGCTTTTATTTCTACTTTTATGGTGTTGTCATTTCTTGCCATCTTAATATGTCTTTTACATTATAATAGTCAGTAAGAGTGACATATTGTAATGGATGTTCTATGTGTATCAAATGTAATTTTGTTTTGTTTACTCTATTGCTTTTACTTCACGTTTAATGGTGTTGTCATTACTTACAATGTTAATTTGTCTTTTACAATATAATAGTCAATAAGTGTGATATATTGCGATATAAATTCTATGTGTATCAAAAGCAATTTTGTCGTTTTGTTCACTTTATTGCTTTTGTTTCAACTTAAATAGTGTTGTCGTTACTTGCCATATTAATGTGTCATTTACAATATAATAGTCAATAAATGTGATATATTGTAATGTAAATTCTATGTGTATCAAATGCTATTTTGTCGTTTTGTTCACTCTATTGTTTTTCTTTCAACTTTTATGGTGTTGTCATTACTTGCCATCTTAATGTGTCTTTTACAATTTAAAAGTCAGTAAATGTGATATATATATATATTGTAATGTAAATTCTATGTGTATCAAATGCAATTTCGTCGTTTTGTTCACTCTATTGCTTTTGTTTAAACTTTTATAGTGTTGTCATTTCTTGTCATATTAATGTGTCTTTTACAATATAATATTCAATAAGTGTGATATATTGTAATGTAAATTCTATGTGTATCAAATATAATTTTGTCGTTTTGTTCGCTCTATTGCTTTTATTTCAACTTTTATGGTGTTGTCATTACTTGCCATCTTAATGTGTCTTTTACATTATAATAGTCAGTAAAAGTGATATATTGTAATGTAAATACTATGAATATCAAATGCAATGTTGTCGTTTTGTTCATTCTATTGCTTTTGTTTCAACTTTTATGGTTTTGTCATTTCTTGCCATCTTAATGTGTCTTTTACATTATAATAGTCAGTAAGAGTGACATATTGTAATGTATATTCTATGTGTATCAAATGTAATTTTGTCGTTTTGTTTACTCTATTGCTTTTATTTCACGTTTAATGGTGTTGTCATTACTTACAATGTTAATTTGTCTTTTACAATATAATAGTCAATAAGTGTGATATATCTTAATATAAATTCTATGTGTATCAAATGCAATTTTGTCGTTTTGTTCACTTTATTGCTTTTGTTTCAACTTTTATAGTGTTGTCGTTACTTGCCATGTTAATTGTCATTTACAATATTAATAGTCAATAAATGTGATATATTGTAATGTAAATTCTATGAGTATCAAATTCAATTTTGTCGTTTTGTTCATTCTATTGCTTTTGTTTCAACTTTTATGTTGTTGTCATCACTTGCCATCTTAAATTTGTCTTTCACAATATAATAGTCAATAAGAGTGATATATTGTAATGTAAATTCTATGTGTATCAAATGCAATTTTGTCGTTTTGTTCACTCTATTGTTTTTCTTTCAACTTTTATGGTGTTGTCATTACTTGCCATCTTAATGTGCCTTTTACAATTTAAAAGTCAGTAAATGTGATATGTAGATATATTGTAATGTAAATTCTAAGTGTACCAAATGCAATTTCGTCGTTTTGTTCATTCTATTGCTTTTATATTAACTTTTATGGTGTTGTCATTACTTGCCATCTTAATGTGTCTTTTACATTATAATAGTCAGTAAGAGTAATATATTGTAATGTAAATTCTATGAATATCGAATGTAATTTTGTTGTTGTTTTCACTCTTTTGCTTTTGTTTCAACTTTTATGGTGTTGTCATTACTTGCCATCTTAATGTGTCTTTTACATTATAATAGTCAGTAAGAGTGATATATTGTATTGTAAATTCTATGTGGAACAAATACAATTTTGTCGTTTTGTTCATTCTAGTGCTTTTATTTCAAGATTTTTGGTGTTGTCATTACTTGCCATCTTAAATGTGTCTTTTACAATATAATAGTCAATGAGAGTGATATATTGTAATGTAAATTCTATGTATATCAAATGCCAGTTTGTTGTTTTTGTACACTCTATTGCTTTTACTTTAATTTTTATGGTGTTGTCATTACTTGTCATCTTAATGTGTCTTTTACAATTTAAAAGTCAATAAATGATATATATATATATATATTAATGTAAATTCTAAGTGTATCAAATGCAATTTTGTTGTTTTGTTCATTCTATTGCTTTTACTTCAATTTTTATGATGTTGTCATTACTTGCCATCTTAATGTGTCTTTTACATTATAATAGTCAGTAAGAGTGATATATTTTAATGTAAATTCTATGAATATCGAATGCTATTTTGTCGTTTTGTTCATTCTATTGCTTTGCTTCAACATTTATGGTGTTTTCATTATTTGCCATCTTAATGTGTCTTTTGCATTATAATAGTCAGTAAGAGTGATATATTGTAATGTAAATTCTATGAATATCGAATGCAATTTTGTCGTTTTGTTCATTCTATTGCTTTTGTTTGAACTTTTATGGTGTTGTCATTACTTGCCATCTTAATGTGTCCTTTACAATATAATAGTCAATAAGTGTAACATATTGTAAAGTAAATTCTATGTGCATCAAATGAAATTTTGTCGTTTTGTTTACTCTATTGCTTTTGTTTCACGTTTAATGGTGTTGTCATTAGTTACAATGTTAATGTGTGTTTTACAATATAATAGTCAGTAAGTGTGACATATTATAATGTAAATTCTATGTATATCAAATGCAATTTTGTCGTTTTGTTCACTCTATTGTTTTCTTTCAACTTTTATAGTGTTGTCGTTACTTGCCATATTAATGTGTCTTTTACAATGTAATAGTCAATAAGTGTGATATGTTGTAATGTAAATTCTATCTGTATCAAATACAATTTTGTCGTTTTGTTCATTCTATTGCTTTTACTTCAACTTTTATGGTGTTGTCATTACTTGCCATCTTAATGTGTCTTTTACATTATAATAGTCAGTAAGAGTGATATATTGTAATGTAAATTCTATGTGTATCCAATGTAATTTTGTCGTTTTGTTTATTCTATTTCTTTTATTCACGTTTTATTGTGTTGTCATTACTTACAATGTTAATGTGTCTTTTACAATATAAATGTCAGTAAGTGTGATATATTATAATGTAAATTCTATGTATATCAAATGCAATTTTGTCGTTTTGTTCACTCTATTGTTTTCTTTCAACTTTTGTAGTGTTGTCGTTACTTGCCACATAAATGTGTCTTTTACGATATAATAGTCAATAAGTGTGATATATTGTAATGTAAATTCTATCTGTATCAAATACAATTTTGTCGTTTTGCTCATTGTATTGCTTTTACTTCAACTTTTATGGTGTTGTCATTACTTGCCATCTTAATGTGTCTTTTACATTATAATAGTCAGTAAGAGTGATATATTGTAATGTAAATTCTATGTGTATCCAATGTAATTTTGTCGTTTTGTTTACTCTATTTCTTTTATTTCACGTTTTATTGTGTTGTCATTACTTACAATGTTAATGTGTCTTTTACAATATAATAGTCAGTAAGTGTGATATATTGTAATGTAAATTCTATGTGTATCAAATGCAATTTTGTCGTTTTGTTCACTCTATTGCTTTTCTTTCAACTTTTATAGTGTTGTCGTTACTTGCCATATTAACGTGTCTTTTACAATATAATAGTCAATAAGCGTTATATATTGTAATGTAAATTCTATGTGTATCAAATACAATTTTGTCGTTTTGTTCATTCTATTGCTTTTAATCAACTTTTATGGTGTTGTCATTACTTGCCACCTTAATGTGTCTTTTACAATATAATAGTGAATAAGTGTGATATATTGTAATGTAAATTCTATATGTATCAAAAGCAATTTTGATATTTTGTTCACTCTATTGCTTTTCTTTCAACTTTTATGGTGTTATCAAAAGTTGCCATCTTAATGTGTCTTTTACAATATAATAGTGAATAAGTGTGACATATTGTAATATATATTCTATGTGTATCAAATGTAATTTTGTCGTTTTGTTTACTCTATTGCTTTTATTTCAACTTTTATGGTGTTGTCATCACTTACAATGTTAATGTGTCTTTTAAAATATAATAGTCAATAAGAGTAATATATTGTGATGAAAATTCTATGTGTATCAAATGCAATTTTGTCGTTTTGTTCTATCTATTGTTTTTGTTTCAAATTTTATAGTGTTGTCATTACTTGCCATTTTAATATGTCTTTTACAATATAATGGTCAGTATGTGTGATATATTGTAATGTAAATTCTATGTATATGAAATGCCAGTTTGTTGTTTTTGTACACTCTATTGCTTTTATTTTAATTTTTATGGTGTTGTCATTACTTGCCATCTTAATGTTGTCTTTTACAATTTAAAAGTCAGTAAATGTGATATATATATATATATATTGTAATGTAAATTCTAAGTGTATCGAATGCAATTTTGTCGTTTTGTTCATTCTATTGCTTTTATTTCAACCTTCATGGTGTTGTCATTACTTGCCATATTAATGAGTCTTTTACATTATAATAGTCAGTAAGAGTGATATATTGTAATGTAAATTCTATGAATATCGAATGCAATTTTGTCATTTTGTTCATTCTATTGCTTTTGTTTCAACTTTTATGGTGCTGTCATTACTTGTCATCTTAATGTGTCTTTTACAATTTAATAGTCAATAAGTGTGATATATTATATTGTAAATTCTATGTGTATCAAATGCAATTTTGATATTTTGTTCACACTATTGCTTTTCTTTCAACTTCTATGGTGTTGTCAAAGCTTGCCGTCTTAATGTGTCTTTTACAATATAATTGTCAATAAGTATGATATATTGTATTGTAAATTCTATGTGTATCAAATGCAATTTTGTCATTTTGTTCACTCTATTGCTTTTCTTTCAACTTTTATGGTGTTGTCAAAACTTGCCATCTTAATGTGTGTTTTACAATATAATAGTCAATAAGTGTGATATATTGTAATGTAAATTCTATGTGTATCAAATGCAATTTTGTCGTTCTGTTCACTCTATTGCTTTTCTTTCAACTTTTATGGTGTTGTCAAAACTTGCCATCTTAATGTGTCTTTTACATTATAATAGTCAGTAAGTGTGATATACTGTAACTATGTGTAGTAAATGCAATTTTGTCATTTTATTCATTCTATTGGTTTTATTTCAACTTTTATGGTGTTGTCATTACTTACCATCATAATGTGTACTTTACAATATAATAGTGAATAAGTGTGACATATTGTAATATATATTCTATGTGTATCAAATGTAATTTTGTCATTTTGTTTACTCTATTGCTTTTATTTCAACTTTTATGGTGTTGTCATCACTTACAATGTTAATGTGTCTTTTAAAATATAATAGTCAATAAGAGTGATATATTGTAATGAAAATTCTATGTGTATCAAATGCAATTTTGTCGTTTTGTTCTATCTATTGCTTTTGTTTCAAATTTTATAGTGTTGTCATTACTTGCCATTTTAATGTGTCTTTTACAATATAATGGTCATTATGTGTGATATATTGTAATGTAAATTCTATGTATATGAAATGCCAGTTTGTTGTTTTTGTACACTCTATTGCTTTTATTTTAATTTTTATGGTGTTGTCATTACTTGCCATCTTAATGTGTCTTTTACAATTTAAAAGTCAGTAAATGTGATATATATATATATATATATATATATATTGTAATGTAAATTCTAAGTATATCGAATGCAATTTTGTCGTTTTGTTCATTCTATTGCTTTTATTTCAACCTTTATGGTGTTGTCATTCTTGCCATATTAATGAGTCTTTTACATTATAATAGTCAGTAAGAGTGATATATTGTAATGTAAATTCTATGAATATTGAATGCAATTTTGTCGTTTTGTTCATTCTATTGCTTTTGTTTCAACTTTTATGTTGCTGTCATTACTTGTCATCTTAATGTGTCTTTTACAATTTATAGTCAATAAGTGAGATATATTGTAATGTAAATTCTATGTGTATGAAATGCAATTTTATCGTTTTGTTCACTCTATTGCTTTTATTTCAACTTTTATGGTGTTGTCATTACTTGCCACCTTAATGTGTCTTTTACAATATAATAGTCAATAAGTGTGATATATTGTATTGTAAATTCTATGTGTATCAAATGCAATTTTGTCGTTCTGTTCACTCTATTGCTTTTCTTTCAACTTTTATGGTGTTGTCATTACTTGCCATCTTAATGTGTCCTTTACAATATAATAGTCAATAAGTGTAACATATTGTAAAGTAAATTCTATGTGCATCAAATGAAATTTTGTCGTTTTGTTTACTCTATTGCTTTTGTTTCACGTTTAATGGTGTTGTCATTAGTTACAATGTTAATGTGTGTTTTACAATATAATAGTCAGTAAGTGTGACATATTATAATGTAAATTCTATGTATATCAAATGCAATTTTGTCGTTTTGTTCACTCTATTGTTTTCTTTCAACTTTTATAGTGTTGTCGTTACTTGCCATATTAATGTGTCTTTTACAATGTAATAGTCAATAAGTGTGATATGTTGTAATGTAAATTCTATCTGTATCAAATACAATTTTGTCGTTTTGTTCATTCTATTGCTTTTACTTCAACTTTTATGGTGTTGTCATTACTTGCCATCTTAATGTGTCTTTTACATTATAATAGTCAGTAAGAGTGATATATTGTAATGTAAATTCTATGTGTATCCAATGTAATTTTGTCGTTTTGTTTATTCTATTTCTTTTATTTCACGTTTTATTGTGTTGTCATTACTTACAATGTTAATGTGTCTTTTACAATATAAATGTCAGTAAGTGTGATATATTATAATGTAAATTCTATGTATATCAAATGCAATTTTGTCGTTTTGTTCACTCTATTGTTTTCTTTCAACTTTTGTAGTGTTGTCGTTACTTGCCACATAAATGTGTCTTTTACGATATAATAGTCAATAAGTGTGATATATTGTAATGTAAATTCTATCTGTATCAAATACAATTTTGTCGTTTTGCTCATTGTATTGCTTTTACTTCAACTTTTATGGTGTTGTCATTACTTGCCATCTTAATGTGTCTTTTACATTATAATAGTCAGTAAGAGTGATATATTGTAATGTAAATTCTATGTGTATCCAATGTAATTTTGTCGTTTTGTTTACTCTATTTCTTTTATTTCACGTTTTATTGTGTTGTCATTACTTACAATGTTAATGTGTCTTTTACAATATAATAGTCAGTAAGTGTGATATATTGTAATGTAAATTCTATGTGTATCAAATGCAATTTTGTCGTTTTGTTCACTCTATTGCTTTTCTTTCAACTTTTATAGTGTTGTCGTTACTTGCCATATTAACGTGTCTTTTACAATATAATAGTCAATAAGCGTTATATATTGTAATGTAAATTCTATGTGTATCAAATACAATTTTGTCGTTTTGTTCATTCTATTGCTTTTAATCAACTTTTATGGTGTTGTCATTACTTGCCACCTTAATGTGTCTTTTACAATATAATAGTGAATAAGTGTGATATATTGTAATGTAAATTCTATATGTATCAAAAGCAATTTTGATATTTTGTTCACTCTATTGCTTTTCTTTCAACTTTTATGGTGTTATCAAAAGTTGCCATCTTAATGTGTCTTTTACAATATAATAGTGAATAAGTGTGACATATTGTAATATATATTCTATGTGTATCAAATGTAATTTTGTCGTTTTGTTTACTCTATTGCTTTTATTTCAACTTTTATGGTGTTGTCATCACTTACAATGTTAATGTGTCTTTTAAAATATAATAGTCAATAAGAGTAATATATTGTGATGAAAATTCTATGTGTATCAAATGCAATTTTGTCGTTTTGTTCTATCTATTGTTTTTGTTTCAAATTTTATAGTGTTGTCATTACTTGCCATTTTAATATGTCTTTTACAATATAATGGTCAGTATGTGTGATATATTGTAATGTAAATTCTATGTATATGAAATGCCAGTTTGTTGTTTTTGTACACTCTATTGCTTTTATTTTAATTTTTATGGTGTTGTCATTACTTGCCATCTTAATGTTGTCTTTTACAATTTAAAAGTCAGTAAATGTGATATATATATATATATATTGTAATGTAAATTCTAAGTGTATCGAATGCAATTTTGTCGTTTTGTTCATTCTATTGCTTTTATTTCAACCTTCATGGTGTTGTCATTACTTGCCATATTAATGAGTCTTTTACATTATAATAGTCAGTAAGAGTGATATATTGTAATGTAAATTCTATGAATATCGAATGCAATTTTGTCATTTTGTTCATTCTATTGCTTTTGTTTCAACTTTTATGGTGCTGTCATTACTTGTCATCTTAATGTGTCTTTTACAATTTAATAGTCAATAAGTGTGATATATTATATTGTAAATTCTATGTGTATCAAATGCAATTTTGATATTTTGTTCACACTATTGCTTTTCTTTCAACTTCTATGGTGTTGTCAAAGCTTGCCGTCTTAATGTGTCTTTTACAATATAATTGTCAATAAGTATGATATATTGTATTGTAAATTCTATGTGTATCAAATGCAATTTTGTCATTTTGTTCACTCTATTGCTTTTCTTTCAACTTTTATGGTGTTGTCAAAACTTGCCATCTTAATGTGTGTTTTACAATATAATAGTCAATAAGTGTGATATATTGTAATGTAAATTCTATGTGTATCAAATGCAATTTTGTCGTTCTGTTCACTCTATTGCTTTTCTTTCAACTTTTATGGTGTTGTCAAAACTTGCCATCTTAATGTGTCTTTTACATTATAATAGTCAGTAAGTGTGATATACCGTAACTATGTGTAGTAAATGCAATTTTGTCATTTTATTCATTCTATTGGTTTTATTTCAACTTTTATGGTGTTGTCATTACTTACCATCATAATGTGTACTTTACAATATAATAGTGAATAAGTGTGACATATTGTAATATATATTCTATGTGTATCAAATGTAATTTTGTCATTTTGTTTACTCTATTGCTTTTATTTCAACTTTTATGGTGTTGTCATCACTTACAATGTTAATGTGTCTTTTAAAATATAATAGTCAATAAGAGTGATATATTGTAATGAAAATTCTACGTGTATCAAATGCAATTTTGTCGTTTCGTTCTATCTATTGCTTTTGTTTCAAATTTTATAGTGTTGTCATTACTTGCCATTTTAATGTGTCTTCTACAATATAATGGTCATTATGTGTGATATATTGTAATGTAAATTCTATGTATATGAAATGCCAGTTTGTTGTTTTTGTACACTCTATTGCTTTTATTTTAATTTTTATGGTGTTGTCATTACTTGCCATCTTAATGTGTCTTTTACAATTTAAAAGTCAGTAAATGTGATATATATATATATATATATATATATATTGTAATGTAAATTCTAAGTATATCGAATGCAATTTTGTCGTTTTGTTCATTCTATTGCTTTTATTTCAACCTTTATGGTGTTGTCATTCTTGCCATATTAATGAGTCTTTTACATTATAATAGTCAGTAAGAGTGATATATTGTAATGTAAATTCTATGAATATTGAATGCAATTTTGTCGTTTTGTTCATTCTATTGCTTTTGTTTCAACTTTTATGTTGCTGTCATTACTTGTCATCTTAATGTGTCTTTTACAATTTATAGTCAATAAGTGAGATATATTGTAATGTAAATTCTATGTGTATGAAATGCAATTTTATCGTTTTGTTCACTCTATTGCTTTTATTTCAACTTTTATGGTGTTGTCATTACTTGCCACCTTAATGTGTCTTTTACAATATAATAGTCAATAAGTGTGATATATTGTATTGTAAATTCTATGTGTATCAAATGCAATTTTGATATTTTGTTCACACTATTGCTTTTCTTTCAACTTTTATGGTGTTGTCAAAGCTTGCCGTCTTAATGTGTCTTTTACAATATAATTGTCAATAAGTATGATATATTGTATTGTAAATTCTATGTGTATCAAATGCAATTTTGTCATTTTGTTCACTCTATTGCTTTTCTTTCAAGTTTTATGGTGTTGTCAAAACTTGCCATCTTAATGTGTCTTTTACAATATAATAGTCAATAAGTGTGATATATTGTAATGTCAATTCTATGTGTATCAAATTCAATTTTGTCGTTCGGTTCACTCTTTTGCTTTTCTTTCAACTTTTATGGTGTTGTCAAAACTTGCCATCTTAATGTGTCTTTTACATTATAATAGTCAGTAAGTGTGATATATTGTAACTATGTGTAGTAAATGCAATTTTGTCATTTTATTCATTCTATTAGTTTTATTTCAACTTTTATGGTGTTGTCATTACTTGCCATCTTAATGTGTCCTTTACAATATTATAGTCAATAAGTGTGACATATCGTAATGTATATTCTATGTGTATCAAATGTAATTTTGTCGTTTTGTTTACTCTGTTGCTTTTATTTCACGTTTTATGGTGTTGTTATTACTTACAATGTTAATGTGTCTTTTACAATATAATAGTCAATAAGTGTGATATATTGTAATATAAATTCTATGTGTATCAAATGCAATTTTGTCGTTTTGTTAACTCTATTGCTTTTGTTTAAACTTTTTTAGTGTTGTTGTTACTTGCCATATTAATGTGTCATTTACAATACAATAGTCATTAAGTGTGATATATTGTAATGTAAATTCTATGTGTATCAAATACAATTTTGTTGTTTTTGTACACTCTGTTGCTTTTATTTCAATTTTTATGGTGTTGTCATTACTTGTCATCTTAATGTGTCTTTTACATTATAATAGTTAGTAAGTATGATATATTGTAATGTAAATTCTATGTGTATCAAATGCAATTTTGTCATTTTGTTAACTCTATTGCTTTTATTTCAATTTTTATAGTGTTGTCATTACTTACAATGTTAATGTGTATTTTACAATATAAGAGTCAGTATGTGTGATATATTGTAATGTAAATTCTATGTATATCAATCGCCAGTTTGTTGTTTTTGTACACTCTATTGCTTTTATTTTAATTTTTATGGTGTTGTCATTACTTGCTATCTTAATGTGTCTTTTATATTATAATAGTCAGTAAGAGTGATATATTGTAATGTAAATTCTATGAATATCGAATGCAATTTTATTGTTTTGTTCACTCTATTGCTTTTGTTTCAACTTTTATGGTGTTGTCATTACTTGCGATCTTAATGTGTCCTTTACAATATAATAGTCAATACGTGTGACATATTGTAATGTAAATTCTATGTGTATCAAATGTAATTTTGTCGTTTTGTTTACTCTATTGCTTTTATTTCAACTTTTATGGTGTTGTCATTACTTACAATGTGAATGTGTCTTTTACAATATAATAGTAAGTAAGTGTGATATATTCTAATGTTAATTCTATATGTATTGAATGCTATTTTGTCATTTTATTGATTCTATTGCTTTTGTTTCAAGTTTTTTGGTGTTGTCATTTCTTGCCATCTTAATGTGTCCTTTACAATATAATAGTCAATAAGTGTGATATATTGTAATGTAAATTCTATGTGTATCAAATGCAATTTTATCGTTTTCTTTACTCTGTTGCTTTGTTTCAACTTTTATGGTGTTGTCATTACTTGCCATCTTAATGTGTCTTTTACTTTATAATAGTCAGTAAGTTTGATGTATATATATATATATATATTTTAATGTAAATTGTATGTGTTTCAAATGCAATTTTGTTATTTTGTTCACTCTATTGCTTTTATTTTAACTTATATGTTGTTGTCATTACTTTCCATCTTACTTTGTCTTTTACATTATAATAGTCAGTAAGTGTGATATATTGTAATGTAAATTCTAAGTATATAGAATGCAATGTTGTTGTTTTGTTCACTCTATTGCTTTTGTGTCCACCTTTATGTTGCTGTCATTACTTGTCATCTGAATGTGTCCATTTAAATATAATTATCTAAATGTGTGTCCTTTACAATATTTATATCATAATGTAAATTCTGAGTGGATTGAATGTAATTTTGCTATTTTATTCACTATATTTTTTTTTGTTTTCACATTTATGACGCTGGATTTATGCATAAATGTGACAAGTGTTCTATTCTTTAGATAACTTCCCAGTAATAACTTCTCGCGTCATTGATAAAATCAGGTCTTTACCACTCTCCTCCACTGATTATAATAAACCATCTTTTGTCGAAACAGTTATTGAATCTACTTCAGGGGCTTGTCCACAACCTACTAGTCAACTGCTTTTATCATCAAATGAACGCTCTTAAATAAATAAATCAGTAAAAGGTTCACAGAATACATTATGAGTATTTATACTATATTGATCTGATCACTATATATAGAGAAGTGTTTATTCAGTAGCTCTCCTCATAACAGGTACATATGTCAGATGGTATATGAAAAACGTAATATGAAGAGGCACTTTATGGGAGCTAAACATCTTAATACTCTATTGGAGGTAAATGACATTACAGCTATGTAGTATTAGAAAAGTTTACATTATTACAGTACATAAAGAAATCTCTCTCATCTAATACTGAGAGAGATACTCAAGTTTACTTCAAGTTTCAACTTCGTCCTGGAGTGATTGAATTAGGTAAATTACACATTCAAAAATTAAACAGGATTTAATTATCATCATCATCATTATTATTATTATTATTATGTTCTTTTGAGCAATATGGCAGACACAACACATTAGAAGATCATGATGTTTCAAATCCACCATCACTACCTGAAGAAAGCAATGAAGTAGGTCACATTGATGAGAAGATAATATCAGGTAATTCCAAACTGTGTAAGTATGATATTTGTGTCTATAAGTATTTATATATGTATGTAATGAGATACATCTTATGACTTTATAATCTATACATTTTTAATTGACAACTTTATATAACCCTGAGTGCTTTTTAAACAATTACTTCTTTACTAAAAGGATCATAGTAGCATAGTATGACTCTCATAAGAATCTACAATAAGTCGATTATATATATATATATATATATATATATATATATATATATATATAATAAATTGAATGGACACATTCAGATGACAAGTAATGACAGCATCATAAATGTGGAAACAAAATGAAGAGAGCAAATAAAAGGACAAAATTGCATTCAAATATAGCCACAAGATTTGTGAAATTATGAAACAGAATCAATCAGCCAAGAAAATTAATTATCTCCCAGTTATAATAATAAATACCGAAAGCACAACTACCTACTTGTGATATTTACTACAATATTCCGGGAGTACCTGCAAATAAATTTGTATCACCATGTATGTTTCCTTATAATTCTCTTATAGCAATCAATGTGTAGATTTGTTCATTATAGTTTGATGATTTCCTTTGAGGTTTCACACCAGAACACAGAGACACCTATTAAAGTACATACTGGTATCATAGAAATAGTATATAGCACTTCTGATAGTTCAAAACCAATATCACATATTGTGTAGTAACTTCAATTAAGTTGTCACTAGTTTCCATATGTATTAGATGTATATGTATATAGTGTCACATACAGAGTAGTATCTAAATGTGTACATGTGTACACATGTGGACACACTTCACAGTCACCACACATAATTTTATAATTATAGCTTTTATGTAACTTTCTGTTACATAATGTGCATCTTGGATATTATGAGCTCTTACATTCTATTTGTTATTATTTAAAATATAATTGAACTTGGAGATAATTAATTTTTTTGGCTGAATGATTCTGTTTCATAATTTCACAAATCTTGTGGCAGTATTTGAATGCAATTTTGTCCTTTTATTTGCTCTCTTCATTTTGTTTTCACATTTATGATGCTGTCATTACTTGTCATCTGAATGTGTCCTTTCAATTTAATTATATATATATATATATATATATATATATATATATATATATATATATATATACATATATAATCGACTTATTGTAGATTCTTATGAGAGTCATACTATGCTACTATGATCCTTTTAGTAAAGAAGTAATTCTTTAAAAAGCACTTAGAGCTATATAAATTTGTCAATTCAAAATGAGATGTATCTTATTATATGCATATATATATATATACTTATAGACACAAATATCATACTTAAACAGCTTGGAATTACCTGATATTATCTTCTCATCAATGTGACCTACTTCATTGCTTTCTTCAGGTAGTGATGGTGGATTTGAAATATCAGGATCTTCTAATGTGTTGTGTCTGCCATATTGCTCAAAAGAACATAATAATAATAATAATAAAATCCCGTTTAATTTTAAATGTGTAATTTGGCAATTGAATTTTTAGGCTTTGGCGGTTACTACATGGCGTTCAAAAGAGAAACTGTGCTATCACTATGACTATGAGAGCGAAAGACGAATACATCACTACGTGCAAACTGATAATGTTCAGCTTTCTTTACCGAGAAGAAGGAATAAGATATCTTTATTTTCCGTATGCAAAGCTATTGGTGATGCTAGTATGATAGAAGAAACAGACTCTCAATCAGATCTCTATACTAATGGCGTTCTAAGTCAACTATCTCGGCTGCATCCCTTGACGACACAGCGCATTACTGAGTGAACTCGATATATGCATATGCATTGAAGGCAGTGTACTTTCTCCTTGTCTTTCAGAAAAGATTACAATTCTATTTGAAAAATAAACTGACTGTAGATCGCCTACATTTGAAGGTAATATGTATATATATATATATATATATATATATATATATATATATATATATATATATAAGTATTATTCTTATTGTGTAATAGTGGACCATTGTTTATTTTCTTAAAACTAGTAGGACTGATGTTGCAGTGACAATTACACAAGCAAACTTTGTTGTGAAGCTCAATCAAAGAATATCTAGTACAACATTGCTTACCTTCTCAATTCAACTGTTACTTGTAACACTTTACAGTTCAATAAACTTATAGTGACTACCCACAATGTACAGTTTGCTTTATTATGAGATTAAGTAATTGAGGTAATTATAGTCAATTGATTCAATTTTTATTACATTATTTTGAAAATAAGATACAATTACCACTGAAATTGCCATTATTTCAAGACTAGTAATTACTTGCATTTCATTTGTTACCATTACAACATCTCTATATTTCATATGTAGAATATTGTATTCCTTCCTTAACCAATAGACATTCAGGAAGAACTATAAGAAATTAAGACTAAATGTTAGAAGACAAGTTTGACAAAAACTATGTGAAATTGAGAACTTTATAAATGGTTTCAGGTCTAAACGCTTAGGAAGAATCAAAAGTTTCATCAGATGTTAAACTAAGTAACTAAAAATAAAGTTATTTTAAATTTTAAATAATTGTCAGAATACCATCAGGTTATAGGACAACAAAGATTTTGAATGGACATTTGAGTATGTCATATTCTTTCATTTATATAATTTATGTAGCTTTCCTTATTTTCCAAACATTTCAATGATAAAGTGAACATTACAGTGACAGTTATTGCTGAAGTGAAATCATTAGTACATGCTTTTATCACTGAAATGAAAGGTATGTTGTTATAGTTTTCTGAACAACTATATTATTTATATTTTAATTAATAGGGGCATATTGTACATACTTTCAAAGGAGAAGAAATAAACTTACAAAAATAATCTTTGATATGCTTCATAAAAACATTTATATAGGCAGATAATATAGAACTACCTGTTTACTGTATTAATTATTACTTCCTCTCTTTCAGCCTCAGTCATTTAAATAACTTTCATAGCCACTTCCATATGCCACACGTTACCTATACATACTTTACTAAATGTATCAGAAGTGATACAGAGAAATTAGCTAATATCTCAACATAATTATTTAAAATTATCATACGCTCCTAATCATTTGTATCATCATCATGTTGATTGTCACTAGTAGAGTAAACTATGTAGTTCATATAAACTTACTAATCATTGAATGTGTAATAGACAACACAGTAAAAGATTATTACAGAATAGACTACATGACGATACAACAGACCACAAGACTATAGGACAATTTTCCAATAGACCACATCACTACAGGATGATCCTCATATAGTCACAAAATGGAACCTACCAGGCCACCACATAAGTATAGCATGAGTGCTTTTTTTTTCTAAACTAGACAAAGTTGTTGCTTTCTAGTGTCTAATAAATACAGCAATAAAATGTTGTATACTAAAGCTATATGTATGTACCATATTGAAATCAAGAAGTTATCTCATTTGTATGAATTTCTATTACATTTGCACTACATCTAGAATATTGATCATATGTAAAAGTTCCTAAACAAACAGATATACTTCACAATCAGTAAAATTTTCACTTCATCTAATTTGCTATTACTTAAGTACTCCAGATGAAGATAACAACAATGTAATAAATAACGTGACAACATCCTGTATCTATAATTACATTGTAATAATATTCATAGTACTCTATATTACAATTAAGAGATCTGTTACAAAAATAGTACAGTTCTGTATATTTTAGCCTAATCATCAGCTTTTCAAATGTCATAAAATTACACAAATGGAATAGATTATTGTAACTGTAAAGTAGATATGTTTCAGAATACACCTAGGTTTTCATATACAGTATAATGTTGAAGTCCACTTTATGTATTACTAGCTTCTATATGTAAATGTACATTGTTCCATGTAAACAAAGTTATACAGTTTCAATACCAGTAAATTAACCAAATGTCATTAATTACAAGCCTGGTTATTACACTACTCCACACCTGTTCTATATATATATGGTATTCTCATAATGAATACTATCAACATTATCTATGTACTCTTAATAGAAGGAATTTATCTTTTATTAAAGGGTTATATAAAGTTGTCAATTAAAAATGTATTATCTTTTATTAAAGAAGGAAGTGACTTATAGTGTAGAGTTCATAAATCTTATGTCATAATTGTTTGATGTTTGTCCCATTAATGAATGATAAGTTGATAATAATAATTTATAATTAGTTTATTATATTTAGAGGAACAGTATATGATCATTAAAGAACATAATCTACTTCATCTGACAGGAGTAGTAGATAATTTAGGTCCTCTTTCCCTTTGAAGCAGTGAATGAAGACTTACTACAATATATCATGACTCGCAATAAATGGAAAAACAAGTATTCTTGTATTAAAGTACCATTTAAGTTAATATTATCATAATTATAGGTTGTCAGGTAATGCTCTCATGTACTCTTTCAGTCTTCAACAGCAGACAGTGTGGAAGTATCTCTGAGAAATGCGTGTTCATAATCTACAAGTAGAGCTTAATATTGTGTTTGACAGTAGGTTATCAAAAACAATTAAAGCTAATCATTTTTGTTCAAAAGACAACTTTTAAAATTATATTATAATAAGTATTATATAGGAACTCTGTTATTGACTTGTAAACCACATGTTGATTGTATAATGTTGAACAAGAGCTATGAATGATTGATTATCTATGATGTAAGACAACATTACTATATACATGGATAGTTATTAAAATGTCTATTACGGACAACTTTAAACGTTAATTTATCAGGAATAACTCTTTCTTCCTAATATTCAGGGTAAAGAGACCACACCTAATTTTACGATTGCCACAACAACACTCCTATGCATAGGATAGTTATAAAAATGACTATTACAGACAATTTCAAACCTTACGTTACCAGCAATAACTCTTTCTTCCTAATATTCAGCGTATAGACATCATATCCACTTTTTCAGTTGCCACGACAACACTCCTATGCATAGAATAGTTATAAAAATGACTATTACAGACAATTTCAAACTTTAAGCTACCAGCAATAACTTTTTCTTTCTAATATTCAGTGTAAAGACACCACACCTAATTTTACAGTTGCCACGACAACATTCCTAAGCATAGAATAGTTATAGAAATGACTAATTTTAAACCTTAACTTACCAGCAATAACTCTTTCTTCCTATTATTCAGGGTAAAGACATCACATCCACTTTTTGGGTTGCCACAACAACACTCCTATGCATAGAATAGTTATAAAAATGACTATTACAGACAATTTCAAACTTTAAGTTACCAGCAATAACTCTTTCTTCCTAATATTCAGCATAAAGACACCACACCTAACTTTACGGTAGCCCCAACAACACTCCTATGATATAGAATAATTATAAAAATGACTACTACAGACAATTTCAGACCATACGTTACCAGCAATTACTCTTTCTTCTATATATGCAGGGTAAAGACACCACACCAAATTTTACAGTTGCCATGACAACACTCCTACACATAGAATAGTTATAAAAATGACTATTACAGACAATTTCAAACCTTAACTTACCAGTAATAACTCTTTCTTCCTAATATTCAGGGTAAAGAGACCAAACCCAACTTTATGGTTGGCACGACAACACTCCTATGCATAGAATAGTTATAAAAATGACTATTACAGACAATTTCAAACCTTAACTTACCAGTAATAACTCTTTCTTCCTAATATTCAGGGTAAAGAGACCACACCCAACTTTACGGTTGGCATGACAACACTCCTATGCATAGAATAGTTATAAAAATGACTATTAGAGACTTACATTACCAGCAAAAATTGTCTCTATAATTATTCTGCCATTTCTGGGAAGAGATACCACACCTACTTTTAAAATTACCGTAATTGTATCACTACATAACATAACAGTTAAGCTAAATAAAAGAGAAATGTATAAAATGTAATAATAGTAATAAACACAGTATAATGACATACTTTACATGATAATTACAAACTTCATTAACATTAACTTAATCCAATGTTAAGTATGTTGTATAACTACTTGAAATAAACTACATTCACATTCAAACTGACATATCAGTTCAACATATCACTCTAGACAGATTATACTAATAAAATGATTAGATCAAAATAAATTGTGACTACTTTTGATGTTCAATTTTGTTTATATTACACTTACCTTAAAGTGTTCATTTGTATTAACTAAGTCTATACATTCTATTCTCTTCTATGTCCAGTATATGAGGTAAATAGATCAGAGAGACTGGGAGCACTAGCTTTGTAGCCATGAGGTATGTTCAAATTTTTAACCCTCTGTGTATATGTAATATTTAAAATGTAAAATGTAAAATGTAAGTAAGAATGATGGAAAGCCATTCCTTGTACTATTTTGAGTCATTATTTCCTCCTGGGATAACTATACAATTACTATGCTAGCAGTGTTATTCAATGTATTCTGTTGTTATTCAGTCAATGTTAGAAGAAATAAATTAAGAACACAGGATATGTGAACAATGTAGGAAGTCAGATAAAATAATATATATTATAATAACAACTGTACAATACAAAGAATATAAAACCAATACATTCAAGAATGTCTTAAACATTTCACTTATTCTCATAATAATGATATCTTTATACATTATGTACTCAGTACAAATACATTTCATCAACAGCTATATCCTCTGATGTCATTGTTCAAAACCTACAAAGTAAGATAATAAAAAAACACTAAATGTTATAACATAATTAACTACAACAGTGACTCCTCAATCATTTTGTCCTAGTCAATATCAGGATACTTTTGAGTGTTTTGTTTATTTTGTGGATAAACTAACACAACTATCATCACAACGTCAGTAACATAACTATAGATATCACAATATAATTATATTACATTACATTATAATGATAGAATTACAGACTTGATACAAAACAAGTTCTTTTTAAAACTAACTCAAACTGGTTTGTAATCAATACCACTATATGTACTGGTATCATTGCTTAACATTAGTCCTATGTACCAAATGTGACTATAACAATGATATTCAACAGTCATTAACTGTTTTGGAACTTAAAGTGTATGTAAGCAAATAATTTATTGCTCTTACCTAACTATGTGTGAATATGAAGGAAAGTATAAAAAAACATTTATATGGAAGGTTTAGTAATTATTATAATTGCTGAACTAACAACTTGTGAAGACCTTGATGATTACATATGTGGAGGATATGTCCAATGAATGTACCACTCTAGCTTATGTATACACATTGACTTAAATTTATAATGCTTGTATATATACTGTAGATCTGGAAGTCATGAGAAATCCCCAAAATCATTAAATATAACTAAGTACTCTGAGTTTCTTTGCATTCATGTCACTAAATAATGTCATTATTATCTTAAAGATCTAACTTAGAGTGGTAAAGTGTATACTTTATATAGTATGGATTATAGGAGAAACTGTCTAATAAAATGTATTGGCATTTTTGATATGTCACTTAACTGAACTCAAAACACACCACACATCACATTTTCTCAATTCTTTCTAGTTTTTAAACACTCAATTATATTTCTTAATTCCAAATACATACACTAAGTACATGTAAGTCTATTGACTCACATAACAAACTATTAATGGAATATAATGAAATCATTGTTATGTACACAACATATACTAGATAACTTTATGTCATCTATTCCAATATTACTTATAGAACACAGATACATAGATTATGTATTTATTATATACATGTGTAATTAGTAATTTAATAATTATGGCTACTTAACTTTTATATGACAATCTCAATGACAGTAGACAGTTATATTATATAGATGTCCCTATTAAGAGGAAGCAACAGATACCCTAACTTTGTTTATTACTGAAGTACAATAAAGACTAGAATATAATGATTTAGACTACATATATATTGTTCATATAGAAAGTGACAATTACCTAACTAATGAAACATTACACAAAATCTTATATCTCTAACAACTAATCAATTCTACAACTAATGAACTACATGACTTGTCATTAGTTTATTATTAATAAGAACAGTTACTACTTTACAGTATCTCATTATATATTATTCAATAGTAAATATCATTTATTGATTAAATTAACTGATCAATTTACTATTCTAGTTGTTTTATAGATGAAAGATTCAATTAACAAACTAGCTTTATTGCATGGACTTTGAAACTGACAAATTATATTTCATTGGACAGTATTATTTATTCTCTTATGATTTATCAAAGTCAACATAATGTTTAATATTATGATAACTATAATTAGGATCTAGTTTATAGGAAATAGTATGATGGATTCCTGACCAGCTGTGACACATTTCACAGTTATTTGGTGAAGTAGGTGTGTTAAATAGTTATGCCATTATGGTCGTAGACTTGGCTTCTTCTATTCTCTTAAAAACATTTTGATGCAATAGTACTGCTAGTAATGTGATTGATCTCATTGACAACCTCTTATAATGTACATAGTCCAGTGCTCATTCTATTTAGTCAAAATTTGATGGCAGTTTACATGATATTATTGTAATTTACTAGCTGGTAGCTCCAGCTGTTACTACTGTGATTAATTCCTTTAACATATCTGGTCCCAATTCGTTTTATAATTGGCATGTAGTTGTTCTGTAAATGTGATTTATCAACAGTAGGTAGACCAACAGTATAGTCTGTCTAAAATATTCAAGCACTGCTGATGGACTAGATTGAACGAATTGAATTACATGACGTATGAATATGAAGGGGACATTCTCTGCAAAATCAAACACTTCTCCAGATCTTACATTGGATAATGTTTACTTTTAACAATTGATTATTAAACAATTATTCTTGATAAATGTACAAGTAATGTTGTTTATCTACACACAGTAAACAAACATGTCAATTATTTATAACTCATATTAACAAAAAGACATCATCATATAAAAGATAATACAGACCTCAATTAAGTCAAATGTACATGTACAATTGTTCCATGTACTTCAGGAAACATAATTATAGTTTTAATATCAGTAAATTTACTACATGTATATGTTAGGTTCATTAATTACAAGCCTGGTTATTACACTACTCCATACCTGTTCTATATGGTATTCTCATAATGAATACTATCAACATCATCTATGTACTTAGTAGAAGGAATTAATCTTTTATTAATAAATAAATTGACTCACAGTGAAGTGTGTTAGAGTTCATTAATTTTATATCATCATTGTTTGATATTTGTTCCATTGATGAATAAGTTAATTATAATAATTTATAATTTAGTTTATTATATTTAGAAGAACAGTATATGACCATTAATGGACACAATCTACTTGGATAATTTAGGTCCTTTCCTTTTGAAGCAGTGAATGAAGATTTTCATGGGTCACAGTGAATGGAAAAGCATTTTTGTAATATAGTTACAATAATCAAGTACATACATATATTAAAAAATGACTATTACAAACAATTTTAAATCTTAAGTTACCAGCAATAACTTTTTCTTCAACATATTCTGTTATTACTGGGAGGAGACACCACACTCATTTTTTAAATTGCCACGGCAACATTCCTATGTATAGAGTAGTTATAAAATGGCTATTACAGACACCTTCTAACCTTAACATATTCTGCCATTTCTGGGAGGAGACATCACACCTACTTTTACAATTTCCATGACAACATTCCTATGTGTAGAATAGTTATAAAAATGACTATTACAGACAACTTTAAATCTTAAGTTACCAGCAATAACTGTTTCTTCAACATATTCTGCTATTACTGGGAGGAGACACCACACCCATTTTTTAAATTGCCATGGCAACATTCCTATGTATAGAACGGTTATAAAAATGACTATTACAGGAAATTTTAAACCTTAAGTCACCAGTAATAACTGTTTCTTCAACATATTCTGCTATTTCTGAGAGGAGACACCACAACCATTTGTTAAATTGCCATGGCAACATTCCTATGCATAGAATAGTTAAAAAAATGACTATTACAGACAATTTTAAACCTTACGTCACCAGCAATAACTTTTTTTTCAACATACTCTGCTATTACTGGAAGGAGACACCACACCCATTTTTTAAATTGCCATGGCAACATTTCTATGTATAGAGTAGTCATAAAATGGCTATTACAGACACCTTCTAACTTTACATATTCTGCCATTTCTGGGAGGAGACACCACACCTACTTGTACATTTGCCACGACAACATTCCTATGTATAGAATAGTTATAAAAATGACTATTACAGACAACTTTAAATTTTAAGTTACCAGCAATAACTGTTTTTTTAACAAATTCTGCCATTTTTGGGAGAAGACATTACACCCACCTTTTAAAATTACTATGACAACATCCCTGTGTACACAAGTATCATAAAAATGACTATTATAGACAAGTTTAAATCTTAAGTTACTAGAAAAACTGTTTCTTTAACATATTCAGCATATTCAATTTTGTTTATATTACACTTACCTTAAAGTGTTCATTTGTATCAAATAAGTCTATACATTCTATTCTCTTTTATGTCCCAGTATATGAGGTAAATAGATCAGAGAGACTGGGAGCACTATCTCCAGTAGCTTTGTCTTCTTATCTGCCATGAGGCATGTTCAATTTTTAACCCTTTGTAATTTCAGGATTAATTATAATAATGAAATGTATAATAAATTTAATGACCACCTCTTATCTATCAGTACAAAATTTGATTACATTGATGTTCACAAATAAACTTATAATCACTTGATCTCAAACTGTTTCTAAATCTACTGGAACTGATCTTGACTGGACAAAGTCATCAAAACTAATGTTAGTCTAAAATGATTGAGTGAATCAGTGAATATTAGAGAAGAACAAACTACCAAATTATTGATACCTTTAATATTTTAAAGTACTCTTATTTGTATGTAATTAAAATGAAGGTATTCAATATCTACATATAAGTCTACTTACTTTAAGGAATGAATGAAGTATATTGGTATTGAAAAGTTGAGTGTCTCAGGAGTTGATAATAACAACTAAATAGTTGATTATATTAAACTATATAATAAAATGGATAAGTTTATAGATCAATATATGGATGAATGGATGTATAAGAAGATAGACAAAATGGACATATAGACAGGTAGAGTAATAATGTGTGAACAAGGAGACTAAGTGATAAATGGATAGATGGACTAGTGAATGGACAAATGGATAGATAAACAAAGTACTAGTAATAAGATAGTTTGATAGATAACTAGATGAATGTACTCTATGTTACATAACATAATGTATTGTATTTAATATCTTCATAACAATGGAGTGATATCAAGTGTCAAATCTAAATGAAAGAATCAGACTCATACCAATACCATGGACTGGGAATCAAGATAGTATAATTAGTATTGGCCTTTGCTTCTGAAGTTTATATTCTCTTTAGTATTCTCTACTTCTTTTTAATAATCATATATTCTGTCATTATCAGGTGACTCTTGAGATAATTCATGTTCAAATGATATGTATTTCAGATACTTGTATTATTGATATGGTAACTCTACATAGTATGTGCTTTATGAACTGGTTTGTGATCATTAGGTTGTCAAAATATTTGGTGAACAGTGTTCATTATAAAGTCAAAGTTAATCCTTTTTCAATGAATCTTTTCTATGGATCTAGATGGGTATGGTCTTTGGTGTGTCTGTCATCAAGACTAGTTGATCATAGTACAGGAGGTTATGACTCATATGGAGATGACTGTGATATCTTAGTATATGACTTTGGGACTGGTTTGTGTTCATTAGATTGCTCGTCATAAAGTTGAAGTAAAATTTCCTTTAATAAACCTTTAACATGGAACTAGATGGTTGTGGTCTTTGGTATATCTAGTGATCAGACTTAATTGATCCTATTATAGGAGGTCATGGTACATACTGAGCAGATATTGGATGACAATATGAAGGTATTGTGATAGGAAGCACTGTTGATAATGTTGAGTTGAAAGGAGATTCTTGTCATATTCTGTGTTGTGTTCTCCTTTGGTTGTTTAAAAGGAAAAAGTCAATTTTCAATATTAGGAACTTTGAAATATGGAGAGCAATTTGTAGATGAGAGATCATTTGATATCATTGTTGGGAAATCTGTTATAAATGTAACAATGATAAAAAGTAATTATACACATATTGGCTTCTCACATAACAATCATTGGGTTTTTGAGACAATACTATCTTAAACTATCTATATTCTCTTAATACTCTTTACTTACTTTGTAATAAACAGATTTCATATCACTATCAAGTGACTCTTTGTAAATTGGACCAGATAAAACCAGGTGAACGAGATGTAGTATATTTTAGTGATATAAACTTGACAAATGATCTGGAGACTACTCCCTACAAAATATGAAGTATCAGCTGAAAATATTATTGATGGAATTCAATTAATAATACGTTTTGAACTGAATGTTGAAAATGTTCATAAACATAAATAGATGCGTGTGGTCTCTGATCTACTTGAGTCAATTATGGTAGAAGGGATGGTAATTATATAAAATATTGTAACCATTACATCTAGTTGTTAGAGTAGGTTGTGTTGACTGCTGATTAAGGAGGGGGGGGGGGGCGCTTCAGGTGTTCAATCTAATTGCATGTCACAGAACAAAGTGGTTCCTTCTTTGAAGGTAGTTCGAGATGATTTGAGCCACACAAATCGTCATATGACGCAATTATCATCACGTGCTAAGAACTGAAGAAACGTATTATCGGTGACTTAGTAACAACTAGCCTAGGTAAGTATGTAAATTATAAGATAATAAGAAAAATTATATGTAGATAGTGTGAATCATATGTCATACAGACGTTTGAAGTACTCAGTGTCCTCTGCATACTTGTATGAGATACTTCCTATAAACGTCTGATTTCCGAGCAAATATACATATTTTTATAATTTAGTGTATTGTTGAGCTGATTCTGATATATAGTCAGTGTTTACAACATTTTATTTTATAAAGTGACATGCATAACACTTTATACTATAACTGATATATTTACATTTATATCTAATGTTTTATTAGAGCTCTAGGTCAACTTAACAGTAACAGTCAAGGGCTGCCAGGTGTTCAATGGCAGCTCAGCTATCAGAAAAAAAGTTATTAGAAGAAGAGCAGGAGAGAATTGTAAGTATATTATTAACTAATCTATTATACTACATGTGTTAGTGTACAATCAATACATTACATGTTATATGATAAATATGATGATGTAGTAAGTGAGTACTCTAACTCTTATAGTAGACTAGTGTCTGGTATTGTTAATATTAGTTGTAGTATAGTCTAATTGTCTAGTTTAAGTTTTATTAAATATAACTACTGTAAAAATATTGTCACTTTGTGTATTATATATTGGACCTGTCCTATAGTTCTATTAGTCTCATATAATACATGTACTTGTTTTTAAGTACATAATTAATATAAACTCAATTATTATTTTTGAGTGCCAAAAATAATAATTGAGTTTATTTTAATTATGACAAGGTAACTAATCTGAATGGTACAACAAAGTCTCACCTTAGTTTCTATGTGGTTCATTAATCATTATGCTTAGGAATGTGATAATTACCTTATTAGAGCCCAGAATGACAGGTATACAAAAGCACATGTGTTCTCAGCAAAAACAATTCCTTGTTTTTTAGCGATACAATAAACTTAAATGAAAGAAAAAACAGACTTATTTACAAAATTTAAAAGATGTGTAAAAGACATCTAGAGCAATGTGAAGTTGAAATAGAACCATAGACTAAATTAGAATACAAATATTATGCTATAGAAGCTAAAGTTTAGCATTATTCTGGACAATCTAATAGATCAAAGCCACACATGTGTCATCAAATCTAGCCTATTATTGCCCAAGACAAATCCTGCAATTGTTAACTAGTGTAGTCTTGTATTTATAGTATATTCATAATACTTATTACATCTTGTTCTTTTTATAAAATATTGTCACTTTCTGTATTGTGTATTTTACCTGTCATATAGTTTTATTAGTCTCATATAATACATGTAGTTGTGTATGATTTACTATTTTTAAATATAATGACTTGTTATATAGGACTATTGTCTTTGGGAGTCTGCTAGATACGGAAATGTACACAAAGTGAAGCAATTACTCCAGAATGGAGCCAACTTTAAATCTTGTCATAATGATGTAAGATCTTATTATAGTATTATTTATTGTTATTATTTATATCTACTAATTTAGTAATTAATTAAAAATACATAGACTTAATGAGTATTGATTGTTTCTAGCTGTGTTTATATTGTGTATACACAGATATATAATTGGATTTATTTCATATATTACAATATATTTGTTTATCATATAGTATGAATTGATTGGATATATACCACCTCCTACAACACCTCATACTATAGCTTACGTCAATGGTCACAAAATAATAGTAGATGTTCTTGAAAATGCAGGAGCTACTCCTGATTATGTAAGTGTATAAAAGTATAGTATGTAGTTGATGTCAATATTTGTAATTACTAGAATACTTGTTTGTTATATTGATATCATGTACATGTACATACTTGTATACAACATGAAAATGTCTCCTAGTTATTATCAAGTCCTAATACACATATCAATACATATATTGTTTATGTCTAGTTTTCTCCATACTACCTTTCTTATTACTAGCTACTAACTATAGTATTAGTTTAAAGCATATTATGTCACACTAAGATACAGCATACAGTGTCAACAATTGCCATCATATTACAGTTATAAAAGAAGTTGTCACAAATTATATAAACAATTGATGTCACAACAGTGACACCCACATCCATTCCTCACAAGTGTATATATTAAATTCCAATGCTACTAGAGCACAGAGTTAGCATTCTTTGTTACCTAATCTTATACCTTGTTAGAAGCCTAATTTTAGTCCATATCAATATCAGGAGCTGTTCATATAACAGATACAATATTCATTTTAATAGAGATCCTATCATTCCATCTACATTTAGAATAATATGTAGTCATCTTTGAGATTTAGTACAAAGTATTCAGTAAAATTGATAGACTTGTGTCAAACATTTATACAATAATTATTAGAAGAATACATGTATATATAAAGAACTGGGAAATTAATTAGTTGTTTGTTGTACTAGTCACAATTATATGTAATTAAACTCAACACTTGTATATACTGTTGTATTTATTATGATGTATATTATCTGTATTTACTTGTTATGATTTATTAGAATGAAATTATGTTAGCAGCTGCTGCATTTGGACTATCAAACATCTTAAAAGACAGTATTCAGAAGAAGGCAAATGTAAATTATCAGGACAAACATGTAGTAAGTTATCATCTTATAATAATGAACGATTGTTTACTAGTAACAGAAGTTAAGAATTCTGAACGATTGTTTACTAGTAACAGAAGTTAAGAATTCTTATCATTAATTTGATGACTACTAGTTTGTGGATATAATGTATTAATATAATATAAAGTTATAAATATAAAGTTGCTATTCTATATATGTGACCATAAATACAAAAATGATGCCTAATGGACAAGCAAATTTAGAACAAACGCTTGTGTAGAAAGACTGCTATGCATCCATCTTAAGCAAGAAGTCAATTTAGTTTACATTGAGCTTGTCAGATGCTGAATTTTAATAACTTCCTGTTCAAGATGGCTGCATCAAGTGTTAGTTCAAAATTTCTTTGCTGTTAGATACTATTTTCATATTTATGGTGACATATAAAGAGTACTTTATCCATTTAGTCTTATATATTGTTAGCTTTATTGTGAAGATTTCTTGTTCTACAAGTTTTAGTTTGTTAATTGTCTAGTATTGTTTATTATTGAAGTTTTAGGTATAGTTATGCTTCTACAAACAAGTAAATAGAGAAAATTTCTAAAATAGAAGCAAATTTATGGATGGGTATTGTGTAACATCAGTCTATTATAAAGTATCCCAAAAAGATAGTATGATTGCAATTTCATCATCCCTATATATAAATAGCACAGTCATAGAATGCAACAACATATCACTGGTATTATTGAAGTGATATAAATGTGATTGGTTAATATCTTAAATTATTTGTACCACCGGTGCTATTATATAGAGATGATTTAATTTCAATCCTTACTAATCCTAGACTCCAAAAGATGCTGGAGTTCTTGGTGAGAATAATCTACCAACTTTATCATTCCTATTACAAGGTTAATAAATTTTTCTGATGTTTTTTACTACATAGTACAAATAAGTTTGGACACTAGCTTGTGACACCTTGTTACACAGACCAGGCCCATAGCAAGCTATTTTTAGTTGGTCAGGCCAGGATGTGGGTGTAACCAATTAAACACACCCTATTGGCATGCCCAGTTTTCTATTTTGTTTTTTTTTCTCAATATTTTGAAAAGATGCTACTACGATGTTCGGAGTTACTAATAAATTCATTTACTATGACTTTTGTATCAAGTAAATCAGTTCTATCCTTATGTACTGTGTAGGATCATCAAGTAATGTAGGCGCTCTTGCATAATCTTTGATCTAAGGTATGTTTTAACACATCTTAATGTGCTGCATAATCTTTCCAATGATGAATTGGTAGCTGGGATCACTAACAGTAGCTGCATTAGGTGCTGTACTTGTTAGATAATAGAAAGCTGGCCAGAAGAGAGAGATGCTAAGTAATCCTTGATGTTGAATATTGTGATGGTTTCGTTATCTTTGAAATTAGCTGCAAGCACTCTTAGCTGGACATAAAATTCGAATGCCAGGGTTACCACTTGATGGAATAGTTTCTTTCAATTTCTGGAAAATGCCTTCCCTTCTTGGAGAACATTTGATAAGCTTACTAATTTCGTGAGTAAGTTCAAGAGCATTCTTCATAACCTTTGATTTTTTAAAGTGTCGCAAGCTGCCAAGTTAAGGGTGTGCCCATAACAGTGAGTAAATATAGCTTTTGGTTCAACTTCACTTATCCTTTTGGCAATACAACTTCTGCTCCCTGACATAGCACTAGTACCATCATAGCATTGTCCTCGTAATTTCCCAATATTCAAGTTAAATCTTTGAAATAGTTCTATTATGATAAACGTTAATGTTGCTGCATCAACAGGGTTTCATTTAGAAAAATGGACAAGGGTGTGTGGCAAAATAATACTTAGAGAAAATTTAGGGGGCAAAGGAACTGTGTGCGTCAGTGCACCCTCTAGGGGAGTCTGGACGCATCCCCTCCAGAAAATTTTTGATTTTAGACCCTCTGCGATTGCTTCTCGTACATTTCCAGACCATTTGTGGTTTTCAAATGACATGGAACAGAAAGAGTAGAAGATTAGCAGTTTAAGTTAAAAACTGTATATTCTCCTTGTGTTTAGCCTAAGGTTGTCTTATACTGTATATTCTTTGTGTTACGTTTCAGTTCTGTATTCATTACATCCAATTACCCCTTGAAAAAAAATTGCTAACCTAATTTCCAAGGGGGGGGGGGTGAGACTCTGGCAAGTTGGGCCAATTCCCCCCCCCCCCCCCCCTAAATGAAACCCTTATCAATTGAATAAACTTGGTATAAACCTAGAAATTCCTCATGCACTTGGAAATGATCGGTCACCCAACATAGAAATATAGTAACCTGTTTTTTGTTGGAAACATCTGTGGTTTCATTTGCCATTACAATAAGAAATGGTGTTGATTGGAGTGTAGAAACTATATTACGTAGGATTGAAACACCCATTATTTTAATCATTTCATTTTGTATAGTAGCACTGACATAAACATCTTTTTGTTTCAAATACTATGCCAATATCTGATCTTGTTCAGCATTCATTTTTAGCAGTTGAATAATATTGCTGTCACACTCATTTTTGTCACCTCTCAATGGAAGTGCCTGTTGACTGAGGAATTTCAAACAATTCATTCTTTCATACAATGCATGTTCATTTTTCAACTTTGATGCATGTTGCTGTGACAGCATCTCACCAACATCAGGAACTGTACATGGAATTGTTACCAATGTCTCCACTGCCGCATCATGGCAGGCACTTTGCTCATGGTATCTAAATGCAATAGTGGCATCTTTCCAATTATGGAAACCATGTGTGACAAATGCTAGATCAGCTCTAGTACTGGACTTCATTCCTTTTATTTTAAAGCTCATTAAACACATATGACTAAAGACAGATTCAATGGATTCACTTATTAAACCAACCTGGCTGAAAGCTTCTTTCTACAACCTTAGACTTTCCAAATGGCCTCTTTGGAAAATGAAAAGCTTTTGGTTGATGTGGTTTTGATGGTATAACCACATTTTCATTAGTTATCAAAACAGATTGAGAACTTGAAGCAATGAATTGTACACACACGCACACACACACACACACACACATGTGTTTTACATAAAACCACACCCAACAATGCAATAATAATATTAATTAATTAACGTCAGCAAAGTTGGTCCGGCCCAAACCTGACCAACCGGACCGTCTCCTATGGCCATGACACAGACTATCATTATGTCATTATAGTTTCCTTTATGTGCTCCTAATACTCTTTTTAAAGGTCACTTAGCTAAGATGATATAGCCCATAAGCCAAAAAGGCATTACTAATGTATCAGTTATATCCATATATGGAAATAGATACAACTGTGATTTCAACAAAAGTTAGTTATGAAGTTGTATGCTTTTTAATGATGCTCATGTACTCCTGATAGTACACAGGAAACATTCTCAATCTTCTACTGTCTACTATTAGGATATGAATATTATCAGTCAAATATTTAGTAATATTCCTAGTAATATAAAGAGAGTTAGTGGCTAATCAGATAAGATTTTGAGATAATCATTGTATATTATAAGAACCACAATCATAGCTACCAAGTTTCACGAAACCTATTCAGTATGCATTTTCTTGAATTTCAGTATTTTATTACTGCATTTCAGTATATTTTTTCCAAGAATGTCACACCAATATTTTTCAAAATTAGCATACATTGCAAAAGAGATTATACATTAAATTTATAGGAAAGATTACTTTCATTTGTGCATGACTTTGCCTTAGCTAGTAGAGAGTCACTGAATGATGATAGCTCACAACACTGAATTGCCAACTGCAACTGCACTAATGTCATCCATGCTTAGGCTGGAAAATGTGACCCAATCCGTATTCTACTCCGTAATTTCCGTATACCGTATTTTATGGCACAATTCCGTACGAAATACGGACAAATCCGTACGCTTGGTAGCTATGCACAATGTAAACAAAAGATGGACTTCTAGTAAAACCTCTAAACTGTCATTATTATAGCAAATAACATAAAATGTTGTTATGATATGAATAATGTCACTATGATGTAACTGATTGACTTTATATATTTATCTACTGTAGTATTGATAGTTATCCCATAAGTTCCCATTGATGATTACACTCATCATTAAAAACGTGGGCCTTATTAATTACCCATGATGAGTATCTACCTTACATAATTATAAGTAATTAATTTGTAAGCACGTTTTTTTATTGTTTTTTTCTTTCTATAGTATCATCGGACTGCTTTGCATTATGCTTCAAAGGAAGGACAAATTGAGATAGTACAGTTACTATTAACAGCTGAGGCAGATCCTAATATTTGTGATGAGGTTTGTATTATGTATAGAGATGGTTTATATTTTATATACTTGTGTATTCTGTTTACTCCATATACATGTATGTAATACTACTATACACTCTCCAAGTTGAGAAGAGCTACTCAGGCATGTAAATAACTTTGCTGTTTTATGTGCTATCCACATGGGACTTGGACCAATCAATTCAGCTTGCATGCAAATGCATATTTTGTAGATAAAATTTGGCTCTATAGTGTATAGTAGTATTATATACATGTACATGGAGTAAACAGAATAGTAGTAAACTATAAAGCTCCATACATTTCAATGGCATACTTTCATGATACTTCAAGTTTTGTACCTTTAAGGATTTAATGAATAACTATTTTCACCTTAAGAAGTCCGCCGTCTGTCACATGGCAATTCAAAATTATAGTTGTAATTATATGAACAGATGTTTTATTATAACAATTATTATTATTAAAATAATAACCAGGTATTGTCTTAAGGCAGCTATAAAGCCACCAAGGCTCTGAATAAACATAACCTTTTTATCAAAGAAGGAGGCTGAGAATGCCTGATAGAGGTAGTAGATTTGGCTTTACGATCAAAATCATCAATGACAGGCATTGTTTCAGAGATCCTGAGTCTATTTACACCTGTAGAGTTCCTCAAAATAGTCATAGACACTTGCAACAACCTCCTTTGTTTGTGACCTCAGTCTCTTTTCCCTTTGATATCTTCACGAACACAAGAGAAATTGTGGTGTGTTTGCATGCCATGCATGTGAACTAATAATGAATATGAAAGTGCTTGACCTCTCTGAGGTCTTATCCAGAGACTTTCTTTATTCTTTTTAGCCTCCTCAAGTGACCTATACCACAGAATGCAGACAAGAGATATCTCACATGATATGCAAGATGATAATTGATGACTCATTTTCTATTCGATCAAACGTTGCCATCTACTGGGTACTTTGCACTCTAATTGACAAAAGCTCCAACACTTTCCAACTTCTTAGTAAACGTTAGTAATTCTCCAATTATAGCTTTGGTGCCAGTATTTTTAGTTTGCACTCAATGTATCGACAAAGATAACTGCCAAAATTTAATAAAACTCATAATTTTCCAAAAAAGTATTTTTACAAAATTCTCACTTTAAAAAGTTGGAAGATGTTATAAGCTGTATGCTTGAATTGTTGAATCTTCACTGAAAGCTGTGCTTTTTTAAAAAGGTTTTTCAGACTTTTAAATCTTTTTGTTCATTTGACTGTCCTTTTGGCAGTATTCGTAAGAAGTACAGAAGTTTTGCCACCATCCACTATAGCTTGGTGGCTACCAGTGCTGTTTTTGCTGAGTTAAAGCAGTTTAAAGCCATTTGCCCGGATCACAGACACACACACACACTGACAGACTCGCTATGCACCCATGAGCAGCGAGGTTAATTATAATGTACTTCCATGCTAATTACATATAATAGGAGAGGAAATGTGTGCCTATCATTAGCACGACAAATCTGCATATTGTCAGCAGTGATGTCTATATTAGAAAGATGCCTCTAGTAGAAATGTTAAAATATAATGTCACCAATCCTACCTACTATATTGTAGTTATTCATATACAGTACAGATGTCTCTCCTTTGTCTGTTATCTTTCATTTGCATCGATTAGGAAATTTTTAAACTTTATTGTAATATTGAACAGTAATTAGTAATTGAATTGTAGTCACATTCACATTATCTATTGTTTATTCTTTTTTAGTATCAACAGACTGCTTTGCATTATGCTTCAAGTGAGGGACATTCTGAGATAGTTCAGTTACTATTAACAGCTAAGGCAAATCCCAATATTTGTGATTTGGTATGTATTACATATAGAGATGGTTCATATTACATGTACTTGTTTATTATATTCACTCCATGTACATGTATGTAATACTACTAGTATATATATTATATCAGTACAGGATATTTAACAATATACGTGAACATCACTAAACATGACACAGACAACATGAATCAGCAAACTTATACTGCCCTAACTCTTGAACTAAATTGTCATTTCAATATCTTGTATTCAAGCTTTATAATTGTTAAGAGAGTAGTAAGATATTCTATTAAATTAACATGGCAGATCTTTTCTTAAAAGTTTCTGTTACATTATGTTACTCCAGAACAGCCAAAATATAATAGAAAGTTAGCCTCTTTCCATTCTAATTAATTAGGAACTAGTAAAATATTTTCGGACCCAGAGGGTGCTTATTATTAGAACATGCAAATATGTATTGACAGAACTATGTCTACATTGGAGAGGTGCCTATAATGAAAATCTTAAAATGTATTCACACCAATGCAACTTATGATGTAGTGATACATACACAATACAAGAGACGTATTCTTTGTCATTTTCTTTTATTAGCAAAGCTTAGCTAGTTTTTAAATGTAAAGAAGAGTTAGTTAGGGTCCTATTAGTTTAATGTTTGTTCAATAGTACCAGGAACATACAAGAATTATCAATAAGTGTTCAACTGCTGTTATGTTTGTGTTCTAAACATTATTTAAATGTGTTCAATAATTATTCCATATAAGGGATATGCACTTAAGTTCACAGTACTGTTAAGAATGTCTTGGAAACAATGAATAGAATTGCTATTACCAATGGTGAGGAAAATGAAGAAACTAAGAAAAAGGTCTTATGCATCGAAAGAGTGTTTAGAAGAAGTTTGCTTAGAGGTTCTTGAAGCTTTTGTCATCAAGGAGATGGAAATAGTTGAATAACTTTATATTTTTTTATAAGAGAAGCTCTTTAGCAATACATGAAAACTAATCTTAGGCTTGACGAGATGCTGGAGTCTATTGAGAATGTTGTACTAGCTCTTTGTTCTCATTTGTAAGGGTAATGAACAGAACTTTCTTTGCTACATAGTACAAAAAAATTAGGACACCAATACATGATACCTTGTCCACACAGATGACGAGTATGTAGTATAAATTTCTCATATGTCCTTTCAGTACTTTTTAAAGCACACTTTGCTAAGAGGTTACAGCCCAGAAGCCTTAAAACTATAAAACACTTAGTAATATCCAATAGAAATAGTTATAGAAGTTAGAGGTTCTTTGCGATGTTTGTATATTCCTAATGAACACACTATGTCAGTAATATGTGATTTTGTGTAATATAAATAGGATCTTCTGTTGTTATTAAATCATTTATTACATTTATAGTGGGGACATAGTTCACTTCATGCAGCATACTGGCATCATGAAATAGACATTTTGGAGCTCTTATGTTCCTTAGGAGGAGATGTAGACCAAGTTAAAAACGTAAGTGATAAATATAATAATATATTTACTGTATATGATGACAAGGACATAGTGATCTTACATGTTATGATATATTATAAACATGACCTAATTATATGTTGGTACATGTCACAGATATAATATACTATTTATTTTAATAGGATGACTTACTTTTGACTTCAGCTAAAAATGGTGATATACATAATGTAAATGTAGCACTTACATCAGGTGCTAATGTCAATGTTCATTTTCTCTATGTTCATCCATTTGTGGAGGTTAGTATACTGATTATAGTATATGTATTGTTAATAGTAGTTGTGGTCTATTAGTGAATACATTAGTACTACTGTAAGGTCATAAAATTGGAGTGTTGAAACTTCTTGTTTTTTTGAAAAATTCTATTATTCATGCAATTAAATTTGCATGTTAAATTTTGAGTTAAATACTTTACAAACAAATTAATGAAAAATATTTACTTTATTGCACATTAACTTAAAGGTTTATTGATACTAAACTACATATAATACAAACTAATATTAGAAGTAATAGTAATGGGATATCTATTATTGTTATATTAAGGCATCATGTCATGAGATACAGGTAAACACAATGTACAGTGACTAACAAAAAATGTACATTCTATGACAATTGATGTTTGATTGAGCAATCAACATTGTGACAGGTCATACAATCACTACAAATGTTATGTGCTCTAATTAAGTAGTATAAAATATCAATTTTTCTGAAAATAGCATTTAGCCAGCCATATTAACTTTAATTATAATACCTGTGTTTTATGTGGGTAGTCAATTTATTTATTATCTTAGGTACTGAGATGATAACAATTTATGTCTAAAGGAAACTACTGTTTTTGTTTTTTCTTTAACTATGTAGATATTTAACAGAAACACGATCATAAATAATTAAATGATAAGGCCAAATGCCACAAATATCTTAGGGACATGAGGGCTATTTTAAGTTTACTAGGATGAATTCTGAAACAATCTGAGATAGTAAAACCATATATGTGTCATATTTGTATATACAAATCAAAGAAAATATATTTTAAGTACATGATACAGACAATATGAACTAGTATTTTTATTGCCTGCTATCATAGCTGGTGATCCTAAATTGTCATTTCAATATCTTTTATTCAGGCTATAATTCTTTTTTTAGTAGCAATCTATTGTTATCAATTATTAAGACAGAACGACTTGGTATCAAGAGTTTCTGATAGTTGTTAGTCCACAACTGACAAAGTATAAATTGTTGTAGTCTACAACAAAAATTTTAGTCTATTTCCATTGTAATTAATTAGACACTCATGAAATTAATTAAGGAAACCAGAGAGTGACTATATTACAACAAGCAAAAGTATGTATTGTCAAAAGTGATTTCTATATTGAAAGGTGTTACATTAGAAATGTTAAAACAAAATGTCATCAATACTACCTACTATATGGTAGTTATTTATATACAATACAGATGTCTCCTTTGCCTGTTATCTTTCATTATCAAGCTTATTTTTTTTAAATTTATTGTAGTATAAACAATTATTAGTATTTAATTTGTAGCCACATTATTTTACTGTTTATTTTTTCTATAGTTTTATCAGACTTCTTTGCATTTAGCATCACGGAAAGGTCATGTTGAAGTAGTTCAGCTACTATTAACAGCTAAGGCAGAACCCAATATTTGTGATAAGGTTTGTATTATGTATAGAGATCGTTTTTATTACATATTCTAGTGTATTGTTTTTACTCAATATACATTTAGGTAATACTACTAGTATGTATTATATCAGTACAGGATATTATAATGATATACATATAGATGTACATCACTAAACATGATACAGAAACATGAACCAGCAATCTTATGCAACTCCTGCCTTAACTGTTGAAGCTAAATTGTCATTTTTAATGTCTTGTATTTGGGCTTTGTACTCAATTAGAAATTAGCTTTTGAAGAGTGCCAACATTCTATGCAAGTAACTCTGGTTTAACTATGGATACAGCACCATTAGTTCGTGCCTTTTTTCACAGATGACGTGCTTGCAACTTGAACATTATTCGGTCGACAATACCTACCCAACGACTATGACACTCCATTGCCTTTAAAATATTCACAGTTTCTCTCTCAATCTCTGGATAACTAGTGGCAATTATCATGTCATATAAATTCATAGATTTGTGGGAGATTCTTCTAGACAACACTGCCTAATAGAATGGCTATTAGCTCTCACACACAACTCTTCAGCAGGGTCTTGCCTTTCTCAAGCCTACCAAAGGGCTGTCACTCTTTTTAACAACATTTATGTGTGCTATAAATTCCTATTTGGCTATAATATCAGAGCTCAGACACAATCTGACCAGAAGCTGCCTAGCCTATCTTCATAATATAGTTTGGAGGCAGATCACTTGATAATGAAGGCTGGGAGGACCTATAACTATGTTTTTCACTTGCTAGCAACAGCTGACCCAACTCTGTATTAGTGGAACTAAATCCTTCTCTATTAATTTCCTTTATAGGCCCAACCTTGCTAAGCAACATTTTGAGCCATGCCCATTGTGCCTGGAGGCAAATCATTTAACAAAGGCATGTGTGCTAGCACCCTTAGTTCACTGATTTCTTCAATTACCCTCTTCCATAACAACATCATCCAAGAATCAGCCCTCTCCCAATGGAATTCAAATATTTATCTCATAGAATCCAGGGTGCTTGTATGCTGCCTGGTACCTGCTGTTACAAATGCCAGTAGTTTCAGACACGGCTTCTTCATTGCCCTTGATTACTCTCAGCATTGATTGCACAAGTTACATTAAGAACTAAGTCTCCTAAATGACCTCTATAGCAGATCCTTCTAAATATGATTTATAATGAAAAATGCTAACCTTAAATTTTGAATTATATTGTATATGTTACAATAATTCATCTTACAATAATTAATCTTTCATTATTACTATTAAAACAAAAGACCAACCTTACAGTTAGATTTATTAGACAATAATCACTGATATACCTTTAACAGTTGCTATCATGTCTTCATTAATGTTATTGATGTAGTCAATTGAATCAGAGCACACATGATTGTAGCTGAATCACATGATATGAATTTTATTTTAGTCAGTTAATAAAGTTTGTTGGACTTTACCTTTCATAATCTTATTATACTCTTACAAAATTTTCCATTTGACCATACTCTGAGTATTGTTGACCAGGTGTTTAAATGAAGCATTTTACACAAGTCAGATATTGTAGTTTAGAAATAATGTGAATAGACAAATAATGATATCATAATTCTTTACAAAGGTCAATGGGTGTGGTTTGTGATGTGGTTTCTTTGTGTGCTTATATCTTTTTTCTTCAATATTGAATTTGTGTGTCTTAATTTGTTAGCTTGTTTAGTGACTCAATAATAATGTCATATAGTGACATCATGGAATGAGATATAGCTAATAAAGAGGATATGTTCCTACTAAAGTTTGTTTGTCGCATGTGTTAGCTGCTGTTGGTAGTTTATATTGAATATGTACAACATATTGTGTAGTTACTTGTCATATTATACAGTGTAATACAATTGTTGTGATGGAGTGTACTGATGACTGGTTTCATTGACTATGTAGTTTACTGTCTAATAGTTTCTTATTTTTTTATTATTTAACTTTGCTTCTTATATTTCCAGATAGGACGTACACCTGCACATCTTGCAGCAGAGGAGGGACATGCTGACATAGTAAAATTGTTAATTGAAATGGGACAAGCTAACATCAATGCTAAGGATTTGGTAAGTCACAGTAATTGTCTTACAAAGCATGTCATTGTGTCAAATTATGACCAATCAAGTAATTTAAAATACATCATTTGTGGTTAACAAATTAATAGGACTTAAGGTGATTCAGTAAGAAACATACTCTACAGCAACTGTTCTTTAGCAGTTATAGATTGTTTTAATAATTAAAATTATAGTACATTTAAATGATAACACAAATGCTTATTATTGATGAACTTCATTTAAGTCAGTAAGTGAATGACCAAAAACTTGTACCTTCGTTATGTCATTTGTAACATAGTGATGAGGCTATTCTCATTTCAAAGAGTGGAGAAAGACTTCTTGTCAGTCATAGTCACTACAAAATACAATATAAATACACATGCACTGTGTTTTACAAGCAAGCAACATAATACAATGATAGTTTAGTTGTAATAAGTGGTCTCAGCACTACATCCTTCGGTGTTTCTTATTAGCAAAAAAATGCTAAGCATTCGGTAATGTCTTGGTATTTGAATGCACTACAATATTTATTTTTCACATTACTATATATAGTAATATAAATAAGACATATTGTTGTACATATAGTTGACTGTGAACCTACAAGCATGTTGTATGATATAAATGTATCATTGTAGACTGTGAGTGTACTCATACAAACAAAGTGCATGTACATATGATGTTCCAAAGATATTCTTAACAATCTGTACCTTGTAAGGTTGTCATTATTGTGTACAGCTTGTTTATTTGAAAAATCAGGATTAGTTTCTTGAAAATTACAGAACAGTGAAGTAGTGTAAATTTGCATAATATATTAGTATTGATGATGTCAACTATTTGTTCACGTAATAATGATGTAATGACACTCCAATAATACACTGGTCATACATTTAACTTCTTACTAGTGTCTGTGATATAAAAGAACATAATGTATCTTTTATTTTATTGGATCCTTATATTTACTTATTTATTGATAACTGGTTACATTGACTGTATATTTTATTGTCTAATAGTTGTTCTTTTGTAAGTAAATAACCTTGTTTATTATGTTCCTAGAGAGGATGTACACCTGCACATTATGCAGCAGAGGGAGGACATACTGACACAGTAAAACTGTTAATTGAAATTGGACAAGCTGATATCAACACTAAGGATAGAGTAAGTCACAGTAATTGTATTACAAGACATATGTTTGTACCAAATTATGACCAATGAAGTAATTAAAATTATTTCATCTATTTCATAAGATATTCTTTTACTATCTGCATTTTGTAAAGTTATTATCATTGATTTTCTTGTAAGGTTGTAATCATTTTCTACTATATCAACAACTTCTTTGTTTGGCAGTCTAAAAGTTCATTTAAGTAGTGTACATTTATAAAATGCATTTTCATTGATAATGTCAACCATTTGCTAAAATACCATGTCACAGTTTTTATTTCATTAACTGATGATTACAATTACATGGATACATTTTGGGTTTTGTGTATTGGATGAATGTGATGACTAATAGCAAACTATTACAGTTGAAATATGTTCACCTAGTTCAATATTACAGACATAGCATGGCATTATAAAAAAAATCATAACAATTACTGCATTATAATAATCATATAATGACGTGTGGATAGTACACTTGCCATACAGTTCACTTCTTTGTTCACTATCAAATGAATGTGTTACTTACCAGTAGTAGATTGAGTAACAGATATACCATTTCTTGAGTAATGTAATCATGTTTGTCAACACAACATAACATTGCAACTTGTAATACCTTACAAGTATTGTTGTTGTTACCATGGTGATCAATACAGTAATTTAAAATTGACAATGAGTTTTAAAGATGGTTCACCTTTTGCTGCATACTTTGCCATATATATACCATAAGTATTTACATCAATAATTAATAGAACATCAATATTGGTATTCCAGTGTGTAGTTAGGAGGGATCATTTATAAAAGTAATTAAAGTCGTTTGAACAATACTGTTAGATATTTTATTACATGTGATAAAAGAATGAGATACAGTTATAATGTTGTACAGGGCTGGGTACCAACTTAATTGTATATTTACCTTTTAATTTACCCACTCCCTTTAAATATTTTGGGATTATAATGACAGTATGTTCTTTCGTTCTCTGTGTAGCCTTTTTCTTAACTTCACACACACATTACTAGGTTCAATGCCTGCATGTATTGCTGGACAATCCACTAAGACTTTGTCCAATCCTTTGAAGACAGATATCTTTTCCTTGGCAATGCAACCTTGTTTTCATACTCAAGGGTTCCTAGAAACTGTCTATCAGCAATCAAACAGTTACAGTTTGTTTCACAGATACACATGTATACAGCTTGAGTGTAACATTACTTTAGACCTTTAAAAAATCTATGAAATACTTCAATAGATATGATGTTGTACAAAATTTGATATTGCGTGACATTTCTAAAATGTGATCAGAGTACGATGAGGTACTGGTAATCACCATTAATTGTTGCAAGCATTGTTGCATATTGACCAATATACATATTTTAGAATAAGTTTTCTACTATCTTATATTTGAATGTCAATTTTAAATTTTTCAAATTATTCTTTGGCTCCCTATCTAACAGCTGCTTCTTTTAATAATTAAAAAGTACAATATCATATCAGTTGCAAATTGGCTCATTCATGGCTATGGGTACTACTCAATATAACATCAATCCCATAAGTATATAACTAGCTGGATAATAGACTTCATAGAAGTAGAATGATGTAGGACTAAAAGAAGGTCAGGTCAATCATTATCATCTGAAGAGTGTCCAGAAAATGATTGGAGGATATTTGTGCTTCTAAATTGTTGATACAGTGATACCAATAGTGAGACATGTCCTGTACCTTTGCTACACTCCTTTATGGATGCGTCATAGGCTGCTGAGACGAAAATCTCTGAAAATGGATCCAAGAACTTCAATTGTATGATTATAGCATCATTAGGATTGCTTTTTAAATATATACTTGACTGATAAAAAATATTGGTGATGCTTTATGTTCAATTGCTAATAAGGAATCAAGTAAGGCTTGATAATTGCCAAACAATCATTTATTCATTGAGCATGCATATTTGATCAAGTTGTTAATTTTGTCAGATACAGGGTGTTGATGAACAGTAAAAGGTGGGTCTTTTTATCCAAATACCATTATAGACAACGACATACGTTTTTGGATAATTATTAACCTGTCACATTTCTGCAGGATTTTCACCTAGTAAATGATGAATGATGGTGTCTTCACTTTGTTGGTTATTACGAAGTGGAACATATGAAGAATTTTATGTCTAAACTAATGCAACATCATCATTTGTTTTTTGAATTTCAGTATCCTCTTTATTTGTCACTATTTCTGGTTGTATATCAGTAAATGGAAGGTGAGCAGCACTGGAGACTTGGTCAATTGAAACATCTTTGTAAAAAAAGATTGTTATCTTTCAACTTGGTGTCTTCGAACATATATATATAAACACCCAAGGGTTCTATTAACCTAACATTGAATTGCTATTTCTTATATTGAATTGCTATTTTATTGCTATTGTAAATTTAAAATCAAGAGCTAGACCATTCAGTTCTTCATGTCTTTCATGATGTTGTTGTCTTATTCTTCCTGTTTTCTGTGATGTAAAAGACCAGAAATTATTTGGGTCCTTATATTTAGCTATCATACTCTGTTGTCATCTCTGTTGTTCTTTCTGTCTAATCCAGTTTCCAATTTATTTAGTAAGTAAATTTATATATTGCCTATATTCCAAAAAGTACAGGCAATAAATAGGCTTAATCACTTCAAAATTAATGTGTGTACACAGAACAGTTATTTACTATTTCAATTTTGAAATTTTCATAAAAAGTAATGTTTCCTTTTAAAATATGGCAATTTTTTATATTGGTACTTGTTCTGATGTTTCTTGTCACTGTCAATTCCACACCCAATATGGTTACACTGGCATTTGCCTCACTTTTACTTTTATCTCCATTTACCACCATCTACTACAGGCAATGAAAAATACTAAATTGCAGAACCTTGCCACAATTTCTATAGTTATGGTTGTTTGTTTGCAATTATCATGCTGCCACGACATGTGGACTTGTAAACTGCTTAGAATGAATGGGCAATAACAGTTTATGCAAACATTCTGAGAGTGTTGTATTCTTTGCTAATATTAATATGCACAATGCATACAATTACCAACCACTTTATATGCTTCCTAGCCACCACCACCACCCTTGATAGCTTCACACCAAGACAATGTAAACATTTTACAAAAATGCCTCTTTGTTGTCCACTGAAGTGATTTTCGATAACAGTTTGTACACAATAGCTAGCATGTACAAACTTTTACCTCTAAATATCTTTATAGCAAGTAGTAACAATATTCATAGATGTAATGGTATCATTTGGTTTATTAAGGCTAAAGGGTATTATAACATGTGTATTTTTACCCTTATACATTGTAAGTTGAATTTGAGTGTCTTGATGTCCTATCATGTTTAATGCAAATGTCATAATATGTTATCATTGGATGTAGTATAGCTAAAAAAGGTAGTTTGTTAGTGACTTGTAAGTATATTTTAGTTACTATTTATAGTTTATATTAAGTGTGCTGTATAGGTGGTGTAGTCATAGCATTGGTCAGATTTGATATGATAGTATAATAGTTATAGTTAGTGTGATTTTTGTAATTAAATTTCCTTTCTGTTTTCTAGCTTAAAGAAACACCAGCACATTATGCAGCAATGAAGGGTCATGTTAATGCTCTAAAGGTATTAATTGAACTGGGACAAGCTGATATAAATGCTAGAAATGAAGTAAGTCACATTACGTTACTTATGAATTGTTTCCATTGATGTATTACATTTTAATGTGGCATTTAACAGCCTCTCTGATACCCAGACTGCTCATTAATTCAATAGTTTGAAAACATGTTCAACAAAATGTTCCAAGAACAATATTCAAATCATAGAGAAAATACACACAAAAAATATTTAAGTGTGTATAATTACAATGATGTTTTTATCATTATTATGTTTCTTTCATTTAGCATCCAATGTAACACAACATTGCTTTTATAATATCAAAATTCTTAAAAACTCAAATAACAAAATTTTCGTTGTTGCTCTGGTTTGAAATTACATAGCATTATGTATTAATCGTACATTATAATCTAGATTTCATTAATAATGATTTAAAAGTTGTATACTTTAATGTTTTATTTTCACAGAATGGGGATTCTCTCTTGCATCTTGGTTGCGCAAATAGTAAAGTAGATGTGATTTCATATCTACTTCACACTGGAAAAGTCGATCCTCTTGCTCATAACAGTCATAGAAAAACGCCATTAGAAGAAGTACAACTGAATGATCCAAACAGATTTGAAATATTGAAGATGTTTGAGCCATTTGCAAAATGTCATCGAGACTTTCCAGTTGATTCATATAGAAAAGTAATTTTTTGTGGAAACATGTCAGCTGGAAAGAGTTCATTAGCCCAATGCATTATATATCGTGCTGATAAACCTGCTAATTATTACTACCACCCTTCTAAATGCATCGAAGACGTGCCATTACAAACTGCTGGTATTAACTATTATAATGTTCGTAGTCATGAAGTTGGCAATATTATTCTTTATGATTTTGCTGGTCATCAAGAATATTATAGTAGTCATGAAGCTGTACTGGAGAATCTTATGTTAAGAACTCCTGCAGTTTTTACAATAGTGATAGATTCAACCAAAGGTTGTGACTACTTCAAGAAACAGTTGTATTACTGGTTTAACTTTATTGAAAATGTTTGCGCTAATTTAACGAAACCATCTCAAGTGATTGTCGTTGGGAGCTATGCTGATCAATTCACTGACTGTTTCAATGAATTCAAGTTGCATGTTGATTATGTTGTTAAAGATGCCATTCGTAAACAAGAGTATAGAGGTTTTGTTTCCATGGAGTGTCATCGCCCAGGTGGAAAAGGTTTCCCTGAATTCATTGTTCACCTTCATGAAAGTTGTGAGGCTGTTCTTGATAAGTCTGACAGCATTAGCTATTACTGCCATATGCATTATGCCTACCTCCAAAAACTACAGAAAGTAGCTATTAGACTTAATGACCTTATTGAAAGCCTAAAAACTCTTGATGATCCTTTCCTCCTTTCAGATGAAACAGTTTTGGTTGATTACTTGTCAATTCTCAGTGACAGTGGTATTGCTCTGTTTCTGAGAAATAAAGTAAATTCTAATAGTTGGATTGTAATCAACAAATCAAGTATTCTTGCTGAAGTTAATGGTGTTCTTTTTAATCAGACCATCAAGCGTCTTCCTATACCAACCTCTAGCAACACTGGTATTGTCCATGTTTCTGTTTTACAAAAACTCTTTCAAGACTATGATATAATTATGCTTATTGATTTTTTAATAAGCATGGAGTTTTGTCATGTTATTGATTCAGACACACTGAATACTATTACTACCAACCTATCTTCATCAGATCACATTTCTAATGTTGATGTTCTTTTCTTTCCATCTCTCATCACTGCTGAGCCTCCTTCAGATTTAAATGATCATTTCAAGAATGGGTTTGGTTGGTGTTTATATTGCCCTAATAAATTTCAATTTCTATCTGTTCGCTTCCTTCATGTTCTTATACTTCGATTAGCATATCTATTTTGCCTTCCTCGTCAACCTAAAGCTGATGAATTAGAAACAGAGTCTCCTATGGAGCAGTTGAATCGTCGTTGTACAGTATGGAAGAATGGTATTTATTGGAAACATACAAATGATGTAGTAGTGGAAGTGACAGATAATAATAGATGTGTCACTGTATTTGTTTCCAATGTCAAAGGAGTTGAAAGTAAAAAAAATTGTTGTTCTGTTATAAAACTAGTTTGTTCTCTTCAAAAGCAGTTTTGTCCATGTGAAATTAAAGAGTACATCATCCCTTCTGGATCTTTAGCTGACATCCGTAGTAAGGAAATTTCGAAACGAACACTCTATGTAGTAAATGATGTAGCTTGAGGAATGCTAGTTAATGAGGAAATATTTGACCATAATGAAGTTCAAGACAGCTCAGTCAATGTAGAACATATTTGTGCACATGAACCATACATCTCCCTTGCACCAGTAGTCATCTATGCCTTATTCTCTAGTAGTAAAGCCAATAAACATATTCCAGAGAGATTATTTCAGCATATACGAGAATTTGCTCCAAGTATAATGTCACATTATAAAACATCCAAAGGCAGCACCTATTCTGATGTTACCAGTCATCTCAATGACTATAGCTTTTTCACTGGAAAAAATCCCTTGGTAAGTAATAGTACTATACTAAACCTAATACATGTCCTCATTATTATGTGATATATGACACTGTACATATTTGTATGTGAACACAATCAATTATAACTTAACATATTATCCTTGTACTCATTATTTCAAGAGATATATTTTATTGAATTTAAGGTTCTCTCAAGTCCATGTTTAACACAAGATGAGATAATAGAAATCTCAAAAGATCGCTTTCAATCTAAAAACATTTCAACTATAAAAGGTTTGATATACATATTTGAGTGTATATCTAAGGACACTATGTAGTAAACAATAGCTTTCTTATTATAGTTAGTGTGTATACATATACTTTGTCATCATTTATGATTCTGATCTTTTGGATTTGTTAGGAAAACGTCCTGAGAAGTGTGACCTCCTACAACTAATGGCAGGTATTGCTTTTAAGTGGTATATTATTGGTGAATGTCTTGGAATTCAATACACACATTTGGCTACTTTACAAATACAAACTTCAGGAGATATTGATAAACTTGCTGAAGTACTACAACTTTGGATGGATACAATGCCTAAACCTGTCACTTGGAACACTATTTTACAGACAATAGAAGGTCCACCTATTGAAAGTAAATCTACTGTCATGAAGATAGAAGAGTTCTTAAAATGTGAGTACTTATATAATCCCAGCAAAGTAGGTAATTGTATTTTTGTTAATTTTGCATTTGTGTTTTCACTAAAAAGCACCATCATGTTTTGCTTGAGGAAACATAACCTTGTGTGTTAGCTAGTAGGAGAAATTTATTAATATTAATACTTGGGTAACCAATAATAATCATAGTTAGTTTTGTTATTATTTATGTAGCCAAGACAAAGGGAAAAAATGATATTTGTGATGATCTGCTGGAGCTATTGACCACTATTGGTAAGATATTGTTAATATGTACTGGTTCACTACAGAAATAAACACATATAGTAATAAGTAATTATACTTAATAAAAATACTTTATCTGATAAATGCATATATATCAAATATATACTGTATTTAATAATTGTTTTAACCAAAAAAATTTTTCTTTTATACTAATAATTTTCTATAACATTTTAAGTTTAAATTTACTTATTCAGATGTACTGTATTAAGTTTAGTAATTTTCTAATCCACTTTATTTTCAATATATTTTATCTTTTTTTGTCACAAATTTTATAGAAGACATAACACAAACAGACCAAAACATTACTGAGCAGCAAAGTAATGGTAAGTTTATATTACTTAACTTGTGCATGATTACATAATGATTATTAGATAACTAATTAAATTACTTTATATCCTTCACAATGAAAGTGTTAATGAGTCTGTTAGTAAGGACAGTAACACAGTTAGTGGAAAGATGATATAAATTATTAATTCCATCAATTTTGTGCATATTTCATTTTGTTGTAGTCACTACTATTAAGTTTGGCAATTTTCTGAGCCATCCCCAAATTGACAGATACTTTTATTTATGACATTAAAAATTTAGAGATTATTACAATAGTTATTAAATTCTTATGAGATTTATTATTAAACTTCCTTTCAAAGAATGGATATTCAAGCATTATACTAAAATTACATACTATAAGAACAAAAAAGATATTATAATTTGCTATATTAAAACATAATGGAAGCTATACCTTCAATGTTTGTTTGATTAAAACACTAGTAATTATTGTCATTGTACAACAAGCTCATCAAAGTATATTTTATAACCTGATAGTATAATATTATTCTTTTTGATATAGTTAACAATTATTATTATTATGGTGGTTGGTGTGTAGTGTCAGTAATTGTAGCTTTTTTTGCTATAATAATATGGTAAGTTAAAAAGATGATTGTTACAGTGCTTCATATAAAGTAATACTTTGTGTGTGTGTAAGAGTAATGTACATGACTCCTGTAAATAACTGTTGCATTCTTTTGATATACAGTAGATATTATTTGTATAAACTGCAATGTCATGCCATAGTCATCAACATAATGACTCAATTAATCTATTATCATTTTTGTAGGTATATTACCTCATGAGTAATCCACTTTGAAATTGTTGCTATCAAACTTCTTCTCTGTTGTACACACAATGCAAGACTATTAACAATCTTAATGATGTTCTTTGTATCAAGTCCTCATTTTTCCATTCTATTATATAGAGTTGTTGCTATCTAGTTAATACTTTAATTAGAAGATTATATAGGTGTCACTATTATTCTCTGCATTCTTGTTGCTTATATAATATTAAGAATCATTTAAAGTTCTCAAGTATGTGTTATTTAAATATATTACAACATATAGTCAATAGGAACAATTTAAAATTGAACATTTTAAAATCACCAATTACTTTCATATCCTACAATAATTAGTAATTTTCTACAATACATTACTAATAAATAGCAGTGACTAGTTATCTAATGTAGTGTCTTTATTGATGAGTAGATTGATCAATAAGACATTTAAAGAGTTAAACTAGTTGGTCAAGTTTATCTTGTACATCCTACAATAGTGACATATAACTAGAATATATAAAATTGTACTAACTTGACTAGCTAAGTATTGTATTGTTTGTAGTATTAGTTCCATTATTATCCGGTCATCAATGTGTCTAGGAGACATATCCATCCACCCTCTTTAGTCTTAGGAAAGAAAGGAATGACATCATGATATTAACATAAGAGAGCAAATGTATCAGCATTTTTTTCTGACTCACTAATCTATGGAAATAAGAGATCATGTAATATATATATTAACTAACAATGTTATATTATCAAACATCCTACATGAACATAACTGAACACAGATTATTTAGTCAAAAATTTCTAACTAAATAAGAAGGAGCTATTGCCCAATGCATGACCATATTTGGAAGGTCATCTAAGCCATCTACAAAAACTGTTTTCATTTCTTCCTCTTCATTGAGACTATAATTATGTTAATATTATTTAGTTATACAACTCACAGCTTGAGTTAACATGTCCACCTTTCTTTAACATACTGGAACTGTTTCTTAATATTAAATCCATTGCAATATTCTCCTCCTTCTAATGTCTTATCTTGATATATACCAGTACCCACAGACATATATCTAATAGAAAATGTCGCTCTGGTATTCCCATAGACTAGTCATACAAGTTGATCTCTTTCATAGCAAACTCACATGAATTATTAGCCATAACACCTCCATCAACATACTTGCCTTGATAGGGCTAAAATACATTGGAGCAGCCCTAGTTGCTCTAGCTGCGCATGCCTTCCAGGCAGGAACCATGAAAGGTAAGGAATAATAAATATCCATTTTAGCTCCATATTAAAACTTACTGTCTGTTAGTTCTGGTTTATCTGTCATAAAGTTAATAAAGAATTGAACTTTAATTGGAAGCTGTTCTTTGATAACAATACATATCATTATTCTAACAAACAAATGTTCATAAGTACATATTATATTAATTATACTTTGGTTTATGTATACTGTTAAATGGAGTATCTCCAATTTCTCTTCAGGTCAAGATTACATGTTTTATAGCATCTACATTGATGTATTAGTAGACTTAGCTACAAATTTCATTGGTAGAAAATGAGGATGTCGCTTCAAAGCTTCCAACATTTCCAAGCCTTCCTTATATCAAGCCCAACAAAGTATAGGGTCTTGGACTAGTGGAAGAGTACAAAGAAAATGGATCTATCAAGCAATTTATACAAAAGAATGAAGCCATTTCTTTTGTGCCATCCAATTTTGTTTGTGTTCGTTGGGATGGATTAAAAACTGAAATACCAGACAATGACAAGATGAAGAGCTACTCAGACTATTTTGACCAAACATGGATACATGGTCAGTTTAAAACACATATGTGGAACTACTTTGCTCATAGTGGCCCAAGAACCAACAATCGTTTAGAAGGATGGCACATTTAGAAGGATGAACAGTGAGAAAGGCACATCCTAACTTCTATGAAGTGCTTGAACTCTTTCAAAAAGAACAAGCAGCTACTGAAGTCACTATTTACAGCTATAGTAGAAGGATTACACAAAACTAAAAGTCGAAAGGTAATCCAAAGAGAAGAGAAGATAAAATTGCTGAAAGATGAATTTACTAATGGAAATAGAAGCATTGAATCATACATTTCTGCAATTAGACAGTGTTGTTTCATTTGATTAGATATACTTTTTCAGACTAGATAGATAATTACAATTAATTCATTATCACTAAGTTAGCACCTGTTAAACGTTCTGGGATTAGATATTTTGGGATTAGACATTCTGGGATTAGACATTTGGAATTAGACATTCTGGGATTAGATATTGTGGGACGCTTCTTGCTTTAATGCCCACACCTTTTCTTTCTCCTCTACAGAGAGACAAACCACTTCTTCATTAAGTTTATCTCTTTAACAACAGTCACTTACTCTTTCCTTTGTACTAGTGTATTATCAATTACAATCTATACAATAGATCATAATTTCCCATATTATATCCTTTTCTAGGAAGTCTCCTTTTGTTCTGATATTCGTCATTGACTGATTGCAATGCTCTCGTCTCCCCTACCTCCCTCTTCTGTGTCGACTACCACATCTTGTTCACTGGATTATTCTAGTATCTATATTTGTAAAATAGATATTAATCTATTACAGAAACAATCAACTAATCCATCAATAAATGAAGACAAAATTGATGTGGGTAGTGATGATGAGGTGAGTTGAGAGTGGGTGTGGTACAATTCATATGAGTGGGTGTGGCATTATTTTAATGAATGGATATTATGTTAGTTGACTATATTTGAATATTTGTTATTTAACATACATGCCGTACACACAGTCTTCTCTCTCTATCACGTACACACATACACACAGGTATTGAACCAGTAGTAGATCAATCTCATTTAACTCAAGTCCAGAATGGATTTGGTAGACAAAATACAATGTCTACCATGTTCCAAAGTGAAGATTAATAAGTGTTTAATTAATACAACTATTAAGTTTATATTGTTCATCTTAGAAAGAAAAGTGCTCCTGTCACTGAGTCCTCTTTCATATTGTATCATTAGTAATAACGCAAAACATCTCTAGAATTACCTAGATCTGCATCCTCTGTATCTGTCCAATCATCATCTTCAGAGAGAAGTAAATTTAAAGGATTACTTGGTGCAATTAGACATGTAAGTTCACATCTATAACAATTTTAATTCTACCTCTCTATAAAGGTATTTAAAAACATATCAGATAATCTCTGTATATATCTGTATATTCTACTGTTATTATAAATGGATATTGACACAATGTTATTTTATTAGAAAGTAATGTAATTTATTAGCATTCTTTGTTCGTTTAGAGTCCTATAACATTTGGGAGGAAGTATAAAACTCCACACCCTCTACTACTGATATGACACTAGTTATGTTAGAGCTAGAACAAATGATGAAGAAACTGTTTTCAGTCAATTGTGACATCAATAAATGTATTGATAGTATTGTTGTTGTGGTTTCCATCTTTTTTGTATTTGGTAACAGTTATCCATTTCTAATACAATAACTCAGATAATTTAAATTTGTTTGTCTGAATTGACATTTGCATATTTTGAGAGTGAGTACAGCTTCTTTTAAAGTAACGAAGACAAACATTGAGGGTGACCAAGATGATCATCCACATTTTGACTAAATACAACAATATCATCACGATAGGCTGAGGGTATTCTGTGCAGCACTATATAATCCAAATGACCACAAATTACAAAAGGCCAAATGGAGTTGTAAAAACTGATTTCTCTTGAGTTTCTTTAGAGAGAGGAATCTTCCAATACCTCTCTGTGCATGGAAGGAATGTATTTTCTTAGTAGATTGATATGATAGATCTTTAATTGATTTTCAAAATCTACTTTCTATCTGCTACTTTTGAGCCTAAGTGAAAACCATTAATTGGCTGTATCTGTAGTCTTGAAGTCATTTACACTGAGAAGGCTATTACTGGTACACTAGGAATATCAGCCATTTTAACAATATTGGTTCAGTTAATGAATTTGTATTTAGTCATTTGGAGATGATCACTAAAGTCAGTCTCCATGAGCCAAAGTATATAGCAATCACTGACAAAAAAATATCAGGGCTACATAACAATGACACATTAAAACAGTTAAATTGTACATATTAAATAATGTTTTAGACAGACATATCATCTGTATATACATTCAGGTAAGACTCTCTATCATTACATCATTACATTGATATAACCTTATTGAATATATATAGAGAATATGTTATTGCTGATTTATTATTTTTGTTGAATAGACAAAAAAAACCACACTTTTCTCTAGACAGTTAGTCACATTCCTTTCACAGACAGCTTTTTTATGGGATACAATTCTATTCTGATGATCAGCTGGTCGATTCTTTTTATTAGATAGAGGTATACTTCACTGCATGGTCTTCCAGAGATATGTCCAATTCTTTGTCAAGTAATGAGTGAGGCCATATCATCTTGTGCTGAATTATTAAATTATGATGTAAAAGCAGTAGAGATTGAAGTGACTCTACCTTGTCCAGAGAAGCACAAACAGAATGGGAAAATACATGGTGTGATAATCAAATATAACAATGGCCACTTTATCCTGTTGAGTCTGAAATGACATTTGAAGTGACTAATATGAGATATATAGCTTTGCTGGTTTAAAGGTAAATTGTCATTTGACGCTCTTGTCAAGTTATTACTTTGTGTATTTGTTCATATATCAAGCTCACTAGTTCTTACTAGCTTGCCTGATGGACATTTAGGTAAAGATCTGTCAACAATCAAATCTATTATTAATTAAGATAATTAATAATCTTTTTATTATTTTCATTCTTTACAGCCACAGATAATGGTCTAGGCTAATGTATGCTGTGAGAGAGGTTTATCAGTCGGATATCCTAGGTACATTCTTAGGTATCCTTGATTCAATCCTTCAGACCATTAAGGTCAATAGTCGCTATCATGTGGAGCCGTCTCAAAAAGATATATGATACAGTGTGTGAATGGTGGTAAAGCAAGTGGATCATTTAATCCATCAGTGAGTTTATTTACTTTGTGTGTGTGATCTCTTTTGTTTACAGGCTGAATTGGTTGAAAATTTTGTCAAAGACACTTGTCTCTTTCGTGTTTTACATGCCCAACCTAGTAAACAAAGAGGAGAAGATGTGAGACTATTAAAAATGCTATACATAATATTTTACAGTAACCTATTAATCAATACTATATTATAGTATTTCTAGTAATACTAGTTGAGTAGTTGGAGTGGGAATAATACTTGTCTCATCCATTAAAGCAGATAATAAAATATTATGATAATAAATGCCAAACCGCAAGTTTTGTTTATGATAACAATTGCTTATATTCATTGCAAATATATTAATTTTTATTATTGTTCAGGTTTTTCCTGAAGATCCTATCAAACTGGAGTCAGTCAGTGAAAAAGGACATCATATATTATGTGTATCTAATGCTATCACATCAAGGTATAATGGAGATATAATATAGTGTCCTTATATGGTATTGAACTGTCTTCATTCTTCCATCAATTTATGTATTTATCCATTTATCCAGCTACCATTAATTTATTTATTATTAATACCTATCTGTCACAGTTATTGGATATGAGTACATGTACACTCACATTATGTACATATAGTCATACCAATACAAGTACACAGATGTGTATCCAATATACCTACATGTATTAATGAAGTCTTGTACTGTTCTTAGATATGAATTAAAGATGTCTGTCACTGACTCTGTCTTTGTCATTTATTCACAAACCAAAATTCATTCTCATATCCCTCACAAAACACTAAGAGTAAGAAAGTACTTCATTTTGATTGGTCATGCAATGTCATGTGACTATTACATCATTAGGGGTGCAATGTGATCAGTTTTTTTAATATGAAATGTGAGGCATACATTACAGGACATGGTTCAATAGCAACTGACATCTTACCTGAGTCAATCAAAGAAGATGTGATATCAGTAGGTAAGGATCAAGTACAAAAATACAGTTAACTGAATTGGATTACTCTTAGTGGGTGCAATGAAAAAGGAGAGTGTTTGGCACTCAAGAAGCTCCACCTATTTTTGGAGATTGCTTCTCGCAGCTAGAGAATATTAACAGGCCTCTTAATAGTAAGTGATGTTATTATTATCACGACAACAAATAGACACCATAGTAAAAGCAATGATTATAAGATCTTGTTTTGATAATTGTTAGATAATATTTTTTTATGTCATAATAACTAAAACTTAATCCTAGAGTTGATCATGAATATGGTGACAAGTCTCAATGTTGTATTAAACACTTACCATCTCATCAGTATTTAGCTGTTGTACAAAATGGACACCACACTGAGGTAGTGGTCTTTGAATGAGTAGCAGGAACAACATTTAATGTAATTGTTTTGTAGTTAGTCTTAAAGAAAATAGCTGCTGGACAACCAAAGGATCCTGAAGTCACATTTAGTCTTTTGTCAGTTCAAGGGTTGAGTTGTTAGACTGATGGTAATATCAAACTCCCTCTCTCTCATTAGCAAACAAGAGTGATTACTAAAGGTAGTCATGTTGAGATTCAACACAAACATTCAGGCAAGAACTTAGTAGTTCAAAGTAAGTTTATCAGATAATAATAATAGCATATAGTGAACATATATTGTTTATAGACAAGTCTTGTTTACAGAGAACATACTCTATATATTGTCAATATTGTAGAAACTCCAACAATAAAGCAACTAGTTGAAAGTATGCTTTTATCGTTCATGTTCAAAAATTTATTAGTGTAGTGTATGAACTCTTTTTCTTTTATGTATACTTTTACATCATTGTTTTGTCTCCTTATATCTTGGACTAGAGGACAGTAATACAACACATCAACATCACTTTTATCTTGAAGAGGTACACATTGAATGGTCCAAGTAATTGGTTATGATATATTTTACTTGGACTTGTATTACAATATTTACTTGTTATGGTTTTATTCTATTAGGTGAATGCTGACTTGATTCATGAGTATTATTATGTGTCAGGTGTAGCAGCTATATTGAAGGAATATATGAAAGAAGTAAGAATTAATGGATAAATACATAGATGGATGTATATAACACCTAGCTTGATTACTATTGTTGATGTTTATCTTATAGTTCACAACTGATACTAAACTTGTAGCATTTCCACTATTGGATGAACTTCTTGAAGTTAAGTGATTGGATTAGTGGTAAATGTTATCAGAAGAGTCGAGTTAATATGTTCAGAGTAACACAAGTAATATAGATATGTAATATTTAGCTACACCTTGACTATCTCTTGCAGGGAGTAGACTTACTTGTTGGATTCCTCTCTTTAATTAATGATATTGAAAACAAAGAGTATGTTTGTATGTACACGATGTTGTTTTAATAATTGTCATTGTGTCTTTAGATTATTGGAGTTGTATAAAAAAATATCAGTGGTATTATAACGATATGTTGAGTCTTCTAATAAAACGTCACTTCTTTATTTAGCAGAGAAAAGGTTTATGAATGTCTTGTTTAGCAAGATGAGGAATTAATGGATAATTTGGATTACATACAAATGAAAGCATGAATGCCTGGTTAAAGGAATGGACAAAGAAATATCAAACAGACAAATGACAGATGTGAACCAAATGAATATATAGAGAGAGGTTGTAGATAATCAAATAAAATTCATCTTATTTGACAGATTGCTCACTGTATTGATATAGAAAAGCTCTTGATTACTTTAGTGAGAGATGAAAGGTGAACCACTTACCTTAAAAGTCTGCATTTCATAGTATATCTGTCAGCTCTATAATGGAAAAGCTTGTACAAAGACTTACTGATAGTCCTGAATATACTAACCATATTAAAAATAACCTGGTAAGACACATAGTAATATATTTTAATATTTGTTCTTTCTTTCTCTCTCCTAGGATGCATCAACCCTTGACTTTTTAAGCACACTGTGTTTTAGTGCTGGGAAGCCAGTTAGAATTTTACAGAGTAAGTATCTACAACTCTTTTGTAGTTGATTTCATATTGAAATTGCCAAAGTTGTAGATAATCCAATAAAATTCAACTTATTTACAAAAATAATATTAATTTTGATACTCATGTATTGTCTACTTTCTTTTCTAGATATTATTCTGAAAAAAATCATATCATCTGAAGAAGTCAGTTGAAGTTATTTGATTTCTCTTTTTTGAATCTCCTTCTTTATAGATTTCTTTTTTTAGAACAGAAATAGATCAAAATAGACAACTTTGTTTCTCTTTCCCAGAAAAATTAAAAGGACCAATTCGTAATGTATGTTCTAAAGTAAATCATGTGGAAATTAATATACAGTTATGCATATATCTATTCTGTACATCCATATCATTGCCATGCATCCATTCATCAGTTGTTATGTATTCATATTGTATATTTATTTTTGCCCATATTATATGTCCATTTGTAATGATTTTACATCCATTCATTTGTTTTATGAATCCATTTACCCATATTATGCATTAGTCTCCTCATATTATGTGTCCATTTACTGATATTATGTGTCCATTTATATTTATTATATTGCAGGAAACTGCCAGAATCAATAGAAAAGTTTTTTGATTTTTTTTTGTTTCTCATCTTAAACTCCTCAGTTGAATTTGCAAAGTAAGTTAATATTGTATAAATAAAGATTGATGTAACTATGGTGACTAATGTTAATACTTGATTCATTGACATAGGGAGTCAATTTGGATTCAATTCATTTCATTTGTAATGAAAAGAAGTACATTACCTTCCAACAAGCTCTTACTCCAGTCAGCATATTTGGACTTTGTTATTTCAGCTTATGTTGACCTTAGTGTTGAAGAGAGTGCCACAGATATTGACAATGTTTGGCACTGTTATGTAAGTTGTGTGAGGGTGACAAATGTGACTGTTGTGAAGATGAAATATTATAAAAGAAAAGTATCTATTAATATTAATATGTTGTAGTAATGAATAGTCTATGACATGAGATGTGACTTTAAGGTATATATAACAGCAATTTTACATTTTAACAATATTGGAATGACATCACTTCAAATCCAATGAATGCTATTAGAGATGTATATGCTGCTATTACTAATGGACAAGAAATCAGAGAATTACAACACTGCATCAGGACATTTCTCAGTATAAACAAGGTATAGAAATGATGTTTATTATTGTTTTAATTATATCTGTTATATCTTGTTTTGTTAACTGTCATTATTATATTATTAATCAACTTTCATTAGTTGGTGTATGCTAAAGAAGAGATTGAAGGAAAAGTTGAACTGATAGCTCAGATGTTGTCAGTAATCTACAGGGAAGAGTCTGAAATCAATGAAGTTATTGTAGTTTTGACTGGTATTATCAATGGAATGCATGATCAATCTCACCCTGGTAAGAATTATATATATCATCAAAATTTATTAAATTCTCTCTCTCTCTTTTGGTGATAATTCTTATAAGGTTGTCAAATATGAACAAAAGAATCATTACAAAGCAACAGAAAGGACTGAAAAGATCTTTCAAGTAAAAAACAGGTAACATACCAACCTATATATTGTATGTTATATTTCAATTTCTTTTCATTGCAGAGCTGTTTGTGTTCTTTATGTATTTTTCAAACTGTTAACTTATAAAACTCTATGGGTATGTAATGGAGGAAGGTTTAGATGATTGGGGATGGAAATGTATGCATCATCAAATCTTCATTGTATCCTGTTTTCCTGTCTTTTAGAAATTTATATATGATTTCAAATATCTCAAATCTAAAGTATCATCTGATGATCCATACATTCCTGTTAATGAAGCATTAAAAGTATTGATGACTGAGGACTATCATTTGTCTTACCAGGACCCTGAGTTAATAGATGAATGTGATAGATTGATAAAATAGATGAATGGATGGATTGATAAATGGATGGATAGTTGAATTTTAGGTTCTCTTTCTGTTTAATGAAACTGTTTGCAGGATATTGTGAAAATTGCTCATGATCACCTTCATCACCTCTTTTCTGAGAATACCTATAAATGTTTTGATATGAACAAAAGTGAAGGTCAACAACTCATCAAAATCCTCATTGACTTATTGAATTGTGAAATAATGAACTAAGACTAAGCAGTACACTATTATTATATGATATATACCAGGAGGAGAACATCATCTTTTGTGATGCTCAAATCTCTTACATTGTAACACCTTCTTAAAAGCAAGTCTTTGATAATATGTTAAAAAGGGGTTCATTTTCTAATGAAAAGAAGTTGTTACTTCATATGTTACAAGGAAAAGCTGTTACAGGTCTTATATTATTTACTGGTTGAGTTATGATTGTCTCATTCTTTGTTGTTTTAATGTCTAGTGATATTAATGAGAATGTTACAATTTTTTTAAATGGTGTTGCTAACATTTGTATTATTGATGAGCATGAAACTCAACCACAAGCTTGTAATCAAGGCATTGTTTTTAGTACTGCTATGAAGTTACTTGTTCAACCTTTATGTAGTGAATTACCCTTCCTTTTTCCCTCCTCTCTCTCTCTCTCTCTCTCTAGGTGTTTTAATGTCATATTGATATATGTTCTACAGTTCTGTTCTGGTAATAATGAAGAACAAGAGGAACTATTAGTATTAGCTTGTCATCCTCTATAAAGAATTGCTCGACGAAACAAACAAGTAAATGCTGTCATTCTGTTTATAATTGTGCATGAATTAAATTTTTTATAGGTCCAAATTAAAATTTTTGCTAACTTTCTTAATTTTCTTGATGTTAAGATTGCTGTGTCATCAGTGACTCGTGTTTTAACTGAAGTAAATTTAAAATTAGTCTATTTATTAATGGTTCATCCTCTCTGCATAAGTTTACTTGTTTTTTGATTACTTTTTTATAAAGAGTTTGATGTTAGTTGTCACTCTTCTTTATTTCAGAATGTCTCTAACAATAAAATATTGTGTCATAATATTTCTGAGACATACATCAGACAAGTATTTACATTGACCAGTACAGGCTCTACTTCAGAATATTGTGAATTCTTCACTACACTTGAAGCTGTGATGAAGGTAGTAATACATTATATCATTATAAATCATTAGTACATCATTATTACATCATAACCTCACAAGTCATCTCGCCATGTATCCATAATACTAAAGAACTACCAGGAATTAATTGCACAGTTGTTTGCTGAAGGCAGACATGAATATTTTGGTCAAATTATGTTGTCTGACAGTCATCAACAACAATTGAAGTTATTAATAGATGTAAGTAGTAGTACACATGTACTGTCTGCATGTCTCTGATCTGTCTATATGTATTTTATCTGCATGTGTCTTTGTCTGTCTGTGTACATCTTTTGTCTGTCTATGTCTCTTTGTCTATCTGTACATACCTTTTGCCTGTCTTTATGTCTCATTGTCTGTGTACATCTTTTTGTCTGTCTCTGTCTCTTTGTCTATCTGTACATACCTTTTGCCTGTCTTTATATCTCATTGTCTGTGTGCATATGTCTTCCACCATGTTTCTTTGTCAGTCTGTATGTCTATTGTCTGTCTGTGGACTGTTTGTCTGTCTGCCAAGTTATTATATAATATCTGTCTGTTTATACATTTTTGAATAAACACTTCATTTAGTTTGAGTTATGTTTTAATATTAGGCTAATGATGATGATCATCATCATCTGTTGCAGTTACTTGCTCTCACAGATTTGTTGTCTACATCATCTGAAGGACAATGTAAATATGTTGTAAATGTCTGTCAAACTATCTACACTGTTGATAAACTAGTGAGGTATGTATTAATATCCTCTTTATGTAGTCATCAATTCATGTATTCATCCCTACCTATTTATTCATTCATCTATTCATCTTTATATTTATTCAATAGAATTATTAGCAGTAAAGACATTCCAATCAAGAGAAAAAAGCCATTTGCTCGTCTTCCTAACTTGTCTCATCTCAATACAGAGAAAAACTCACTTGTATCTATTGCTGTCTTATAAAAAAATTAGTAAGAAAAAGATTATTTAAACTTATTTTGAACAAACTATATTTAGATCATTTTGGGATCATTTGGAACAATGCTCTATTTTGATGGCTTCTTTGCATGAGGGTTTATCTCATGGTCATATTGATATAGAGGATGTAAAGCTTAAACTGAGAGTTTTATTCTCACAGCATCTAAGTCTTACTATAAGTATGACTATTGCACAATAACCTCACTCTCTCTCTCTTTCTTTCTTCTCATTTAGTAAGTTTTTGGAAGAAATAACAAGAGATTTAGATACAATATTGAAGATTCCATCCCTATTGCTATATTTAGTTGATGGTCTTGTACCATTAGTTACATCATTCTGTATTAAATTGTTTGCTCACAATAGCTCTACACTAACTAGTAAAGTCTATTCCCATTTACTAACACCTAAAGTACTGGCTGTCTTAAAATCAGTTGGAGATGTAGTAATTGTGAGGGTGACAAATGAAGTCTAAAACCATGTCACTATAACAATGTAGAATTTGATAAAAAAGCATACAGGTGTGCTATTGACAACAAGGAACAAACTTATCATTAGACTTTCTGCTTTCATAGCTTATAATTATACTTTATAATACCTTCTGAAGATGATGTTGCTATAAAAGAGGTACTGAATGGAGTGAAAGTTAGGGAAGGAGGGAGCAGATTACAACTAAACAAAGCATGTCCATTTAAAATTGTGTCTAATTAGGCCATCTGCCATTTCTCACTTCAACTGTAGGCAAGAATGTTAGGTAAAAAATCCTTCACTAGTCCTGCTGTGAAGGAGTATGAAGAAAAACCAGAACAGGAAAGATTGATGAATTTGAAACATTTGTTTGCAATTACAAGACTACATATGAAGGAAAAGCATCAACAGTAAGAAAGGACATCAGTAAGTAAATGAGTGATTTTTGTAGATGAAAGTAGAGAGGGAGAGGGAAAGAGAGAAGAGAGATAGAGAGACGAGGTGGGAGGGAGAGAGTCTAAAATGCAATAAGAGAAAGAAAAGTAGTTGTAGTAGTAGATGTTTTTGGACAATAGTTAAACAAGTCATTGAAATTACAATATTTTCTACTTATTTATAATGTAGTTAATAATAACAAAAATTATCATCTGGTACTAGTTTCAATGCACTAGTTAAATTGTTTACAGATTATGTAGTTCACACTGCTGATGAGTTAATATTAATGTTTTTCATGAAGTACATTACTATGATAATTCTATAGGTAACTTACTTGTCATTTATCAAAAATTAATGGTCTACTCGAATTACTTGAGTATATTTATCCACTCATATGTCCTATTATTTGTCAATTCATTTACCCACTCACTTAGTTCATCAAACTAGTATCCATTCATTTGTCTGTCCATGTCTTTCTGTTTCCATCCATTCTGCAGCATTCTTTATCAGCAATCACATCAACCTTTCACTTTTAAAGAGAGTGCTAACCTTGACAATGTCTTACTGACTACACAACACGTTTTATCTGGTGTAGTTACAACATTATAATCCAGCAATGTTTGAAGAGTGAGTATTGTTAACTCCCACATATAATTAAACAACTATATTCTATTCAGACAGTATAAAAACAATCCAAGAAGCACTAGTTCAAAAAAATCACATGAGAAGGTGGATATGTCACCATTGACAGTTTTTATCATCCATTGTTTCATTCTTCCATCTCTTTATCAGTCCATCCATCAATATTTCCAATAATCCATTAATCTATCTATTCATCCATCCATTTATTACTCATTAATATTCATCAGAAAATATAATAATCATTGATGTTATTAATAGTATCCTGTTCATATACATATCACTTTCTATCATTATATCTTTTACAGGTCATGTTGTATTTGGTACATCCTAAAGATGTAATAGCTGTCCAAGTTTTAATTTCCTTTGAGTTCTACTTTATTTTGGATATGATTTTGTTAAGAATGAAATTGATAAAGACATTTAGAGAAATTTATTTTTATGAATTTTCTCATAAGTCAACTGACAAAACATTGCAACACTAAATTCTTTATAAGAATTAATGAACTATTAGAGAGTGTTATATCAAGTATTGGACAACATATATCAAGGTATGGATAAAATGTCTAGATAGATATATGGATTGATAGATAGATGGATGAATAGATAGATGAATGGATGGACAAATGGATAGATAGATGGAAACAGTTGGACAAACAGATGTACTATGTATCAAATCTTTATTGAAATTTCCAGGAAGTCAGCAGCACATCCAGAGAGACACTTCCTCTTCCTTCTCCTCCTGCTTCACTTACTCAACTAATGATAGATGAGGTATACACATAATGTTAATTATAATTACAAAAATTACTATACACTTTAGTGATTAATGTTTATTGTTTTTTTGGTTTGTTTGTTTAGACTTTCTTCTCAGAGTCAGCACAACATGACCAGGTAAGAGTGAGTGTAGACATTTATTTTATAGACACATATTATTGTTATTTGGTATTTATCATATTTAATGACAAACACATTAGACATTTGATTGTCATAGCTACAATTATGTTCTGAAAAAATGGTCCCTTTACAACATCCAAAATGGTGTTTCAAATGACAGAAGTACCTTTACCTTGACCATTCGTGAATGGTCTTGTGAGTAATGTGATTAACTCTTGTTAGATTTGAGTAATTATATTGAGCCAAATATTGAAGGTCACTGTATCTAACTCGAGAGGGCCCTCTAAAGAAGAAATCTAAAGAAGAAATCAATAAGATTCCTAATACTCCTGAAAGTATGTATAGTAATGACTGCATTACAATTATATGATAAAATCTTATATCTCTAACAACTAATTAATTCTACAACTAATGAACTACATGACTTGTCATTAGTTTATTATTAATAAGAACAGTTACTACTTTACAGTATCTCATTATATATTATTCAATAGTAAATATCATTTATCGATTAAATTAACTGATCAATTTACTATTCTAGTTGTTTTATAGATGAAAGATTCAATTAACAAACTAGCTTTATTGCATGGACTTTGAAACTGACAAATTATATTTCATTGGACAGTATTATTTATTCTCTTATGATTTATCAAAGTCAACATAATGTTTAATATTATGATAACTATAATTAGGATCTAGTTTATAGGGAATAGTATGATGGATTCCTGACCAGCTGTGACACATTTCACAGTTATTTGGTGAAGTAGGTGTGTTAAATAGTTATGCCATTATGGTCGTAGACTTAGCTTCTTCTATTCTCTTAAAAACATTTTGATGCAATAGTACTGCTAGTAATGTGATTGATCTCATTGACAACCTCTTATAATGTACATAGTCCAGTGCTCATTCTACTTAGTCAAAATTTGATGGCAGTTTACATGATATTATTGTAATTGTTATTTCCTTGTTTCCTTTGATCATGTTAATTATGTTAGTCATTGGACTGATTCAGACTATATCTACAAAATATTTAAATCTTTTATTAATAAATAAATTGACTTACAATGATGTGTCTTAAAATACATAAAATTTATATTATTGTTGTTTAATATTTGTTCCATTAATGAATGATAAGCTGTTTACAATAATTTATAATTAGTTTAATAAATTTAGTGACAACTGTTTCTTTAACATATTCTGCTATTTCTAGGAGGAGACATCATGCCCATTTTAACAGTTGCCACGGCAACATTCCTTAGCATAGAGTAGTCATAAAAATGACTATTAAAGACAAATTCTAACCTTAAGTTACCAACAATTTTTAACAGATTCTGGCATGTCTGGGAGAACACACCACACCCATTTTTAAATTACCACTTTCTAAGAATCATAAAAATGCTATTACAGACAACTTTAAGCCTTACCTTATGAGCAAAAACTGTTTCTTTAACATATTTCGGCATTTCTAGGAAGGAGACACCACACTGATTTTTTAAATTGCCATGGCAACATTCCTATGAATAGAATAGTCATAAAAATGGCTATTACAGACACCTTCTAACCTTAACGTATTCTGCTATTTCTGGGAGGAGACACCACACCTACTTTTATAATTGCCACGACAACATTCCTATGTATAGAATAGTTATAAAAATGACTATTACAGACAACTTTAAACCTTAAGTCACCAGCAATAACTTTTTTTCAACATATTCTGCTATTTCTGGGAGAAGACACCACACCCATTTTTTAAATTGCCATAGCAACATTCCTATGTATAGAGTAGTCATAAAATGGCTATTACAGACACCTTCTAACCTTAACATATTCTGCCATTTCTAAGAAGACACACCACACCTACTTTAATAATTGCCACAACAACATTCCTATGTATAGAATAGTTATAAAAATGACCATTACAGACAACTTTATACCTTAAGTCACCACTCACCAGCAATAACTGTTTCTTCAACATATTCTGCTAATTACTGGGAGGAGACACCACACCCCTTTTTAAAATTGCCATAGCAACATTCCTATGTATAGAATAGTCATTAAATGGCTATTACAGACACTTTGTAACCTTAACATATTCTGCCATTTCAGGGAGGAGACACCACACCTACTACAATAATTGCCACGACAATATTCCTATGTATAGAATAGCTATAAAAATGACTATTACAGGAAATTTTAAATCTTAAGTTACCAGCAAAAAGTGTTCCTTCAACATATTCTGCTATTTCTGGGAGGAGACACCACACCTACTTTTACAATTACAACGACAACATTCCTATGTATAGAATAGTTATAAAAATGACTATTATAGACAACTTTAAAATTTAAGTTACCAGCAATAACTGTTTCTTCAACATATTCTTCTATTACTGGGAGGAGACACCACACCAATTTTTTTAAATTGCCATGGCAACATTCCTATGAATAGAGTAGTCATAAAATGGCTATTACAGACACCTTCTAACCTTAACGTATTCTGCTATTTCTGGGAGGAGACACCACACCTACTTTTACAATTGCAATGACAACATTCCTATGTATAGAATAGTTATAAAAATGACTATTACAGACAACATTAAATCTTAAGTTACCAGCAAAAGTCTTCCTTCAACATATTCTGATATTTCTGGGAGGAGACACCACAACTACTTTTATAATTGCCATGACAACATTCCTATGTATAGAATAGTTATAAAAATGACTATTACAGACAACTTTAAATCTTAAGTTACCAGCAAGTCTTCCTTCAACATATTCTGATATTTCTGGGAGGATACACCACACCCATTTGTTAAATTGCCATGGCAACATTCCTATGCATAGAATAATTATAAAAATGACTATTATGGATAATTTTAAATCTTAAGCTACCAGCAATAACTGTTTTCGCTCAATATTACGTTTTGAACTGAAAGTTTGAAATATCCATAATGACAACTAGATGGACTTGGTCTGATTTACTTATGTCTGTATCGTAGAAGGGATCAGAAACATCATATGAAGATTATTGTCATTATTACATTTATGATGTTAGAGTAGACTGTGTTGATAGCTGATTAATGAAAAGGGGGAGACCTTAGTTGCTCAATCTGGTTAACTGCATGCTATCAGATAATCTGGTCATTTCTTTTAGTGAGGAGGTAGCCCCTAAATGAAGATGATTTGAGGGGTGGTTATTGGTGTAACTTGCCTATGATGACATCATAGGGTTAATAATGGTAGTGTGATACAGTTGTTGTAGGCAATACTGGTATTATAGGTAATAATGGTATTATAGGTAATACAGGTATTGTAGGTAATACTGGTATTCTAGGTAATATAGGTATTGTAAGTAATACTGGTATTCTAGGCAATACAGGTATTGTAGGTAATATTGGTATTGTAGGTAATACTGGTATTCTAGGTAATACAGGTATTGTAGGTAATATTGGTCTTATAGGTAATAATGGTATTGTGGGTAATACTGGTATTCTAGGTAATACAGGTATTGTAGGTAATACTGGTATTATAGGTAATACAGGTATTGTAGGTAATACAGGTATTCTAGGTAATACAGGTATTGTAGGTAATACAGGTATTGTAGGTAATATTGGTATTGTAGGTAATACTGGTATTATAGGTAATACAGGTATTGTAGGTAATACTGGTATTCTAGGTAATATTGGTATTGTAGGTAATACAGGTATTCTAGGTAATACAGGTATTCTAAGTAATATTGGTATTGTAGGTAATACAGGTATTGTAGGTAATACAGGTATTGTAGGTAATATTGGTATTGTAGGTAATACAGGTATTCTAGGTAATACAGGTATTGTACTAATACAGGTATTATAGGTAATACAGGTAATGTAGGTAATACAGGTATTCTAGGTAATACAGGTATTGTAGGTAATACTGGTATTATAGGTAATACAGGTATTGTAGGTAATACAGGTATTCTAGGTAATACAGGTATTCTAGGTAATATTGGTATTGTAGGTAATACTGGTATTCTAGGTAATACTGGTATTGTGGGTAATACTGGTATTGTAGGTAATACTGGTATTCTAGGTAATATTGGTATTGTAGGTAATACTGGTATTATAGGTAATACAGGTATTGTAGGTAATACTGGTATTCTAGGTAATACAGGTATTTAGGTAATACTGGTATTGTAGGTAATACTGGTATTCTAGGTAATATAAGTATTGTAGGTAATACTGGTATTCTAGGTAATATTGGTATTCTAGGTAATACAGGTATTGTAGGTAATACTGGTATTCTAGGTAAGACTGGTATTTTAAGTAATACTGGTATTCTAGGTAATACAGGTATCGTAGGTAATACTGGTATTATAGGTAATAATGGTATTGTAGGTGATACTGGTATTCTAGGTAATACAGGTATTGTAGGTAATACTGGTATTATAGGTAGTAATGGTATTGTAGGTAATACTGGTATTCTAGGTAATACAGGTATTGTAGGTAATTCCGGTATTGTAGGTAATATTGGTATTGTAGGTAATACAGGTATTTGTAGGTAATACTGGTATTGTTTGTAATATTGGTATTGTGGGTAATACTGGTATTGTAGGTAATACTGGTATTGTACATAATGCTGGTATTGTAAGAAATACTTGTACTTTAGTTAATAGTGCTAATTGGTTATTTTATTATTGTTACGTTTGTATTGAAGTAGGAATGGCATATTTATTAGCAAGTAGCTTAATATAAGTGAAGGTTTATATTATGAACAGTTGATAAAAGCAATTGCTTGACATATTCAGAGCCTACGAGAAGAGTATGCTGCTGAACTAATTGTCAAATTGGTGAAAGACTGCAGCTGCATTGGTAAATAATTGACACAATCAGAAATTGATTCCCTCACTGCCTCAACCTCTGTTTCTTCCATTGCACAACCATTTCCATCTAATGACATTATTGCACGATGTTTCATTATACACTTTCAACAAAATGAAGACATTTATTCAGCACATATGATCAATTTATCCATAAGAAAAAGCATCTGTTTAGACCACACATTTAAGATGGCATCAAATATTGGATATTTACGACCTGATGGAAGGTGGGTCACCCAGTATGGCAGTGTGTTTATGGTGTTGAATGAAGAAGGTGAAGTTGTTACTTGGCAATTTACCAACTCAACCTCAATTGATGAAGTGCAATCGCTATTGTGTAGTCTAAAAGAAAGAACCAAAGTTTCAGAAGATAGCCATTTGACAATATACGTTGACAACTGTTGTCTTATTTGATCCAAGCTGAAGTTAATATTTGGAAATGACACAATTGTGAAGTTAGACGTATTTCATGCAGTACAGCGTGTAACACGGGCTATGTCAAAAAGGCATTTGCTGAAATTGAAGGAGATGGCAATTGCTGTTTTACACCTGTGGCTTTTGGTCTGATCACCATCGGTACAAACCCAACATGTGAAAACAAACAGTTTCTGCTATCATGTGGAATTGATCTATCAATGAATATGCAAGCCATAGCAACTCAACTTAGATATCTTGCTGTAGCTGAGTGACTGAGAATTATTGTTACTATCAAGACTTCGTGCCTAGTGTGGACATTCAGCAAGAAGCTTCCAAGTTTCTAGCCTCTGGATTCTACTACGGGGACCTAGCAGACACAATGATTTTGGCATTATCAAATGCTCTTCAAACTACCATAATAGTATTTTCATCCATTGAATGCCATCCAGTTTTCTGTATATCACCATGCACACAGACAATTTCTATGCCAATTATGGTAGCATTTACACAGTATGGCTCTGGGCATTATGATGGGGTACTCATTAAGAGTAAAGGTGATCAGACTCCAAAGGTGCATCTGACATGTAGCTGTGGAAAAAATGACAAAGAAGACAAACCCCATTGCTAAGAAATAAAGTGTAAGTATACAACAGTCATCTGTTGTGCTTGCTTGAAAAGCAAGAGAGCCTGTTCTGAATATTGTCGTTGCAAGAACTGTGGTAACAAACTTGGAAAAAAGTAGTACGTGAAGTCCAACAATGCAAAAGGAGGAAGCATGAATGGCAAATGTTTCGTCACCTCAGTAGTATTGAATTTGCAGATGGTAAGCAGGAAGATTTATCAGCAGGACCATTAACTATCATGGAGTTATTTGTTCAGGAAAATGTACTAGTTTACTGTGAGGAAGAAGCAATAGAACCTACTCCAGAAAACATGTCACTATTATATAGACAAATTTTAGCATCAACAATAGTGTCCAGTCCTGCATTACCTCTTAAGTCAGAAGAATGAAAAGGACATAAGTAAATTTCTTGTCATGCACCAAAAAAATCTAGCTACCTTCCAAAGGCTGTGCAGAAATCAACTTGATTGGAACACAAGTAAAGAATTATAAAAAAACGTTAAGAAAAATCAATATGTATATATAGACCATTGCATTAATTTCAGTTCTAATGTAATAAACATAATCAAACATTACGTAGTAGACAGTATTATTCTATTATTATTACTGCGAAGAGAGTATATAAAATACCAAATGTTGTTATCACTTATTCCCTTACAAGTATTACCTACAATACCAGTATTACCTACATTACCAGTATTACCTACAATACCAGTATTACCTACAATACCTGTAATACCTAGAATACCAGTATTACCTACAATACCAATATTACCTACAATACCTCTATTACCTAGAATACCAGTATTACCTACAATACCAGTATTACCTACAATACCTGTATTACCTAGAATACCAGTATTACCTACAATACCAGTATTACCTACAATACCAATAATACCAGTATTACCAACAATACCAGTATTACACACTATACCAGTACTAACCGCAATACCAGTATTACCTAGAATACCAGTATTACCAACAATACCTGTATAACTTTGAATACCAGTATTACCCACAATACCAGTATTACCTACAATACCTGTATTACATACAATACTAGTATTACCTAGAATACCTGTATTACCCAGAATACCAGTATTATCCATAATACCAATATTATCTAGAATACCAGTATTACCTAGAATACCAGTATTACCTACAATACCTGTATTACCAACAATACCAATATTACCTACAATACCGGTATTGCCTATAATACCAGTATTACCAGTATTACCTAGTATTATCCACAATACCAGTATTATCTACAATACCAGTATTACTTACAATACCTGTATTACCTAGAATACCAGTATTACCCATAATACCAGTATTACCTATAATACCAGTATTACCCACAATACCAGTATTACCTAGAATACCAGTATTACCTAGAATACCAGTATTACCTACAATACCTGTATTACCTAAAATACTAGTATTACCCACAATACCTGTATTACCTAGAATACTAGTATTACCCACAATACCTGCATTACCTACAATACCAGTATTACCTAGAATACCTGTATTACCTACAATATCACTATTACCCACAATACCAATATTACATACAATACCAGAATTACCTATAATACCAGTATTACCCACAATACCTAGAATACCTGTATTACCTACAATACCAATATTACCCACAATACCAGTATTACCTACAATACCTGTATTACCTATAATACCAGTATTACCTACAATACCAGTATTACTTACAATACCTGTATTACCTAGAATACCAGTATTACCTATATTACTAGTATTACATAGAATACCAGTATTACCTAGAATACCTGTATTACCTAGAATACCAGTATTACCTACAATACCAGTATTACTTACAATACCTGTATTACCTAGAATACCAGCTAAACCTATATTACTAGTAATACCTAGAATACCAGTATTACCTAGAATACCTGTATTACCTAGAATACCATTATTACCTACAATACCTGTATTACCTAGAATACCATTATTACCTACAATACCAGTATTACCTACAATACCTGTATTACCTAGAATACCAGTATTACCTAGAATACCAGTATTACCTACTATACCTGTATTACCTACAATACCTCTATTACCTACAATACCAATATTACCTAGAATACTAGCATTACCCACAATACCCGTATTACCTAGAATACCAGTATTACCTAGAATACCTGCATTACCAACAATACCAGTATTACCTACAATACCTGCATTACCTACAATACCTGTATTGCCTAGAATACCAGTATTACCTACAATACCAGTATTACCTACATTACCAGTATTACCAGTATTACCTACAATACCTATATTACCCACAATACCAGTATTACCTACAATACCTGTATTACCTACAATACCAATATTACCTACAATAACAGTATTACCTAGAATACCTGTATTACCAACAATACCAGTATTACCTACAATACCAGTATTACTTACAATACCTGTATTACCTAGAATACCAGTATTACCTATATTACCAGTATTACCTAGAATACCTGTATTACCTAGAATACCTGTATTACCTAGAATACCAGTATTACCTACAATACCAGTATTACCTACAATACCTGTATTACCTAGAATACCAGTATTACCTACAATACCAGTATTACCCACAATACCAGCATTACCTATAATACCAGTATTACCCACAATACCTGTATTACCTAGAATACCTGTATTACCTACAATACCAATATTACCTATAATACCAGTATTACCTACGATACCATTATTACCTATAATACCAGTATTACCTACAATACCTGTATTACCTAGGATACCAGTATTACCTAGAATACCTGTATTACCTATAATACCAATATTACCTACAATACCAGTATTACCTAGAATACCAGTATTACCTACAATACCTGTATTACCTAGAATACCAATATTACCTAGAATACCAGTATTACCTAGAATACCTGCATTACCAACAATACCAGTATTACCTACAATACCTGTATTACTTACAATACCAGTATTACCTACAATACCTGTATTACCTACAATACCTGTATTACCTAGAATACCAGTATTACCTACAATACCAGTATTACCTACAATACCAGTATTACCTACAATACCTGTATTACCTAGAATACCAGTATTACCCACAATACCAGTATTACCTACAATACCTGCATTACCTACAATACCTGTATTACCTAGAATACCAGTATTACCTAAAATACCAGTATTACTTGCAATGCCAGTATTATTTACAATCCCATCACACTACCATTATTAACCCTATGATGTCATACGATATCATCAATGATGTCATCATAGGCAAAGTTACACCAAGAAGGACCCGAGGGGCTCATCATAATCGTCATTTGACGCAATTATCATCACGTGGTAATAACTGCCAAATTAGGCGCTCCCCCCACTGAGAAAAATAACCTGTACTAGCAGTGACTTAGTAACAACTAACAACTAGGTAAGTATGTAAATTAGAAGTTAATAAGTAATATTGTATGTAGATAGTGTGAGTCATATGTCATACTGACGTTTGAAATGCTTCAGTCTCCCCTACATACTTATATGAGATACGATACTACTGATAAACATCTGATTACTGAGGAAATATACTCCTTTTTATAATTTAGTGTTATGTTGAGTTAATTCTAGTATATAGTCAATGTTTACAACAGTTACAAAGACAGTATAAACCCATTTAGGTTATATTTTTGTTTTTCAAAGTCAGCACAAACTAAACCATCAATGTTTGAAAGGATGATACTTCATGGTGATTATTTATTTTATTGTTCAAGTTATTATTGTACTTGATCTATTGAGATGATATTGAGCTATTGTTATGATCATGTTGTATATGATTTTACACAACAATAAATGAAGAGCATACAATTTATTGTCTTTGTTATATAAAGTAATATATAAATATAATACATTTGTATATAAGTGATATATGTACATTATAATATAACTGATATATGTACATTTATATATAACTGATATATGTACATTTATATATAACTGATATATGTACATTTATATATAATGTTTTATTATAGAACTAGATCAATCTAACAGTACCAATCAAGGGCTGCCAGCCCCTCCCGGCAATGGGAGCTCAACTCTCAAAGAAAGAAGAAGTTCAACTCTCAAAGAAAGAACAAGTTCAAGTCTCAAAGAGAGAACAGTCCATAATTGTAAGTATATTATTAACTAATCTATTATACTACATGTGTTAGTGTACAATCAATACATTACATGTTATATGATAAATATGATGATGTAGTAAGTGAGTACTCTAACTCTTATAGTAGACTAGTGTATGGTATTGTTAATATTAGTTGTAGTATAGTCTAATTGTATCTGTTAGTTATATTATACATAATACTATTTACATGATGTTCTTTTTTATGTATTGACCTGTCCTATTGTTTTATTAGTCTCATATAATACATGTAGTTGTGTATGATTTACTATTTTTAAATATAATGACTTGTTTTATTATTATATAGGACTATGAACTTTGGACTTCTGCTAGACGTGGTAATATAGAAAAAGTGAAACAATTACTCCAAAAAGGAGCCAACTTCAAATCTCATCATCATTATGTAAGATCTTATAAGTATATTATTTAGTCTATTATTATTTATATCTAATAACGTAAGTAATTAATTCAAATGTGTTTGCATTGTGTATACACAGATTGATTCATTTCATATATTATAATGTCTTTGTTCATTATATAGATTTCTACTGAACCTCCTACAACACCTCATACTATAGCTTATATCAAAGGTCATGACATAATAATAGATGTTCTTGAAAATGTAGGAGCTACTCCTGATTATGTAAGTGTATACCAGTATAGTATGTAGTTGATGTCAATATTTATAATTACTAGAATACTTGTTTGTTATATTGATATCATGTACATGTACATACTTGTATACTACATGAAAATGTCTCCTAGTTATTATCAAGTCCTAATACACATATCAATACATATATTGTTTATGTCTAGTTTTCTCCATACTACCTTTCTTATTACTAGCTACTAACTATAGCATTAGTTTAAAGCATATTATGTCACACTAAGATACAGTATACAGTGTCAACAATTGCTGTCATATTACAGTTATAAAAGAAGTTGTCACAGATTATATAAACAATTGATGTCACAACAGTGACACCCACATACATTCCTCACAAGTGAAGTGTATATATTAAATTCCAATGCTACTATATAGCTTATTAGAGCAAAGAGTTAGCATTCTTTGTTACCTAATCTTAAACCTTGTTAGAAGCCTAAATTTATTCCATATCAATATCAGGAGCTGTTCATATAACAGACACAATATTCATTTTAATAGAGAAATTATCATTCCATCTACATTTAGAATAATATGTAGTCATCTTTGAGATTTAGTACAAAGTATTCAGTAAAGCGGATAGACTTGTGTCAAACATTTATACAATAATTATTAGAAGAATACATGTATATATAAAGAACTGGGAAATTAATTAGTGGTTTGTTGTACTAGTCACAATTATATGTAATTAAACTCAACACTTGTATGTATTGTTGTATTTATTATGATGTATATTATCTGTATTTACTTGTTATGATTTATTAGAATGAAATTATGTTAGCAGCTGCACACTATGGACTAGTAGACATAGTGAAAGAAACTATTCAAATGAAGGCAAATGTAAATTATCAGAACAAAGATAGAGTAAGTTATTATCTTATAATAATACATTATTATTTACTAGCAATAGATAGTTTTGTTGTCATTAATTTGATAATAACAAGTTTGTAGATAAGTTTTAGTTTGTTAATTGTTTAGTTTTATTTATTATTGAAGTTTTAGTTATAGCTATATATCTACAAAAAGTAAAAAAGAACATTTTCAAAAATAAAATAAACTTAGTGATGAGTAACATCATTCCAATACAGAGAATACAAACAAGACAGTAGGAATGACAATTGTATTTTCCCTACATAATATCACAGTCATAGAATACAACAATGCATCACTGATACTATTTAAGTAATTTAAATATAGTTGGTTAATATCCTAAATTGTTTGTGCCAACTGTGCTATTATGTAGAGATAATGTAATTGTCATCCTTACTAATCCTAGTCTTTGAAGGATGAAAGAGTTCTTGCTATGAACATTCTATCAGCTTTGTTGTTTCCATTACAAGGTTAACAAATGTTTCAGATGTTTCCTTGTTGTGTTGTACATAGAAGTGTCGCAAAAATTTTCAACAAGGTTGTATGGAACACTTGGAGTGCCAATATAAACAGCAAGCTTTGTTGTGATGTCTTTGTACTTTTTACTTTCCTTTGGAAACAAAGAAGTCTGGAACATATTTGCTATAGTCATTTGCTTACACTTAGCCTTTGTTATGAAATTTGAGTTTTCTTTTGACACTTTAGGTCTTCTTTCTCTAAAACTCGTTTGTACTCCTCGTTGTGTTTCTTCTTTAAATATTGCTTTAGGTTTGTAGGATTTTTACCCTTGACCTTACACAATATTCCTTCATCATTTTTTAAGCAACAAATACTTTCATTTTTTTCTTCACTAAATTCAAAAGTTTCCTATACAGGACTTGCTTTAGGCCTTCCAGATGCCATGTTACATTACATGATCACATTGCCAATTAAAATGAATGGCAATGTACAAAAATGCAGCTGCAATCTATACACACCAAATGTACATGAGTGTAATTGTTCTACACAAAACAATTACACTAATGTACAGTGTACATAGTATAATACAGTCTAAAGATCATGATAGTTCTGCATCACCAACATTCAAAGAAATGTGCTAAACAGTAAACACTTCTAAGGTCTTAGAAAATGAGTTATTTTAGTTATTTTAATTAGTTCAGGGACGAAAATATTTTAGTTAGTTATAGTTAGTTATTGAAGAACTACAAACAGTTGTGATTAGTTATAGTTAGTTAACTAAAACCAAAAAACTCCTAACTAAAAGTATTTTAGTTTTGGTTATAGTTAAATTAAAACAACACTAGTTCAAAGCCATTCACCTGGGTAACAGACACACAGACACACACTGACAGACTACAGTAACCCTCGCTTTGCACCCATGCACAGCGAGGTTAATGAAACTAATAATAAATACTGTAAATGACTACTAGGATTCAGTTTTTGGATGGTCATTGTATATTGTAATAACCACAATGTAAAAAAGATGTATTTGTAGTAAACCTTAAAGCTGTCATTATTGTAGCAAATAACTTGTAATGTTGTTATGATATAAATACTGTCACTATGATGTAACTGATTGACTTTATACATTTATCTACTGTAGTATTAAACAGTTATTAATAATTAATTTGTAGACACATTATTTACTGTTTATTCTTTCTATAGAATCATCAGACTGCTTTGCATTATGCTACAAGGGAAGGACACATTGAGATAGTCCAGTTATTATTAAGTGCTAAGGCAGACTCCAATATTTGTGACCAGGTTTGTATTATATAGAGAGATGGTTTATATTCCATGTACTTGTGTATTGTGTTCACTCCATGTACATGTATGTAATACTACTAGTATGTATTATATCAGTACAGGATATTATAATAATATACATGTACATGTACATTGCTAAACATGACTCAGACAACATAACCAACAATCTTACACAACTCTGCCCTGAGTGTTGAAAGTAAATGATCATTTTCAATGTATTTTATTTAAGCTCTGTACTTTTTTGAAGAGAGGTTTTAGATAGTGCCCACATTCTTAACCAGTAAATCCAATTTGGATATATATGGTGATAGCACCATCAGACCCCACCCTAACCCAAATCCCAAGTATGATGATTACAACATCAGCACTCCTTTTCAGTTCAAACCTAGTCACCCCCATGACACTTCATCCCCGATACACCTGGCTGTCCACTTCCTTCCATGCATTTTCTATTTTTCTTGAATCCTTGCAGCTTGGCATGAAAGTGAGCTGGTGAGTGAATTTGGGCATGTGTTAGACAAGAGTAATGTTATCTGGTAGCAGCTCTTACAGTTATTCAAACTATATTATAATAACCACACAATAAAAAATGTACTAGTAAAACTTAAAGCTATCATTATTGTAGCAAATAAGTTGTATTGTTATCTGATAGCAGCGCTTATAGTTATTCAAACTATAATGATTAGATTTTGTCCGCCAATATCCCAGGTGTTGGATGTAAGACCCTTGATAGAATAATAGAGGGGTGGCGTAATGAATGTAGAGCTCGATGAGAAGCCAGATAATGGTGCTAGACCAATTGTGACAAAGTCAGGGTCAATAGTGGCCACAGGGTCACTCTAGACTTGAAAGAGAGTCAGGTATGAGTCACAGGGGTATGTGCACCTATAAGGTAGTAAATTAAGCAAACAGAGAAAAGATACAAAAAATAAAGGAGTGTGGCAAGCAGCTTTCAACTATTGTACTGACTGACCAGAGGATTTGGTGGTGTTTGGAACTGTTGGTCCTTCAGTTCTGATACCACAATAGAGCAGATTGGTGCACAACATAATATTCCTCTGCTCAGAGCTTCTCTGAGTTACAATAAATGTTCTGTTATGTAGATTTTCTGTCTCTTTGGAGTCTGTTTGTACCATCAAGTATTTGAAAGTGAAAAGAGCCTCAAACTAGAATAAACAGTAGCAATTCAGGCTTGTAGGTTATATTGGCACACTAGCTAGACTGACCTTGATATATGTGAGATTGAACTTTAAAGAAAGTGTTTGCTATTGTGTTTGCGAGTTTGCCTGGCTCCTTGAACTTGCTTGCTGTGGTACATCTATTATGTCAGTTTATTATAGTATTATACCACATTCTACTAGATATTATATAATGTCCATCTAATAACATGACAGGTTTCTAGCAAGTCTAAAGATTTTAGTTTATATATGTGGGCGGGGTTTTATTTTCTTGTTCACTGTCAAATTTTGTGTCTTGATGTGTTAGCTTGTTTAGAAGTCAGTTCTAATATCATATAGTAATATCATGTGACAAGATATAGCTAATAATGAGAATATGTTATTACTACAGTTTGTTAATTGTTACAATGTAATACAATTGTTATGATAATGTGTACTGATGACTGGTTACATTGACTATATAGTTTACTGTCTAATAGTTTATGTTCTTTTGTAATTAAATAATTTTGTCTCTTATGTTTCTAGTATGGATGTATACCTGCACATCTTGCAGCAATGAATGGACATAATGACATAGTAAAGTTGTTAATCAAAGTGGGACAAGCTAATATCAACACTAAGGATATAGTAAGTCACAGTAATTGTATTACAAGACATATCATTGTACCAAATTATGACCAATGAAGTAATTCAAATTACTTCATTTGAGTTTAATAAATCAATAACACATGATTTTGAAGTGTACTACTGATTCAATTAGAAACCTACACTCTATAAAAACTGTTATTTACCAGTTCATGATTCTTTTAATAAACATTTCAATGATAATGGCATTATGTAGTATTGCTTAATTCAATTAGCAAATTAGCAATATTAGTACTCTCATTATATGACTTGTAGTGAGGCTATTATAATATATATATATATATATACAGTCAACTCCATCTATAACGAACTCTGATTAAGCGAATTTTGGGTTATAACGAACGCAGCTTCACGTCCGCGTTTTGGACGGTGCGATTTACAACGCTTACAATGCCCCTACTTCTGCTAAAACGAACGCTCTCCGCAAGCGCATTGGCGGATTTTGTCATAAATTAGTAGGCGCAGTTTTACTCAGGTAGCGAGCTGAATAATGGCAGCAGCTAGAAAGAGGCAGAGATCGAGCTATACGCTTGAATTTAAGTTAAAGCTTGAGGCAAACACAATTAACTGACTTCTTTAGTTAGCTATGTAATTACTTTTCCCTTGAAAACAGTTAAGTTTTGAGTTATTGAATTATTAATCATTTAAATGAATCTTTGTGATTAATAATGTACTTTTATACAATGAGAAAGGACATGAAATATGTTTTTAGGTGCATTTTGGTTATAAAGAACTTCTTTTACAAAGAACGTTTTGTCACGGATTTAGCAGTTTGTTATAACAGGAGTCAACTGTGTATATATATATATATATATATATATATATATATATATAAACTAACAAAACAGGTTTCTCTCTGTTAGTCATGATACTATTAATCATAGCCATTTGTCTAACTAGTAGTGTAATACAATCATACCTGAGATCCTTACTTTTCTTGACCATTATACATTGTGTTAACCACAAAACATGTTATAAACACTTTATCAGAAACTGTTTATTGCAGTTACTATTCCAAATTTCTCAGAAACAATGCCAAACATTTTTAAATGCTTAATTTATATTTATTCATCAATCACCATGGAAATTTTGAAAGAATTTCTTAACCCTTAGAAGACCACTGTCACAAATTCACAAATTTGTGACACATGGAATGTTAATTTTAAAAATGTTCTTATATATCTTAAATTTTTTATAGAAAGCTTAACAAATTATTATTTAATAATTATTGCTATACAACAACAAGTGATTTCAATCTGGTTTTTGAAAATTGCTCAGATATTAAAACAGAAGGAAAGTGTTGTTACAATTATGACTGTAGTAGCAATGATTAACTGAATAATGAAGTCCTACAGATTGTGTTCAGATGAATGTTTTAATAAATGCCATTTTTGACTGTAACTCATAAATCATAGCCTTTCATGTATGATATATTCATAGAAAAACAAACATACCATAGTGGTTGATGGGTAAAGCATTTTGCTATTGAGAAAACAGAAATTGAAGCATACATACAATGATTGTTTTCATCAACAAACTCCCAATTTTTCACCTGGATCTTGTGGTTTTTAAGTGCAATAAATTAAATAGGCATTGTCCTTTAAGATTTAGCCTAAATGTACCCATTAAATCATATGATCATAAAAGAAAGCAACAGCACATAATATATTATAGCAACAGCACATATGTCATCATAGCAACAGTTACTAAGTAAAAGAAAGCATGTCACCATAACATGAATTGCTACAGCAATAGCCTGTATCTCACCATAGCAACTGTTATTATAACAACAACATATGCATAATGATAAAAGCTATTGTCTTGGTGACTATTGTCATTATACGACTATAGTATAACAATTAACAATGTCATAGTTACCATAGTAACATTGTTATACCAATTAGGTGTGTATCGTCATGATAGCAATGATTTCCATGGTAACAGTTGTCATAACATCATTGCCATAGCAACAACATATAGATATATTACTATATTAATGTTACTTATAACACTATGACAATTGAGCAAATTCTTGTTTTAAGATGAAAATTATAGCATTATGCTTTGATATGTTTGTCAAAATCTACAAGATATTTAATTAATGACCATTATTTAATTTTTATGCATAATTGGCAGGTTTTGCTAATAAATGATTTTCTAACAAAGGTATAAAATGTAGTCACTGTGACCATTTTATACATATTTTGGCACAAAACAATTTATTGCTATAGCTATTTCACATTTTGTGAAAACAATGTCAAAAACATACTATATCTTTAAATAATATGTATTCATCCTAGATATTATATAAATGAGCATGTAATGACAAGAAGTTTCTAGCAAGTCTAAATACTTTAGTTTATATATGTGGGTGGGGTTTTATTTTCTTGTTCACTGTCAAATTTTGTGTCTTGATGTGTTAGCTTGTTTAGAAGTCAGTTCTAATATCATATAGTAATATCATGTGACAAGATATAGCTAATAATGAGAATATATTATTACTACAGTTTGTTAATTGTTATAATGTAATACAATTGTTATCATGATGTGTACTGATGACTAAAAGTCCATTCACGTTCACCTGCCAAAAGAAGTAGTTATGCAATAAAAATTATAAATAATAAACCACTAATGAAAATATTTTTGGTTTACAAAAATGTACAAATTAACTGCGAACATCATGAACGCACGTGGAACTTCATGTTCGATGAGCAGAAACCAACCAAAGTTAGGTAAAAAACCAGCCAAAGGCAGAAGAATATCTTCACAATCTAAATACATTGTCAAGAATGTGAAAGCATTTTTTGAGAAGGAGAAGTTGAAGGGATCTTTTATTAAGAGACTGTTAGTTGTCAAAAGGACTACAGAAGCTACTGGTCTGTCATTAAGAACCATCAATCGAATTCATCAGGAGTACGTACATAAGTCATGATGGTCAGTTTATGATGCCAGTTAAAAGATATGGTGTTTCACGAATAAGAATCAACCCCGATTTGTTTGACAGAGAAATAATTCGTAGAATCATTCATAACGTTTACTGTAGAAAGGAATATCCTACTGTCTGTAGTGTTTTGGAGAAAATTAAGGAAGAGTTTGGTTTCCCAGGTGGCACATTTTGTTTATGGAGAGTTCTAAAAGAGATGGGATATTCATACAAAAAGAAAGACAATAAACAATTTTTATATGAACAACGAAGTATACTGGAACAAAGAGACACATACCTACAACAAATAAGACAACTAAGACAACAGAATGTAAACATTGTTTACACAGATGAAACATGGGTCAATGCACATCACAATAATGATTATGTATGGATTGACAGGGAAAGGTGGATGGAAGGTTCCAAGTGGTAAAGGTGAAAAATTAATTGTATTACAAACCTATATATCACACTGATGAACTTGCTAATGAGTACGGACATAACATTGTCTTTGACTTCCTTTTTGGAATTGTAAACTCAATCCAATTGAGTTGGCATAGGCTTCAGTAAAAGGTTACATAGCAAAACACAACACACACTACAACCTGACACATGTTCAACAGTTAGTACCAGAAGGATTTAAACACACGACAATAGATATGTGGTGAAGAAGAGAGTGATGATGAAGATAATGATGATGATGAGTTGATTGATGATGCAGACAGACAACTTATTGACAGAGCTTTATGTGAACAATCTACAACAAGTGCAAGCACAAGTGACATTTGGACTGACTCCAGACAAGAATTAGACAGTGACTTCCTTAGCAGCTTTGACCCAATTTTCCTTTAACTGACTGATTGTCCTTATATTTAACATTTGAATAATATTATAGCTATCATATAACGTATAAATTAGCCTTCAAAACTAGCTACTTACTGTAAAATCTTGTCTGCGATAAAACTACAATCCTAGCGCCATTTTGATCATTGACCACACCCAATATACGTATGAACAATTCCAGTGGTCAGTGGTAAGCTTATACTTCATTTATGGACAATACAGCTAACTTCAAAGTATACATCACAGGTGATTTTTGAAATTATCAGTAGATACGCAAGTTAAAAGGGATCAATATGGTACTTGAAATTTTGAAATCTGACTAGTAATAAGGAAGTTACAGTGAAAAAACCAAGTGCCAGGTGAACGCGAATGGACTTTAGTTACATTGACTATATACTTTACTGTCTAATAGTTTATGTTTTGTAATTAAATAACTTTGTCTTTTATGTTCATAGGAAGGATGTACACCTGCACACTATGCAGCAGAGAATGGACAAACTGACACAGTAAAAGTGTTAATTGAAATTGGACAAGCTGATATTTGCACTAAGGATATAGTAAGTCACAGTAATTGTATTACAAGACATATCATTGCACCAAATTATGACCAATGAAGTAAATGAAATTACTTCATTTGGTTAATGGTTAATAAATCAGGTTAATAAATCAATAACACATGATTTTGAGGTGTATTACTGATTCAATTAGAAACCTACACTCTATAAAAACTGTTATTTACCAGTTCATGATTCTTTTAATAAACATTTCAATGATAATGGCATTATGTAGTATTGCTTAATTCAATTAGCAAATTAGCAATATTAGTACTCTCATTATATGACTTGTAGCGAGGCTATTATAATATATATATATATATAAACTAACAAAACAGATTTCTCCCTGTTAGTCATGATACTATTAATCATAGCCATTTGTCTAACTAGTAGTGTAATACAATCATACCTGAGATCCTTACTTTTCTTGACCATTATACATTGTGTTAACCACAAAACATGTTATAAACACTTTATCAGAAACTGTTTATTGCAGTTACTATTCCAAATTTCTCAGAAACAATGTCAAACATTTTTAAATACTTAATTTATATGTATTTATCAATCATCATGGAAATTTTGAAAGAATTTCTTAACCCTTAGAAGACCTCTATCACAAATTCACAAATTTGTGACACATGGAATGTTAATTTTAAAAATGTTTCTTATATACCTTAAATTATTTATAGAAAGCTTAACAAATTATTATTTAATAGTTATTGCTATAGAACAACAAGTGATTTCGACAACAAGTGCAAGCACAAGTGACATTTAGACTGACTCCAGACAAGAATTAGACAGGACTTCCTTAGCAGCTTTGAACCATTTTTCCTTTAACTGACTGATTGTCCTTATATTTAACATTTGAATAATATTATAGCTATCATATAACGTATAAATTAGCCTTCAAAACTAGCTACTTACGGTAAAATCTTGTCAGCAATAAAACTTCAATCCTAGTGCCATTTTGATCCTTGACCACACCCAATATACGTATGATCAATTCCAGTGGTCAGTGGTATGCTCATACTTCATTTATGGACAATACAGCTAACTTCAAAGTATACATCACAGGTGATTTTTGAAATAATCAGTAGATACGCAAGTTAAAAGGGATCAATATGGTACTTGAAATTTTGAAATCTGACTAGTAATAAGGAAGTTACAGTGAAAAAACCAAGTACCAGGTGAACGCGAATGGACTTTAGTTACATTGACTATATAGTTTACTGTCTAATAGTTTATGTTTTGTAATTAAATAACTTTGTCTATTATGTTCGTAGAATGGATGTACACCTGCACACTATGCAGTAATGAAGGGTCATACTGACACAGTAAAAGTGTTAATTGAAATTGGACAAGCTGATATTTGCACTAAGGATGATGTAAGTCACAGTAATTGTATTACAAGACATATCATTGTACCAAATTATGACCAATGAAGTAAATGAAATTACTTCATTTGGTTAATGGTTAATAAATCAGGTTAATAAATCAATAAGACACATAATTTGAAGTGTATTACTGATTTAATAATAAACCTGTACTCTACAACAACTGTTCTTTACCAGTTCTTGATTCTTTTAATATAATTTTCCAAAACATTTCAATAATAATAATGTTTAGTATTGATTAACTTAAGACAATAAGGGAACATGCAAAAAATTGGACTTTCATTATGTGACTTGTAACAAGACTAGTCTATATAATAACACAAGAACTTATAAATAATGTTCAAGCTTTTTCTCTATTAGTCATAATACTATTAATCATAGCCATTTGTCTAACCAGTAGTGTAATACTATCATGTCTGAGTCCTTACTTTGCTTGACCATTATTGCACTTCAGTTAGTAACAAAAACATTTTATACAAATTTTGGTAGGAAAACGTTTATTACCATAACTATTCCAAATTTCTTGAAAACAATCCAAAGAGCACATATGTCACCTTATCATCAGTTACTAAGCAACAATTACTAAGTCATCATAGCAACATTTACTAAGAAAAAGATATAGAATTTAGTCATTGTAGCCCTTCTATATTCTATACACATTTTGAGAGAAAACTGTTTATTGCCATGGCTATTCCAAATTTAATGAAAACAATGTCAAAATATACTATATCTTTAATTAATATGTATTCATCAATTTTTATGAAAGATTTATAAATTTCAAAAGCAATTGTACCAATGAAATCACAAAATAGAAGGAGTCATATAATAAGCAACAGCATATAATTCACTATTGCAACAGTATGTAATGTCAACATAGTGACAATCACTATAGCAAGATCATTAATGTCACCATAGCAACTGTTACTATAGCAAATAATAGTCACAATGGTTGTTATTAATGTTTATCAAATCCCATAACCTGCTATAAAAACAACATAATGGCAAGCCCATTCTCACTATAGTGAGTAAATAGAGACTTATTTGTCAACCATAGTGAATGCATATCAAAGTCACAGTTTACTTCCAGTAAGAATTTTCAGCACTATGTTCCCATTGTTCTTATTAGCAACAAAATATATATACTACAATATCATTGTACCAAATTATGACCAATGAATTAATTAAAATTACTTCATTTGAGGTTAATAAATCAATAAGACACATGTTTTGATGTGTATTGCTGATTACTGAAACCTGCACTCTACAGCAACTGTTCTTTACCAGCTCATGATTATTTTAATATGTTTTTACCAAACATTTCAATAATAATAATACTAATGTGTATTATTGATGAATTTAATTAGCAAATGTACTAAAATTGTACCATTTTGCCTTATGTTAACAACAAAAACATTTTATAATCATTTTAACAGAAACTGTTTATTGCCATAACTATTCCAAATTTCTTAGAAACAATGCCAAAAGTTTCTAGATGTTTAATTGTATGTATTAATCAATCACCATGAAAATTTTGCAATAGTTTCTTCAACGAAATGTACCCATTAAATAATAAAGTCCAAGGAATCCTGTCATCATAGAAGAAAGCAACAGCACATAATTTATTATAGCAACAGCACATGTGTCATCATAGCAACAGTTACTAAACAAATGAAAGTTCGTCACCATAACATGAATTACTCAGTAACAGCAGATATGTCGCCATAGCAACTGTTGCTATACCAATAACATATGAGTATAAACAACTATAGTATAACAAGAATAAACAATGTCATAGTTACCATAGCAACATTGCTATAGCAATTAGGTATGCATCTATCATGATAGCAATGATCTCCATGGTAACAGTTGTCATAACATCATTACCATAGCAACAACATATAGATATATTACTATATTAATGTTACTTATAACACTGACAATTGAGCAAATTGTTGTTTTAAGATGAAAATTATAGCATTATGCTTTCATATGTTCACAAACTTTGTCAAAACTTGATTGTCCTTATGTTTAACATTTGAATAATATTATAGCTATCATATAACGTATAAATTAGCCTTCAAAACTAGCTACTTATGGTAAAATCTTGTCTGCGATAAAACTTCAATCCTAGCAACATTTTGGTCATTGACCACCCCCAATATACGTATGAACAATTCCAGTGGTCAGTGGTATGCTCATACTTCATTTATGGACAATACAGCTAACTTCAAAGTATACATCACAGGTGATTTTTGAAATTATCAGTAGATACGCAAGTTAAAAGGGATCAATATGGTACTTGAAATTTTGAAATCTGACTAGTAATAAGGAAGTTACAGCGAAAAAACCAAGTACCAGGTGAACGCGAATGGACTTTAGTTACATTGACTATATAGTTTACTGTCTAATAGTTTATGTTTTGTAATTAAATAACTTTGTCTATTATGTTCCTAGTATGAATGTACACCTGCACACTATGCAGTAATGAAGGGTCATACTGACACAGTAAAAGTGTTAATTGAAATTGGACAAGCTGATATTTGCACTAAGGATGATGTAAGTCACAGTAATTGTATTACAAGACATATCATTGTACCAAATTATGACCAATGAAGTAAATGAAATTACTTCATTTGGTTAATGGTTAATAAATCAGGTTAATAAATCAATAAGACACATAATTTGAAGTGTATTACTGATTTAATAATAAACCTGTACTCTACAACAACTGTTCTTTACCAGTTCTTGATTCTTTTAATATAATTTTCCAAAACATTTCAATAATAATAATGTTTAATATTGATTAACTTAAGACAATAAGGGAACATGCAAAAAATTGGACTTTCATTATGTGACTTGTAACAAGACTAGTCTATATAATAACACAAGAACTTATAAATAATGTTCAAGCTTTTTCTCTATTAGTCATAATACTATTAATCATAGCCATTTGTCTAACCAGTAGTGTAATACTATCATGTCTGAGTCCTTACTTTGCTTGACCATTATTGCACTTCAGTTAGTAACAAAAACATTTTATACAAATTTTGGTAGGAAAACGTTTATTACCATAACTATTCCAAATTTCTTGATAACTATCCAAAGAGCACATATGTCACCTTATCATCAGTTACTAAGCAACAATTACTAAGTCATCATAGCAACATTTACTAAGAAAAAGATATAGAATTTAGTCATTGTAGCCCTTCTATATTCTATACACATTTTGAGAGAAAACTGTTTATTGCCATGGCTATTCCAAATTTAATGAAAACAATGTCAAAATATACTATATCTTTAATTAATATGTATTCATCAATTTTTATGAAAGATTTATAAATTTCAAAAGCAATTGTACCAATGAAATCACAAAATAGAAGGAGTCATATAATAAGCAACAGCATATAATTTACTATTGCAACAGTATGTAATGTCACCATAGTGACAATCACTATAGCAAGATCATTAATGTCACCATAACAACTGTTACTATAGCAAATAATAGTCACAATGGTTGTTATTAATGTTTATCAAATCTCATAACTTGCTATAAAAACAACATATGGCAAGCCCATTCTCACTATAGTGAGTAAATAAAGACTTATTTGTCAACCATAGTGAATGCATATCAAAGTCACAGTTTACTTCTAGTAAGAATTTTCAGCACTATGTTCCCATTGTTCTTATTAGCAACAAAATATATATACTACAATATCATTGTACCAAATTATGACCAATGAATTAATTAAAATTACTTCATTTGATGTTAATAAATCAATAAGACACATGTTTTGATGTGTATTACTGATTACTGAAACCTGCACTCTACAGCAACTGTTCTTTACCAGCTCATGATTATTTTAATATGTTTTTACCAAACATTTCAATAATAATAATACTAATGTGTATTATTGATGAATTTAATTAGCAAATGTGCTAAAATTGTACCATTATACCTTATGTTAACAACAAAAACATTTTATAATCATTTTAGCAGAAACTGTTTATTGCCATAACTATTCCAAATTTCTTAGAAACAATGCCAAAAGTTTCTAGATGTTTAATTGTATGTATTCATCAATCACCATGAACATTTTGCAAAAGTTTCTTCAACCAAATGTACCCATTAAATAATAAAGTCCAAGGAATCATGTCATCATAGAAGAAAGCAACAGCACATAATTTATTATAGCAAGAGCACATATGTCATCATAGCAACAGTTACTGAGCAAATGAAAGTTCGTCACCATAACATGAATTACTCAGTAACAGCAAATATGTTGCCATAGCAACTATTGCTATACCAATAACATATGAGTATAAACGATTATAGTATAACAAGAATAAACAATGTCATTGTTACCATAGCAACATTGCTATAGCAATTAGGTATGCATCTATCATGATAGCAATGATCTCCATGGTAACAGTTGTCATAACATCATTACCATAGCAACAACATATAGATATATTACTATATTAATGTTACTTATAACACTGACAATTGAGCAAATTGTTGTTTTAAGATGAAAATTATAGCATTATGCTTTGATATGTTTATAAACTTTGTCAAAAGTTATAAAATATTTAAATAATGACCATTATTTAATTTCTATTCATAATTGACAATTTTTGCCAAAAAATGATTTGCTATCAAAAGTTTAACATATAGTTACTGTGACCTTTTTATACATATTTTGGCACAAAACAATTTATTGCCATAATTATTCAAGTTTTGTTGAAAACAATGCTAAAACATACCATCTCTTTAATTCATAATTATATATTCATCAATCTCTATGAAAGATTTATAAATTTCAAAAGCAATTGTATCACTGAAATCATCACAAAATATAAGGAGTCACACAATAAGCAATAGCATATAATTATATCTCTGGTATGTAATGTCACCATAGCAACAATCACTATAGCAACAGCATTTATTTCACCATAGCAATGGTACTATAGTGTCACAGTGTTTGTTATTAATGACTATGAAATCTCACATAAAAATAACACAGTGGGAAGTTTATTCTAGCTATAGAGAGTAAAGAAAGCCTTTTTGTCAACCATAGTGAATACAAAAATACAAATAGAAATAGACATGCACTGTTGGTACAAGCAAGTAACATATTAAAGTAAAGATTTTCAGCACTATGTTCTCAATGTTCTTATTAGCAATGAGATGTATGTATAACATTATTTATTTTTCACATTACTATATTATAGTAATACAAATACAACATATTGGACACACAGTTGACTGTGAACCCACAAGCATTGTGAAGTGTTGTATAATATAAATATATCACTGTTGATTGAGAGTATACTCATACAACAAAGTACATGTACATATAATGTTCCAAAGATATTCTTATATCATTTGTAAGTGTTGATCCCATAACCTGCTGTAAAAATAACACTGCCGTTACATACCACTGATGTCTATCTCCACTAGTCACTGCTATTTCAGATTTTACTGTTCCTAGAAAAGTGTTCTTTTCAACTTCTCTGACTCTTTTGAGTCAATGACACTTCACCTCATAATGTCCCTATCTATATCACTTTTTCCTGAGCTGGACATATCAATCTGTTCTGACTAGAGGTGACTTTCCACACCTTGTACATCTATACTATTATAGTCCACTGATCCTTTTCTCTTGACTTTATTATGGAAATGAGTTCATGTCCCTCTTGATCTTTTTCTTGACTGGGCTATACAGCTTTATGAAAAGTTTTTGAATCTTTTTCATGAATAATTGTCTGTCATTTTTAACAGGTTTACTTTGTCTAACTTCAATAATAGCTGTCTATAACTTGAGTTCAGCATCTAACTGTTTTGCTCTGACAGTTTACAAATCAAAATTCTGACTAAAATCTGATCTCAAATCATCTCTTCTCTGAGATCGCCATATGTACGATTTAGCATACATCTGTAACATATTAACATCACAGTTTAGTTTGCAATAAAAATTCTCAGCACTATACCTCTCATTGTTCATATTAGCAAGAAAATGTTAAGGATTCAGTAATGTCGCAATACTTGTATATACTAAAATATTTTTTCACAGTACTATGTATAGTAATATATATAAAAAATTGTTATATATATAGTTGACTGTTAACCCACAAGCAATGTGAACTGTTGTATAATATAAATATATCATTGTTGACTGTGAGCATATTCATACAAACAAGGTACATGTACATATGATGTTCATAAGATATTCTTTTGTCATCTGTACCTTGTAAGGTTGTGATTATTGTCTATTACATAAGCAGCTTGTTTGCTAGGAGGATCAGGTTTCTTTTCTAGAAACTTTATTTAAGTAGTGTACATTTATATAATATAATATTATTAATGTCAACCATTTGTTGAAGTACCAAGTCATGGTTTGTTCATTATTGCTAATATTTATAATAACATTGATAGTGTTTGTTTTGTTTATAAGATGATAATGATGAATAATAACAAACTATTACAATTAAAGTATGTTCACTTAGTTCACTATTACAAACATAGCATTGTGAAACAAAAATCATGACAATCACCAGATTCATTAATCATATAATGATGTTTAAATTAGTAACTGGCTGTACATTTGACCTCTTTGTGTACCATCAAGTAATGTATTATAAAATTGTATGTGTAGTCATCAGTAGTAGATTGGGTAGCAGTTTATACCATTTCTTGAGTACTGTAATCATGTTTGTCAATACAACATAATGTTGTACATTGTAATGTCTTACAAGTATTGTTGTTGTTACCATGGTGATAAATATAGGAGTTAAAAATTTGTGATAATAAGTTTTGAAAGATTGTTCACCATTTGCTGCATATTTTACCATATATCTACTATAAGTATTTATATCAATAATTAATTCAATATTAATATTTGTTCTCTATTATGAATTAATAATAATAATAATCTTAATATTACTGATAGCAATAATGAAATAAACTCTGTACCTTTGTTGCATACTTTGTAGTTCTTCATTGCCTACTGAGATGAAAAATCTCCAAAGATGTATCTGATATCTTTAATTATACAATTATTATATCATCAGTGCTTTAGATACATATTTAATTGAAAATATGGTTGTCTATGTTTCATTTCAAAGTATAATAAGAAAATTGAGTAATCCTTAAAAATTGCCACTTCCATCATTTCTTCCTTGAATATATCTGATCAGATCTTTAATTTGGTTTCTTCACTTTGTTGGTTACTAGGAAGTAAACATATAAACATATGTTGATTTGTACTTTATACATATCAAAGTTATCACACTGTGGACTACTTTAGATATGAAAACCTATTCAAACTTCCTGGCTTACATCATTTGCTCTGTTGATTCTAAGGAGTCTATTAGCTTTCTTTCTCCAATATAAAAATTATATAAACATTTCTATTTTTTCATGTACTGTGACATTATTAAATCAGCTACATGATGAAGGACATTTTTATGATCAGAATTTCTGGCTTCAAAAACACCTGCATTGAGTTCACCTGTTTGCTAGTCTTGTAAAGTTGTATGATGTCTGTAAAACAAATGCATACTTATTAATATAGTCTGTATTTGTTGTTAGAGATGGCACTGAAGACTAGGCATTGAATATTAATAATTGATGAACCCAACATAGTGGCATCCCTGTTAAAGTTCACAATATTAGAGCCATTCTTGTATTAAATATAATTTAGTCTATTGTAGAAGCTGCTGCTACAAAGAAGAGGATTGAAACATAATTGGAATGCTTTTTTGAATTGCCAAGATACACTTTTGCTACACATTTGTAGTTGGCAGGTGCTTCTTACAAGCAATGCAAACTTGAACCATTTTTACATATGAAAACTTCTTCATGTACTTAGTTTCAAGGTATTGTTCAATGTGAATTTAAGTGATAATATGCTTTTCATCTTTGTTACCGTCTAATGTAAAAATATCTGTATGGTGTTAACATCAGCCATGACAATTCTAATGTTAACAAACTCTTCTGTAACTACTCATATGTAAACTGGTGGATAGGTCCTTAGACTCTCTCTTACTATGTCTTCCCTAAATTTTTGGCTTTCCTTCCTTTATGCTTACCTCTTTTCAAAATAAATTTTACTTTGTTGTGTGAGACTTTGTATCTACCTATGCTAAGGCATAAAACAGTGCTCTATAAGATCAAAGAGTATATTTATGGTAACAAGTTTAAATCATTGTCAATACCTTATAGATACACTGAGGTGTAGTTGACTTTGTTAATACGATTCATAGTCTTAAATCCACAGATACTATGAGTGATCTTTTGATACAAATTTTGTATCTATATATCAACGTTATTATTGAACTTATACCTGTGGTAATTTTTATTCAGTTAACTGACACCTATTAATATATGTGTCAGTTCATGTTAATTACCTCATGTTTGTGGCAATTTAAATGCCTTTCAAAACATAATGGCTAACCATTGATGACTTACATTAATGTTACTTACATCCTGCACAATTTTTTGGTCTTAATGCTTGACTCTTACTATGCAGCTTGCTTTGCAAGTTATGATATTCAGTATTTTTTCATATTTTGGCCACCTAGTTTATAATGAATATTAATTTAAATCACCATCCATTGAACTTTTCCATGCCTGTTAGTGCCACAACATTTTTATAACCTTAGAGGAAGTTATAGCAAACCCCAGAAAAAATTATTGTATAAAAAGTTGTCATTATTAAATGTTCTATAGAGGCTATTTCCAAGCTTTTCAAAGCACTACTTTTACTGTCAAAGTACTCAAAGTTAAAATAGATATTGCTGATGTAAAAGCATAATCATATTGGTATAAAATTAATCATTGCAAATGTTCTAGTTTTATAGTTATCATAGTTCAAACAAAAATTAATTATAAAAAAAGAAAACAACACTGTGTCATATCTAAATAGATAATGCTGTTCACTACATGATTGTTGTTCTCAAAAACACAAAAGCAATTATGTAAATTGAGATTCACATTAATTGACATGTGACCCTAAACAATCCTAGATCTGTTCATATGTAGTATGTCAGGTAATTAAAACAAACTAGTCATGAAAGCATAACAATTCCTCTTATCAAAACAAATGACAACACTAGCAGTCAATAGAAGTATGACTAATTAAAATAACAATATCTTTCAGTCATTATACTCTGTTTATAACTGTTATATTATTGTCAGTGATAAAGAAATAGATAGAGCTAATTTGTGTTATTGATATTTTCAGTTTTAATATCTTAATATCTTTCTCATCATTTTGCCAAGAATCTTCTATCCATGAGATATTAATAATGATATAATTATTAAATATAATATTATAACAAATTATTTTGCTCCATGTTCTCATCTAGACCTATGTGTTATGTGTTTACTTCTTTCTCTAGTTTGGCAATACTCTATTGCATTCTGCCTGTTTATGTGGTAGTAAGGACACAATACAATACCTGCTAAATGATGTGAAGTTAAATCCACTGGCTGTAAACGATAATGAACAAATACCATTAGAACTTATTTCACCAAATCTCAAAGACAGATTCCAATTACTAAAATTGTTTCAACCATTTCTTCAACATAATATAGAGTATCCAGTAGATTCATATGCCAAACTATTCCTTTGTGGAAAAACAAATGCTGGTAAAAGCTCTTTAGCTGCTGTTATATCTTATCGTGCAGATAAAGTTCCTGGAATTGATCCAGAAAAGTGTATTGAAGGTGTTGTATTACAAACCACTGGAATTGACTACCACAACATTCGTAGTTGGGAAATAGGAAACGTTGTAATTTTTGATTTTGCTGGACATGCAGAATATTACAGTAGCCATGCTGCAGTATTGGAAACTCTTTTGTTGAGGTCACCAGCTGTCTTTGTAATTGTAACTAATCTTACTGATGAGAAAGAGATAATAAAGAGGGACCTGTACTTCTGGTTTAATTTTATCGAGAATGTTAGCACTAATTTAATTAACCGCAGTCAAGTTATCATTGTTGGAAGCCATATTGATCTTTTACCACATGAAAATGATTACAAATCTTTTATTAATGAAATTGCAAGTAGTGCCATTCGTGATCAAAGATATATTCGTTTCCTGGCAATGGACTGTCATAGACCAGGAGGTAAAGGTGTTAATGAATTTATGACTAATCTAAAGAGGAGCTGTGAAGCTGTTATTGACAGACAAGATAAAATAAGCTACCATTGTCATTGTCTACATGCTTTCCTTCAACAGCTTCAACGTGTTGCTATTAGCTTAGATGACCTCTGTTCAAGAATTGAGAATATGAATGAGCCATGTCTTTTGTCAGACCGATCAACTGTGTTGAAGTTCTTGACCATTCTTGGAGAAAAGGGTCTTGTCTTAGTTTTAGGAGATTGGTTAATTATTGATAAGAAAGCTCTGTTAACTGAAGTAAATGGTATTCTTTTTAATAAAAGCATTGATCGTGTATGTAAACCAGTTACCAGTAACACTGGTATCATGCCAGTGTCCACATTAGCTAAATTATTTCCCAACCACAATACAAAAATGCTAATTCGCTTCTTAATAAGTCTACAATTCTGTCACCAAATCAATTCTCATTCTGTTAGTAACATTACAAACAATATACCATCTGAAGAACCTCCTGTAACTGAAGATACCAAATACTTGTTTTTTCCTGCACTTATTAAGGATGAGAGGCCCTCACCAGTCTTCAATACAACAGATGGATTTGGTTGGTGTCTATGGTGTCCAGATCCACAACAATTTCTACCTATACGATTCCTTCATACACTACTTCGTCACTTGGCCTATACTCGTTGTCTTCCTCCTGACAACACTGGTATTACTGAAACCAATATTAAAGTCAAGGAACTGTATCGTGATTGTACTATGTGGAAAAATGGCATTTATTGGAAAGATGAAAATGATATCGAAATGGTGGTGGAGGTTACTGAACACAACAGATGTGTTACAATTCTAGTTTCTCACAGTAGTTCCTTGAAAAGTTATGAAATCCGTACATCTCTCATTAAAGAAGTACTTAGTCTTAAGAACAAGATATGCTCGTGTGAAGTGGAGCAGTTTGTTATTCCTCCTGGTAATGTCAATGATGTTATTGAGAAGGAGCAGAGACACCGTATACTCTATTCCCTCAGAAAAGTAGCCCTTGGAGTTATTACCAAATGTCCTATTGGTGATGCAAACGAGAAAACTGCTAAAAGAGTTGATGTCAGATCAATTGTGGGTGAGAAAGAACCTTACCTCTGCATTGCACCCATTGTCATTGAGGCACTCTTCACAGACTGCAACAATGACATACTATTACCACATCATTATATCCGACACATAGAGGAAGCATGTAAGGAGATAATGCCCCTCTCATCTCATCGGACTCATCTGTCGGCGAGGAAACGTCTTGATCAATTTAGCATTTTTACTGGCCGTAATCCTTTGGTAAGTTAACAATTTAATAATTTGTAATTGTTTGGAATTTGTACATAGACTACATCCTCTCGACCTATTAGAGAAGAAGAGATACAATGTCTGCCTGAAGATGATGTTTATGTTACAAAGAAAGGTAGGTTATCAAGCCTATTCTGCTTAAATTTATTTGTTAATGGTTATAGAATCTGGTACCACTAACTCTGATCAACAAATGCAATCATTGAGTACATATGATATATCAGGTATGTTTGTTTGTCAAATTCATTTTGTTGGTAAGTAATGATCCAATGTAATAAGGTGTTAATATTAGAGATATGTAGTATGTTTACTTTGGACACTACCTCAAGCTTATATACTATAATTATAAAGAATACTATACACTGGAATGTATTAACAGTTATTTTGACCTCTTATTTTGAAATTTATAAAAAGTTTAGTTTAGCTTTTTTACTTCAGTTACTAGCAATAGTAAAAGATATTTGTGATTGTTTTATATTTCACTACTACTGCCTGTCCGAATTGTTACAACAGCCTGTTATTGTTTATTTAATACTATACTATGTTACAGATAATCAAGAGTCAAAGTTTGGTACGTCCACTGACAATTTTAGTCATTTTCCTAAATTACGTAAGTTAATAGATTCATTTCTCAACAATTGTTTTATTTAATTGTCCTGTTAGTTGCTCAGCCAAAAAGACCTGAAGTTTTAACTCAACTAGTATGTATTGATACTTTATGGCGTAATATTGGTAATGGTCTTGGAGTCAGTTTTAATATCCTTCAAGGTTTGGCTGAATCCAACCAGTCAAATCAAGCAAAACTCGACCAAGTTATTCAGAAGTGGCTGGACATGAATGGTAAAGATGATGGTGCTCCTGTCACATGGATCACAATATTAGATATTCTAAAGGGACCACTTGTTGACAACAAAGCCCTAGCTATGAAGATATACCAGTCATTGAAAGAAGAAAGTTCAAAAGAACAGATAGCTCCAAGTAAATATACAATAGACTCATGATGTTGATACATAAGTATTTTAATCTTGATGCAGTTAATAGTTGTGACTGTGATAATATTGTTATTAGCATTAATCTGCTCCATAGATTCTGTCTGACTTAACATAATATTATTTTTGTCTCAGTTTTATGAGATGAACTAGAAGGTTAATATATTTTTAGTGATTTTTATCGCTTTATCTCTTGCCAGTATATGTTTGTTCTGACTCATATAGCAATAAGGATTATGTGTATTGCTCACATATATGTTTTAGTGTACGTACTAATTATAGTTAAAGGCTATCCAACTATCAACTTGTGATATTCTACAAACTATTTGTGTATAACATGTGACATTTTATGAGGTTAACTTTATATCCTATATAGACCCTGCTAAGGAATCAGTTACTACTAATACAACTGAAGGATATAATACTGACAAGTTACCTATGGAAAGTCAGGTATGATTTATCTTCTTATGTTGTAAGTCATGTTAATTTTGGTTATTCATAAATTCAGTTCCTTAATGATATAGTAGACAATGATTACATCATCAATCTTTCCTATTGTCTATTTATCACACACTTACTCTACTCAACAGCAACAATCCTCACAAGAACTTTCAAATGAGCCCAAAGAAAAGACTGTCTCTAGTGATAGTACACATCAAGGTAATGTAAGAGAATAATAACCATTTCATATAATATTATATGTGATGACATCAACTAATCATTGTGTCACCTACACAGTCTATGTTGTTATAGTTGGCATAGTGATGTTAAGTAGTTTACTTAGGTTAATATGTTGTATTACTTTTTGTTGAGATCAAAATTCATTTATTCTTTTTTGTATTTTCTAAATAAACTTTAAATTTCCTTTTGTTGTTACACTGTGTAGGTACTCCTGAGCCATCAGAAGTATTTCGAGTATATTTTGCTGATATTTGTGATGCCATTGAACTTAAACCTCTGCCCATTGTTAACCGGGTCTATTCAGCTAACTTGATATCATCAAATTTTAGAGATGATGTACAAACTATGAGTGGTGATAATTATGACAAAGCAGACAAAGTAGTTAATGAACTACAACGACAGGTTAAGGAAAAAGGAATTGATTTTTCAATGGCTATCTGTGATTTCCTTCTGAGCCAGAACCATACATTAAAAGATATTGGCATAAGAATGAAACATCAACTAGAAAGTAAGAGTTTATATTGTAAAAATCTAGTATGACTGACAGTTATTTTACAGTATATATACATATATATTTTATATTGTAATTTCTTGTTTTAAATGATATTATATTCAAGCAACCTACTGTATGTCTTTCTTTTTACTGCAGGCATAACTCCACCTACTTAATTAGTGTGCAGTCCCTCTCTCCCTTTACTTTTCACATTTGTTACTTTATATATTTCATTATTATAGTTAAGTTAGTTTATGTACACTTTAATTGTCTAGAATGTTTTACCATTAGTTTTTGATTTTATAGTTGCTGTTTTTTATAAAATATATTTGCTAAATCTATAATGTCATTTATAATCTATTGAATGATTCTAGTTCCTGAGGTAACAATGCTAACTCACTCATTCACTAAAATAATTATTCTGGAAATTGATTTACTAGCTCAAAGAACTGACCCTGGTATATTAACTCTATAGTTGTTTGTTCTTCATATATAACTCAACTAATAAATTATCAGATCAAAAGCTATTGCCATGCATGCAAGTAGTCAATGTAATTTAACAGCTAGGGAATATCTTAATAGAATAGATGTACATGTCATTCAACATTTGTGCAATTATATACTGCAAGGGAGAAAAAGAACATATTGTATGTGAATGAATTATGTGCTAATAAGCAATATCCTAATACATTATTATCTGTTGATGTTCTGTATCTAACTGTATTTAGTCTATACAGAATACTGACAGTCATATTGTTTCATATGTGAGTACTAGTATGGTGAGATATGTGAAAATCACTCTAGTATGCAAGTAGGATACTTCTTTGTACACTCAACTATCCTATTAGTATGTACAATTGGATACTCCAAGTATTCAACTTTGCTCACAAGTTTGGATATGAACTTAAATATCCAAACTATTGTATACCCCAAGTATGTAAACTAGCATACTCTGTGTATACTACCTTTGTATGCTTGTAACCCCTTTAGGATACTTAGATGTGCTAAATGTATTTTGAGATTACAACCATTTTTTATGAAAAAAATATGCATAGACAAATACAGTTAGGTATATTGTTATTAGAATTTGCACTGTTTTGGTGACTTAATTCTTCACCACTTCAATCTAAAGATATGTCAAAACAAACATAATTTGAATTACTGGTCAAGCAAAAATCTTTTGTTCACCTTGTTTAGCTATCCAATAACTATTAATAGTCCAGTCAGGGGCATTTACAGGTGGAAGAGATGTTGAGAGAGGTCCGTCCTTTCTTGTCTTACGTAAAATTACATCATTTTTATTAAGTTTACTTTTACTGAATCTCTCATCAAGCATTTCTAGAAATCGTTGCAAGTCTATACAAAAATATAAAAATGATTATATTATTAATTGTTTACCTTCGGATTTCCAAGGAAGTTTATGGACAATGATATTTACTGCATTTGTTGTATCATCACTTTCTTGTGACATGTAATCTATGGTAATGTCACTCCAATATTTTAACTCAGACTTTAACAGATTATATTTCTGTTAAATGAATTAAATACAACATGTTTAATTGCTATGCATGACCATACCCTATGAACCCTAGACCTATATTTTTTTCTTCTTAGCTGTTTGTTCTGTTATATCTTCAATATCACTGTTATCTTCTAACAAGAATTGTCTCCAAAGACTTTGATACTTCCTTTTAATAACTTCTATAAAATAATAATAGCTATACAAATTTGGAAAATAGCTAGTTGGAAGTACTAACTTTGAATTTCATTTACTGAATATGCACTTCCGTCCATCTGTTTTAGCAAGAAGTCAGTTACACGCTTATTATGACACGACACAGAACTAAAACAAAAGTTAAAAGTAAAAATAAACGACCGCATACCTTTCATCTAATTTGAATTTGTCTTGGTCATTGAGAACATTATATAAAGTAGATACATTTTTCTAAAATTGAAAAGAATAAATACATATGAGCTCAGCCAGTTTCCTCAATTAAAAACCAACTGTGAATAAATAACTAAAGAAAGTAAGATAGCTACAGCCATGTCTAAGGAGGATCAAGCTTGTAAGAAAAATAAATGGTTAAAATAAATTCCTACATCGTATTAATACCAGAAAACACCTATGAGTTAGAATAATACTAGGCTGAGGAATTACAGTAATCTATCTCACGACCTTAATTATATGCACTATGTGTATACCCTGTAATACTTACAGAGAGATCACGAGCTATCCTATTTTTTCCTCTGTCCTGAGAACTAGAAGAGCTTTTCTCTTGAACTATTAATTAAACAGCTCCAAGTCTATCTTCAGTGTTTTCTATCTTTGTAGCTAATTTGTCTTGTTTTACCCTAAACAATTCTTGTTGTTTAATTAATTGCTGAAGTAAGGCTTGCTGCTGTTGTAACAATGCTACGACATCTGGAGAATGTAAGTTACTGTAAGCTCGTGAAAGGTGGGTTAGCGGTGTGGAGTTGTATAAGGGAGGAGAAATAATATTTCTCCTCCCTTATACAACTCCACACAGTTAATATTATTAACTGTGGGAGTAAATACACTATTCTCAGTGGTAGCTGTTGCTGCAACATACTTATTTTCTTTCTGTTCACCTGAATCCAAATTAGTGTAGTCCTCGTTTTCAGTGCCATCCGAACATAATGATTCGTCACTAAATGTTTCTGAGGTCTTTTCTATTCTAGTGAATAGATCATCACCAGGTTCATAATATGTCTTTATAGACTTAGATTGTGGGTAGGTCTTCGTACTTGGTCTTCCTTAACTTGATAGTTCGTTTGCCGAATTGGAACTGAAGAATTTTTTAGGGGTCAAAGCCGTTCTAAAAATGCCATCTTTCTTTTGCTTGAATCGACAGCAACTTTCTCCATCTTTATAATGTTGAACCTCGTGCTAATGTGGTCTAATCAACACTCCCACTAGAGAAGGTGTGAGATCTAATCAACACTTCAATTAGATTTTGCAAAATGAAGTCGTCTCGTAGTGTCTTCTGTCCTCATTGTTCCCAAGTAATATCAAAAACTTTGTTCTTTCAGCATAAGAGACTTTACTACTTAAGAAATAGTGGAGGTTGAGTGAGCATGCATTGCATATTTCTATAGTCTTGCTTGCCAGCCCCTCCCCTTTTGAGGTTGACGAAGGACAATCTACCATTAATTTTATTCTGCTTCTTGAATAATATTTAACTGTTTGTTCTTTTGACAAAGGAATTTCTTTCTAAAGGTATAATGAAAACCAATAGCTCTATATCAAATGAAATATTTTTAAAAAATTATAATATTTTCAAATAGAGTTTGACCAAAATCAACTAAGAGCTTCTTTGATAACAACAACCAATACACAGCATACATTCATCTATATAGTGACAGCTAGGTCGTGTGACAAGTAACCATGTAGCAAGTTAACCTATAGCAACACAAGATACCTGTGATGATCAGTCATTGGCAACTCCCAAACATTTCCAAGTAGTTTGGAATAGATATTATTGATTTGAAAATTTTGAGAATATCAACAGCATTAAACATAGTCCTTTCTCAATACTAGACATATCATTTATAGGCTACCAAAATACTAGCTTGAGTAGGGCAAAGTGCATAGATGAAAATAGTGACAGCAACATTCAAGTACACGGCCAGCTGGAAAGACAAAAGAGTAGAGCATGTTAGAGAAAGAAAGATATGTATATTCATAACTAACCAAATATGCTAAGCATATACTAACTTGTATACACAGTGTAGATACCACTTTAGGATAGTAACTGTATACAAATTTGGGTACTTTTGGATACTGACATGATTTTGGCTGTGTTTGATATATGAATGTTATGAAATGTATTCATTAATAGAGCTATAAAAACCATATGTCTTAATTAAATCAGGTAAACTAATAAATTACTATATACAACATAATATGGAAATCTGTAGCTATAATACATTGTTTATAACATGGAAACCTTATTATCTATAATTCATCAGGTATGTACTATTGGAATATCAACTGATTCTCAATAAACATACATAAATTAGTAAGTAGGGATAACAATGACATAGAAAAGTATACTTAAAATATAAATCTATATTGTTTCAAAATACTGCAGAGGATTTCTAATATAAATACAAGACAACAATGTACATATTATAATATTATACATGTTTATATAAATAGCTAGTGACAAGTATTGGTAGAATATTTAAACTTGTAATATTTATTGTTCTCAACAAATAAATTAGACATTTACTAATTATTACAATATATAAATAAAGCACTCAATAATATAAGGTAATAAATAGAATTCATACAATAATAATGATGAGATAAATAGGAACAGATATATTTATATAACACACAAAAATAATTATAATATAATTATTTTTGTGTGTTATATAAATTATTTACTATGAATGTTACAAGTGATGCATTATTGTATTTTTAAGAGGTGGAAATGAAGAGCAGGATTTAATCTCAAGTGGTAGTAGTTCAAAGAGAACAGGTAGAGGGAAACTGTACTCTTTCCTTGAAGAAAAGATAGCCAAGATTCATATTTTCTTGAGACAAGTATGTATTTAGTTATTTTGAATGTTGGTTTTCAGAAGTTGAGTGGAAATTAGTTATCAGATTGAATGATGGTAGGTGATGAAAATGGAGATGATAGAAGAGTATATCAGTGTACACAATAAAATCATTAAGAGGGAGTGTTTAGTGATGTGATTAAAAATGGAATAAAAAGAAGTAATCCCAGAATTTAAATAACATAAATACACAAACAAACATTATTTATGAAGACTGATCAGAGATACATAATCATATATTTCTCTCTTATTATATATTCATGTCCTTTATATACCACGATAGTAACCATCAGCAATATACATAACAATAGTACCAAACCTTATAAAGTGAACAAGACATTGAAAATGAGAACCACATTGACATGACAACAATGACCTGTACATTCTATCAATACAATACTCAATAATAATGTGATTAATTATAACCTGATTTGCAATAAGAAATCACTTCTTGAAAAGCATTTGTGACCTGATTTGTGAAATGGGACCATTGTTAAAACACATCAAAAACAACTCTGATACATACAGTTGCTATATACACAACTACTCATTGTAACTGTATGTATTCAAAACTGTTTTTTGAGGTATTTAGTGATTATTTTTCACTAATAAGTCAATAATATTAAAATTAGGTCAAAATTACTCTGTACCAACTAAACCATCATATTTCATCCTGATTTGTAAATCTTAGTCTTGTCTTAATTCATATTGACAGTATGGGTTAATATTAACAACTCTTTGGGTATAACAAAATCCATATAATAAAAATTAATAAAAGTAAAAATTTTTAGAGAGTAATAACATCAAGTCTGTCTATTCATAATAAAACATTAAATATATGTAACATGTACATGTACATCAGTTCAATGTTGCTTATGTACATGACACAAATAGGATATCAATTTTTCTTCAATGACCACACCCTTCTCTTTCTCCTTTACAGAGAGACAAAATACTTCTTCATTAAGTTTATCTCTTTCAACAACAGTCACTTTCTCTTTCCTTTGTACTAGTGTATTAGTAGCAACTACAACCTATATAGAGGAGTATAGTGGTCATATTATTTGTATGTCAATATAAATATTATATAAAGACACATATAGTTAATTACAAATCATCACTGTATCATTCATACAAGGATAATGGAGCATTAAATATACATATATCACTTTATATAAAAAGAGAATAAACTGTATGTTCTTCATTTATTATTCCCATTGTAAATCTTATACAACGTGATAATGCATCTCTACAAAAACTTAAACATTAAAGCTAATAAAGAAACTATTTTTTCAGCAATAGAGAGTTAAAATGTTGGAACATTAAACACGGATGAAGTCTGAGTTTATTCAGCCTCAACTCTGCAACCTCTGTAACTGTTTGAAATGCTCTCTTGCTACCAGAAATAGTTACAAATATAATACGTATACAGAGGAATGTATACTTCTACATTCAAATGTCATAGGTAGATATAATCATGACTCAAAATGTAACAATGTATTACTGTAAGGGTTTAACATGACACATGGCTCTTAATATCTACGTACAATACTACTAATTAACTTCATTACTTACCGAGTAGTTAACTGACGCAACGCTTCTTTCTTGATGGGAGAGCGCCTACACGTGATTTTAAGACGTCATTGACGACTTGGGTGTGGCTAAAAATAAGTTCATGGAACACCTCAGGCTCTTCATTCCAAAGGAAATATATTTAATCATGATTAGTCTGGCAGCAGACTTTTCAACTCCACTTTTACTTCGTGATGGGTTCAAATTTATAGTTAAAGACAGTAACATTGTCTCATCTTTTAAGATAATGTACACTGAAGATCTACACATATAATGACCAATACATGTATATTTCAAATTTTAAAACAGTTACATATATTTCTTCAATTGCCATGGAAAATACACATACAGGTTCAGTTGAGAAGGTGATCTAGATCTGTTTGTTGGTAATGAGTCCATCTGTGTCTTTAGATCATTGCTTGAATCCTTCTCGATGCATACTGCAATAAGAAATAAGAACTTTCTATATATAAGAATAATTTACAGAGATAGAATTTAATGTATCAGGTCATGTTATCACAATCATTAATATAAACTTCTTTAAGTTTCTATCATTGTCATAAGACCTCAGCAGGATGACACTGAGTGTAAAAGGTAGTGTATATATTCACTTTATACATTGTATTTCTCAATGTCTGACACAAATGACAGGACAGTTATCAGTCCATTCATATCAGATCACTTACTTGGCTTTTACTGTGTATGCAATAAGGAGTCCACCACTAGCCCAGTACAGCCATGGCTATTCTATTTCATCATATGGAATGTAACGAGAACACTATAATTTCTATTATGTAAGATGTAGTCTGAAATATAGCTTTACAGTAACATTTATCTCAGTATCATGTATGGTTTAGTGACTATATAAATTATAATAGTGTAATTGTATGTTTGAATGTTAATAGGTTAGTTTGTAATATGAATTATGAATTTTTGTAACATAAAAAGTGTAAATGATTTTTAAAGTAAATACAAATGATTTTACTAGTGTTAATAACAAAATAACTATTTATATCTTAAAAGTTATGTTTGATTTTGATATGTAAAAATAATAGATTTACTTAAGATTATATTGTGACCTACTTTACTTTAATTTTATATATTATAGGTAATGTTACAATACAAGGGACTAAACTATATAATTTAGTAACTTTACTTATTTTCATTTCATGTAGATATCACTCATCTTAACAATACCAATAAGAGAAAATAAATCAATTTGGTAAGTTTGTGTTTGAGAGGTTAGACTTTTGAAAATAAATTGATAATCAAAAGACAGAGCTCATTACCTTTATTGGGTGTAGTAGTGCACGTGGAAACTGGCTGTTACCCCAGTAAAGCAAACGGCAAAAGAGAGGAATGTTTTTATAGGAATGCTTCCGCAGGAATGGGGTATATTATATATTTATAGCAACTTTAAAAAAACAATGGATGGAATAACAATTAATAAACGTAATAGTAAATGATATCTATTATAGTATTTTAAATTGACTTTATTTTAATGCAACTTGAGCAGATCTGTGTAGTAGTTGGTGAATTTTCAATACTCACATACAATTATTGTATTCCAATGAAATAGACATATTTTATTCATGGTCTTTATATTAATGATACCAATTCTAGCATATATAATATACCATTTAATGTACTTATCAATGAAACCATCTACATGCAGCGGTCATCACATTCTATTAGTATGTCACTCTGTGTTGTAGATAGTTAGCAATGAGAGTACCTTCATTCAAGACATTTAGTACTTACTATAGTTTTGTGTTGATGATAGCATGGTTCAAGTGTAATCCTCCTTACCTAAGGCTTTCTGTTCTTCATTTGTCATGTAATCCTTAATGTTAGCGATGTCAAAGTCAATTATCTCATTGAGTAAGTTGTCCATTTTCTTTTTCATTTGTACCAGTGTTAATGTTTCTGTCTGACATTATCTGCTCTATCTTTGGTACATAGCAGTATTACAGTATCTACAAAAGGAAGAAGGTATATATAATTAAGTACTCATTGAAATTAGCTGTATGCAGACTTATTTGTCATGTACAATCTTGTGTCACTATTTACTTCTTTCAATTTCTTTTTTAGTGTTCTTTGGTTTCATTAGTCTAACTGATTGTGCTTTGTCTCTGACAAGTGCTAAAGAATGATCGTTATGTTTTATTTACTGGTTATGTCTTGTGTCAGTGGAAGTACTGGTTTGTTTGCTCTAAATATTATTTTTTAGTCTATTGTGGTACCAAGCTTATCATTTGTAATGTCTGTTTATCAGGATATTTTTCTACCAGTCTTGTAATAGTCTGAATTTTGTTGATAATGTGTTGTCTCACTTCAGTAATGACCAAATCACCAAGATCTGACATTATTGCTTCAACTCATTGCACTTTAGTCTACAATTCTCTTGGCACACCTCATTCTCCACAGTCACCCTGTATTTGTCATTACCATGTGGTGACGTCACATTCCATACTCCATTCTTAAATCATTCTACAGAATCTACTGTCCTGTCATTTCTAGTGAAATGTCTTTTGTATATGTCAATCAATATCTTTGTATTTTCCCCTTGGTTAGTTTTATAAATTGTTCAAATCCTTTGTCCCTTATCTTTTTCATTAGTTCTATCCTACCATTCATGTAACACTAGATTAATATAACACTAGCTTCTTAGCAAATACATGATAACATTGTACCTTCATTTTCTGCAAATGTCATTGTCTTCAATTAATCTCTATTCTGTGTGTGCTGTTTAAATGTTTGTGTAGCCATGTCAGTCTCTGTGTTGTAAAGTGACAGTTAGGCTCCTGATAATGAAGAATTGCTAAGTTTTCATAATAAAGATGATTCTTGTGTTTGAAAGGGCCATTTCTACTTTGGTATATCTTTCCACAACAAAACTATTGGTATTTATTATCTACCTACATATATGGGGCTGCTAATATTTTTAACATTGTTGTTCCAATTTTAAACTTTTGTAATTGTGTCCTTTGTGTCCTGTGACTTTGAAACATTATTATTTGTTGCATTTCTACTTACAGGATGAAATTTCTACCCCATTTTGCCCAGTCAAAGTTATTCCTGTTACCTGCACATATCTTTTGTTAATGAATTTCCTATCCATTACATAAGAGTAAGGACATAATATTATTTGTCTCACCTTATTGTTTTTTTAGCCCACGTTACATTGGTAAGAACAGACATAGCAGTCTGTGCAATGCATGATTCTTCTCTTGTCTGTTGAAGTCAATCACCCATTTAAACTACATATACACTAAATGTAAGGACTGTAGAGTTATATACCATCATTGTTCAATGAGCATATCTGTGGATAGGTATAATCCACATGTCAAATTCTGAAAAATTGTCCACTCAGTGAGGCAATTGTAATAATGTTTTACCTTTTTATACTACTTTCAAACATATTGTCAATCTCTCTGTTCTGTAAGACCTCCAAAAAAACTAATGTTAATATGTTGGCTCCCCATAAGGAGTTAATTTGAGCTCTTATGTTTTTATTTACACTTTCTTCTTAATACTATTGCATATCATGAGGATATAGCCATTGACTATTTGGAATGCTATTTAAATCTATTTAGTTATCTATTGCATTACAAAATTGTCATTGATCCAAAATTTACCTTTTGAACTTGACGTAGATGCTGAAGATCAGTCCCTTTGACACTAATTTGCTCTTTGTATATTTGTTGTTTATTCTTCTAAGAAATTGACACAACTATTGAAGTAAGTGACTGCATTTGAAAACATTTCCACATATCTAAAAGCATGTTGTAGTATACTATGGTAAATGTAATAACAGCAGCAACCTCTCTATGTAAGAATAGTGGATTCTGTTAGTTTTCACTTATTTGATAAACTTTTTAATTAATGTTTCACCTATATTGGTAACAGTGTGAAACAGTAATTTTCACACTAAACTACACATAAACAGATATTATACATGTGTGTGTGTGTGATTAAGTATTATAAATACTTTCCCTTTATTGTTAATTTGTATGCTATAGTTTCTGCCACTGCAGTTGATTTACTATTACTTGAAGGTATGAATATATAATAGTATAGATAAAATATGTAATATTTATCATTTGTATACCCATCCTAGCTACTAAACCAGAAAAACACATATTGCTGATGTTACTTACTTCTTGTCAGTGTTAAGTGGCAGGAGATTGGTGATCTACTTGGAGACTTGGAGTAGATCACCAATCTACATTATTGAAGGATTACATACTTCAAACTTATCTAACCATGTTAAGATGTCTAAGATACTACAGAGCTAGTTGGATAATGCACCCACTCCAGTGACATGGCATAACATAATCAGTGTCTTAGAGGGACCTCTAAAGGAGAAATCAATAGCTATTAAGATTCGCAATACTCTTGCAAGTATGTATAAAATGGACTGTGTCACAAATATATATCATTTCATGAATAAATGTATCATTGAATTAAATGCATTGATTTAATGCCATACAATTCACACCATATTGTTTTGTTTTTTAGATCATGACAGAAACCACTATAACAGTTATTCATAGCACTCACACAACATGTATAAGTGACTAGTAGAATGATCTGAGTCACATTTGTTGAATGCAGATAAATATAATGCATGTATGCGAGTGTAATGATAATGATATATATATATTTCTTTAATTATTCTGTTGTTCTTTACTAGTTCATATTACATTAAATATACATTGACTTTTGTTTAGCACTTTGTTGACCATAAAATTATATATATATATTCACTGAACATGAAAGTGGTGACGCTACTATGTATCAAAGTAATGTATGTAAAAGTTATGTTTCAATGAATTTTATTTACATAAATATAATCAATTATAGCTTTAGTTTGAAGACTATTCAGTTTAGAATGACACTTCTTCATACTGTAGTTTTAAGGTGTAGAGTAATACTATCAGTTAAGACTATATCATCAATCATGTACATTACTATAGTATTTTATGATTATAATAACAGGTCAGTTGTTTAGAGATTGAGTGAAATCATCTTTTGAGAGATAACATGTCCTACTCAGTAAATGCTGTTAAAATAAAGTTAGTACATTATAAAAACATACGTATATAATACTTGATTTAAATATATCTTATGATGTCTTTATACTAGTATCTCTACTTATAACAAAGACTGGTGGTTTGTTTCATTAAGCTTTTAACTTATTGAAAATGGATAGATAGATGAATAAATTTGGTTGATGGATAGATGGATTGTTATAGATAGACAAATGTAGATTAATAAATGAATGAAAGACTGATTAAATGGATGGATAGACTAATAAATAGATTAATGGATGGATGAACTAACTAACCATATATGTACACATGTCCATTCACACATACTATATAGACTGGTATATAATTCATTGATCCATTCATCCTCCATTATGAATTGATACAATCATATCAGAGTATTGGTTGATGAGTTCATTTTTGTAATCATCATTATATCATATTTGTATTTGTAATAAGAGATAACTATACTAACAAAGTGAATGTATCTCTTAACTGACTAATCTTAATAAAGAGTTATGGGAAGTTCATATTGTAATTTCTTGATGTAATATCTATATATCTGTAGAAAACATGACAAGGTCAGTTTAGATGATGTTAGATATTTAATGACTTCACAACAATTTATATAGTACAGCTGTACGTGTACTAGCATTAGATTCAGAATATAGTTTAGTCTTAGTTAATAGCAATACTATACAGATTATTATGATATTGTAGTCCTTGCATGTCCATATATAGGACATCAATATGATACATTTTGTAGAGTAAGTTAAAGGACCAAGTAACTTGATGGAAATTGTTACATTAGAAGGTGTTGTATTGTAGCTTAAACACCTAGATTACTATTATAAACCTTAATAACTACTGGATTGTTGGTCATATCAATCATGGTACTTAGACCAATATTCAGATATATTAACTATTTCTACATGTAAAGTAATAGTTTGTTATAACTTTATCTCTTCATGTTATTGGATCTTTAGAATATACTATTTTTTCAATTGAATGGGTTTACTGAAAGTTCACTTTGATATCAGATATTTCTTCAGTGACTAATAGTGTAAATCGTTGCTTTAATCTAATGTCCAATGTTCTATTGTTGTCACTCCTAGTATTATAAGTGGTTAGTTGTTTCTTAGTTTCTTACAAGTCATATACATGGTGGTGAGCATGCTATTGTTTTTGTAATTGGCACGTTTGATGATTTATAAATATAGCTAGTATATCACTATAAAAATGGATTGATTAATTTAACCAGTCAATAATAATATATATTATATATAATGCAGGATATAAGATGATGCAAACTAGTAAACATCACACTGCTGTTATTTCTAATATAAAATGTTTGAGAGTTCAGCACTGAGTTAATCATAATAGCAATGAACACTGTGTTTAACATCTATTATGCAATATAACTTAAATCACAAAAAAATGAATTCACAATTGGACAAATAAAGAAAAGTCTGTTAGAAACCAAACATTTTGACAACAATATTGATGTTTTTTTATTGTGGCTGAATTTCTTATAATAAGGATAAGAATATGTTTGTTTGTTATTTACTAAGATGAAGGAGGAAGCTACCAAGTTTCCTAAGTTTACCTTTCCCAGTCCTTTTATGATGGTTTGTATGAAGTTGAAAGTAGGAATGATCCAGCAAATAATTCATCAATGTTTTTATATGCCAAGATTTTAGATATTTTCTAGTCCAGAGGTCAGGGCAATAGTCCAACATTGTCACTTCTGATCAGTTGATATGTATTGAGTCTTAAATACATGCTCTGACACAGCACTCTCATCAGTGTACCTTATAAACCCTTTTCTGACTTTGTTGACAGCTGTTTGATACTTACTAATTCATCAGTATATACTGTTGTTGAAACAACTATTAATCAGTTAAACAACCATCTATTTTAACATTGATATATAGTTGAGCTGACAATTGTATCAGTTTACAATGAACCCATTTTAGTGACATTAGTGTCTTAGAGGACGCTCTGAAGAAGTCTCTGGCAGCTTATACTTTGTAAAACTACTTTAGGAAATATATTATGTATATATATATATATATATATATATATATATATATATATATATATATATAATATTGTAATTTTCATAGATTAATGTCATGCATGTGAAAGATAATATTAAAAACAAATAAATATTGTCACTATTACCTTAAAGATCTAACTTGGACTGTTAAAGTGTATACTTTAAATAGTATGCATTATAGCTAAATATTGTATCATGAAATGTATTGGTATTCTTGATATGTTTGTCACTCAACTGAACTCAAAACCTACTCAATTATGTTTCTTAATTCCAAACACATACACTAAGTACATGTAAGTCTATTGACTCACATAACAAACTATTGATAGAATATAATCAAATCATTGTTATGTACACAACACATACTAGATAACATTATGTCATCTATTCCAATATTACTTATAGAAAACAGGTACATGGATTATGCATCTATGATATACATGTGTAATTAGTAATTTAATAATTATGGCTACTTAATTTTTATGTGACAATCTCAACGACAGTAGACAGTTATATTATATAGATGTCCCTATTAAGAGGAAGCAACAGATACTTTACCTTTGTTTATTACTGAAGTACAATAGAGACTAGAATGTAAGGATATAGATTACATATACATTGTTCATATAGAAGGTGACAATTACATAACTAATGAAACATTACACAAATTTTATATCCCTAGCAACAGATCAATTCTACAACATTCTCCGCATTTATTACTTGTCATCTGAAATAATGGTTTAAAATATAATAACTGGTAAGTGTGTATATTGTAATATAAATTCTATATGTATTGAATTCAATATTGTCATTTTGTTCACTTAATTGCTTTTTGTTTCCACATTTATTGTGTTGCCATTACTGATCATGTAAATGTGTCTTTTACAGAGGTAAGTGTGATATAATTTAAGGAATATTCTTACCATATTGAATGTAATCTGTCATTACGTTCACTCTATTGTTTTCTTGTTTTCACGTTTATGGTACAATCATTACTTATTATTTCAATGTGTCCTTTACAATATAACAAATGGGTAAGTGTGATATATTGTAATGTAAATTCTGCGTGTATCGAATGCAATATTGTCATTTTGTCCACTCTATTGCTTTTATTTCAACTTTTATGGTGTTATCATTATTTGCCATCTTAATGTGTCCTTTACAATATAATAGTCAGTAATTGTGATATATTGTAATGTAAATTCTGTGTCTATTGAATGCAATTTTGTCATTTTATATATTCACTATATTGTGTTTGGTACCTCATCTATAGTGCTGTCATTACTGTTATTGTGTCATTTACAATATAATAGTCTGTAAGTGTGATATATTGTAATACAATTTATATTGAACGCAATTTCGTCATTTTATTCACTCTATTGCTTTTGTTTCTGCATTTATGATGCTGTCATTACTTGTCATCTAAAATAATGGTTTAAAATATAATAACCGGTAATTGTGTATATTGTAATTTAAATTCTGTGTTCAATATTGTCATTTTGAACACTCTATTTTTTGGTTTCCACATTTATGGTGCTGTTATTACTGATCATCAGAAAGTATCCTTTACAATATAATAGCAGGTAAGTGTGATATAATGTTATTCTATGTGAATTGAATACAATTTTGTGATTGAATGTAATTTGTCATTTTGTTCACTCTGTTGCTTTTTGTTTCCACATTTATTGTGTTGCCATTACTGATCATCTGAATGTGTCTTTTACAATATAATAGTCTGTAACTTAAGTGTGACATAATTTAATGTGTATTCTTATTGTATTGAATGTAATTTGTCATTCTGTTCACTCTATTGTTTTCTTGTTTCCACGTTTATGATACAATCATTACTGATCATCTCAATGTATCCTTTACAATGTAACACAATGGATAAGTGTGACATACTGTAATCTAAATTCTATGAGTATCGAATACAATTTTGTCATTTTATTAGCTATATTGTTTTTGCTTACCAAATTTATGGTCTTGTCATTACTGATTATCTAAATATGTATCCTTTACAATATAATAGTCAGTAAGTGTGATATATTTTAATGTAAATTCTGAGTATATTGAATGTAATTTTGTCATTTTATTCACTCGCTTCCTTTTGTTTCCATGCTGTCATAAATGTGGAAACAAGTCATATGTTCTGTTCTATAGATAACTCCCCGGTAATAACTTCACGAGTCATTGATGAAATCAGGTCTTTATCACTCTCCTCCACTGATGATAATAAACCATCTTCTGTCAAAACAGTTACTGAATCTACTTCAGGGGTTTGTCCACAACCTACTAGTCAACTGCCTTTATCATCAAATGAACAGTCTTCAATAAATAAATCAGTAAAAGTTCACTGCATACATTATGAGTATTTATACTATATTGATCTGATCACTATATATAGAGAAGTGTTGACTCAGTAGCTCCCCTGATAACAGGTACACATGTCAGGTGGCATATGAAAAATTTAATATGAATGAGTGGAAAATCCACTTTATGGCAGCTAAACATCTTAATACTCTATTTGAGGTAATTGACATTACAGCCATGTAGTATTAGAAAAGTTTACATTATTACAATAATTATATAAAAAAATCTCTCTCATCTAATACTGAGAGAGATACTCAAGTTTACTTCACATTTCAACTTTGTCCTGGAGTGATTGAATTAGTCCTTAGTGAAGAACAACAGCAATCTTATCATGAATGGAATATTTATCCTCATTCAAATCCCACAGTGGTATGTATGATATAATATATGCAATTGTATTCCTATATGTCAGATCTATCAAACTGATGTGGACATATTTGGTGTTCAAACTCCTGCAAGCGTGCCTTTTATATTGATCAAGTATCTGCAGATGATGGACCCTACACAGTCACTAGATTAAATTATCGTATACCATTAAGACCATTGTACCATTGTATTAAAGTACTAATTAAACTAATATTGTCGTAATTATAGGTTGTTAGGTAATGCTCTCATATACTCTTTCAGTCTTCAACAACAGACAGTAATTCTGTATGGAAGTATCTCTGAGAAATGTGATCTACAAGTAGAGCTTAATATTGTGTTTGTAGCAGGTTATCAAAAACAATTAAAGCTGACAAATTCTTTTTTTTTTCAAAGACAAATTTTAAACTTATGTTATAATAAGCATAATATAGGAACTCTGTTATTGACTTGTAAACCACATGTTGATTGTATGATGTTCTATGAATGACTGAATATCTGATGTAGGACAATATTACTATATACATGGATAGTTATTAAAATGTCTATTACGGACAACTTCAAGACTTAACTTATCAGGAATAAATCTTTCTTCCTAATATTTAGGGGAAAGACATCACACCTACTTTTACAGTTGCCACAACAGCATTCCTATGTATACAATAGTTATAAACATGATTATTACAGACAACTTTATGTTAGCAGGAACAACTCTTTCTTCAACATTTTCTAATATTCTGGGTAACACCCACATTTACAGTTGCTACGACAACACCCCTATGTATAGAATAGCCATAAAAATGACTATTATAGACAATTTTCAAACCTTAAGTTACCAGCAATAACTCTTTTTTCCTAATATTCAGGGTAAAAACACAATACCTAATTTTACGGTTGCCACGACAATTAACAACCCTATGAATAGAATAGTTATAAAAATGACTATTACAGACAATTTCAAACCTTAAGTTACCGGCAATAACTCTCTCTTCCTAATATTCAGGGTAAACACATAGTACCTAATTTTACGGTTGCCATGACAACACTCCTATGCTTAGAATAGTTATAAAAATGACTATCATAGACAATTTCAAACCTTAATTTACAAAGCAATAACTCTCTCTTCCTAATATTTAGGGTAAAGACACAATACCTAATTTTACAGTTGCCATGGCAACACCCCTACGAATAGAATAGTTATAAAAATGACTATTACAGAAACCTTAAGTTGCCAGTAATAACTCTCTCTTCCTAATATTCAGGGTAAAGACACAATACCTAATTTTACAGTTGCCACGACAACACTCCTATGCATAGAATAGTTATAAAAATGACTATTACAGACAATTTCAAACCTTAACTTACCAGCAATAACTCTTTCTTCCTAATATTCAGGATAAAGACACCACACCCAATTTTACTGTTCCCATTACAACACTCCTATGCATAGAATAGTTAGAAAAATGACTAGTACAGACAATTTCAACCCTTAACTTACCAGCAATAACACTTTCTTCAGGGTAAAGACACCACACCCAATTTTATGGTTGCCATGACAACACTCCTATGCATAGAATAGTTATAAAAATGACTATTACAGACAATTTTAAGCCTTAACTTACCAGCAATAACACTTTCTTCCTAATATTCAGGGTAAAGACACCACACCAAATTATACGGTTGCCATGACAACAATCCTATGCGTAGAATAGTTATAAAAATGACTATTACAGATAATTTTGAACCTTAACTTACCAGCAATTACACTTTCTTCAAGGTAAAGACACCACACCCAATTTTATGGTTGCCACGAAAACACTCATATGCATAGAATAGTTAGAAAAATGACTATTACAGACAATTTTAAGCCTTAACTTACTAGCAATAACACTTTCTTCCTAATATTCAGGGTAAAGACACCACACCCAATTTTATGGTTGACATGACTACACTCCAATCCATAGAATAATTATAAAAATGACTATTACAGAAAATATTAAACCTATAACTTACCAGCAATAACTATTTCTTCCAAATATTCAGGGTAAAGACACCACACCTAACTTTACAGTTGCCATGACAACAATCCTATGCATAGAATAGTTATAAACATGACTATTATAGACTATTTCAAACCTTAACTTACCAGAAATAACTCTTTCTTCCTAATATTCAGGGTAAAGACACCACACCTAACTTTACAGTTGCCATGACAACAATCCTATGCATAGAATAGTTGTAAACATGACTATTATAGACTATTTCAAACCTTAACTTACCAGCAATAACACTTTCTTCCTAATATTCAGGATAAAGACACCACACCCAATTTTACGGTTGCCACGACAACACTCCTATGCATAGAATAGTTAGAAAAATGACTATTACAGACAAGTTCAAACCTTAACTTACCAGCAATTACACTTTCTTCAAGGTAAAGACACCACACCCAATTTTATGGTTGCCACGAAAACACTCATATGCATAGAATAGTTAGAAAAATGACTATTACAGACAATTTTAAGCCTTAACTTACTAGCAATAACACTTTCTTCCTAATATTCAGGGTAAAGACACCACACCCAATTTTATGGTTGACATGACTACACTCCTATCCATAGAATAATTATAAAAATGACTATTACAGAAAATATTAAACCTATAACTTACCAGCAATAACTATTTCTTCCAAATATTCAGGGTAAAGACACCACACCTAACTTTACAGTTGCCATGACAACAATCCTATGCATAGAATAGTTATAAACATGACTATTATAGACTATTTCAAACCTTAACTTACCACCAATAACTCTTTCTTCATAATATTCAGGGTAAAGACACTATACCCAATTTTACGGTTGCCATGACAACTATCCTAAAAATGACTATTACAGACAATTTCAAACCTTAACTTACCAGCAATAACTCTCTTCCTAATATTCAGGGTAAAGACACCACACCCAATTTTATGGTTGCCACGACAACACTCCTATGAATAGAATAGTTATAAAAATGACTATTACAGACAATTTCAAACCTTAACTTACCAGCAATAACTCTTTCTTCCTAATATTCAGGGTAAAGACACCACACCTAATTTTACGGTTGCTATGACAACAATCCTATGCATAGAATAGTTATAAAAATGACTATTACAGACATTTCAAACCTTAACTTACCAGCAATAACACTATCTTCCAAATGTTCAGGGTAAAGACATCACACCCAATTTAGGGTTGCCATAACAACACTCCTATGCATAGAATAGTTAGAATAATGACTATTACAGACAATTTCAAACCTTAACTTACCAGAAATAACTCTTTCTTCCTAATATTCAGGATAAAGACACCACACCCAATTTTACGGTTCCCATGACAACAATAGTATGCATAAAATAGTTATAAAAATGACTATTAAAGACAATTTTAAGCCTTAACTTACCAGCAATAACACTTTCTTCCTAATATTCAGGGTAAAGACACCACACCCAATTTTATGGTTGCCATGACAACAATCCTATGCATAGAATAGTTAGAAAAATGACTAGTACAGACAATTTCAAACCTTAACTTACCAGCAATAACACTTTCTTCAGGGTAAAGACACCACACCCAATTTTATGGTTGCCACGAAAACACTCCTATGCATAGAATAGTTCTAAAAATGACTATTAAAGACAATTTTAAGCCTTAACTTACTAGCAATAACACTTTCTTCCTAATATTCAGGGTAAAGACACCACACCCAATTTTATGGTTGCCATGACAACACTCCTATCCATAGAATAATTATAAAAATGACTATTACAAAAAAAATTAAACCTATAACTTACCAGCAATAACTCTTTCTTCTAAATATTCAGGGTAAAGACATCACACCTAATTTTGTGGTTGCCATGACAACACTCCTATGAATAGAATAGTTATAAAAATGACTATTACAGACAATTTCAAACCTTAACTTACCAGCAAAAACTTTTTGTTCCTAACATTCAGGGTAAAGACACCACACCTAATTTTACGGTTGCCATGACAACAATCCTATGCATAGAATAGTTATAAAAATGACTATTACAGACATTTCAAACCTAAATTTACCAGCAATAACACTTTCTTCCAAATATTCAAGGTAAAGACATCACACCCAATTTACGGTTGCCATAACAACACTCCTATGCATAGAATAGTTTAAAAAATGACTATTACAGACAATTTAAAACCTAAACTTACCAGCAATAACACTTTCTTCCAAATATTCAGGGTAAAGACATCACACCCAATTTACGGTTGCCACGAAAACACTCCTATGCATAGAATAGTTATAAAAATGACTATTAAAGACAATTTTAAGCCTTAACTTACTAGCAATAACACTTTCTTCCTAATATTCAGGGTAAAGACACCACACCCAATGTTATGGTTACCATGACAACACTCCAATCCATAGAATAAATATAAAAATGACTATTACAAAAAATATTAAACCTATAACTTACAAGCAATAACTCTTTCTTCCAAATATTTAGGGTAAAGACATCACACCCAATTTTGTGGTTGCCACGACAACACTCCTATGAATTGAATAGTTATAAAAATGACTATTACAGACAATTTTAAAACTTAACTTACCAGCAATAACTCTTTCTTCCTAATATTAAGGATAAAGACACCACACCTAACTTTACAGTTGCCATGACAACAATCCTATGCATAGAATAGTTATAAACATGACTATTATAGACAATTTCAAACCTTAACTTACCAGCAATAACACTTTCTTCTTAATATTCAGGGTAAAGACACCACACTCAATTTTATGGTTACTACAACAACACTCCTTTGCATAGAATAGTTATAAAAATGACTATTACAGACAATTTCAAACCTTAACTTACCAGCAATAACACTTTTTTCCTAATATTCAGGGTAAAGACACCATACCCAATTTTACGGTTGCCATGACAACAATCCTATGCATAGAATAGTTATAAAAATGACTATTACAGATAATTTCAAACCTTAACCTACCAGCAATAACACTTTCTTCCTAATATTCAGGGTAAAGACACCACACCCAATTTTATGGTTGACATGACCACACTCCTATCCATAGAATAATTATAAAAATGACTATTACAAAAAAAATTAAACCTATAACTTACCAGCAATAATTCTTTCTTCCAAATATTCAGGATAAAGACATCACACCCAATTTTGTGGTTGCCACAACAACACTCCTATGAATAGAATAGTTATGAAAATGACTATTACAAAAAATATTAAACCTATAACTTACCAGCAATAACTCTTTCTTCCAAATATTTACGGTAAAGACATCACACCCAATTTTGTGGTTGCCACAACAACACTCCTATGAATAGAATAGTTATAAAAATGACTATTACAGACAATTTCAAACCTTAACTTACCAGCAATAACTCTTTCTTCCTAATATTTAGGATAAAGACACCATACCTAACTTTTTGGTTGGAATGACAACACTCCTATCCAAAGAATTGTTATAAAAATGACTATTACAGATAATTTCAAACCTTAACTTACCAGCAATAACACTTTCTTCGTAATATTCAGGGTAAAGACACCACACCCAATTTTATGGTTGCCATGACAACACTCCTATGCATAGAATAGTTATAAAAATGACTATTACAGACAATTTCAAACCTTAACTTACCAGCAATAACACTTTCTTCAGGGTAAAGACACCACACCCAATTTTACGATTGCCATGACAACAATCCTATGCATAGAATAGTTATAAAAATGACTATTATAGACAAATTTAAACCTATAACCTACCAGCAATATCTCTTTCTTCCAAATATTCAGGATAAAGACACCACATCCAATTTTACGGTTGCCATGACAACACTCCTATGCATAGAATAGTTATAAAAATGACTATTACAGACAATTTTAAAACTTAACTTACCAGCAATAACCCTTTCTTCCTAATATTCAGGGTAAAGACACCACACCCAATTTTATGGTTGCCATGACAACACTCCTATCCATTGAATAGTTATAAAAATGAATATTACAGACAATTTCAAACCTTAACTTACCAGCAATAACTCTTTCTTCTTAATATTCAGGGTAAAGACACAACACCCAATTTTATGGTTGCCACAGAAACACTATTACAGACAATTTTAAACCTTAATTAACTAGTAATATCACTTTTTTCTTAATATTCAGGGTAAAGACACCACACCCAATTTTACGGTGGCTACGACAACACACCTATGCATAGAATAGTTATAAAAATGACTATTACAGACAATTTCAAACCTTAACTTACCAATAATAACTTTTTCTTCCTAATATTCAGGGTAAAGTCACATACAATTTTATGGTGGCCATGACAACACATCTACAGGGTTTCATTTAGAAAAAATCAACAAGGGGGGGGGGCAAAATAATACTTAGAGAAAATTTAGGGGGGCGAAGGGACTGTGTGTGAAAGTGTGCCCTCTAGGGGTGTCTTGCAGCATACCCCTAGAAAATTTTTGAATTTTAGACACTCTGAGATCACTTCTGGCACATTTTCAGACCATTTGTGGATTTGAAATGACATAATGAAATGACCATATTTCTGGTGCTGATAAGACATTTAACACCTATAGACCTTGGTGCTGATAAGGCACTTAGGAGTAATTTAACATTCATAGACTATTTGGTGTTCATTCTCCTTGTGTTTAGCCTAAGGTTATCTTATGCTGTATATTCCTTGTGTTGAGTTTCAGCTCTATATTCATTACATCCAATTACCCCTTTAAAAAAATGCTAACCTAATTTCCAAGGGAGGGTGAGACTCTGGCAAGGGGGGGGGCAAATGCCCCTCCCTCCCTCCCCCTAAATGAAACCCTGAAATGGGACAATTGTACGTTTTGTTAGATGAAATGGGATTAGACGAAATGGCTATAAACTGCCACTACACCCAATTTTACGGTTGCCACGACAACACTCGAATAGTTATAAAAATGACTATTACACACAATTTCAAACCTTAACTTATAACATATTATAGACTTACTGTAGATTCTTATGAGAGTCATACTATGCTACTATGATCCTTTTAGTAAAGAAGTAATTGTTTAAAAAGCTCTTAGAGCTATATAAATTTGTCAATTCAAGATGAGATGTATCTTATTATATGCATATATATATATATATATATATAACTACTTATAGAAACAAATATCATACTTACACAGTTTGGAATTACTTGATATTATCTTCTCATGAATGTGACCTGCTTCATTGCTAGCGCTTTCTTCAGGTGATGATGGTGGATTTGAAATATCACGAAATTCTAACGTCTTATGTCTGCCATATCACTCAAAAGAACATAATAATAATAATAATAATGATAATTAAGTCCTGTTTAATTTTAAATGTGTGAATTGGCAATTGAACCTTTAGGCTTTGGTTGTGGCGTTCAAAAGAGAAACTGTGCTATCACTATGACTATGAGAGCGAAAGACGAATACATCACTACGTGCAAACTGATAATGTTCGGCTTTCTCTACCGAGAAGAAGGAATAAGGTATCTTTGTTTTCCGTATCCAAAGCTATTGGTGATGCTAGTATGTTAGAAGAAACAGATCTTCAATTAGATCTCTACACTAATGGCGTTCTAAGTCAACAGTCCGATCACGGTCGCGTCCCCTGACGACAAGACGCAATACTGAGTGAACTTGGTGTATACATAAGTTATTAAACCAGTGGAACTGATGTTGTAGTGACAATTACACAAAAGCAAGTTTTGTTATGAAGTTCAATCAACGAATATCTAGCACAACATTGCTTACCTTCTCAATTCAACTGTTACTTGTAACACTTTACAGTTCAATAAACTTATAGTGGCTACCCACAATATACAGTTTGCTTTATTATGAGATTAAGTAATTGAGGTAATTATAGTCAATTTCAATATTGGAAATACCATATATCCTAACAGAAGATTTCAATTGAAATGATGACTAATCCTGACAGAATTCCTCAAATAGAATAATGATATATTATTACACAATACTATATTGAAATAATGACATATTCAATACAATACTTATACTGGAATATTGCTGATTCCTCATAAACTGTGAGAAATCTAGAAATATCCAGTACAAAGAAAGACATGTGGAACTATGAGATACTATAATAAGGTGCCATTAGCAAAATACTTGTCTTTCAACACAGTGCAAGATAGTAGAGATGACAATTGTATTATCTCTACATAATAACACAAGTGACACAACAAGTAAGGATATACACTAACTATATATCTAAATCACTTAAAATAATATCAGTGATATATTATGGCATTCTTTGCCTGTGTTATTATGTAGGGATGATGTACTTACTATCCCTACTATCTTGGTTCCAATCTTTGTATTGGACTGATATTATCCATTCCTACTTCATTTTTGGAAAATGTTTTTATTTGCTTGTATATCTATGAATATACACAGCCTGGATATCATTTAATTGTATAATCAGAAAACACTCAAAAGTCAAACATCTATAATTAGTACTAGTTAACACTATTATAATTTAAATATTAATATATTTCTGTAAAAAATTCTATTAAATTAAAATATAATATAATATAAAAAATATGGAGCTTTCTGGTACTGATATATTGTCATAGCTACAGTTATGTTCTGAACAAATGGTCCCTTTACAACATCCAAAATGGTGTTTCAAATGACAGAAGTACCTTTACCTTGACCACATTCATAAATGGTCTTGTGAGTAATGTTGTTAGATTTGAGTAATTTGGTTGAGCCAAATATTGAAAGTCACTGTAACTCACTCGAGAGGACTCTCTAAAGGAGAAATGACTAAGATTCATTATACTCTTGCAAGAATGTCTGTATTACAATTATATGTAATTTCATGAATAAATGTACCCTTGTATCAAAGCTGGTCGAATCCCAAAAAAACAAATGATGTCACTATTATCTTAAAGATAGTATGGATTATAGGGAAAACTGTCTAATAAATTGTCTAATAAAATGTATTGACATTTTCAATATGTCACTCAACTGAACTCAAAACTCATCACAATTTGTATATTATTTCTAGTTTTTAAACATTCAAATATATTTCTTAATTCCAAACACATACACTAAGTACATGTAAGTCTATTGACTCACATAACAAACTATTAATGGAATATAATCAAATCATTGTTATGTACACAACACATACTAGATAACATTATGTCATCTATTCCAATATTACTTATAGAACACAGGTACATAGATTATGTATACATGTGTAATTAGTAATTTAATGATTATGGCTACTTAACTTTTATATGACAATCTCAATGACCATAGACAGTTATATTATATAGATGTCCCTATCAAGATGAAGCAACAGATACCCTATCTTTGTTTATTACTGAAATATAATAGAGACTAGAATGTAATGATATAGACTACATATACATTGTTCATATAAAAGGTGATAATTACCTAACTAATGAAACATTACACAAAATCTTATATTTCTAACAACTAATCAATTCTACAATTAATGAACTACATGACTTGTCATTAGTTTATTATTAATAAGAGCAGATGATGTGTACTACTTTACAGTATCATATTATATATTATTCAACAATAAAGATCATGTATTGATTAAATTAACTGATTAATTTACTATTCTAGTTGTTTTATATATAGATGAAAGATTCAATTAACAAACGAACTTTATTGCATTAACTTTAAAATTGAGAAATTATATTTCATTGGACAGTATTATTTATTTTCCTATGTTTATTAAGATCAACATAATGTTTAATATTATGATAATTATAATTAGGACATAATTTATAGGGAATAGTATGATGGATTCCTGACCAGCTGTGACACATACCACAAATATTTAGTGAAATTCAGCATGCTTCTCCTCAAACTCTTCACAGTATTGCTTTGTTGTCATTCTTTAATTTTTCCTATTGTCCTTTGTCTGGGACCAACCAACATCTTCCATCAATTCTGAAATTCTCAAAAAAATCAGCACTTTGCTTAAAAGATGTGCTCTCGTAAATAGGACAGTGGTTACTTGTCTCTTTTCTCAGTTTTTAACCTTCCATCCCTCTCAATTAGTTGCTCTGTTTCTAAGTTATGTCTTCTCTTTAAAATTATTAACAACCTCCTTTATTTTCCTTCTGATATTTCATCAACCAATCTTCTCCAAGTCATGCTTCTCGTCACTTTGATCCTCTCACCTTTATCATCCCTTTATCTCACTCATCTGCTACACAAAACTAATTTGTCCCTTCTGTTCTCTCTCTGTGGAATGTCATGTCAATTATTTATGAGTCAGATTAAAAAAATGACATCATCATATAAAGGTAGTACAGACCTCATATTAAGTCAAATGTATATGTACAATTGTTCCATGTACTTCAGGAAACATAGTTTCAATATCAGTAAATTTACTACATGAGTTCATTAATTACAAGCCTGGTTATTAAATTACTCCATACCTGTTCTATATGGTATTCTCATAATGAATCTTACCAACATTACCTATGTACTCTTAACAGAAGGAATTTATCTTTTATTAATAAATAAAGTGACTTACAGTGATGTGTCTTATAGTTCATAAATGTTATATCAATATTGTTTGATATTTGTTCCATTAAGTTGATTATAATAATTTATAATTAGTTCATTATATTTAGAGGAATAGTATATGATCATTAATGGACATAATCTACTTCATATGACAGGATTAGTGGGTAATTTAGGTCCTCTTTCCTTTTGAAGCAATGAATGAAGACTTACTACAATATTATCATGGATCACAATCATTGGGAAAGTATTCTTGTAATAAAATTACAATTAAATTAATATTATCATAATCAAATACATTCCTATATTACAAAAATGACTATTACAGATAATTTCAAACTTTATATTACAAGCAATAACTGTTTCTTAACATATTCTGACATTTCTGGGAGGAGACACCACAACTACTTTTATAATTGCCACGGCAACATCCCTATGCTTAGAAGAGTCATAACAATATCTATTATAGACAACTTTACAAACCTTACCTTGTGAGCAAAACTGTTTCTTTAACATATTTCACCATTTCTGGGAGGACACACCCCACCCACTTTTGAAATTATCCTGATAACATTACTATGTACAGAATATTTATAAAACTTACTACTACAGACAACCTTAAACCTTAACTTACCAGCAATAACTATTTTTTTAACGTTTCTGACATAGCTGGCTTGAGAAACCACACCTACTTTTAATACCCACAACAACAGTTCTATATTTAAAAAATGACTATTATAGACAACTTTAAACCTTAACTTACAATAACTGTTTCTTTAACATAGTCTTCCATTTCTGGGAGGAGACACCACACCTACTTACAGAATTGCCATGACAACATTCCTCTGTATACAATAGTCAGAAAAATGACATTTACAGACAAACTTAAAAACTTAAGTTACCAGCAAAAAACATACTTAACATATCATGACATATATGGGAGGGGACACCACACCCATTTTTATAATAACCATGACTACATTCCTATACGTAGAAGAGTCATAAAAAAGACTATTTAAAAGTATTTGTCTAAATTAAAATCCAGTTTTCTCAGTTTGGTGTCAGGTCTGATCTACCACCCACATGACACTAAAATTTTAAAATTCATAGTAATAAATGAAATTTTTTCAGTTTGGGTGCTAAAGACCACACAGTAGTAAGATACACTGGGATATATCATAGATTGTTCTGTTTGGTCTATAAGTTATACAATTATTTATTGTGTTTTTCAACTTGACACTCATAACGTTGTTTCTTACAAGTCATGTACGTGTCAGTTTGTACATGTGTTCTATTAACAATAACAACTATTAATAGTTACAAGTAATTAGGTGTTTTTATTTTTCTAACAACCTTATCACTACCTTTATGACATCTATAATGATACAATGAAATAAAATTTCTACATGTATATATTAAGCTCATGAATTTAAAGCCTGGTTACTACACTACTCCCAGGGTTTAATTTAGGGGGGGGGGGAGGGGGCATTTGTCCTCCCATTGCCAGAGTCTTGCCCGCCCCCCTTGGAAATTAGGTTAGCCATTTTTTAAAGGGGTAATTGGATGTAATGAATACAGAACTGAAACGTAACACAAGGAATATCCAACATAAGATAACCTTATGCTAAACACAAGGAGAATGTACAGTTTTTAACCTAAACAGCTATTCTTCTACTCTTTCTGTTCCATGTCATTTGAAAACCACAAATAGTCTGAAAATGTGCCGGAAGCAATCTCAGAGGGTCTAAAATTTCTGGGGGGCATGCCTCCAGACTCCCCTAGAGGGTGCACTGTTGCACTCTATCCCTTCAACCCCCTAAATTTTCTCTAAGTATTATTTTGCCCCCCTCCCCTTGTTCTAAATGAACCCAGACTCCACATCTGTTCTATATGGTAATCTCTTGATGAACACTACCAACACCATCTATGTACTCTTAGTAAAAGGACTTTACAGTTCCCATGACAACACTCCTACATATAGGATAGTTATAAAATTACTTATAGACAATTTCAAACCTTAACTTAACTGTTTAAAATTTTGTTATCTGGGTGGAGACACCACACCTACTTTTACAATCACCATGACAACATTACTATATATGGAATAGCTATAAAAATGACTATTATAGACAACTTTAAAACTTAAGTTACCAGTAATAACTCTCAATATTTTCTTATTTATTGTAAAGACACCACACCCACTTTAGCAGTTGTCATAACGACATTTCTATGCAGACATTTGCAAACTTTAGGTTAATTAGCAATAACTGTTTAATATTTGGGTGGACACACCACACCCACTTCAACAGTTGCCATGACAACATTCCTACAAATAATGTAGTCATAAAAATGACTATTACAAACAAATTCTAACCTTGATTTACCAACAGAAACTGCTTCTTTAACTTATTGACTTTTCTGGGAGGATATACTACACCTAATTCACGCCAACATTCCTATGCATAGAAAAATCATAAGAATGATTACTACACCTTACATTACTGGCAAAACATATTCCGACATTTCTGGGAGAAGACACCACACCCACTCTTGAAATTGCCACAATAAATTCCTATGTGTAAAATAGTTACTATTACAGACAACCTTAAATCTTAAGTTACTAGCAATAATTGTTTCTATAACCACTTCACCCATTTCTAGGACACACCACACCCACTTTTAAAATCACCATGACAACATTCCTATTCATAGAATACTCATAAAATGACTATTACAGACAATTTTAACCCTTAACTTACTGGCAATAAATGTATCTTTAACATATCTGGGTTGAGACACGACACCTACTTTTTAATAGCCACAACAACATTTCTATATTAAAAAATGACTATTATAGACAATTTTAAACCTTAACATACCAACAATAACTGTTTCTTTAACATATTCTTTCCTTTCTGGGAGGAGACACCACAATTATTTATGCAATTGCCATGACAACATTCCTATGTATTGAACAGTTAGAAAATGATATTTACAGACAACCTAAAATCTTAAGTTACCAGCAAAATATCATTCTTTAACATATTATGACATATCTGGGAGGAGACACCACACCTACAACTATAGAAAGATCATAAAAATGACTAATTTATCTGAATTAAAATCCAGCTTGGTGTCAAACTGTCAATTCAGATCTAGCACTCACTTGACACTAAATCAATGAGTTATTTTAAAATTTATAGTAATAAATTAAATTTTTTCACTCTGAGTGCTAAGACCACACAGCATAAAGGGATATACTATAGATTTTTAATAAGGTTGCTCTGTTTGGTCTACAAGTTGTAAAATTAGTTACAGTCTTTTTCAACTTGACACTCGTTGCATTGTTTCTTATAAGTCATGTTAACATCAGTTTGTACATGTGTTCCATTAACAATAGTAACTATCAATAGTTACAAGTTACTAAATATAATTAAGTGTTGTTACTTTTCTAACAACCTTATCACTACCTTCTATAATGATACAATGGAATAAATTTATTATATGTACATATTAAGTTCATTAATTACAAGATTGGTTACTACACTACTCCACAAATGTTCTATATGGTATTCTCATAATGAATACTACCACCATGATCTATGTACTCTTAGTATCTTTTATAGTTGCCATGACAACATATAGAATAGTTGTAAAATGACTTACAAACAATTTCAAACCTTAAGTTATCAGGAATAACTGTTTAACGTTTCTGTTAATCTGGGTGGACCCACCACACCCACTTTTACTTGTAGAATTTTAATAAAACGACTGTTATAAATAATTTTAAACCTTGAGTTACCAGCAATAACTCTTTTTTCAACATTAATTTTTCTAATATTCTGGGTAAAGAACCACACCCACATTTACAGTTGCCATGACACCACTTCTATGTATAGAATATTACTTTTGTGGACAACTTCAAACCTTTTCTTATCAGGAACACCCACTTTTACAGTTGCCACAACAACATTCCTATGTATAGAGTAGTCATAAAATGAGTATTACAGACAATTTCAAACTCTAAGTTACCAGCAATAACTGTTTAACATTTTTGTTATTCTGGGTGGAGACACCACACCTACTTTTAGAATTGACATGACCACATTCTTGTGTATTCCTATGCATTCCTAGACACTTGTTATACAACACATAAATATCACATTTAGGTCAATCTAATGGAGTATGATCTACTTCAGTGTGTCATAAATCATGACAGCTGTCATTGGACATTACTGGTACTATCTGTTAGTTACTATTCATATCAGTAAAAAGATGTTATCATAAAGTCAACAGATCTTAATAAGAAACATGTAGAATACTTTGACTCATACAAAGGCTCAATTCAATCTTAGTGGACAAAATATAGAAAATACAAGTAAATTAATTCTACATGTACAAACAGATCATTTATGGAGTCTTGTTGTAAAGACCAGAACTTGTCTGTGCTAAAATGGGATCAGTGACAATACATTCACAGAACAGTGAGTAGTGAAGACCATATAATATTTTAATTAAATCCTGACAGTATTAATATGAACGTTTGGTAGTTTGACTTTAAAGTGTCACAACTACAATAACTTCAGGTTAGAATTCTTTCATTGACAGAACTGAGAGCAACAATAACAAATTGACTAGCCTTCACTTTCAGGTCAAAGTGCAATAATAACAATGACAGACAACTAATCATGCAAACAATTAAAGCCCCTCTCACTTAGAAGTAATCAAATGTTAACAACCTTAACCTGTTCTTTTTGCAACAAGACCTATCCACATAAGACTACAAATTCTTAACACACATTTACAACAATTATGAGAGATTTTCACTTATTTTAACACAAACTATTGCATAAGGTTACAACATTGGGCTACTTGTTATAGAGTGGGATCTGTAGTAAATACAAATACATTTTCAGAGGCTTTTCATAGAGTTTAACAATAAGAAACTTACATCAAAACAGAATAAACATGCCGATAGTCTTAATGTTGCCTTGATCAAGATGTACGGAAATTCAGCTTCTTAAAGAATTGAGGAAGGCAGAAATAGGTAAAAATAGCCACAGGAATTGTGAAATTATGAAACAGGATCAACCAACCAAGATATTATCTCCAAGTTCAATTATATCTTAAATAATAACAAATAGAATGTAAGAGCTCAGAATATGCAACACACACATTATGTAACAGAAAGTTATAATTGTAAAATTATGTGTCATGACTGTGAGTGTGTCCACATGCTTATATATGTACAAGTTTAGATACTGCTGTAAATATTACTATATGTAAACAAACTAGTGACAACATTGTCTGTAAAGACAGAACATCAACAGATACTGACTATTCATATTTTATTGATGAATCAAAGAGAGACAACGGAGAAAAAAAATAGACTTACAAGGGTAATCTCTATCTCTTAAAAGAGCAGAATATTGAAAGAAGAGTCTTGTTGTGGAATTAATAAGTAGCCATGAAATTGAAAAGGAAGTAAATGAAGATATTAAAGAAGATACAAGTTCAACAGTACATAAAGTTGGAGCCAGAATGGAGTCATTAATACTGAACAGAAAGCTATTAACAAATAAGTTGTCATTGTTTTGAAGCATAATGGGTAAAAGTTAAATGTTGAAGCCAAATTATATTACATCTATTGAATAATAATAACTTGAACTTATTGTTAATAAATTATGACTTTAATATTATTTATGAATATGCATTTTATATCATTATTACCACATTTAACACAACATTATCATTTAATGGCAAAATCTGTAATCTGTAAATATAAATTAAGGAGCAATAACTTACCATGTCATCCATTGTTTAGGAGTAAAGCCTTTACTTTCTTCAATACAATTTGGTATTCAGTACTCTAAAGAGATAGTACATATATGCCAATCACATAAGTAATAAATACAACATGTATAAAGCAGGGCCGTAGGAAGCTGACAAAAAGTGGTAGGGCCTTGAGTTGTTTTGCGCACGAAGCACACTGCGAAATTTTTGGGCCTATTTAGTATTCATGAAGGTGTGATTAATAATTAATTATGGCTAAAATCGTCCAAAAACAGTTTGTCTTCTTTCTGTACAAATTAAATATTGTGCTATGTTTATCAAGTCAATATCGTCTGTTTCCTCTTTGTACACATTAAGTAGCATACAGTGATTTAATCTTTTTTGAGACATCGTTGATCTAATCTAATGCATTTCAGGGTAAGAAGCAACATCATTTGATTGTGCTTCTTTTCTTTTTCATACTCAGATACCAGCATCTCCGCAACATCCTGGGTTTGTGGAACAACCCTTTCAATGGCTACATCAAACAAATGTTTCTGAAATGACCTGTTTTTCTTTCCAAATGATCTCCTTGGGAAATTGATTGACTTCGGTTGGTTAGGCTTGGCACTGAGGGTGCTTGTGTCACAGGTGGTGATGGCATCAGACATGTGCTGTCATGCTTTGCTTGCAGAAGGAGGTGTGTCTTTCAATAATAATTATTATCAATGAATTTAATTAATTCAGTCTGAAAGGCTCTGGCCTACCCAGCCCACCCGCTTCCTACGGACATGCAGAGAATACATATATATTATGTGTACATATGCAAATAAAGATATAAAAACTCAAATCAAGTTACTACAAAATGTGACATTGGTTTTGAACTATCAGAAGTGCTACCATTTTTATGTCAAGTAACCAAACAATACCAGTATGTACTTCAATAGTTTGTACTTTAATGTTTCTGGTGTGAATCCTCAAAGGAAATCATCAAACTATATTGAAAAAACACTACATACTGACTGGTATGAGACACTTACTGTACAATATTTGTGTCTATAAGTATTAATATATGTATGTAATGAGGTACATGTTATAATAACTTTATAACCTATAAATTTGAATTAGGCAAATTTATATAGCTTTGAGTGCTTTTTGAGCAATAGTAGTATAGTATGACCGTCAGAGAATCTACTTACACAGTTTGGAATTACCTGACACTGTATTCTCATCAATGTGACCTGCTTCATTCCTTTTGTGATAGCGGATTTGAATAGTCATAAATTCTAGCGTTTGCTGTTTCCCATCTTGTTCAAAAAGACAATACAATTATAATAATAGTAATTAAATCGTATTAACTTAAAATATGCAATTGGCCAATTATATTTTTAGTGTTAACGGATATCAAGTAGCACTCTAAGAGACACTATGCTATCACTGTGACTCTGAATGGAAAACGAAGACACACTACGGAGAAATTAATGATGTACGTCCTTCTCCATCTAGTAGAAGGGCTAGGAGATCTTTTTTCTCCGTATCCAAGGCTATTGACGATGCTATATCTTTGAAGAAACAGACTCAAATATGCTAATGGTGTTCCAAGTCAACCACGTGTCCTACTGGCCGAACTCGACGCACGCATTGATCCCAGTCTACTGCCTTCTTGCCTTACATAAGAGGATACAATTCAATGACAAAGACTTCAATTGGTATTATCATTAAATAGAAAAATTGTTCATTATCATTAAATAGAAAAGTTAAATGAATAGAAAAAAATTTCCACAAAATCCCTTTTCTCTATTGCATATATAAAATACTGTATTCCTTCATTAATCAACAGGCAGAGCTACAAAAAATTAAAGCTAGTAGCAAAATGTTAGAAGACAAGTTTGACAATGCACTATGTGAAATTAAGAACTTCATAAGTGGTTTCAAGGTCAAAGGTTTAGAAAGAGACAAAAGTTTCATCGGATGTTATAGTAAGCTAAGTAAGTAAAATAAGTTTATTTTAATCATTAAAATACCAGAATATCATCGGAAAATCATATAAAACAGTATAGGACAGAATATTTTTAATGGACATTTGAGTATGTCATATTCTTTCATTCATATCCTTATTTAGCAAACCATTCAAGAACAAAGTGAATGTGAACATTGCAATGACAATTATTACTTAAGAAAAATCCCTAGTAGATGATTCTATCACTGAAATAAAAGATATGTTCTTGTTTTTTTCTGAATAAACTTCATTTAATTATAACTAATAGCGACATAATTTATCATATACAAAAAATAGACAACAGAGAAGAATATAACTTATAAGGATAATCTTTGATATCCTTTATAAAAACAAAAATATAGTTAGCTATTGACATAGAAAATGCTGTTTGTATGACTAAACACCATAATAATAATTGTCCATTACTTTAGTTACATGACAAAGATTATGAACTATATCTATTTGTTTAGGAACTTGCTGATATAATCAATCTAGTAGATGTAGAGCAAACAAAATACAGAAAAAAACATCTCAACTCCAATATGGTACATACTGTATGTAGCTTTAATATACATTGTATTGTTGTATTTATTACTAACACTAGCAAGAGACAGCTTTGTCTAGTTTAGAAATGGTAGTCATGATTTATACTACTCTTGTCACTTGTCAACATGATTCTGTTATTTACATGAGCTTTCCATGAAAACCTATATTATAAGGACTAATTGTTTGCTCAAATTTATTCAGCTGTGGTAGTGACATTCCATGTACATGAAAACATGCTAAATAAAATAGATAACAGAGGTTGTTTAGAACAATGCAATATCATAATATCTATGAAAATATGCAAGTTACAATGGCATCTATATCACAAGTGTGACAATTGACAATGTAGTTTAACTGCAATGGATATGATATTCCATAAGGGTATAAATTTTTGTGGGGGATTTATTTCGCTGTATTTGTGGGTTGTTGTTTTATCACGAAATTTAACTTTTATTCCACCCACACATACTCACATAAACAGCTGCTGCAAAGGGATCATGTTAGTTACTTCTTTCTCTTTTACACTGAAGTACTTCTCCGTCAACTGCCTCCCAGATTTCCTTGTATATATAATACCCTCTTACCATGGATTCATAGGAATAGCTAGCCATACTTTGTAAAAATCATGCTATTATTTACGGAACACATGTACAAACTCAATTAAATCTTATTGTTTATGTTATATATCAAGACCATATGTAATAAATCTCACTTAGCTTGTTCATTTTATTGTATTGTATTTTCTCTCTAATTATAGCAACAATAAAGATGACAAAATGTTTAAATAATGTAGTGATCAATGATTACTTTTAAGAATTTTTTTTTAATCTGCTCATAACTGTTATTTTTTCTATTCAAACAAATCTTAATTGTTTATATGTATTTTTTCTGGTCATATAATTTTTAAAGGAAATAAGTATGACATATGTTTAAAGTCATTAATCCTAAACTAATAGTCTTGATATTATCTTATATAACTGTGTTATTATTAAAATGTTTTCTACTTTGACGCATGTATTTGTAACACCTTTATAGTGAGGGCGTGTTACCATACGTTAATTGGTGTGTACCATGACGACAGTCTGCTGATAAAAGTTATGAATATATTCACTTGTGTTGGTGTGGAAATACGTGACATAGACCTAATAATTTGAAAACCATTCAAGTTCCACCCATATTGCATTATTAAGGCATCATGTGATAAATTCTATACCATATATGGTATACTTTTGTGTGGAGACAACAGCAAAGAAGGCTCTGAATCAAACAGAATTTGTGATTTAGTTGTTGATATAAGTAAGTAAACTACTATATCTTATTATTAACTGTATTGATATTTAGACAAATATATAAATTATAAGATTATATTATATTTATATACTGCATGTGTCAGCTTGCAGGTGCTTCATATGTATTGAGCCCTCCTCCTAGTAGTAGAGGTTTTGACAGTTTTGACGGTACCAAGATAATGTATGTAGTATGTGATTTATATATCCTCAGTGGGACAGCCTAAGATTAGCATATTTTGATCCCTAGCGCTAGCGCATAAACCTTAAATGTTCAATGTTAAACTATATTGTCTGAATGACAAAGATCCAAAGCTTGTGCTATCTTGCTTGATTTCAATCACTGCTTTAGATATACTGTGCCGATGTTTGTCCATCAAGATTGGCTTATTAGCATTAGCTAACATACAGAAAGATTGACATTTTCTTTGCAGTGCAAGAAATATATTATGCACTTGTCTACAATACACAACAGTATGAAACTTTTGGATCTTCCATGCTGTGGGACAGTCCAAACGTTTGAGCACATACTTTAATGCTAAATGTTTAGCATTAGGGAATAAAGATGGAGGTCCCTATACGTCACTGACTGGACCTGAACTAACCCTAGCATTGGATGTTATGCAGATTCTGTAAGAAAACTTGCCACAATAATTTGTCATTAAAGTGTCCGTGCCTCCTTACCTTAACACTCTAATGTGTTAGAGCAAACTTGAGATCCAGTCATGTTAATGAAGTAGATTATAAAACTTCATGATGTTCCATTAGAAACGACATCAAGTATCTCTGTATGAGTGTGTACCTAGGTTTTAGGAAGATTGGGTTAGGAAAACTTTTAATATAATAGGCCCACTAGCCAATGTAAGGCAAGCAATCCGTAACAAAACTTAAATATCTCATTCACGTTTTGCAATATCTAAGGTGCCGCGGTCCCTCTACTATCACTAATGGGACGTTATACACAGACCCACCGAGATGGCCCAGGGAAATGTGTACGCGTGCGCTTGACGCGCAAAGCGCGCCGCGCAAATTTTGATAATTAAGGTTATGGAGGCGTGGTTTTCAAGAAGTCATTAATTATCACATATTTCACGTCTTGCAAATCGTTATTACAACCACGTGTGAAGTAACTAGAGGTAAGCTGTTGTCAAGTATGTCAATTCTTTTACTTACATGGCTCTGTCTGGCTGTCTTTTATATTGATTAAACTTTTAATCGCAAGTGATCAATGCAATAAAGTAGTTTAAGTTCGAAATACAACTTTGATTGTTGAATTGAGCAATGTTGAGATCTTGTTATAAGACTTACAACAACTACAAGACCATTGGCCATCAATTCTATCCGAATCAAAACTAGTTGCAAATCAGTAGGAATAACAGAAGAGCTCCCATCAAAAAGAAAATCTAAAAGGAAGCTATTCCATGATAATGACAAGTCTGATCATTATTCTGAAAGTGAAAAGGTGAAGCAATGCAAATAAAGGAACCAGCTTTGAACTTGAGGTTTTTTAAAAAGTTTTTAGATGCTCTCATTCTTGGCAAAAGAGGATGACCAATAACAAAATCATTACAAAGTTCATTTTGAAGTTTTGCTGTCAAGTAACGAATTTTATTACACATCTGTGTTGTAAGAACACCAAAAGGATAAATTAAAGTATTATCTACAGTAAATGAATACCCATATACAAATTTTACAGGAAGGGAGAGTGAATGCCAATCATAACAAATACATATTGCATCTCTATAGTCACCTTTCTAAAGATGAAAGTCATGTTCCTGAATGGTCAAAGCTGATAATCAGGAAGAAATTTCCCTCTCCATGGCAATTAACATCCTTCAAATATTGACAATCAATAGGTAGTGTATTATGAAGGTCACAAGCAAGATGGGTAAACTCCTGAGCAGTAGTTGTCTTCAGATTTTTCTTCATGTCTTGTTGTTCTAACTGAAACTTAATTGGAAAACACTTGGTCTGATTGAACACTAAATGTACAGGAGGAGGTGTCACCTGAGAAGATGCTCTGTATTGTAAAATAGATGATTTATAAAGGTTATATACTACCCATGCTTTCAAGATGACTGGAAAGGGTATATCAAATCTCAGAGCATCCTTACCACACAACTGTGGAATTAGTCCAGATTGGATAATTCTTCATAGATCCTGGATATTATGACAAGTTCTGAAAAAATATGTCCACTTATCAAACATATCATGAATAAGAGCACTGCAGGCTGCCTGAGGGTACATTTTAGCAATATCTAACATGCTTCTGAATTCAGTAATTCAATTATTAATGAATGATATTGTTCACTTAACAATATATTTGGTACCAATTGGACAACCCAAAACATTTCTACCATCAGAAGTAATTGAAACATCTGTGAATTCAAAGAGTGGACTTGCTGTCACGAGAAAGTCCTCCTTCACCTACAGCTAATTCTTAAAAGGATTAGGATATGTTTCTTTGAAGAGCATCACAATGAAGATTCCTCAGGAGATATCAATGAATTCAATAACAAAGGACTATCAATATTCCTTCCAGGCTTGTTAAGGCGTCTATGAGCTGCATGCCTTAACTCTTTCTCAAGCATTAAATGAGACAATGAACATAGAAGAATGTCCCCATTAAAATTATTAGGCCCAGCTGATATCACCTTTTTTTGGATAGAGCAACATTCAAATAAAAGTTCATTAAAGGTACTGTTTACCCCACAGCTATAGTTAACAAGAGCAGAACTCTCAATATATGCTGAAAATATTTTGGTGAATTCCTTAACAATGGTTTTATCAACACTACCTAGGGGACCTTGAATAGATTCCTTGTTGAGTAAACAGCTCCAGCATAACAAGACTAAATTGAATCAATACACTCATCACTTGAAATTTCTACCATAATGAAAGATGGCTCAGGACAGAAGCAGGACCAGCACTGACAAACAACTCACTGTTAATGTTCCATATCTGACAAAAGATTAGATTATTTCTCACCCAAAATGTCTGGAGAGTGTCCAACAACATTAAAAATTAAAAATAAATTAGAAATTAACCAAGTATCATCAGAGACAGCAGCTGTTCAAGAAGAGTGAGCAAAGCCATTATCTTGAATAGCAGAATTGATAATTGCAGGACAGAGAACACTAGAGGTAGATATTTGTGTAATAGAAACAGGAAGAAAAACAGCATGGCAAAAGCATCCACTTTTAGCAGAAACATAGCCTTTATATAGCCCTCAATTGTTGCAGGTGCAGCAAGCTGTTATCTTCATCTCACATGAAATTACCATCTTATGAATTTACCCATCATGTGCATGATAAGAGCTGCTAAATTAGGTGCTCCCCCACAGAGAGAAGTAACCTGTATTAGCAATAACTCAGTAACAACTAAGTAACTAATGTAAATTAATAGTTAATGTCTAATTACTGAGGAAATATAGTCTTTTTAGTAATTTAGTGTATTGTTGAGCTAATTCTATTGCCTAGTCAGTTACAAAATAGTGTAATCCTATTCAGGTTATATCTTTTGTTTTCATTACCATTTCCAACTTAACTATCAATGTTGAAAAAGATAATACTTCCAGCCACTATTTTTTTTATTGTTCAAGTTATTGATCTCATGAGATGATCATAATTGAATTATTGTTATGATGTTGTATACGATTTTACAACAGCAATAAATGAAAACATACATTTTATTCTCTTTGTTATATAAAGTGATATATTATAATACATTATAATATAACTGATATATGTACATTAATATAGAGAGGTAGATCAGGTGAATAGTATCAGCCAAGGGCTGTCAGCCCTCCTGGCTATGGCACTAGAGCAAGAAGGAATTGTAAGTATATTATCAAGTTATCCAGTATACTACATGTGTTAGTGTACAATTAATATATTACTTTTTATATGATAAATATGATGATGTAAGTGAGCACCGGCGTATCCATAGTGTAGGGGCCGCACGCGTAGCTAAATTTTAAAGCCCAAATTAATAATCATAAATTTACTATTCATAGACACTTTAGTGTGGTTGCTATGAATATAGTTAAATTAATAATTATATACCATTGGGTGTGACCTGATGATTAACCCATGAATATCATTATACAATAAGTGTGCACCCAGGCACCCCCCCCCTAGATCCGTTAGTGGTGAGTACTCTAACTCTTATAGTAGACTAGTGTCTGGTATTGTTATTACTAGTTGTATCCTTTGTTGTCTAGTTCAAGTGTTATGAAATGAAACTACTGTACAAATATTGTCACTTTGTGTATTTGACATGTCCTATAGTGTTATTAGTCTCATATAATACATGTAGTTGTGTATGATTTACTATTTCTAAATGTAATGACTTGTTTTATTATTATATAGGACAGAAAACTTTGGGGGTCTGCTAGAGAGGGAAATGAAGACAAAGTGAAACAATTAATCCAGAATGGAGCAAACTTCAAATTTCGTCATCATTGTCATTATTTTAAGGTAAGATCTCATTAGTTTATTATCTAGTATGCTATTATTTGTATATACTAACTTAGTAATTAATTCAAAATATGTAGATTTAATGAATATTAATTGTGTTTAGCTGTGTTTGTATTGTGTATACACAGATATGTAATTGGATTTATTTCATATATTATAATGTCTTTGTTCATCATATAGTGTTTAAGGGAGCCTTATACAACACCTCATACTATAGCTTACATCAATGGTCATGACATAATAGTAGATGTTCTTGAAAATGTAGGAGCTACTCCTGATTATGTAAGTGTATATAAGTATAGTATGTAGTTGATGACAATATTTATTATTATTAGAATACTTGTTTGTTATATTGATATCATGTACATGTACATACTTGTATACTACATGAAAATGTCTCCTAGTTATTATCAAGTCCTAGTACACATATCAATACATATATTGTTTATGTCTAGTTTTCTCCATACTACCTTTCTTATTACTAGCTACTAACTATAGTATTAGTTTAAATCATATTATGTCACACTAAGATACAGTATACAGTGTCAACAATTGCCGTCATATTACAGTTATAAAAGAAGTTGTCACAGATTATATAAACAATTGATGTCACAACAGTGACACCCACATACATTCCTCGCAAGTGTATATATTAAATTCCAGTGCTACTAGTTTATTAGAGCACAGAGTTAGCAATCTTTGTTACCTAATCTTATACCTTGTTAGAAGCTTAAATTTATTCCATATCAATATCAGGAGCTGTTCATATAACAGACACAATGTTCATTTTAATAGAGATCCTATCATTCCATCTACATTTAGAATAATATGTAGTCATCTTTGAGATTTAGTAGAAAGTATTCAGTAAAGCTGATAGACTTGTGTCAAACATTTATACAATAATTATTAGAAGAACACATGTATATATAAAGAACTGGGAAATTAATTAGTGGTTTGTTGTACTAGTCACAATTATATGTAATTAAACTCAACACTTGTATATACTGTTGTATTTATTATGATGTATATTATCTGTATTTACTTGTTACGATTTATTAGAATGAAATTATGTTAGCAGCTGCTGATAGAGGACTAGTAGACATAGTGAAAGAAACTATTCAAAAGAAGGCAAATGTAAATTATCAGGACAAAGATGGAGTAAGTTATTATCTTATAATAATAAATGATTGTTTACTAGTAAATGATAGTTTTTCTGTCATTAATTTGATAATTACAAGTTTGTACATACGTTTTACTTTGTTAATTGTTTAGTATTACTTATTATTGAAGTTTTAGGTATAGCTATATCTATAAAAAAGTAAATTAAAAAGAAACATTTTCTAAAAATAAAGTAAACTTAGTGATGAATAACATCATTCCAATACAGAGAATACAAACAAGAAAGTAGGGATGACAATTGCATTTTCCCTACATAATATCACAGTCATAGAATGCAACAATGCATCACTGATATTATTTAAGTGATTTAATATAATTGGTTAATATCCTAATTCTTTGCGCCAACTATGTAATTATGTAAAGATAATGTAATTGTCTTTGAACAATGCTAGATTTCTTTCTATGAACATTCTATCAGCTTTATTGTTCCCATTACAAGGTTAACAAATGTGTCAGATGTTTCCTTGCTATGTTGTACAAAGAAATTTGGACATTTGCCTTGTCCACACAGACAACAGTATTTTAGTACAGATTTCTCTGTGTATTCATAATACACTTTTTAAAACTTACCTAGGTTACACCCCACCAGCCATAAATGCATTTTAATTTTATCCATATATGAAAATACATTTACCTGTAATTTCAATGACAGTTATGAAGTTGTATGCTCTTTCATGATGCTCATGTACTCTTAATAGTACACAGTTATCATTCTCAATGTCTACTATTAGGATATGAATATTATCAGTCGTAGTTTTAATAATATTCCTAGTACTATAAAGAAAGTTAGTGGCTAATTAGGTTTTGAGATGGTCATTGTATATTATAATAACTACATTGTAAAAAAAGATGTACTTCTAGTAAAACTTCTAATCTGTCATTATATTGTAGCAAATAACTTGTAATGTTGTTATGATATAAATACTGTCACTATGATGTAACTGATTGACTATATACATTTATCTACTGTAGTATTGAACAGTTATTAGTAATTAATTTATAGCTACAATATTTACTGTTTATTCTTTCTATAGGGTCATCGGACTGCTTTGCATTATTCTTCAAGGGCAGGACATATTGAAACAGTCCAGTCATTGTTAACAACTAATGCAGATCCCAATATTTGTGACGAGGTTTGTAAAGGATTTTTTAAAAACATTTGTTTACTAGTATCTTAATGGTTATCAAAGTTGTATATGAACATTCTATAAACTGACCACACAGTGACTATAATATATGTAAAAGTCATTCAAAAGTTTTTTACCACAAGAAGATGGAAAATATATCAAAAGTATACATATACAACAAAGTCATGACTTTATCTCTGTACTCATATATTTTTAATTGACATTAAGTGTAACATTATTGTTGTTCAGATAAACAAGGGGAGGTATATAAACTGAAACTCCACCCTGTTATTACTATATAAACTCCCAAAATGGTGACTGAAGTGTTGTTGCTTGCTTTGCTTTATAGATGATAAAGAAGGCAATAGAAATGAATAACAATGTGGGTGTGTCCTATATTTACTCAACAGCTGCAACAAGAAGAGTTTCACAATTTGCTTTAAGAAATGTGCCTGGCTGGCCATTTTCTTCCATGCATTTTCTCTTACATCATTGTACCTTTTGCTAGATACTTGCCACAAGTAAAGGAAACAGCAAACAGCCTCAATAACCTTCAAAGAGGTCTCCATATTATAGATTGTAAAATAAAATGTCACTATTACTACCTACTATGAGTTATTTAAACAGTTGATAACATTTACCTTTTTCATTTTAAACAAGAGAATATTAGTGTTCTAATAGTTTAAAGTTTGTTCATTAGGAACAGAAAACATTGACTATTGTCTACTATCAGAATTTGAACATTATCAGTCATAGCTTTAATAATACTAATAGTAGACTAATATCTTCACCTTGCCGCCGGAAATTAGTAGTGGGTGTAAGTAGTATACATACCACATACCACAGATCTAAATTAAATACATGTGGTGTTATTATTATATTACATGAAAATGAAAGCCCACGTGTCTGCGTGTATAAAGTTGATTTTCTTTTCTTGTAAGAAAAAAAATTATTAACTACAGTAGTATAGTACTTTTATCTATATCTATATCATTAAAGTGTTACAGTTAGAATGAATTTCTGACCACACTGTTTTTTCTCTTCAAACGGCAGCCATTTATTGATTAATAAATTCACGAGATCACATTCCTCGTGGTCAATGGCATCTCCTATACTTTGCTTATGGAAAGTACAGCCAATCTTGTTCTTGTGGGTCCTATCATATAAAAATGACGTCAAAAGAACCAGATGTTCGTCAGGAAACCACTTAACTTTGAAATTTGAATTTTGTCGAGTTATTAGAAATTTATGATAAGTTTTTTTATCGGCAAGGTGAACACGAACAGACTTTAGTAGGGTTCATTTTTATTGTCTATTATAATAACCACAATGTAAAAAAATGTACTAGTAAAATTTAAAGCTGTCATTATTGTAGCAAATAATTTGTAATGTTGTGATTTAAATACTGTCACTATGATGTAACTGATTGTCTTCATATTTACTATTTATTCTTTCTATAGGATCATCAGACTGCTTTGCATTATGCTTCAAGGACAAGACACATTGAGATAGTCCAGTTACTCTTAAGAGCTAAGGCAGATCCCAATATTTGTGACAAGGTTTGTATTATGTCTAGAGATGGTACTTTATACATTTATCTACTGTATTATTGACAGTTATTAGTACAGGGCAAAACCAACCCTACTATCCACTATTTGGATATGAATATCATCTATTATTATTAATATTAGATATTGGGGAGGTAGACTGTCTTTCTTTGCTTCAGTCTTGATACTTTTAGACATTGAACTATTATTTTAAAGAGCAAATCCTTTAAACAGTCTAAGGATATAATTATCAATCAAGTTTGTTTTTGATAATAAAAGTAGCAAGCCAAGTATTTTGAACTTTAGACTGTAAGTAGTCAATACCTTTTTTTCTTACAGTATCATGATTAAGATTTACAAGTACTGTATTATCAAAGATACATTAACAGAGTGACTACATCATTATCTCATAAAGGATTTTTAGAAACTTTTTTTTTACTAGTATCTTAATGATTATCAAAGTTGTATATGAACATTCTATAGACTGACCACACAGTGACTATAATATATGTAAAAGTCATTCAAAAGTTTTTTACCACAAGAAGATGGAAAATATATCAAAAGTATACATATACAACAAAGTCATGACTTTATCTCTGTACTCATATATTTTCAATTGCCATTAAGTGTAACATTATTGTTGTTCAGATAAACACGAGGAGGTATGTAAACTGAAACTTCACCCTGTTATTACTATATAAACTCCCAAAATGGTGACTGAAGTGTTGTTGCTTGCTTTGCTTTACAGATGATAAAGAAGGAAATAGAAATGAATAACATTGTGGGTGTGTCCTATATTTACTCAACAGCTGCAACAAGAAGAGTTTCACAATTTGCTTTAAGAAATGTGCCTGGCTGGCCATTTTCTTCCATGCATTTTCTCTTACATCATTGTACCTTTTGCTAGATACTTGCCACAAGTAAAGGAAACAGCAAACAGCCTCAATAACCTTCAAAGAGGTCTCCATATTATAGATTGTAAAATAAAATGTCACTATTACTACCTACTATGATAGTTATTTAAACAGTTGATAACATTTACCTTTTTCATTTTAAACAAGAGAATATTAGTGTTCTAATAGTTTAAAGTTTGTTCATTAGGAACAGAAAACATTGACTATTGTCTACTATCAGAATTTGAACATTATCAGTCATAGCTTTAATAATACTAATAGTAGACTAATATCTTCACCTTGCCGCCGGAAATTAGTAGTGGGTGTAAGTAGTATACATACCACATACCACAGATCATAAATTAAATACTTGTGGTGTTATTATTATATTACATGAAAATGAAAGCCCACGTGTCTGCGTGTATAAAGTTGATTTTCTTTTCTTGTAAGAAAAAAAATTATTAACTACAGTAGTATAGTACTTTTATCTATATCTATATCATTAAAGTGTTACAGTTAGAATGAATTTCTGACCACACTTTTTTCTCTTCAAACGGCAGCATTTATTGATTAATAAATTCACGAGATCACATTCCTCGTGGTCAATGGCATCTCCTATACTTTGCTTATGGAAAGTACAGCCAATCTTGTTCTTGTGGGTCCTGTCATATAAAAATGACGTCAACAGAACCAGATGTTCGTCAGGAAACCACTTAACTTTGAAATTTGAATTTTGTCGAGTTATTAGAAATTTATGATAAGTTTTTTATCGGCAAGGTGAACACGAACAGACTTTAGTAGGGTTCATTTTTATTGTCTATTATAATAACCACAATGTAAAAAAATGTACTAGTAAAATTTAAAGCTGTCATTTTTGTAGCAAATAATTTGTAATGTTGTTATGATTTAAATACTGTCACTATGATGTAACTGATTGTCTTCATATTTACTATTTATTCTTTCTATAGTATCATAAGACTGCTTTGCATTATGCTTCAAGGACAAGACACATTGAGATAGTCCAGTTACTCTTAAGAGCTAAGGCAGATCCCAATATTTGTGACGAGGTTTATATTATGTCTAGAGATGATACTTTATACATTTATCTACTGTAGTATTGACAGTTATTAGTACAGGGCAAAACCAACCCTACTATCCACTATTAGGATATGAATATCATCTATTATTATTAATATTAGATATTGGGGAGGTAGACTGCCTTTCTTTGCTTTAGTCTTGACACTTTTAGACATTGAACTATTATTTTAAAGAGTAAATCCTTTAAACAGTCTAAGGATATAATTATAAATCAAGTTTGTTTTGATAATAAAAGTAGCAAGCCAAGTATTTTGAACTTTAGACTGTAAGTAGTCAATACCTTTTTTTCTTACAGTATCATGATTAAGATTTACAAGTACTGTATTATCAAAGATACATTAACAGAGTGACTACATCATTATCTCATAAAGGATTTTTAGAAACTTTTGTTTACCAGTATCTTAATGATTATCAAAGTTGTATATGAACATTCTATAAAAATGGCCACACAGTGACTATATATATCTAAAAGTCATTCAAAAGTTTTTACCACAAGAAGATGGAAAATGTAGCAACAGTATACGGATACAACAAAGTCATGACTTTATCTCTGTACTCATATATTTTTAATTGCCACTAACTTCATAACAAGCATATGTAATTCTACATGTACCATCTATCTATAATTCCCTTTAATATTCTTTACATAACACTACTAATGTGTGACTATTTGTAATGTAAATTTTATAGAATCAGGAGACTGATTGCACAGTGCTTTAAAACAAGGTCATCTTATGATGGCTGAGTTAGGTTTACACAATGATATGATCTGACGCTGATCCTAATATTTGTGTATTGTGTATAGTTTGTATTTTATTTGTTGTCTCTACTACATGTACATATATGTAGTACTACCTGTCTAGTAAGACATGATATATACCCTTGATAAAAGGCCAGTGTGTTAGGTACAGTTGAAATAGCTTTTAGTAATAGTTAATGATGTTATGGAAACATAAATTATAACCTTCTGTAATATTGTGTTTATTTTTCTCTATATTTTTGGAAATGTCAATAAACTTCTCTAAATTAATGATTTTAATTCAATTGACCTAATCAAGATTATATTTGATACCTGTAGTTTGATTACTACTCCTTGTTTGACTTTACTACTTACTATATAATGGATTCCAGTATGTTTATTGTCAGTTCATTTTCTGATAAAGGGAGCAATATATTAGCAATATCTCTATAGTCTAGTTGATATGTTATTGACACTCACACAACAACTGTCCAATTTATAGTATATGTAACTAATATTATACATAATGTTTGCTTTAATTTAACGCACTAATATTGTAATTTATAATAGTTTTAATTTTTTTTAATAATGATTATATGTAAGTATATTGTATGAAAGCATAGTATTTAAATATTGTAGTAATTGTTATATAATATATCTCATTTTATAGTGGGGAAATACTCCAGTACATATAGCACATTGGTATGGTCATTATAACATTGTTGAGCTCTTACATTCTTTTGGAGGAGATATGGACCAAGTTAGAAATGTAAGTGATAAATATAATACTATATTTACTGTATATAATGACATGGACATAGTGACCTTACATGTTATGATATATTATAAACATGACCTAATTATATGTGGGTACATGTCACAGTTATAATATATTATTTATTTTAACAGGATGACTTACTTTTGACTTCAGCTAAAAATGGTGATATACATAATGTAAATGTAGCACTTACATCAGGTGCTAATGTCAATGTTCATCAGGTTAGTATACTTATTATAGTATATGTATTGTTAGTAGTACTTGTGGTCTGTTAGTACATACTTTAAAGTACTACTATAAAGGTGAGTTCACAAAACTACACTTGTAAATGTGTCATGTTGTGTTCTTAGTGTTGTGTTGCACAGCATCATTGCTGTTGACAAAAACCATGGAAAAATGTAATCTAAAACTCCACCCTTGTCATTACTTTATAAACTTTATTACTGCAAAATGGTGACTGAAGTGTTGTTGCTTACTTTGCTTTACAGATGATAAAGAAGGCAATAGAAATGAATGACAATGTGGGTGTGTCCTATACTTACTCAACAGCTGCAACAAGGAGAGTTTCAAATTTGCTTTAAGAAATGTACCTGGCTAGCCATTTTCTTCCATGCATTTTCTCTTGCATCATTGTAGCTTTTGCTAGATACTTGCTGTAAAGTTTGCAACTCAATAACAACAACAACTCTCTTTTAAACAAAATGTATATACTAATCAAAATTCATGAATATTATAATTCAAGTACAAAGTGCAAAGTCCAAGGGAAACTACATCTTCCCTCAGTTCTGGTAGACACAATTCAACCAGACTCCTTATCGGTCAGGTGGTTTGACTGTCTCGAACTTATCCTTAGTTAAGATGTATCACCGGAAGTAGTAAACTGAGTAATGGGTATCTCATTTCTACTCGAGTGCTCATCTTGACTTGGAAGTCTGTTTAAGTCACGTCTACTTCTTCTGAAAACTCCTGTTGATGTTCGAACTTGGTATGATCTTGGTCCTTGTTCATTTTCCACTTCTCCAGAAATTCCTTGATCAGATATCCATACTTCATCTCCAGGTTCTAAAATACATTGTTCAGGTGTCTTATGTCTGTTATCATAATTTTCTTTCTGTTTAATTTTCATCGCTTTATCTTTCTTCCTGAGCTCTTTACTGTTTGGTAATTTAGGTTTAAGCTGTACTAGTGGGATGGGTATGGTGGTTCTCAATGCTCTTCCTATTAATAATTCAGCTGGACTATAGCCTAATTTCAGGGGAGTAGAACGATAAGCAAGTAAGGCTAAACACGGATCATTAGATTGTTTAAGTAGTCCTTTCACAGTTTGAACAGCTCTTTCAGATTCTCCAATTGCTTGTGGAACATGTGGGCTACTGGTAATATGGTTAAATTTGTAGTCCCTTGCAAATTGGGTGAATTTAGATGATGAATATTGTGGTCTATTATCAGAGACCACTATCTGGGGAATTCCATGTCTAACGAATATGGATTTAAGGTGATTAATGACTCCTCTGGAGGTAGTTGAAGATAGTTTCGCTATTTCAATATATCTGGAATAGTAATCCACTACAAGTAAATATGATACTTGTTTCCTTTCAAACAGATCGGTCCCAACTTTTTGCCATGGTGTATCTGGTAGTTCTGAAGGGCATAATGGTTGAAATCGTGGTCGTTGAAACTGACAACATACTCTACACTTCTTGATATATTCTTCTATACCCATATTGATTCCATGCCACCAAACTGAGCAGCGAGCTCTTTCCTTGCATTTGTGTATTCCCTGATGACCTGAGTGTAGTTGTGACAGCACTTCTTGTTGAAGATCTTTTGGGATCACTATTCTGTTACTTCTCATCATCAGTCAATTATGAATTGATAAATCTCCAAATCTAATATACTTCTTCTTTCTCCTCCCTTGCTGAATTTCCTTTTCCATTTCTGTAGTGTTGGGTCTTTCTCTTGATATTCCTTTATCTCAGTTAATCTTCTATCTGTTGCTGGCAGATGGCTCACTATAAGATTGATATATGCTTCTGTCTCTTCTTGTAATTCAGAAATTCCAGTGTTTGGTAATGTTGATCTTGATAGGATATCGGCAGTATTCAGTTCTTTTCCAGGAACGTGTTTAATGTCATATTGGTATCTCATCATCCGGAGACGAAATCTTTGTATCCTTATAGGTAACTCTTCCAAGTTTTTCGTTGACAGCATAGGAACTAATGGTTTGTGACCTGTTTCTAGTAAAAACTTGGACCCCAGAAGGTATTGATTGAGTGTTTCACAGGCCCAAGTCAGTGCTAGTGCCTCTTTTTCTATTTGGGCATATCTCTGTTCACACTCAGTCATAGCTCTTGATACATATGCAATTGGTCTCAAACTTCCATTTGCTTGTTTCTGACGTAACACAGCACCTAGTCCATACGCAGATGCATCACCAGACACTATTGTTTGTCTATTTGGTTCAAATAATGCCAAACATTTCTCTGTACATAATGATTCTTTCAATTCTAGGAATGTCTTCTCTTGGTTTGGACCCCAATACCACTGCTTCTTATTTGAGAGTAGGTCTGGAATTGGCTTAGTTCGTTCTACTAAATGAGGTGAATATTTGTTCAACTGGTTCAACATCCTTAGGAAACATCTCGTTTCTGATACGTTAATGGGTCTTGGAACATTTTAAATTGCTCTTGTCTTTTCATGATCAGGTGATACTCCCTTTTCATTTACGATATGGCCAAGAAAGGAAATCTCTGTAGCATAAAATTGGCACTTCTCTTTATTGAGTGTCACTCCTTCTCTCTTAAGTCTCCCTAAAACCGTGACAAGTCGTCTGTGATGTTCTTCCTCAGTTTTCCCATATATCAACAGATCATCAATCAGTCCAACTACACCCTCGCATTCACTTAAAATTTCCAACATCTTCTTTTGAAAAAGTTCGGGTGCTGAGGAAATACCGAATGGTAGATGATTAAACTTGTAACGTACAAAGTGTGTTATAAATGTTGTGAGTTAAGATGAATCAGGTGACAGTTTAATCTCCCAAAATCCTAAATTTGCATCCAATTTTGAGAAGAATTTTGCATCTCCAATTTGAGCTAAGACATGGTCAACAGAGGGTAGGATGTGTCTCTCTCTCTTGACGTAATGGTTCAACTTGGTCAAGTCAACACAGATTCTCACTCGGTTGTTCAGTTTTGGTAAACAACCATTCCTGAACACCATTCAGTCGGCTCATTGATTTTAGAAAGCACACCTTCCCTTTCCATCTTTTCTAATTCACATTTAACTTTTGGTAGCAGAGGGATTGGTACTCTCCTAGGTGCCATAATAGAGTATGGTTTCACTTCTTCTTCTAACTCAATCCGGTAACTTCTTTTAATAAGTCCTAGTCTGTTAAATAATTCTGGAAATTGTGCCACTATGTCTTCTTTACTTTTGACTACAGAGTTGACTTCAGAGATCAAGTTCAGTTTCTGAATAATAGGTATTCCAGCCAAGGGTGTTTTCAAACCTTCTACGACATATACAGTTTCTTTCACTTCATCATTTTCTTTCTTAAAGGTTCCCTCAAACCATCCAGCAACCTTCAACTCATTCTGCCCTGGTCCAACCAGAGGCGTGTTAGTAAAGTGGAGTGGTCTATCATAGTATAGGTCATATGTAGTTGATGGGATCATGGTAACATCAGCTCCCGTATCTATTTTGAATTTAATTATTCGTCGATTCAGTTTCAGTTTAGTCATCCATTGTTTGGTTACGTTTCTTCCAGTAACAACTCCGAAAAACTTCCAGTCACTGTCACTATTAGAGTTCTCTGAGTCACTTCTTGTCCTAGTTTCAACATTATTAATATTACTCCTATACAAAAGATGAAAGTGTCCTCTCTTACCACATTTAAAGCATTTGAATAGTCTAGCTGGGCAGGATTCTCTTCCAGTGGTTCTTTCCACACCTTGTACAAACTGTTTCTCTTTGATGTGACTGTTGGGGTGATTTACTGCTGTTAACCAACCAATGGGCAGATCTATTTCTTATAGAGATTCTCTTTGATCTGTTTTGATAAGCACTTGTACTGTCTCTGCTGGTATTTCTTCTTATTACTTCAACTTCTTTCTTTCTTGTCTCCTTCTCTTAGCTCTGGTTGTTGCTTCCTTACAGCTTCGCTCTCTCTAGCCATTCTGGCTGTCTTCTCCAGTGTCAGAGTCTCGTCGAGTTGCATCTTCTCGGACAGGGATTGGTTCCTTATCCCCACCACAATTCTGTCTCTAATCAATTCATCATTCAATGTTCCATAATCACATTTCGATGCTAAGTTATACAATGCAGTTATGAATGCATCCACTGGTCCACTTTCTTCTTGTCGTCTCATGTTGAATTTGGCTCTCTCGTAGATTACGTTTTCCTTCTTCATGAATTAGTCATCAAACTTCTTTTTCACCACTTCGTAACTGCGCTCTCCCTCTTCAGTCAAACGAAAAGACTGGTAAATATCATCTGCAACGTCTCCCATGGAATATATCTAAATGGTAATTTGGTTCTTCTGACTTTCCGTTAAGTTCGGATGATTGTCGAAATCTTTCAAATCATCTGATCCATTTATGCCAGTTATCTGTGTTGGAGAAGTCGAAGGGCTCTGGGGCTGGGATTTGGTACATGACCATCGTATCCCGCTCCTGATACCATGTAAAATTTGCAACTTAATAAAAACAATAACTCTCTTTTAAACAAAATGTATATACTAATCAAAAGTTATGAATATTATAATTCAAGTACAAAGTGCAAAGTCCAAGGGATACTATACTTGCCACAAGTAAAGGAAACAGTAAACAGCCTCAATAAACTTTTCAATTGATAGAGAGGTAGGTCTCGATATTAGAAATTGTAAAATAAAATATCACCAGTACTATCTACTATGATAGTTATTTAAACAGTTGATATCTTTTACCTTTTTCATTTTAAACAAGAGGAAATCAGTGTCCTACTAGTTTAAAGTTTGTTCATTAGTAACAGAGAACATCAGCTATTGTCCACTATCAGAATTTGAACATTATCAGTCATAGTTTAAATGAAATGCACTAAAGTGCTTAACCTCGTTGCGGTCTTATCCAGAGACTTCATTATCCTGCGCAAGATGATTATTGATGACTCAGCATTTCTCAACCAAAGGGAAAAAGCTTTGCCTTTTAGTCTGTCTACTGGGTACTTTGCACTGTAATTGACAAAAGGTCCATTATTATTAGTTCGCGCTCAATGTATCGACAAAGATAACCGCCAAAACTTAGTAAAAATGTCATAACTTTCCAAAGAAGTATTTTTTGCAAAAATTCTCACTTTAAAAAGAAAATGTCATAAGCAAGAGGTTTTTATTGAATTTTTGAGTCTTCACTGAAAGCTGTGCTTTTTTCAAATGTTTTTCAGACTTTAAAGCTTTTTGTTCATTTGTCGCTCCTTTTGGAAGTATTTTAAAGAATTACAGAAGTTTCGCAAACGTCCACTAGAGTTTGGTGCTACCAGTCCCGTATTTGCCAAGTTAAAGCAGTTCAAAGTAGTGATGTTTAAGTTATGAAGTTTAGTTTTACTTTAGTTATTGTTAGTTTTAAGTCCAAATAAAATATTTTAGTTAGTTATAGTTAGTTTTTTTATTACACATCTAGTTTTAGTTTAGTTCTAGTTATTTAACTATAAATCTACAGCAATTTAGTTAATTATAGTTATTAGCTTATAGTTTTAGTTTTTATTAGTTTTACTACTTAATCTATTCTAGTTACATAATAATGATTGTACAGTTCAGAATGTAATATTAGGGAAGATATTGTTTATTTGTTTTAAGAGACACATCATTTTCCAAACTTGATCCACTAAGTCGATTTCTTCTACCCTGCACACATTATAAATAAAGACATTTTTGTCAACCATAGTGAATTCATATTAAAGTCACAGTTTACTTCCAGTAAGAATTTTCAACACTATGTTACCATTGTTCTTATTAGCAATGAAATGTATGTACTACAATATTTAGTTTTGACATTACTATATAATAATTTGATAAGACATGTTATAGTACATACAGTAGATTGTGAACCCACAAGTATTGTGAACTGTATATATCATTGTTGATTGAGAATATGGTCATACAATGTAAATACTTGTACATATGATGTTCATAAGATATTCCTTTACAATCTGTACCTTGTAAGGTTGTCATTATTGTGTATAGTTTGTTTGATTGGAAAATCAGGACAAGTTTCTTTAAAAGTACAGAACAGTGACTTCATTTAAGTAGTGTACATTTGTATAATATATTATGATTGATGATGTGAACCATTTGTTGACATAATAATGATGTAATGATGCTCCAATAGTACACTGGTCATACATTTCACTTCTTTCTAGTGTCTGTGATATAAAAGAGCATAAATTATCATTTATTTTATTGTATCCTTACATTTACTTATTTATTGATAACTGGTTACATTGACTGTTTATTGTCTAATAGTTGATCTTTTGTAATTAAATAAACTTGTCTATTATGTTCTTAGAGAGGACATACACCTGCACATCTTGCAGCAATGAAAGGAGATACTGACACAGTAAAACTGTTAATTGAAATTGGACAAGCTGATATAAACGCTAAGGATATAGTAAGTCACAGTAATTGTATTACAAGACATATCATTGTACCAAATTATGACCAATGAATTAATTAAATTACTTCATTTGAGGTTAATAAATCAATAAGACACATGTTTTGATGTGTATTACTGATTACTGAAACCTGCACTCTACAGCAACTGTTCTTTACCAGCTCATGATTATTTTAATATGTTTTTACCAAACATTTCAATAATAATAATACTAATGTGTATTATTGATGAATTTAATTAGCAAATGTACTAAAATTGTACCATTATACCTTATGTTAACAACAAAAACATTTTATAATCATTTTAGCAGAAACTGTTTATTGCCATAACTATTCCAAATTTCTTAGAAACAATGCCAAAGGTTTCTAGATGCTTAATTTTATGTATTAAACAATCACAATGAAAATTTTGCAAACGTTTCTTCAACCAAATGTACCCATTAAATAATAAAGTCCAAGGAATCATGTTATCATAGAAGAAAGCAACAGCACATAATTTATTATAGCAAGAGCACATATGTCATCATAGCAACAGTTACTAAGCAAATGAAAGTTCGTCACCATAACATCAATTACTCAGTAACAGCAAATATGTCGCCATAGCAACTGTTGCTATACCAACAACATATGAGTATAAACGACTATAGTATAACAAGAATAAACAATGTCATAGTTACCATAGCAACATTGCTATAGCGATTAGGTATGCATCTATCATGATAGCAATGATGTCCATGGTAACAGTTGTCATAACATCATTACCAAGAACTTACAAATACTGTTCAAGCTTTTTCTCTATTAGTCATGATACTATTAATCATAGCCATTTGTCTAACTAGTAGTGTAATACTATCATGTCTGAGTCCTTACTTTGCTTGACTATTATTTCACTTCAGTTAGTAACAAAAAGATTTTATACAAATTTTAGTACAAAACTATTACCATAACTATTCCAAGTTTCTCAAAAACAATCCAAAGAGTACATATGTCACCATATCATCAGTTACTAAGCAATAATTACTAAGTCATCATAGCAACATTTGCTAAGAAAAAGATATAGAATTTAGTCATTGTAGCCCTTCTATATTCTATACACATTTTGACAGAAAACTGTTTATTGCCATAGCTATTCCAAATTTAATGAAAACAATGTCAAAACATACTATATCTTTAATTAATATGTATTTATCAATTTCTATGAAAGATTTATAAATTTCAAAAGCAATTGTACCAATGAAATCACAAAATAGAAGGAGTCAAGCAACAGCATATAATTCACTATAGCAACAGTATGTAATGCCACCATAGTGACAATCATTATAGCAAGATCATTAATGTCACCATAGCAACTGTTACTATAGCAAATAATAGTCACAATGGTTGTTATTAATGTTTATCAAATCTCATAACTTGCTATAAAAACAACATAATGGCAAGCACATTCTCACTATAGTGAGTAAATAAAGACATTTTTGTCAACCATAGTGAATTCATATTAAAGTCACAGTTTACTTCCAGTAAGAATTTTCAACACTATGTTACCATTGTTCTTATTAGCAATGAAATGTATGTACTACAATATTTAGTTTTGACATTACTATATAATAATTTGATAAGACATGTTATAGTACATACAGTAGATTGTGAACCCACAAGTATTGTGAACTGTATATATCATTGTTGATTGAGAATATGGTCATACAATGTAAATACTTGTACATATGATGTTCATAAGATATTCCTTTACAATCTGTACCTTGTAAGGTTGTCATTATTGTGTATAGTTTGTTTGATTGGAAAATCAGGACAACTTTCTTTAAAAGTACAGAACAGTGACTTCATTTAAGTAGTGTACATTTGTATAATATATTATAATTGATGATGTGAACCATTTGTTGACATAGTAATGATGTAATGATGCTCCAATAGTACACTGGTCATACATTTCACTTCTTTCTAGTGTCTGTGATATGAAAGAGGATAAATTATCTTTTATTTTATTGTATCCTTATATTTACTTATTTATTGATAACTGGTTACATTGACTGTTTATTGTCTAATAGTTGATCTTTTGTAATTAAATAACCTTGTCTATTATGTTCTTAGAGAGGACATACACCTGCACATCTTGCAGCAATGAAAGGAAATACTGACACAGTAAAACTGTTAATTGAAATTGGACAAGCTGATATCAATACTAAGGATAGAGTAAGTCACAGTAATTGTATTACAAGACATATCATTGTACCAAATTATGACCAATGAATTAATTAAAATTACTTCATTTGATGTTAATAAATCAATAAGACACATGTTTTGATGTGTATTACTGATTACTGAAACCTGCACTCTACAGCAACTGTTCTTTACCAGCTCATGATTATTTTCATATGTTTTTACCAAACATTTCAATAATAATAATACTAATGTGTATTATTGATGAATTTAATTAGCAAATGTGCTAAAATTGTACCATTATACCTTATGTTAACAACAAAAACATTTTATAATCATTTTAGCAGAAACTGTTTATTGCCATAACTATTCCAAATTTCTGCAAAAGTTTCTAGATGTTTAATTGTATGTATTAATCAATCACCATGAAAATTTTGCAAAAGTTTCTTCAACCAAATGTACCCATTAAATAATAAAGTCCAAGGAATCATGTTATCATAGAAGAAAGCAACAGCACATAATTTATTATAGCAAGAGCACATATGTCATCATAGCAACAGTTACTAAGCAAATGATAGTTCGTCACCATAACATGAATTACTCAGTAACAGCAAATATGTTGCCATAGCAACTGTTGCTATACCAACAACATATGAGTATAAACGACTATAGTATAACAAGAATAAACAATGTCATAGTTACCATAGCAACATTGCTATAGCGATTAGGTATGCATCTATCATGATAGCAATGATCTCCATGGTAACAGTTGTCATAACATCATTACCAAGAACTTACAAATACTGTTCAAGCTTTTTCTCTATTAGTCATGATACTATTAATCATAGCCATTTGTCTAACTAGTAGTGTAATACTATCATGTCTGAGTCCTTACTTTGCTTGACTATTATTTCACTTCAGTTAGTAACAAAAAGATTTTATACAAATTTTAGTACAAAACTATTACCATAACTATTCCAAGTTTCTCAAAAACAATCCAAAGAGTACATATGTCACCATATCATCAGTTACTAAGCAATAATTACTAAGTCATCATAGCAACATTTGCTAAGAAAAAGATATAGAATTTAGTCATTGTAGCCCTTCTATATTCTATACACATTTTGACAGAAAACTGTTTATTGCCATAGCTATTCCAAATTTAATGAAAACAATGTCAAAACATACTATATCTTTAATTAATATGTATTTATCAATTTCTATGAAAGATTTATAAATTTCAAAAGCAATTGTACCAATGAAATCACAAAATAGAAGGAGTCAAGCAACAGCATATAATTCACTATAGCAACAGTATGTAATGCCACCATAGTGACAATCATTATAGCAAGATCATTAATGTCACCATAGCAACTGTTACTATAGCAAATAATAGTCACAATGGTTGTTATTAATGTTTATCAAATCTCATAACTTGCTATAAAAACAACATAATGGCAAGCCCATTCTCACTATAGTGAGTAAATAAAGACATTTTTGTCAACCATAGTGAATTCATATTAAAGTCACAGTTTACTTCCAGTAAGAATTTTCAACACTATGTTACCATTGTTCTTATTAGCAATGAAATATATGTACTACAATATTTAGTTTTGACATTACTATATAATAATTTGATAAGACATGTTATAGTACATACAGTAGATTGTGAACCCACAAGTATTGTGAACTGTATATATCATTGTTGATTGAGAATATGGTCATACAATGTAAATACTTGTACATATGATGTTCATAAGATATTCCTTTACAATCTGTACCTTGTAAGGTTGTCATTATTGTGTATAGTTTGTTTGATTGGAAAATCAGGACAAGTTTCTTTAAAAGTACAGAACAGTGACTTCATTTAAGTAGTGTACATTTGTATGATATATTATGATTGATGATGTGAACCATTTGTTGACATAATAATGATGAAATGATGCTCCAATAGTACACTGGTCATACATTTCACTTCTTTCTAGTGTCTGTGATATAAAAGAGCATAAATTATCATTTATTTTATTGTATCCTTACATTTACTTATTTATTGATAACTGGTTACATTGACTGTTTATTGTCTAATAGTTGATCTTTTGTAATTAAATAACCTTGTCTATTATGTTCTTAGAGAGGACATACACCTGCACATCTTGCAGCAATGAAAGGAAATACTGACACAGTAAAACTGTTAATTGAAATTGGACAAGCTGATATCAACGCTAAGGATATAGTAAGTCACAGTAATTGTATTACAAGACATATCATTGTACCAAATTATGACCAATGAATTAATTAAAATTACTTCATTTGAGGTTAATAAATCAATAAGACACATGTTTTGATGTGTATTACTGATTACTGAAACCTGCACTCTACAGCAACTGTTCTTTACCAGCTCATGATTATTTTCATATGTTTTTACCAAACATTTCAATAATAATAATACTAATGTGTATTATTGATGAATTTAATTAGCAAATGTGCTAAAATTGTACCATTATGCCTTATGTTAACAACAAAAACATTTTATAATCATTTTAGCAGAAACTGTTTATTGCCATAACTATTCCAAATTTCTTAGAAACAATGCCAAAAGTTTCTAGATGTTTAATTGTTTGTATTTATCAATCACTATGAACATTTTGCAAAAGTTTCTTCAACCAAATGTACCCATTAAATAATAAAGTCCAAGGAATCATGTCATCATAGAAGAAAGCAACAGCACATAATTTATTATAGCAAGAGCACATATGTCATCATAGCAACAGTTACTGAGCAAATGAAAGTTCGTCACCATAACATGAATTACTCAGTAACAGCAAATATGTTGCCATAGCAACTGTTGCTATACCAACAACATATGAGTATAAACGACTATAGTATAACAAGAATAAACAATGTCATAGTTACCATAGGAACGTTGCTATAGCAATTTGGTATGCATCTATCATGATAGCAATGATCTCCATGGTGAAAGTTGTCATAACATCATTACCATAGCAACAACATATATATATATTACTATATTAATGTTACTTATAACACTGACAATTGAGCAAATTGTTGTTTTAAGATGAAAATTATAGCATTATGCTTTGATATGTTTATAAACTTTGTCAAAAGTTATAAAATATTTAAATAATGACCATTATTTAATTTCTATTCATAATTGACAATTTTTGCCAAAAAATGATTTGCTATCAAAAGTTTAACATATAGTTACTGTGACCTTTTTATACATATTTTGGCACAAAACAATTTATTGCCATAATTATTCAAGTTTTGTTGAAAACAATGCTAAAACATTCCATCTCTTTAATTCATAATTATATATTCATCAATCTCTATGAAAGATTTATAAATTTCAAAAGAAATTGTACCAATGAAGTCACAAAATATAAGGAGTCATACAATAAGCAACAGCATATAATTCACTATATCCACAGTATTTAATGTCACCATAGCAACAATCACTATAGCAACAGCATTTATTTCACCATAGCAACGGTATTATAGTGTTATAGTGTTTGTTATTAATGACTATCAAATCCCACATAAAAATAACACAGTGGGAAGCCTATTCTAGCTATAGAGAGTAAAGAAAGCCTTTTTGTCAACCATAGTGAATACAAAATACAAATAGAAATAGACATGCACTGTTGGTACAAGCAAGTAACATATTAAAGTAAAGATTTTCAGCACTATGTTCTCAATGTTCTTATTAGCAATGAGATGTATGTATAACATTATTTATTTTTCACATTACTATATTATAGTAATATAAATACAACATATTGTACACACAGTTGACTGTGAACCCACAAGCATTGTGAACTGTTGTATAATATAAATATATCACTGTTGATTGAGAGTATACTCATACAACAAAGTACATGTACATATAATGTTCCAAAGATATTCTTATATCATTTGTAACTGTTGATCCCATAACCTGCTGTAAAAATAACACAAAGATGAAAATGTTTCACTATAGGGAGTGGAAAAATACTTCTTGTCAACCATATTGATTATAAAATACAATACAAATATACACTGTGTGGTACAAGCAAGTGACATAAAATCATAGTTTACTTGCAATAATAAGTGTCAGTGCTATTACTTAGACATTTAAAAGGTGTTTGGTTGTCATAGTTACATTTGATCCTATGATGATCTTGAAAGATTGATTCAGACCATTTAATGAGACAGTTACATACCACTGATGTCTATCTCCACTAGTCACTGCTATTTCAGATTTTACTGTTCCTAGAAAAGTGTTCTTTTCAACTTCTCTGACTCTTTTGAGTCAATGACACCTTCTATAGCACTTTTACAAATACATTCCTGAGCTGGACATATCAATCTGTTCTGACTAGAGGTGACTTTCCACACTTTGTACATCTATACTATTAGAGTCCACTGATCCTTTCCTCTTGACTTTACTATGAAAATGAGTTCATGTCCCTCTTGATCTTTTTATTGACTGGGCAATACAGCTTTATGAAAAGTTTTTGAATCTTTTCCATGAACAATGGTCTGTCATTTTTAACAGGTTTACTTTGTCTAACTTCAATAATAGCTGTCTATAACTTGAGTTCAGCATCTAACTGTTTTGCTCTGACAGTTTACAAATCAAAATTCTGACTAAAATCTGATCTTAAATCATCTCATTATTGTTGATATTTACAATAACATAGTGTTTAGTGTTTGTTTTGTTTCTAAGATAATTATGATGAATAATAACAAACTATTACAATTAAAGTATGTTCACTTAGTTCACTATTACAAACATAGCATTGTGAAACAAAAATCATAACAATCAGTAGATTCATTAATCATATAATGATGCTTAAAGTGGTAACTGGCCGTACATTTGACTTCTTTGTGTACCAATGTATTATAAAATTGTATGTGTACTCATCAGTAGTAGATTGGATAGCAGTTTATACCATTTCTTGAGTACTGTAATTATGTTTGTCAATACAACATAACATTGTATCTTGTAATGTCTTACAAGTATTGTTGTTGTTACCATGGTGATAAATACAGGAGTTTAAAATTGGTGATAATAAGTTTTGAAAGATGGTTCACCATTTGCTGCATATTTTGCCATATATCTACCATAAGTATTTATATCAATAATTAATTCAATATTAATATTGGTTCTCTATTATGAATTAATAGTAATAATAATCTTAATATTACTGATAGCAATAATGAAATAAACTCTGTACCTTTGTTGCATATTTTGTAGTTCTTTGGTGGCTACTGAGATGAAAAATCTACAAAAATGTATCTGATATCTTTAATTATACAATTACTACATCATCAGTGCTTTAGATACATATTTAATTGAAAACATGGTTGTCTATGTTACATTTCAAAGTATAATAAGAAAATTGAGTAATCCCTAAAAATTGCCACTTCCATCATTTATTCCTTGAATATATATGATCAAATCTTTAATTTGGTTTCTTCACTTTGTTGGTTACTAGGAAGTGAACATATAAACATATGTTGATTTGTACTTTATGCATATCAAAGTTATCACACTGGGGACTGCTTTAGATATGAAAACCTATTCAAACTTCCTATTAGACAAAATGTCTGGCTTTAGATAATGTCTGCTATAAATGTCAATACATTCACTACAAGTAGTGTTGTCTAGTGTTGTATTAGTTTAAGTATAACTAAAACTAGACATCTAGCCTAAGATAGGTTTTCTTTGAGTTTGCTAGTAGCCACTTAACCATGTACTAGATATGGTTTACATCATTAATTTGCTCTGTCGATTCTAAGGAGTCAATTAGCTTTCTTTCTCCAATATCAAAATTATATAAACAGTTCTAATTTTTCATGTACTGTGACATTATTAAATCAGCTACATGATGAAGGGCATTTTTATGATCAGAATTTCTGACTTCAAAAACACCTGCATTGAGTTCACCTGTTTTGGTAGTCTTGTAAAGTTGTATGATATCTGTACAACAAATGCATACTTATTAATGTAGTCTGTCTTTGTTGTTAGAGATGGCACTGAAGACTAGGCATTGAATATTAATAATTGATGAACCCAACATAGTGGCATCCCTGTTAAAGTTCACAATATTAGTGCCATTCTTGTATTAAATATAATTTAGCCTATTGTAGAAGGTGCTGCTACAAAGAAGAGGATTGAAACATAATTGGAATGCTTTTCTGAAATGCCAAGATACACTTTTGCTACACATTTGTAGTTGGCAGGTGTTTCTTACAAGCAATGCAAACTTGAACCATTTTTACATATGAAAACTTCTTCATGTACTTAGTTTCAAGGTATTGTTCAATGTGAATTTAAGTGATAATATGCTTTACATCTTTGCTACCATCAAATGTAAAAATACCTGTATGGTGTCAACATCAGCCATGACAATTCTAATGTTAACAAACTCTTCTGTAACTACTCATATGTAAACTGGTGGATAAGTCCTTAGACTCTCTCTTACTATGTCTTCCCAAAATTTTGGCTTTCCTTCTTTTTCCTTTATGCTTACCACTTTTCAAAATAAATTTTACTTTGTTGTGTGTGACTTTGTATCTACCTATGCTAAGGCATGAAACAGTGCTCTACAAGATCAAAGAGTATATTTATGGTAACAAGTTTAAATCATTATCAATACCTTATAGATACATTGAGGTGTAGTTGACTTTGTTAATACAATTCATAGTCTTAAATCCACAGATACTATGAGTGAACTTCGATACAAATTTTGTATCTATACATCAATGTTATTATTGAACTTATACCTGTGGTAATTTTTATTCAGTTAACTGACACCTATTAATATATTTGTCAGTTCATGTCAATTACCTCATGTTTGTGGCAATTTAAATGCCTTTCAAAACATAATGGCTAACCATTGATGTCTTACATTAATGATACTTACATCCTGCACAATTTTTTGTCTTAATCCTTGACTCTTACTATGCAGCTTGCTTTGCAAGTTATGATATTCAGTATTTTTTCATATTTTGCCACCTAGTTTATGATAAATATTAATTTAAATCACCATCCAATGAACTTTTCCATGCCTGATATATCTAGTGCCACAACATTTTTATAATCTTAGAGGAAGTTATAGCAAACTCCAGCAAAAATTATTGTATAAGAATTGTCATTATTAAATGTTCTATAGAGACTATTTTCAAGCTTTTTAAAGCACTACTTTTACTGTCAAAGTACTCAAAGTTAAAAAAGATATTGCTGATGTAAACCTGCACTCTACAGCAACTGTTCTTTACCAGCTCATGATTATTTTAATATGTTTTTACCAAACATTTCAATAATAATAATACTAATGTGTATTATTGATGAATTTAATTAGCAAATGTACTAAAATTGTACCATTATACCTTATGTTAACAACAAAAACATTTTATAATCATTTTAGCAGAAACTGTTTATTACCATAACTATTCCAAATTTCTTAGAAACAATGCCAAAAGTTTCTAGATGTTTAATTGTATGTATTCATCAATCACCATGAAAATTGCAAAAGTTTCTTCAACCAAATGTACCCATTAAATAATAAAGTCCAAGGAATCATGTCATCATAGAAGAAAGCAACAGCACATAATTTATTATAGCAAGAGCACATATGTCATCATAGCAACAGTTACTAAGCAAATGAAAGTTCGTTACCATAACATGAATTACTCAGTAACAGCAAATATGTTGCCATAGCAACTGTTGCTATACCAACAACATATGAGTATAAACGACTATAGTATAACAAGAATAAACAATGTCATAGTTACCATAGCAACATTGCTACAGCAATTAGGTATGCATCTATCATGATAGCAATGATCTCCATGGTAACTGTTACGCAAGTTAAAAGGGATCAACATGGTACTTGAAATTTTGAAATCTGACTAGTAATAAGGAAGTTACAGTGAAAAAAACCAAGTGCCAGGTGAACGCGAATGGACTTTAGTTACATTGGCTATATAGTTTACTGTCTAATAGTTTATGTTTTGTAATTAAATAACTTTGTCTCTTATGTTCCTAGTTTGAACGTACACCTGCACATCTTGCAGCAGAGAATGGACATACTGACACAGTAAAACTGTTAATTGAAATTGGACAAGCTGATATTTGCACTAAGGATAATGTAAGTCACAGTAATTGTATTACAAGACATATCATTGTACCAAATTATGACACATGAAGCAAATGAAATTACTTCATTTGGTTAATGGTTAATAAATCAGGTTAATAAATAAATAAGACACATAATTTGAAGTGTATTACTGATTTAATAATAAACCTGTACTCTACAACAACTGTTCTTTACCAGTTCTTGATTCTTTTAATATAATTATTCAAAACATTTCAATAATAATAATGTTTAGTATTGATTAACTTAAGACAATAAGGGAACATGCAAAAAATGGGACTTTCATTATGTGACTTGTAACAAGACTAGTCTATATAATAACACAAGAACTTATAAATAATGTTCAAGCTTTTTCTCTATTAGTCATGATACTATTAATCATAGCCATTTGTCTAACCAGTAGTGTAATACTATCATGTCTGAGTCCTTACTTTGCTTGACCATTATTGCACTTCAGTTAGTAACAAAAACATTTTATACAAATTTTGGTAGGAAAGCGTTTATTACCACAACTATTCCAAATTTCTTGAAAACTATCCAAAGAGCACATATGTCACCATATCATCAGTTACTAAGCAGCAATTACTAAGTCATCATAGCAACATTCACTAAGAAAAAGATATAGAATTTAGTCACTGTAGCCCTTCTACACATTTTGAGAGAAAACTGTTTATTGCCATAGCTATTCCAAATTTAATGAAAACAATGTCAAAATATACTACATCTTTAATTAATATATATTCATCAATTTCTATAAAAGATTTATAAATTTCAAAAGCAATTGTACCAATGAAATCACAAAATAGAAGGAGTCATATAATAAGCAACAGCATATAATTTACTATAGCAACAGTATATAATGTCACCATAGTGACAATCACTATAGCAAGATCATTAATGTCAAATGGTTGTTATTAATGTTTATCAAATCCCATAACCTGCTATAAAAACAACATAATGGCAAGCCCATTCTCACTATAGTGAGTAAATAGAGACTTATTTGTCAACCATAGTGAATGCATATCAAAGTCACAGTTTACTTCCAGTAAGAATTTTCAGCACTATGTTCCCATTGTTCTTATTAGCAACAATATATATATACTACAATATCATTGTACCAAATTATGACCAATGAATTAATTAAAATTACTTCATTTGAGGTTAATAAATCAATAAGACACATGTTTTAATGTGTATTACTGATTACTGAAACCTGCACTCTACAGCAACTGTTCTTTACCAGCTCATGATTATTTTAATATGTTTTTACCAAACATTTCAATAATAATAATACTAATGTGTATTATTGATGAATTTAATTAGCAAATGTGCTAAAATTGTACCATTATACCTTATGTTAACAACAAAAACATTTTATAATCATTTTAGCAGAAACTGTTTATTGCCATAACTATTCCAAATTTCTTAGAAACAATGCCAAAAGTTTCTAGATGTTTAATTGTATGTATTCATCAATCACCATGAAATTTTTGCAAAAGTTTCTTCAACCAAATGTACCCATTAAATAATAAAGTCCAAGGAATCATGTTATCATAGAAGAAAGCAACAGCACATAATTTATTATAGCAAGAGCACATATGTCATCATAGCAACAGTTACTAAGCAAATGAAAGTTCGTCACCGTAACATGAATTACTCAGTAACAGCAAATATGTTGCCATAGCAACTGTTGCTATACCACTAACATATGAGTATAAATGACTACAGTATAACAAGAATAAACAATGTCATAGTTACCATAGCAACATTGCTATAGCGATTAGGTATGCATCTATCATGATAGCAATGATCTCCATGGTAACAGTTGTCATAACATCATTACCAAGAACTTACAAATACTGTTCAAGCTTTTTCTCTATTAGTCATGATACTATTAATCATAGCCATTTGTCTAACTAGTAGTGTAATACTATCATGTCTGAGTCCTTACTTTGCTTGACTATTATTTCACTTCAGTTAGTAACAAAAAGATTTTATACAAATTTTAGTACAAAACTATTACCATAACTATTCCAAGTTTCTCAAAAACAATCCAAAGAGTACATATGTCACCATATCATCAGTTACTAAGCAATAATTACTAAGTCATCATAGCAACATTTGCTAAGAAAAAGATATAGAATTTAGTCATTGTAGCCCTTCTATATTCTATACACATTTTGACAGAAAACTGTTTATTGCCATCGCTATTCCAAATTTAATGAAAACAATGTCAAAACATACTATATCTTTAATTAATATGTATTCATCAATTTCTATGAAAGATTTATAAATTTCAAAAGCAATTGTACCAATGAAATCACAAAATAGAAGGAGTCAAGCAACAGCATATAATTCACTATAGCAACAGTATGTAATGCCACCATAATGACAATCATTATAGCAAGATCATTAATGTCACCATAGCAACTGTTACTATAGCAAATAATAGTCACAATGGTTGTTATTAATGTTTATCAAATCTCATAACTTGCTATAAAAACAACATAATGGCAAGCCCATTCTCACTATAGTGAGTAAATAAAGACATTTTTGTCAACCATAGTGAATTCATATTAAAGTCACAGTTTACTTCCAGTAAGAATTTTCAACACTATGTTACCATTGTTCTTATTAGCAATGAAATGTATGTACTACAATATTTAGTTTTGACATTACTATATAATAATTTGATAAGACATGTTATAGTACATACAGTAGATTGTGAACCCACAAGTATTGTGAACTGTATATATCATTGTTGATTGAGAATATGGTCATACAATGTAAATACTTGTACATATGATGTTCATAAGATATTCCTTTACAATCTGTACCTTGTAAGGTTGTCATTATTGTGTATAGTTTGTTTGATTGGAAAATCAGGACAACTTTCTTTAAAAGTACAGAACAGTGACTTCATTTAAGTAGTGTACATTTGTATGATATATTATGATTGATGATGTGAACCATTTGTTGACATAATAATGATGTAATGATGCTCCAATAGTACACTGGTCATACATTTCACTTCTTTCTAGTGTCTGTGATATAAAAGAGCATAAATTATCATTTATTTTATTGTATCCTTATATTTACTTATTTATTGATAACTGGTTACATTGACTGTTTATTGTCTAATAGTTGATCTTTTGTAATTAAATAACCTTGTCTATTATGTTCTTAGAGAGGACGTACACCTGCACATCTTGCAGCAATGAAAGGAAATACTGACACAGTAAAACTGTTAATTGAAATTGGACAAGCTGATATCAACGCTGAGGATGAAGTAAGTCACAGTAATTGTATTACAAGACATATCATTGTACCAAATTATGACCAATGAATTAATTAAAATTACTTCATTTGAGGTTAATAAATCAATAAGACACATGTTTTGATGTGTATTACTGATTACTGAAAACTGCACTCTACAGCAACTGTTCTTTACCAGCTCATGATTATTTTAATATGTTTTTACCAAACATTTCAATAATAATAATACTAATGTGTATTATTGATGAATTTAATTAGCAAATGTACTAAAATTGTACCATTATGCCTTATGTTAACAACAAAAACATTTTATAATCATTTTAGCAGAAACTGTTTATTGCCATAACTATTCCAAATTTCTTAGAAACAATGCCAAAAGTTTCTAGATGTTTAATTGTTTGTATTTATCAATCACTATGAACATTTTGCAAAAGTTTCTTCAACCAAATGTACCCATTAAAGTCCAAGGAATCATGTCATCATAGAAGAAAGCAACAGCACATAATTTATTATAGCAAGAGCACATATGTCATCATAGCAACAGTTACTGAACAAATGAAAGTTCGTCACCATAACATGAATTACTCAGTAACAGCAAATATGTTGCCATAGCAACTGTTGCTATACCAACAACATATGAGTATAAACGACTATAGTATAACAAGAATAAACAATGTCATAGTTACCATAGGAACATTGCTATAGCAATTTGGTATGCATCTATCATGATAGCAATGATCTCCATGGTGAAAGTTGTCATAACATCATTACCATAGCAACAACATATATATATATTACTATATTAATGTTACTTATAACACTGACAATTGAGCAAATTGTTGTTTTAAGATGAAAATTATAGCATTATGCTTTCATATGTTTACAAACTTTGTCAAAACTTATAAAATATTTAATTAATGACCATTATTTAATTTCTATTCATAATTGGCAATTTTTGCTAAAAAATGATTTGCTATCAAAAGTTTAACATATGGTTACTGTGACCTTTTTATACATATTTTGGCACAAAACAATTTATTGCCATAATTATTCAAGTTTTGTTGAAAACAATGCTAAAACATACCATCTCTTTAATTCATAATTATATATTCATCAATCTCTATGAAAGATTTATAAATTTCAAAAGAAATTGTACCAATGAAGTCACAAAATATAAGGAGTCATACAATAAGCAACAGCATATAATTCACTATATCCACAGTATTTAATGTCACCATAGCAACAATCACTATAGCAACAGCATTTATTTCACCATAGCAACGGTATTATAGTGTTATAGTGTTTGTTATTAATGACTATCAAATCCCACATAAAAATAACACAGTGGGAAGCCTATTCTAGCTATAGAGAGTAAAGAAAGCCTTTTTGTCAACCATAGTGAATACAAAAATACAAATAGAAATAGACATGCACTGTTGGTACAAGCAAGTAACATATTAAAGTAAAGATTTTCAGCACTATGTTCTCAATGTTCTTATTAGCAATGAGATGTATGTATAACATTATTTATTTTTCACATTACTATATTATAGTAATACAAATACAATATATTGTACATACAGTTGACTGTGAACCCACAAGCATTGTGAACTGTTGTATAATATAAATATATCACTGTTGATTGAGAGTATACTCATACAACAATGTACATGTACATATTATGTTCCAAAGATATTCTTATATCATTTGTAACTGTTGATCCCATAACCTGCTGTAAAAATAACACAAAATAAGAATGTTTCACTATAGGGAAGAGAAAAATACTTCTTGTCAACCATATTTATTATAAAATACAATACAAATACGTATACACTGTGTGGTACAAGCAAGTGACATAAAATCATAGTTTACTTGCAATAACAAGTGTCAGTGCTATTACTTAGACATTTAAAAGGTGTTTGGTTGTCATAGTTACATTCGCTACTATGATGATCTTGAAAGATTGATTCAGACCATTCAATGAGACAGTTACATACCACTGATGTCTATCTCCACTAGTCACTGCTATTTCAGATTTTGCTGTTCCTAGAAGTGTTCTTTTCAACATCTCTGACTCTTTTGAGTCAATGACACATAACCTCATAATGTCCCCATCTATAGCACTTTTACAAATACTTTCCTGAGCTGGACATATCAGTCTGTTCTGACTAGAGGTGACTTTCCACACTTTGTACATCTATACTATTAGAGTCCACTGATCCTTTCCTCTTGACTTTACTATGAAAATGAGTTCATGTCCCTCTTGATCTTTTTATTGACTGGGCAATACAGCTTTATGAAAAGTTTTTGAATCTTTTCCATGAACAATGGTCTGTCATTTTTAACAGGTTTACTTTGTTTAACTTCAATAATGGCTGTCTATAACTTGAGTTCAGCATCTAACGGTTTTGCTCTGACAGTTTACAAATCAAAATTCTGACTAAAATCTGATCTCAAATCATCTCTTCTCTGAGATCATCATATGTACAGTTTAGCATACATCTGTAACATATTAACATCACAGTTTAGTTTGCAATAAAAATTCTCAGCACTATATCTCTCATTGTTCGTATTAGCAAGTAAATGTTAAGGATTCAGTAATGTCTCAATACTTGTATGTACTAAAATATTTTTTTCACAGTACTATGTATAGTAATATATATAAAACATATTGTAATACATATAGTTGACTGTTAACCCACAAGCAATGTGAACTGTTGTATAATATAAATATATCATTGTTGACTGTGAGGGTATTCATACAAACAAGGTACATGTACATATGATGTTCATAAGATATTGTTTTGTCATCTGTACCTTGTAAGGTTGTGATTATTGTCTATTACATAAGCAGCTTGTTTGCTTTGAAGATGAGGTTTCTTTTCTTGAAACTTTATTTAAGTAGTGTACATTTATATAATATAATATTATTATTAATGTCAACCATTTGTTGAAGTACCAAGTCATGGTTTGTTCATTATTGCTGATATTTACAATAACATTGATAGTGTTTGTTTTGTTTATAAGATGATTATGATGAATAATAACAAACTATTACAATTAAAGTATGTTCACTTAGTTCACTATTACAAACATAGCATTGTGAAACAAAAATCATGACAATCACTAGATTCATTAATCATATAATGATGCTTAAATTGGTAACTGGCCGTACATTTGACCTCTTTGTGTATCATCAAGTTAATGTATTACAAAATTGTATGTGTACTCATCAGTAGTAGATTGGGTAGCAGTTTATACCATTTCTTGAGTAATGTAATCATGTTTGTCAATACAACATAACATTGTACCTTGTAATGTCTTACAAGTATTGTTGTTGTTACCATGGTGATAAATACAGGAGTTAAAAATTGGTGATAATAAGTTTTGAAAGATGGTTCACCATTTGCTGCATATTTTACCATATATCTACTATAAGTGTTTATATCAATAATTAATTCAATATTAATATTGGTTCTCTATTATGAATTAATAGTAATAATAATCTTAATATTACTGATAGCAATGATGAAATAAACTCTGTACCTTTGTTACATACTTTGTAGTTCTTCGTTGGCTACTGAGATGAATCTCCAAAGTTGTATCTGATATCTTTAATTATACAATTACATCATGAGTGCTTTAGATACATATTTAATTGAAAAAATGGGTGTCTATGTTACATTTCAAAGTATAATAAGAAAATTGAATATCCTTAAAAATTGCCACTTCCATCATTTATTCCTTGAATATATATGATCAAATCTTTAATTTGGTTTCTTCACTTTGTTGGTTACTAGGAAGTGAACATATAAACATATGTTGATTTGTACTTTATACATATCAAAGTTATCACACTGGGGACTGCTTTAGATATGAAAACCTATTCAAACTTCCTGGCTTACATCATTTGCTCTGTTGATTCTAAGGAGTCTATTAGCTTTCTTTCTCCAATATCAAAATTATATAAGCACTTCTAATTTTTCATGTACTGTGACATTATTAAATCAGCTACATCAGGACATTTTTATGATCAGAGTTTCTGGCTTCAGAAACACCTGCATTGAGTTCACCTGTTTGCTAGTCTTGTAAAGTTGTACGATGTCTGTAAAACAAATACATACTTATTAATATAGTCTGTATTTGTTGTTAGAGATGGCACTGAAGACTAGGCATTGAATATTAATAATTGATGAACCCAACATAGTGGCATCCCTGTTAAAGTTCACAATATTAGAGCCATTCTTGTATTAAATATAATTTAGTCTATTGTAGAAGCTGCTGCTACAAAGAAGAGGATTGAAACATAATTGGAATGCTTTTCTGAAATGCCAAGATACATTTTTGCTACACATTTGTAGTTGGCAGGTGCTTCTTACTTCTTTCTTAAGCAATGCAAACTTGAACCATTTTTACATATGAAAACTTCTTTATGTACTTAGTTTCAAGGTATTGTTCAATGTGAATTTAAGTGATATTATGCTTTACATCTTTGTTACCATCAAATGTAAAAATACCTGTATGGTGTCAACATCAGCCATGACAATTCTAATGTTAACAAACTCTTCTGTAACTACTCATATGTAAATTGGTGGATAGGTCCTTAGACTCTCTCTTACTATGTCTTCCCTAAATTTTTGGCTTTCCTTCCTTTATGCTTACCTCTTTTCAAAATAAATTTTATTTTGTTGTGTGAGACTTTGTATCTACCTATGCTAAGGCATGGAACAGTGCTCTACAAGATCTAACAGTATATTTATGGTAACAAGTTTAAATCATTATCAATACCTTATAGATACACTGAGGTGTAGTTGACTTTGTTAATACGATTCATAGTCTTAAATCCACAGATACTTTGAGTGATCTTTTGATAAAAATTTTGTATCTATACATCAACGTTATTATTGAACTTATACCTGTAGTAATTTTTATTCAGTTAACTGACACCTATTAATATATTTGTCAGTTCATGTCAATTACCTCATGTTTGTGGCAATTTAAATACCTTTCAAAACATAATGGCTAGCCATTGATGTCTTACATTAATGTTATTTACATCCTGCACAATTTTTTTGTCTTAATCCTTGACTCTTACTATGCACCTTGCTTTGCAAGTTATGATATTCAGTATTTTTTCATATTTTGGCCACCTAGTTTATGATGAATATTAAATCACCATCCAATGAACTTTTCCATGCCTGATATATCTAGTGCCACAACATTTTTATAACATTAGAGGAAGTTATAGCAAACTCCAGCAAAATCATTAATTAAGTATAAGAATTGTCGTTATTAAATGTTCTATAGAGGCAATTTCCAAGATTTTTAAAAGCACTATTATACTGTCAAAGTACTCAAAGTTAAAATAGATATTGCTGATGTAAAAGCATAATCATATTGGTATAAAATTAATCATTACAAATGTTCTAGTTTTATAATTATAATAGTTCAAACAAAATTATTTATGAAAAAAAGAAAAGAACATTGTGTCATATCTAAATAGACAATGCTGTTTGACTATATGATTGTTGTTCTCAAAAACACAAAAGCAGTTATGTAAAATTGACATTCATGTTAATTGACATGTGACCCTAAACAATCCTAGGACCATCTGTTCATATGTAGTATGTCAGGTAATTAAAACAAACTAGTCATGAAAACAAGATACTTCCTCATATTAAAACAAATGACAACACTAGCAGTCAATAGAAGTATGACTAATTAAACAACATTATCTTTCAGTCATTATACTCTGTTTGTAACTGTTATATTATTGTCAATGATAAAGAAATAGATAGAGCTAATTTGTGTTATTGATATTTTCAGTTTTAATATGTTAATATCTTTCTAATCATTTTGCCAAGAATCTTGTATTCATGAGATATTAATAATTATATAATTATAAAATACAATATTATAACAAATTATTTTGCTCCATGTTCTCATCTAGACCTATATGTTATGTGTTTACTTCTTTCTCTAGGATGGCAATACTCTATTGCATTCTGCCTGCTCATGTGATAGCTCACTTTTCCAAGAACATTCTACCTCCCCAACTGGTAGTAAGGACACAATACAATACCTGCTAAATGATGTGAAGTTAAATCCACTGGCTGTAAACAATCATCAACAAATACCATTAGAACTTATTTCACCAAATCTCAAAGACAGATTCCAATTATTAAAATTGTTTCAACCATTTCTTCAACATAATATAGAGTATCCAGTAGATTCATATGCCAAACTATTCCTTTGTGGAAAAACAAATGCTGGTAAAAGTTCTTTAGCTGCTGTAATATCTTATCGTGCTAACAAGTGGTATTATGAAATTGATCCAGAAAAGTGTGTTGAAGGTGTTGTATTACAAACCACTGGAATTGACTACCACAGCATTTGTAGTCAGGAAATAGGAAACGTTGTAATTTTTGATTTCGCAGGACATGCAGAATATTACAGTAGCCATGCTGCAGTATTGGAAACTCTTTTGTTGAGGTCACCAGCTGTCTTTGTAATTGTAACTAATCTTACTGATGAGAAAGAGATAATAAAGAGGGACCTGTACTTCTGGTTTAATTTTATTGAGAATGTTAGCACTAATTTAATTAGCCCCAGTCAAGTTATAATTGTTGGAAGCCATATTGATCTTTTGCCACATGAAAATGATTACGATTCTTTTATTAATGAAATTGCAAGTAGTGCCATTCGTGATCAAAATTATATTGGGTTCCTGCCAATGGACTGTCATAGACCAGGAAGTAAAGGTGTTATAGAATTTATGACTGAACTAAAGAAGAGCTGTGAAACTGTTATTGACAGAGAAGATAAAATAAGCTACAATTGTCATTGTCTACACGCTTTCCTTCAACAGCTTCAACTTGTTGCTATTAGTTTAGATGACCTCTGCTCAAGAATTAAGGATATGAATGAGCCATGTCTTTTGTCAGACCGATCAACTGTGTTGAAGTTTTTGACCATTCTTGGAGAAAAGGGTCTTGTCTTATTCTTAGGAGATTGGTTAATTATCGACCAAAAAGCTCTGTTAACTGAGGTAAATGGTATTCTTTTTAATAAAAGCATTGATCGTGTATGTAAACCAGTTACCAGTAACACTGGTATCATGCCAGTGTCCACATTAGCTAAACTGTTTCGCAACCACGATACAAAAATGCTAATTCACTTCTTAATAAGTCTACAATTCTGTCACCAAATCAATTCTCGTTCTGTTAGTAACATCACAAACAATATACCATCTGAAGAACCTCCTGTAACTGAAGATACCAAATACTTGTTTTTTCCTGCACTTATTAAGGATGAGAGGCCCTCACCAGTCTTCAATACAACAGATGGATTTGGTTGGTGTCTATGGTGTCCAGATCCACAACAATTTCTACCTATACGATTCCTTCATACACTACTTCGTCACTTGGCCTATACTCGTTGTCTTCCTCCTGACAACACTGGTATTACTGAAACCAACATTAAAGTCAAGGAACTGTATCGTGATTGTACTATGTGGAAAAATGGCATATATTGGAAAGATGAGAATGATATCGAAATGGTGGTGGAGGTTACTGAACACAACAGATGTGTTACAATTCTAGTTTCTCACAGTAGTTCCTTGAAAAGTTATGAAATCCGTACATCTCTCATTAAAGAAGTACTTAGTCTTAAGAGCAAGATATGCTCATGTGAAGTGGAGCAGTTTGTTATTCCTCCTGGTAATGTCAATGATGTTATTGAGAAGGAGCAGAGACACCGTATACTCTATTCCCTCAGAAAAGTAGCCCTTGGAGTTATTACCAAATGTCCTATTGGTGATGCAAACAAGAAAACTGCTAAAAGAGTTGATGTCAGATCAATTGTGTGTGAGAAAGAACCTTACCTCTGCATTGCACCCATTGTCATTGAGGCACTCTTCACAGACTGCAACAATGACATACTATTACCACATCACTACATCCGACACATAGAGGAAGCATGTAAGGAGATAATGCCCCTCTCATCTCATCGGACTCATCTGTCAGCGAGGAAACGTCTTGATCAATTTAGCATTTTTACTGGCCGTAATCCTTTGGTAAGTTAACAATTTAATAATTTGTAATTGTTTGGAATTTGTACATAGACTACATCCTCTCGACCTATTAGAGAAGAAGAGATACAATGTCTGCCTGAAGATTATGTTTATGTTACAAAGAAAGGTAGGTTATCAAGACTGTTCTGCTTAAATTTATTTGTTAATGGTTATAGAATCTGGTGCCACTAACACTGATCAACAGATGCAATCTTCAAGTACATATGATATATCAGGTATGTTTATTTGTCAAATTCATTTTGTTGGTAAGTAATGATCCAATGTAATAAGGTGTTAATATTAGAGATATGTAGTATGTTTACTTTGGACACTACCTCAAGCTTATATACTATAATTATAAAGAATACTATACACTGGAATGTATTAACAGTTATTTTGACCTCTTATGTTAAAATTTATAAAAAGTTTAGTTTAGCTTTTTTACTTCAGTTACTAGCAATAGTAAAAGATATTTCTGATTGTTTTATATTTCACTACTACTGCCTGTAAGAAATGTTACAACAGCCTGTTATTGTTTGTTACAGATAATCAAGAGTCAAAGTTTGGTATGTCCACTGACAATTTTAGTCATTTTCCTAAATTACGTAAGTTAATAGATTCATTTCTCAACAATTGTTTTATTTAATTGTCCTGTTAGTTGCTCAGCCAAAAAGACATGAAGTTTTAACTCAACTAGTACGTATTGATACTTTATGGCGTAATATTGGTAATGGTCTTGGAGTCAGTTTTAATATCCTTCAAGCTTTGGCTGAATCCAACCAGTCAAATCAAGCAAAACTCGACCAAGTTATTCAGAAATGGCTAGACATGAATGGTAAAGATGATGGTGCTCCTGTCACATGGATCACAATATTAGATCTTCTAAAGGGACCACTTGTTGACAACAAAGCCCTAGCTATGAAGATATACCACTCATTAAAAGAAGAAAGTTCTAAAGAACAGATAGCTCCAAGTAAATATACAATATAGACACATGATGTTGATACATAAATATTTTAGTCTTGATGTAGTTAATAGATGTGGTGGTCGTATTATTAACATTAGCATTAAGTGCTCTGTAGGTCCTGACATACTATTGTTTATGTTTCAGTTTTGTGATGAGTTGAAAAGCTAATATATTTTGTAGTGATTTTTGTTGCTCTGTCTGTTGCATAGATATCTTTGTTCTGACTCAAAAGGATTGAATGTATATTTTTATAGCTGCTCACGTATCATATATATTTTATTGTACATATTAATTATAATTAAAGGCTATGCAACTATCCACATATGATGTTTGTATTGTGACATTTTATAAGAGATTTGTATACAACTTGTCACATTTTATGACGTTAACTTTATATCCTATAGAACCTGCTAAGGAATCAGCTACTGCTAATACAATTGAAGGATATAATCCTGACAAGTTACCTATAGGACATCAGGTATGATTTATCTTCTGTTATAGGTCATGTTGGTCATTCATAAATTCAGTTCCTTAACAATATAATAAACAATGGTTACATCATCAAATCTTTCTTATTGTAAACATAAAACACTATCTATGACATACTTATACTCTACTCAATAGCAACAATTCTCACAAGAACTTTCAAATGAGCCCAAAGAAGCTCTCCTTATAGCTAGTGATAGTACACAGCAAGGTAATGTAAGACATCTAACTAATAATCACTGCATATAATATGTGTGAAAACATCAACTAATGAGTTGTTCCACCTCTAGTTTATGTTGTTATCGTTAACATAGTGATATTAAGTAGTTTATTTATGTTGATAAAATGTTGTATTGCTTGTTGAAATGTAAAGGTATTAATTCTCTTTTGTGTTCACTAAGTAACCTTTGACTCAGTTACTACATGTACTCCTTTTCTTGGTATATTGTATAGGCACTTCTGAGCCATCAGAAATATTTCTGGATTATTTTGCTGATATTTGTGAAGCCATTGAAGTTAAACCCCTTCCCATCGTTAACCGACTCCTTACTGCTAGATTGATATCATCAAATTTTAAAGATGATGTAGAAAGTATGAGTGGTGATAATTATGACAAAGCAAACAAAATAGTTAATGAACTACAACGACAGGTCAAAGAAAAAGGAATTAACTTTTTAAGAGCTATCTGTGATTTCCTTTTGAAGCAGAACCATACGTTAAAAGACATTGGTGTGAAAATGAAATGTCAACTAGAAAGTAAGATGTTATATTGTAAAAATCTAGAATGACTGGCTGTTATTTTACAGTATGTATACATATATATTTTACAATGTAATTACTTGTTTTAAATGATATTATACTCAAGCGATCTATTGTATGTCTTTCTTTTACTGCAGGCTTAACTCCACCTACTTAATTAGTGTGCAGTCCCTCCTACCCTTTATTTTCGCTTTATATATTTCCTTATCATAGTTAATTAATTTATGTACACTTTAATTGTCTAAGATGATTTTTTGGTTTTATTATTGGTGATTTTTCTGAAGTATAATTGATAATCTAGAATTTTATTTTTAATCTGTTGAATGATTTTAGCCCTTGAGGTAACAATGCTAAAAATAAAAACAATCATTTGTTAAGCACTTTAGAAATTGATTTTACTATATAGATCAAAAAGCTGACCCTGCTGTGCTACATTTACAGATCTTTGTTAGTCATATAACTCTTAACTAAAATATCTGATCCAAAGCTTTTGCCATACCAGTAGTCAATGAAAGTTAGCAGATGTCATTCAAGATTTGTGCAATTATACATTGCAAGTGAGAGAAATGACATATTAAAATTGATAACGTTGACAGAAAATATACTTAAAATATAAAATCTGTATTGTTTCAAAATACTGTAGAGGATTACTACTATAAATAAGAGACAACAATGTACATATTATAATATTATACATCTTTAGGTGAGTAACTAAAGATAAATATTGTAAAATTAAACTTGTAAGACATTTGCTAATAACTGCAATACATAAATAAACATTCAATAGTATAAGCTAATATAATGCCGCATGTCTGATTATTAGAGATGATAACACTTGATATGAATAAACACACTCAATGACAGAGCAGTTTAGGATGAGAAGAGGTAGAAAAAATAGCAAAGATTTATTTTTTATTTTGAGACAATTAGGTATTTAGTTTTATGAGAGATAATTTTAGAAGTTGAGCAGAAATTCATTTCTTAATAATATTAATATCAGATTAAATGATAGTGAAGTCAGCAGATGATGAAAATGGAGATGATAGAAGAATGTTATCAGTGTAGACAATTAATTCATTAAGACAGAGAGAGGGATTTTAGTGATGTCATTTAAATATAGAATGAAAGGAAGTGGGTCTATGGAAATAGCATATATATATAAAAAAGCACAAACTAACATTATCTATGAAGACTGTTCAGAGATGTGTAATTATATATTTCTCATTATATATTCATGTCCTTTATATGTCACAATAGTAACCATCAGCAATATATACATAACAATAGTACCAAACCTTATAAAGTGAACAAGACATTCAAAATGAAAGCTACATTCACATGACAACAATGACCTGTATATTTTATCAATACAATACTCAATAGTAATGTGATTAATTGTAACCTAATTTGCAATAAGAACCCACTTTTCGTAAAACATTTGTGACCTGATTTGTCAAACAGGACCATTGTTAAAACACATCAAATAACAGCTTTGACACATACAGTTACCATATATATGCACAACTACTCATTTTAACTATATTATATATATTCAACTGTTTTTGAGGTGCTTAGTGGCCCCTTTTCACTAATAAGTTGCAAATATTTAAATCAGGTCCCAATTATTCCGTACCATACTTCATTCTACTTGGTAAATCCCAATTTAATCTTTTCATATAACAACTCAAAATCCATATAATAAAAACTTATAAAATTAAAATTTTCCATAGGGTAATAACAATATCAAGTCTGTCTATTCATAATAAAACATTAAATATATGTAACATGTACATGTACATCAGTTCAATGTTGTTTATGTACATGACACAAATAGGATATCAATTTTTCTTCAATGACCACACCCTTCTCTTTCTCCTCTACAGAGAGACAAAATACTTCTTCATTAAGTTTATCTTTTTCAACAACAGTCACTTTCTCTTTCCTTTGTACTAGTGTATTAGCAACTACAACCTATATAGAGGAGTATAGTGGTCATATTATTTGTATGTCAATATAAATATTATATAAAGACACATATAGTTAATTATAAATCATCACTGTATCATTCATACAATGATAATGAACATAAATATGTCCATAAGTGCATAATGAGAAAAGATGAAAGGAGATAGGAACATAAAACTTCCAAGCTATTGATTAAAATGTCAAGTAGAGTTCTTGGAAGTCATGTTGGTAAATTATATTAATTACTTATAAATATTAATATTGTGATTGTACATCAACATCATCTAGGTAATCTAGCTTCAACTACACTGATCTTATGTATGTTCATGACTAAAAGATACATTCTGCCTCAAGACAACTACTATTATAGTCTATAACAGGAAATATTTATGACTATTTGTGATACATTATACTAGTAAGTCACATGACTACTTTATTGTTGTCTAGTCTAAATATATTAATTCCTGAAATCTTAACCTGGCATTTTAATGAATGACATCTTTCCTCATGGTTCACTCTTAATATGTCTTAGGCAGTGAAAACAATCATATTGAAAACTCTCACTGACATTGACTGTTAAAAGGTGACGTTGTACATGTACATATACTAGGTCATATTGTACATGTTAACTGTATGCTTTTGTAACAACTTTACTAGAAGGCAAATAGTATACATTCTTCTACTTTACTGACTTACTTGGTGTCCATATTTTGTCAGAGCTTTTCTAGCTCTACTAACTAAAATACTCTCATCAGTTTCTAACTAATAACAGATTAATATCATATAATATCAATAGAATAGACATACTTTAAAGGAGACAATGAAAGCATTAGGTGACCAATGTTGAGTTAATACTGCTATTAACTTTGGTACTTGTTGTAAATGAAGACTCAATGATGTTGATGATGATATCTTATGTTCAACCTAACGAGAATGTAGGAGAGATTATGTTTGTATACACAACAATGAACATCAAGTTCCTCTTCTGATATTAGTATTATATCTATAGTATACTTATTAAAATGGTTTAATATTACATGTACTCTAATTATGGAACCTATTTAAAATTATTTCCATTGCATAAACAACTACATTTATTACATTTATTAAATGCAAGTAATAGTAAGTTCAAAGTACAGGTACAACTCTACTTGTTCTCATATTATAACATACAACATAAGTATCTTTTATTAACATAGTCTAGTTAAGTAGCTCTTCCCTTTGAAATGGGTCTAGAGCTAAAAAGAATTCCAATAAGATCTAATCTTTATAATGCCTTTGCTAAATTATTACAAACACTACATACCATGTCATCAGGATGTATAAAGAAGTCGGACACAGCTGCTGCCAGATATATCATATATTGAGAGGCGTTCATTAATGGACTAATAATATTAAGATAATGTACATAGTCAAATATAGTAGTGAATGGAACACAATATAACAAGTTAGTTGACTTGATCTAGAGTAGGAAAAATAACAATGTCAGAGAATGATGATAAAATTAAAAGCACTAAAGTACAGAACCCTTACCACAGCCATAGTATATCATTATGTTAGTTAGCCATATATTTTATTCAGCAGATTTTCAAGTATTGTGGCTGCGATCACTGACACTATACATGAAAATCTGCTAGGTAACATAAGTTGTTTCAAAACTGATGTAATACCATAACATCTATTAAAATATGTAAACTGGAGCTATACCACAGCTGCAGTAATTGACAATTATGTAATCACAACGGATGTGACATAAACAGTGTTGAGCTGCTAATAGGAGGTCTTTATAACTTTATTTGTTAACGTAATAAGTCACTTCACTCATTTCAAGCCAAAACAGAAAATAGTTTACAAGTCAAGTGTCAATCCCAAATTGCTTTTGGCACAACATGATAATAGCTCTTTGCTGTGCAAGTAAATGAAAACAAAACTCGAGAAATACTTCTCAAACAGGTCACTAACATGGGCAAGTAAAATGATCACATGATACATAAAATGATCACATGATACATATAGATGTACATGTGCTTGTTGTTTATGAGTTTCATTAGTTATTTGTGGAATTTAAAATACGATGATGTATCATTAACATGATTTGGTTGTGGTCTTAAACAGCATAAACAGCAAGCACATGTATATCTATATGTATATGATACATATAGATATACATGTGCTTGCTGTTTATGAGTTTTATTAGTGGTTTGTGGAATGTAAAATATGCTGACAAAAACTAACTATATTACCTCAGTAAGTAGAGAGAAAGAGTTCTAAAGATAGAATAATAGATATACTGTGTATACCCATGCTTTGACACATGTACTACATTCTTCTGTTATAGAGTATACCATTCATGGCTAATCTTGCAATATGTCTACAATATTTATATATATATATATGATAGAATGAACAGTATCACAGCATGGAAGGGTATCATTAACACAATATGGGTGTGGTCTTATAGATTGGACATGATATTTAGGGTGGTTCTTGGTGTAACTTCACTCTGATGACATCATCATTAAATGACACCTAGTGATGTCATCATATATGATGACATCATCTAAATCCATCACCTACACCCTAAACCAAACCTTATGACACATAGTGATGTCATCATCATAGTACAAGTTACATCATCATAGAAGTTACACCAAGAAGGACCCGATATTTAGGACCCAAATTGAACTTTTTCAGTTCTAGTCTTGTTTTAGTTGTCAATATAATTATTATACTTACTTGTTTATATTTCTCTAATATATGTTTTATTTTATCACTGACAATAATGTCTCCAGTACTACTGATATCTATTGAGTCAAGAAGTGAAGATACAGTAAATGGACAATTGAAAGGTCTAAAACAAGACTGTCTATATAAAAAGATGACTGCATAGTCCTGAGAGAGAAACTGTCTGACAAAAGCATACAATAGTTAAGGCAATAGAATGATTAATTTATAATGGCAAATTATGTAAAACTACCTTTAACAGTGTCTATGTACCATACTCCATCAAGTATAGCATATAGTATATGTACATATGATCTACTGAAGATGAATTGTGTAATGATAATATGTTAGGATACTCTGCTGATAGAGAACCTCTAGTTCCTGTACTGAAGTTGTCAAGATATCAAACTGTTTGTTTTTCTAGAGGTACTGTTGTGCCACCAGACTTTATGTGTTGTGAGGGGGAGAGAGAGAGACAGACAGACAGAGAACCAATTGAAGGTCTATTTTGGTAATTATGCAACAATTTTACTCTATTTTTTTCAAACGAACATAAAAAATCAGATAATCTTGAACTTAGTTAGTTATGAGTACTTATGAGAACAAACTTAAGACCACAATGTAGACATTTTTTCAAGATCACTCCAGCCAATTCTATTCAGTCTATCTTTGGCTAATAAGCCTCTCATAATTGTTAACATCTCATCTTTATCCGGTGCCATCTCTTTAGTCTCTTTACACATATCACGAGGTATTTCATGAAGTATTACATGTATTAAGTCTTGAGGGGTTTCAGCAACAAAGGGACAGAACCCAGACCATAGTTCATACATAATACACCCAACAGACCACAAATCAGACTGAAAGGAGAAAAGAGATGATGTCACTGACTCAGGAGAAAGATAAAAAGGAGAAGGAAAAGTTGATAATGAAATTCTTTTTGCTTTTAACACCACCTCTGACAAGTCAAACACATTTTGACTTTCATCAGTAAATAGAGAAGTATTGTTTAATACCTTCTTGTATGTACTCATTAGTCCACTGTTTATCACCATGACGATGAGCGAAACTAAAGTCATACAATTTTAATGTACTATTTGAATCTAACAGTATCTTCGATGGGATTAAGTCACACATAACATAACCTTGAGAATGAACATAGTTTAATCCAAGTAATATATCAGTTATAAAGTGCTTTAGTTTATCCAAAGGTATAGGTCCATCTAGTTCTATTACATCTGCTAGTGTCCCTCCACTAGCTAGTTCAGTGATCATCCATACATGTTGAGGTGATTGGTACCATTCCAGAAACTTCAATATGTGGGTGTGGTCAAGGGAGTGGAGAATACGAACATTAGCTGCTACTTGATATAGTGATAGTCTAATATAGCGATGAATGCTAACATAGGCAATTGTCGACTTTCTTCTTCCTTTAAATAAAGTCAATAAGTCAGGATGGCATATCTCTCCATAGAGAAAGGTAGTTCTGTTTTAAAAACACGCCGAATAGTTATGCGCATGCGCATATATTACACTACTGTACAACTAACAGTAACAAGGACTATTCCACGTCTTGTAGTTTGATGTTCACGAATAAACACCATCACTTGAGCTCAAACTGTTTCGAAATCTGCTGGAACTGGAGATGACTGGAGAAAGTCATCAATAGTGATATCAGCGATTGCTTTAATTTTATAGACTCTTTTATTTTATGATTGCTACTATTTTCTGAAGTAAATTGCTAAATAGTGCTATTTATTCCTAATATTCAGCAGCATACCCAACTGTACAGTTGCTATGACAACACATCTATGCATAGAATAGTTATAAAAATGACTATTAAAGACAACTTTAAACCTTAACTTACCAGCAACTCTTTCTTCCTAATATTAATGGTAAAGACACCACACCCAATTTTATGGTTGCCATGACAACACTCCTATCCATAGAATAGTTATAAAAATGACTATTACAGAAAATTTCAAACCTTAACTGTCCAGCAATAACTTTCTTTCTAATATTCCGGGTACAACACCACACCTAATTTTATGGTTGCCACGACAACACTCCTAACAGTTATAAAATAACTATTACAGACAACTTTAAACCTTAAATTACCAGCAATAACTCTTTCTTCCTAATATTCAGGATAAAGATACAGCACTTAATTTTATGGTTACCACGACAACACTCCTATGCATAGAATAGTTATAAAAATGACTATTACAGACAATTTAAAACCTTAAGTTACCAGCAACAACTCTCTCTTTCTTCCTAATATTCAAGGTAAAGACACAACACCCAATTTTATAGTTGTCACGACAACACTCCTAGATAGTTATAAAAATGAATATTACAGACAATTTTAAACCCTAATTTACCAGCAATAACTCTCTCTTCCTAATATTTAGCAAATTTACAGTTGCCACAACAACACTCCTATGCATAGAATAGTCATAGTAATGATTATTATAGACAATTTTAAATCTTACATTACCAGCAAAAACTGTCTCTATATTCTGCCATTTCTGGAAAGAGATATCCCACCTACTTTTATAATTGCCACAATTGCACTGCTACATAATATAGACAATTAAACTATATAAAAAAATGTAGAAAATGTAATAATAGTAATAAACACAGTATAATAACATACTTTACATGATAATTACATACTTCATTAACATTAACTTAATCCAATGTTAAGTATGTTGTATGACTACTTGAAATAAACTACATTCACATTCAAACTGACATATCAGTTCAACATATCACTCTAGACAGATTATACTAATAAAATGATTAGATCAAAATAACTTGTGACTACTTTTGATGTTCAATTTTGTTTATATTACACTTACCTTAAAGTGTTCATTTGTATTAACTAAGTCTATACATTCTATTATCATCTATGTCCCAGTATATGAGGTAAATAGATCAGAGAGACTTGGAACACTAACTCCAGTAGCTGTGGCTTCCTAACCACATGTTCAATTTTTAACCCTTTTAATTTCTGTATCAATTTTAATAATAGGATGTATATGTACATGTTTAAGTAGAAAAATAAAAATGTAAGATTTAAATGTAAAATATAAGTAAGAATGATGGAAAGCCATTCCTTGTACTATTTTGAGTCATTATTTCCTCCTTGGATAACTAATATAGTATACAATTGCTATGCTAGCAGTGTTATTGAATGTATTCTGAATTATCTTGTAGGAAGTTCTTTTTAAAACTAATTCAAACTGGTTTGTAATCAATACCTACTACTTGTACTGGTATCATTACTTAACATTAGTCCTATGTAACAAATGTGACTATAACAATAATATTCAACTGTCATTAACTGTCTTGGAACTTAAAATATATGTAAACAAATAATTTATTGCTCTTATCTAACTATGTATGAATATGAAGGAAAGTAAAAAAAATTATATGGAAGGTTTAGTAATTGATGAACTAACAACTTGTGAAGAACTTGATGATTACATATGTGGAGGATATGTCCAATGAATGTACCACTCTAGCTTATGTATACACATTGACTTAAATTTATAATGCTTACATATATACTGTAGATCTGGAAGTCATGAGAAATCCCCAAAATCATTAAAATACCCTGAGTTTCTTTGCATTCATGTCACTAATTAATCATCAACTGTACATGTCTTAACACAGTATGTAACATGGTGTGTTATTAAGTCTAATGTCTTTATACACTATATATTGTACAACAACCTCACCAACTGTCCAAGTGCAGGTAAATATATGTAATACAAATTTCAGATGAATTCATAATTATAAATATAGTGAATAACTTTAAAAGTAGACAACAGATACTACAGACTCACAAGAATGGTCAATTATTTATCAGTTGGGAGGTATTATACATGTTTTATTAGTTCTAAACATAATCACACTCAATGGTTCTACATTAATGACAGTTCTGTATTTGTACTATCAATAATAGTCTCCAGTAAGTGCAGATATAGTCACACAATAAGACCCATTCATGTTGTTTTATAAATTATATGAAGGTATACATGAGGAGAGGACTAACATAGTAATTAAACCATGGTCATTTCAATAAGTGAATCAACTACTGCATTATTTTGAAATATTTGATGTCTATCCATAGCAATCTATCTTTCAGATGAGGTAATCAAGTATATATGTGTGAATAAGTTAATAACTAGTAGTAAACATAAACATTTTAGGTGATACATTCATATATGGATATTGTCTACAATGAAGTATCAAATGTACTATAAACTTATAATTTAAATTGAGGTTCCATAGTTTTATATAGAAAGGGAAAAATATTTAATTTAGGTTCCAAGTTTTTTGCAAAATTTTACCATTATCAAGTAGTGACATCATTAGGTTAATCAAACACTTGTTATACAACACATAAATATCACATTTAGGTCAATATAATGGAGTATGATGTACTTATGTGTGTCATAAATCATGGTAACTGTCATTAGACATTACTGGTACTATCTGTTAGTTAGTATTTATATCTGTGAAAGGATATTATCATAAAGTCAACAGATCTTAATAAGAAACATGTAGAATACTTTGACTCATACAAAGGTTCAATTCAATCTTAGTGTACAAAATTGAGGTATAGAAAATACAAGTAAATTAATTCTACATGTACAAACAGATCATTTATGGAGTCTTTTTGTAAAGACCAGAACTTGTCTATGCTAAAATGGGATCAGTGGTAATACATTCATAGAACAGTGAGTAATGAAGACCATATAGTGAGTAGGTTAATTAATTCCTGACAGTATTTATATGAAAGGTTGGCAGTTTGACTTGAAAATGTTTGCCAATAATTGAAAATCATCAAATTAAACACTTGAAAATTCTCACACTGTATGATATAAAACAAGAACTTGTTTATACAGGACCAACCAAATCAAACAAATGGACATGACTGTGGGGACTTTGTGACTTAATTTGCTTAATGTTATGTGTTTGAAATACTTCGAGATTTCCAACAAGTATATATATTTATTACAAAACAAAACATTTCACATCTTAGGGTAATATGTGAGTTATTATAAAAATACTGATTAGGAGGTACTTAACAATCATTTATCGTAAGTAGTACTAAGTACCATGTACACTCCTAACTAATGATAAGTTTCCTTAGACATTATAATGTGAGACAAATGCTGCTAAACTCTACAATACCAGAAGGGTTTAATTATCAAACAATTTGCTAAAAGTCTACATGTTCCCTCTACTACTGATGATATAACCTCCAAGTTATAAAACCAAAAACAATCTATTAATGTCACTACATCAATTACAAACTCAGCTATCATATTAGAAAAACAAATAAAATGATTAATGATTACTAATATAGGAAATAAATCTTTATCTCTACAAAAGAAGTCACTTTCATTGAAAAAAATATTACAACCACAATAACTTCAGGTTAGAATTCTTTCATTGACAGAACTAAGAGCAACAATAATAGATTGACAAGCCTTCACTTTCAGGTCAAAGTGCAGTAATAACAATGACAGACAACAATAAATCATGTAAACAATTAAAGCCTCTCTCACTTGTAAGTAAATCAAATGCTGACAAACTTACTTGTTCCTTTAGCAGTAATAATTATGCACACTCTGTCCAAACACATTAATGACAAATGTGGTAGTGATATCAAGACTGGTAGCATCACCTGTAGTAAATGTGATGAAAGGCAAAAAGTACTAGTCCACTTAAAATAACATTATTATTACATACTTTATGTGAAAAGGTTTACAACACTACAAAAATTATTTGCCATCTACAAGTCAGCCATCAGGTAAATATAAAGGTAAAAACTATTGAGTTTGATAACATGGAATCATACATGTAGCGGAAGGAGGACTTTGAAAGTCCACCTATTTAAATTATGCATGCATCGACAGTATCTAATGAAACAAAGGTTACATACTATTACTGCAACAGAGAAGGTGTCTATAAACCTGATGGCCAAGGCAAACATCAACTGAAGACACCAGGCTCAGCAAGATTTGGGTGTCAGAGCACAGCACACATTTAACAGTATCAAATAACAATCTACCATTTACTATGCACTTTACTTATGAAGTGTGAGGAGGATGTCTTTTATTTTTAACACAATTTACAACAATCATGAGAGATTTTCCACTTACTTAAATTAATTTTAAACACAAACTATTGCACAAGATTACAACATCAGGCTACTTGCTATAGAGTGGGATCTACAGTAAATACAAACATGTTTTTAGAGGCTTTTCATAGAGTTTTAAAAATAGGATACTTACATCATAAACATAATAAATGTGTTGATAGTCTTTTTGTTGCCTTGATCAAGATATCCAGATATCTAGCTTTTCAAAGATTGAGGAAGTTATGGACAAAAACAAGATTTGTGAAATTATGAAACAGGATCATTCAGCCAAAAAAAATTATCTCCAAGTTCAATTATATCTTTAAATAATAACAAATAGAATGTAAGAGCTCATAATATCCAAGACACACATTATGTAACAGAAAGTTACATGAAAGTTATGATTATATAATTATATGTGAAGTGTGTCCACATGTTTACACATGTAAATATACATGTAATACATATGGAAACTAGTGACAACTTAATTCAAGTTACTACACAATATGTGATATTGGTTTAGAACTATCAGAACTGCTACCATTTTATGTCAGTATGTACTTTAATAGGCGTATGTTTCTGGTGTGAAACCTCAAAGGAAATCATCAAACTATATTGAACAACCTACACACTGATTGGTGGTATAAGAGAAAAATATTACATGGTGATACAAATCTATTTGCAGGTACTATTGCAGTAAACATGACAAGTAGGTAGTTGTACTTTACGTATTTATTATTATTTCAGTATCACTCTTTTAGTTTTGTACCTTTCTAGTTAAGAACCTCTTTTCTATTATTTTTTTGTTACTTATTACATGTTTGAACCATATTGTTTATGTTACCAGTTTTGTATATATATATATATATATATATATATATATATATATATATATATATATATTATACACTTACTGTAGATTCTTATGAGAGTCATACTATGCTACTATGATCCTTTTAGTAAAGAAGTAATTGTTTAAAAACCACTTAGAGCTTTATAAATTTGTCAATTCAAAATGAGATGTATCTTATTATATACATATATAAATACTTATAGACACAAATATCATACTTACACAGTTTGGAATTATCTGATATTATCTTCTCATCAATGTGACCAGCTTCATTGCTAGCGCTTTCTTGAGGTGATAATGGTGGATTTGAAATATCACGAAATTCTAACGTGTTATGTCTGCCATATAACTCAAAAGATAGATTATAGTGATAATAATGATAATTAGTCCTGTTTTATTTTAAATGTGTGATTTGGATATTACATGTTTAGGCTTTGGCGTGGCGTTCAAAAGAGAAACTGTGCTATCACTATGACTAAGAGAGCGAACGACGAATACATCACTACGTGCAAACTGATAATGTTCGGCTTTCTCTACCGAGGAGAAGGAATAGGATATGTTTGTTTTCTGTATCCAAAGCTATTGGTAATGCTAGTATGTTAGAAGAAACAGATCCTCAATTAGATCTCTATGCTAATGGCGTTCTAAGTCAATACTCCGATCTCGGTTGCGTCCCCTGACGACAAGACGCAATACTGAGTGAACTCGGTGTGTGCATAAGTTATTAAACCAGTGGAACTGATGTTGTAGTGATAATTACACAAAAGAAAATTTGTTATGAAGTTCAATCAACGAATATCTAGCACAACATTGCTTACCTTCTAAATTCAACTGTTACTTGTAACACTTTACAGTTCAATAAACTTATAGTGACTACCCACAATATACAGTTTGCTTTATTATGACCTTTTAAGTAATTTGAGGCAATTATAGTCAATTAATTCAATTTTCATTAATATAAGAGAATTACCACAGAAATTGCCATTATTTCAAGACTAGTATTTACTTGGATTTCATTTGTTATCATTAATACATCTCTATATTTCATATGTAGAATATTGTATTCCTTCCTTAACCAATAGACATTAAGAACTTTATAAATGGTTTCAAGGACTAGAGTTTAGGAAGAGACAATAGTATCATCATATGTTAAAGTAAGTAGCTATAATAAGTTTATTTTAATTATTAAGTAATTGTCAGAATACCATCAGAAGATTATATAAAATACTATTAGACAACAAGGAATGGACATTTAAATATGTCATATTCTTTCATTTATATAATTTATGTAGCTTTGCTTATATTCCAAGTCATTAAAAAATAAAGTGGACATTACAGTGACAGTTACTGCTGAAGGTGAAATCATTAGTACATGTATTTATCAGTGAAATGAAAGGTATGTTGTTATAGTTTTCTGAACAACTGTATTATTTATATATATTTTAATTAATAGGGGCATATCATACTTACTTTCAAAGTTAAAAAATGTCTTACAAGCAAAGATATAATGGAAAGTATGCACAAAAGAATGATATACAACAGAGAAGAAATAGACTTACAAAAGTAATCTTTGATATGCTTCATAAAAAACATTAATATATTCATCTATTAATATAGAACTACCTGTTTACTGGCTTCTATTAAAAGAACAGAAGAAATATTGGAAGTAGAGCCTTGTTGTGGAATTTGAATAGAAAGGAAATTGAAAAAGAAGTAGATGAAGTCAATTTTTAGCTACTCAGCCTCTTCATGGAGATCAGAAATAGTCACATGACTATCTGTAGTCTAGACAAAAGGGAATATTTGTTAAAATCTACTAGAGGAAGAAATATGATGTTTAAAAGATGACAGCTTTGCTATTCAATTATCCATTAGAGTTGACATTGAAGTAAACAACTTAGCAACATTTGACAATTATGTTTTTTTTGTTTTTAAATTGATTTAACTTGTTCATTTATCAAATTTATAGCTTTTTTAACAAGTAAGTAGTATTTCAATATTGGAAATACAATATATCCTAACAGAAGATTTCAATTGAAATGATGACTAATCCTAACAGAATTCCTCAAATAGAATAACGATACATATATTATTATACAATCCTATGAAGACACTCAGTGGATGATTGGAATGTTTAATTGTATTCATAACATACTTCAAAATTTCAAATATGGTTATGAGCTAACACTGAAAAATAATTCCTATTATGGAATTCTGTATAGAAATGGCATATTTTCATCAAGTTTTATATGTTTCTTTTACAAGGAAACTTAGAGATTTCTTATGATTGGAAATATTGCACACAGCATAATTCTATTTAAGGTAAAAATATCTGAATTTTTTTTCAGCTTTTTTTGATGGAATCATGCATAGATACTTATTCTAATAATTGATCATGCTTTAAAAATTTTTTAAAACCCTAGTACTTTCCAGAAATGTAGTTTGATTCCTTAATATCTGCAATGCTTTGGAGACGTCAAATAATAATATTAAAGAACGTAGAGAGCTGAAACTTTTGAAAATTAAAGATGAAGTCAATTACTACAATTTTACGGATGGATTTATTTCTACAATAATATTTGACATTTTTACAAAGCTATAAACCTTCCCTACTTTAATCACTATTATTATTACATGTTATACAAATCGTACAAAGAAATGCATCCGTAAAAGTACTAAAAATTGATCATTTTCGTTCTTGAACTTGTCAGCAGGTTGTTACATTATCCATAGAATCAAAAATCACAACAACAGTATCTAACAGTGCAAAAGTCGCCATCTTGATAATGATTAATCGATTTTCATTAATTAAAGGCAATGAATACACTTAGTGTCAGGTTATTGATAAGTGACTTTCGCGGGGTTAAAATAGTTAAATATATTATTACTATTTTTATTATTGTTGTTATTATTGTTATTAAAGCATGGTCTGCTTTGAGATGAAGGCACATAAGACTACGAACAATAATAATAATAATAATAATAGCAATAATAATTAATACATTTTATTTAACTATTCTAACCCCGCGAAAGTCACTTATCAATAACCTGACACTAAGTGTATTCATTGCCTTTAATTAATGAAAATCGATTATTCATTATCAAGATGGCGACTTTTGCACTGTTAGATATTGTTGTTGTGATTTTTGATTCTATGGATAATGTAACAACCTGCTGACAAGTTCAGAAACGAAAATGATCAATTTTTAATTACTTTACGGATGCATTTCTTTGTACGATTTGTATAACATGTAATAATAATAGTGATTAAAGTAGGGAAGGTTTATAGCTTTGTAAAATGTCAAATATTATTGTAGAAATAAATCCATCCGTATAATTGTAGTAATTGACTTCATCTTTAATTTTCAAAAGTTTCAGCTCTCTAGGTTCTTTAATATTATTATTTGACGTCTCCAAAGCATTGCAGATATTAAGGAATCAAACTACATTTCTGGAAAGTACTAGGGTTTTAAAAAATTTTTAAAGCATGATCAATTATTAGAACAAGTATCTATACATGATTCCATCAAAAAAAGCTGAAAAAAAATTTCAGATATTTTTACCTTAATGGAAACTTATCATGAAATTTAAAGATTCAACAGTGTTTCTATAACTTTATATTTCAAGTATACATAATGTAAATTTATTTGAATTATCAACTTTCCAAAGATTTCAATTATTGAAATAAAAAGTGAAAACTATAGATACAATAATAATATGTGCATAAATATGATCATGGTTTTGTGATAAGTGATATATAAAATAAGCAATATAAACACAAAGGTATAACGGTATCAATGATAACTAGTCTCACTTTAGTTCATTTCATTCAATTGTATGCTCATGTTGGCAGTCTTCATTTTCTGGACAATGTCGATCAGATGGTAGTCCAACTAGATGTTGAACATCATTATTTACCCTTTACAAGACGTTAACTGAAGGTGTTTTTTGTCCATATTCATAAAAATGATTCTACCTCACCCCTCCAAGGCAATGGTCTGACTCTAATCTTCTCTGATTTAACTTTTCCATTGTATATAGCTCAGTCTCACTATCTTCTGAAGTAATTAGTTCTGGGACAAGATACAAGAGATAGTTCCTTTTATCATTTGTACATTCATTCTTTTAAGAGCACTCGTGTCATGATGACTTCTGGTGATGTGATAATGACTATAATGATAATAACATGAGCAAACAATTACTTGTAACAATCTATTCTCTTTCCTTTTTTGGATGTAAACATCTGTGTTGCTCATTTTATATTGAACTGCCAAACTAGTGAAGTATACTTGAGTAGCCACTAGTTACAATAAATAATTAATCAGAGAATTACTACTGTTAAGAACTTACTCAAAATTATTCCTGTCAAACCCTTTGGTAATGATCCTTTTACTTCTATGATCTTTATTAGTATTGTCTGATTGCATAGTATTATAAAATTAATGTATCAACTGTAAATGAAACAACTTATCCTAACTTCTGTTGTAAGCTTGACAATTTAAAGAGAATGTTTATTATGGTCAGAATCTCTTTCTTGATGTCTTTTAATTTCCTGTAAAGATTCTTCCATTTATCATTTATCTTCTTAATTGTTCACAATTATATTCTAACTCTTTCACTAATTTTGTCATAAAAATAGTTATCTCAACTTATTGAACATGACATATGAACTTAAGCTATGTTTCTTAATTAACTCTATGAACAACTAATATATATATATATATATATATATATAATTATATATATTTAAATGTAGCAAGTGCTCACTTTGTATTATGAAAGCCGTTAATTAAATATACATTCCAACAAATTAATTAATTATCCAAAAACTAGAAGGTAAGATTAATAGGCTGTTTAATACATTTTATTTATACTTAGCAACATACCACTGGTTATTAAATCATCATTTTCAGTCCTGGTACTAGTTTGACAGCCATAACTAGGAACGGGCAATCTGGTTGAATCTGATTGAATTGTATTTAGTATTTATGCTCAAATGTAGATCTTCCTCTTCGATCTGTGATTCATCACAATTTGAGATTTGATCGCTACTTGAGTTCCTTTCTTTACAATTGACTTCTTTTATCCGTCGAGGTGGTTCAGTTAACTGGCTCCAGAAGACGTCGGTAAATAAACAACAACTTTTCCTCCTATGAGATGATGGAATTACTGTCACTTTAGTAACCATAGAATGTTTCGTTTTCGACACAAAAGCAAAGGTATGGAGTCTGAAAGCAAGGAAAATGATTATTTTCTAACATTCAGCCCGCTAAAACCAATCTGGGAATGGGAGGACCTGTGAAACATAATTATATTATATTATATATATATATATATATATATATATACAATAGCTAGTGATAGTATTTACTCGATCACACTTTCTGTGGACACTGTAAGATTGAAATAAGAACTTCACAGCAGAATAATGGATGACTTGGACTAACTATTACTCTAATACCTATTGAAAGTTTTTTTTTGTTCGAGTGTCATGTAGTGAAAGTTGTACTTAACTATTAACGTGCTACGTATTTATTAATTGATTAAATTCCTCATAACTATTTTTCTAAAATACTTGTACATTTTTCTATGGAATTTTTTTGTTCAGAAATCTGATGTTTCCTGATGAGAGGAATAAAGAACAAAGTTTGATCTTTTTTTAAATGACAACCTAGTTACTGTAATATCAAATCACACTTGTAAAATGCAATGTTTTCAAAATTATAAATCCTTCAAATCATTCTGATTAGGTTGTGCCAGAATAAAGTTTTTCATTACGTACAAATAACTGGTAAGCAGCTCTCAATCCAGACTCAAGAGCTCCTTGTATCCATCCATTTGCATTAGAAAGTGCTTCTCCACAAAAGTAAATGGATTGGTATGGAAACATCATTAGACCTTTCACAACAATATATTGCTCTGGGTTGAGAAGACAAAAACCTCCTTGAGCTGATAGATCATCGTACCATGACTGAACCACTCCTACTTCAAACTCTTTGGTAATTTCAGGATGAATCTCTGCAACCTCTTCTACAGCTTCTGTAATTGCTTTCTCTGGTGAGAGCAACCCAAAGAGAAGGCCTCACTCTTCCATGTGTAGCACATTAAAATACCCCTTTCATCATTTGGTATTTTAAACTCAGGGTTACTCGGATAATGAATTTGACCAATAGGCATGTTTGTTTTGCTGAAACCACCTTGAATTCCTTTATCCTGCCAGAAACGATGACGACATTGTAGCATTATCTTAGTTGAAACTTCTACATTGATGTTGTCAAAAGCTTGGTAATAAAGCCCTGGTAAAGGTGGAGAGAATTTCAATCCACGAATTATATTAATTGGTAATGTTATAATAACTTGATCTCCTTCAAAAACACATTTTTGCATTGTTGTCTTATTATGACAGACAACTTTAACATGGCCCTGTGAGTACTCAATAGTGTGAGCAGAAACACCAAAGATAATATTCTGTGAAAGCTCCACCTTTGTATTCCAACCTTGTTTGTTCAATTTGATAAAAGCTTCTGGAAGCATACTTAAACCATCTTCAAAAGAGTGCATAGGATCTTTCCACCACTGACCAAGGTCAACCCTCAAGAATTCAATGAGGCTGATTTTAAGAGGAATGGCATATGTGTAAGTACTGTATGCAATAACAGCTTCGATTGGCCATGGCAAAAGGTCAGCAAATACAGCAAGATCATCGTCATCTGTGTTAGCAGAGTCCTGACTTTGTTGAAGTGTAAGCTTCACTTGTGCATACGTACTACATAGGAGCCTAGCTACTGAGAATTGTGCCCAATTATTAAGCCACCTTTTCCATGCTGTTTTTGGATTTTCAGCCCACCATTTATGAAGTTGTTTCATAACTGGAGCCATAGTTGCATCAAAATATGAGACTATAAAGGAAACACCATAACAGTCAATAATTATAATACTTCATTTATTACTTTGTTTGCTGGTACATATATTGATTATTTTAACAAATTTATTGGGATATAGGTTGTGTTTATGACTAAGAAAGGCATCTACTGACCACAAAATTAACAATTTAAAATATAATGATGCGGTTTTGTAAGCATGTTGGCATGATAAATAATCAGAGATTTAACAAAATGTAGTACTAACATTGACAATAATTGTAAGTGAAATTCTGTTATCATGTAATATAAAGCTGACCATACATAAGTTGGTTAAATGAATTGATCAAATAAGTTAACAACTTACTTATGTCTTTAATTTTTAAAGACTCTTTGAAACCAGGTTTTATTAGTTCTACTTCCTTCAAACGTTTATCCCAGCCTGGCCAAAATTGGTCACAGTATTTCCGAGGGTCTTTTGCCCATTCTAACAAAAACATATTAAATTACTTCTTTAAATAATAACATACCTGACATTTGAACAGCTGGTTGATCATAGAACTTGTAATATCCATTTTGGCCATTGTTAACAAAAGGAATGATAGGAAGTTTAAAATGCTGAGCATAGAAGTCTGCCATGAAGTGACTAGGTCCATTCCAGCCTGGTTCTCCAGTACGTGGTAGACGCATTGCTCCAGCTATGAGAGAGAGAAAAAGAGAGTAAGAGAGTTATAATGGTCTTTTTACATTACATTTACTTACAATCACTCCATAGTCCACTTCCTTTAAGAAAATGGGAGTCACTAATCGTCTTTACTCGTCCACTTACACGATGCTGCATCTCTAATATAGTAACATTATGTCCAACTTGAGCAAGCTCATAAGCAGTAACTAATCCAGACATACCAGCTCCAATAATAATGACATTAATAGGATGTGTTGTTTTAGTATGCTTGTACTTTTCTGGATTTTCTTCCTGCTTTCCATAATATTTATGGTAGGCATAATTGAGACCCCAATTACTAATATCCAACAAGAATGGTTTTAACAGGTCGCTTTGCTGAAGTGGACTATCTGATTCTTTAGAATGACTCTGCGCTAAAGAGGTGACTTCATCATCTAATACTTTATTGAAAGATGACAATTCATCATAGAGACACCCATGCTCCCAATCAGGTTCTTCTGCTATTTTTAAGCTACTAGCCTGTGCCATTTTTGTCTACACTCGTTCAGGTCAAATAACCTTTTCGCCAATTCCAACTTCTTTAAATTAGTTTCCGTAGTTGAAGTTAGTTATAACAAAAACCACATCATAGATACACAAACGCCTACTCAATTGGATCATTTATGTCTATGTGAGGGTGGAGAGAATGTTAACTGGGCACATTTGCACATGCGCAAGACATGTACAATTGAAGTATAAGGACAATATGCATTGTATTTGTGTCTTCAATGTAAACAAGTAATATATCACGTTAGTTCTCTCTTTTATATAATTACAGGCAAATGAGTGATTAGGAAATAGACTATAGCAATCACAATTTTGTCATTCAGGGAGCATGGTTACAGATTATGAAGATTTTAATATTACATACTAGTCTCATCCCCAGACCTACTTGCAAGCGAAAAGCAGGTCTGGTAACTCGAGTTGACTTTTGCATCCTCAGTAATAAGGAAAAGGCACGAGTGTTGGTCTGCAATTAGAGATAATCTGAACTTTGAATATTATTAAATTAAAGTATTTGGAGCTAAGCATCTGGCCAGGTACTTCTGTAAGTACATCTATGAAAGCACTTGTACTTATATTTAAGATTTAATGTGTATATGTGTAAGATTTAATGTGTATATGTAGATTTAATGTGCATACAGAAATACGTAATTAGATCTTATTTAATTTTTTTGTTTATCATATAGATTGCAACACCTAGTACAACACCACATACTGTAGCTTACATCAATGGTCATAATACAACAGTACAACTCTTGGAAAATGCAGGTGCTACTCCTAATTATGTAAGTGTAGGCATGTATTTAGTTGAGTGTTTGATTGTTACATATATTATGTACATGTTCATATTTACATTAAAATGTCTCTAATTTATTACCCAAGTCTTTCTATGCATAACAATACATTCATGGATAATTATTACTTTTCTTGTAATATAACTAATAGGTATCATTAAAACATTAATCATGTATTACTAAGGTACAACAGTCTTACTATTAATTGACTTAAATTTTGAGGGATCCACTAAATGATTGTTTGTATATTCTGTTACACACATATTCATTTGCTCATAAGTGATGAATATAAGTATAATTATGTTGTTAATGTATATTGGAATTAACAGCAAGCAAACTTTGTTACCTTATCTCACACTTATTGGTTAGAAGAATAAATTGAGCTACATGAATACCAGAATCTGTTCAAGTAACAGACACAACATTCTTTTCAATAAAGATCCTATAATTTGTTCTTTTGATCTAAATTTTGATTAATGTGGAGCCATCTTTGTGATTTAGAACAAATAGTGTTAACTTTCTTTAAAGTTGATAAATTTTGTAGAGTAACTACTAGAGAATTTGTAGTGAATTATATGTATTAATTTTAAAAAGTTACACTTGTATACATATTTGTATTTATTATGATTTACAATATATGTATTTCTTGTTTGTGGTTTCTTAGACTGAGATCATGTTAGCAGCTGCAGCAAATGGACTAGTAGATAAAGTGAAAGAAGCTATTGAGAAGAAAATTGATATATATGCTAAAGACTCATATTTTGTAAGTTATAGCTGAATATATTTCTACCTTCATGACAGCTTCAAGTGTAGTGAAGAATTCATAATATTCTACAGTAGAGCCTGTACTGGCCACTGTAAATAATTGTCTGATTTTGGCCTCAGAAAGTTTACAACACAACATTTCATTGTTAGAGACAGTTTGAAATAGAGAAGTGAGAGAATCAATATCAAACACTTTATAAAACAGTCAAATGCAATCAAAAAAAAACATAAGACGTGTAAACAAAAAGACAAAAAGAAATCATTGATAACTTAACTAATTTCAGTTTACTTCAGTTAAACATGAGACACTGATGACACATGCAGCTATCTTAATATCACAGAATGACTGCATTTAGTTGGTTCTTTAGTTGAGCAAGTCTTTGTAAAGTATGACAAACTAATATTAATAGTTCCTCTTGTTCTTCATTATCACTAAAACAGATGTTAATGAGACTGAAAGAGTTCAGACAAGAAACATTCCAAGAAAAGACAAACACATTAATTACACATTCTTACATAGTATTTACTTCAAAAAATAGTCAGAACGATTGAGTACATGGACTCCAGTTCTTTCTTCTTGTATTGTTAAACAGCCTTGCCGAAGTGATGTCCTGACAGACACTAAATAGTTATGGTGACTAAGTTAACGTTTTTAAGTATAAAATTGGCGCAACTAGAGCATGCCCAGTTGATCATTGAGATCACGCCATGATAGTAACAACAATATAACAATTCCTACATATTATTTAATCTGATAGTACATAATGTTCTAGTGTTAGTAGTAAACTAATCATTCTATGATTATAAAGGATGCATTGTTCATATTCCACTGTAAAATATATAAAATAAATATGTATAACATGACATCATGTATAATTTCATTATTATTAACATTAAAAATCACACAAACTTTCTTTCATGTTCACAATTAGGAGCAGCTGAAAATGTCATTTATAGCAAAGGTAAGAAACATGAAGAGCAAAACAACAGCCAAGAACTAAAAAAATTAAACATTTATAAGCTATATACTTGCAGACTGCAAAGACATAAGACCATATGTATGTATACCTAAGTTATAATTAGGTTGATGAAATTCTCATTCTCTAAGTTACACAAAACAGCTATCCAAGTCATTATCAACTTGCATTTAAAAGCACACACACACAGACACACACATATATATAATTATATATATATATATATATATATATATATATATATATATATATATATATATATATATTATGAAAACACTTGAACAGGAGTATTTTATAAAGATACAAGAGTTACATGTACCTTTTGACACAATACACAGGAATGTTACATTTAAACACAGGGTTATAAAAGAATGGAGGGTTATATTAGGACACATAGCAATGAAGTGTACATATTTTGATAGGAAGTTGGAAGTTTACGCCACAGAAAAAACAAGTGTATACAATGAATAGAACAGTTATGTTAAACACAAGAGTTACATAAGGACCAATAAGAGGATTATATTATTATTATAAATAGTTACATTTGAACATATTAAAATAAATGTTATAATAGAGGAGGGTACATGTACATATTAGTACACAATGAATAGGACTAGACACAGTGAACATTGACTTAAACAACCATTATAGTTAAGGACACAGGGTTATTTACAGGATTACATTGACACTGGGATATTATGAGGGTTACATTAGGGACAAGGGTTGTTCAGACACAGTGAACTTAACAACAACAGCAAGTAAGGACATAGGGTTACTTACAGGATTACATAGAACCTGGGACATAATGAGGGTTACATTAGGAAGCAGTGGATAGAAAGCTTATTTGGACACAGTGAAAATGAGGAACACATATTAATAAAAACACAGAAGGATGAATTGATATATTAAGTGTGCACAATTAGTCTAGGACTGTGTGAAGAGAAGGATTATTGCATAGAGAGAAATAAATACAAGAACAATGGTTTAGGATTCACTTTGCATATAGAAGATACATTAGCACACAATGAATACAGGAGGGATAAACACATAGAGACTTTATTAGGATACTCTCTGTAAAGAACTGGAGGTTACATTAATATACAATTGACAGTAAGTAGACAAACAAGAGACTTAAATCAAAATATATGAAATTAAAGGACATATGTGGGGAAGATTGTCAATGTAAACCAAATTGATACAAGGAACTATATTTATACTGTTCATATAACAAGTTAAATAGGATGTATGTGGAAAATGTACATTTTGAACAGAATTTACTATAATGAGAGGATAAAAGGTTCATATATGTAGGAGGAATAGGCCAGAGTTGTACTAAAGACACCAGACTGATTCCACTCACACTTATACTGTATTGTATTAAACACTTCAGTTTATATATACTGGTTATTACAAACCATACAGTACATGTAAAAGGACTAGTCAGGTTTGTTTTAAAATGATTCTATCACAGATACTAAACAGACTAAAAGCTCATTGAGTATAAAGGTAAGAGGGACAAGCTATATACTGACACACATGGAGTACTGCTACTCTGACCATATATATTTACTGTCTTCCAACTTTGTTGTAGTCAGGAGAATCTTTGTTTCAGTCTTTATATCAGAGAACATTGCCAGATTGACTGGCTACATGAACTCCAATTCTTTGTCTTATTAAACAGCCTTGTAGAAGTGACGTCATGACAGACAGGCTCGTACTCAATCGTTCTGACTATTTTTTGAAGTTATCGCTTACATTTTTCTAGTACGAAATTGGCGCCACTAAAGCGGCTTATTGAACTGAGCATGCCCAGTGGATGATTGAGATCACGTTATGATAGTAACAACAATATAATAATTCCTACATATTATATAATATGGAGTAATGCACCTCTCGTTACAAATGGGTGGAGTTACTGCCTAGCCTTTGACTGATTACGGCATATACGTCAGCAGACCAGATCACTTGTTAAATACCCTCTCCAATAGTAAATGATAATATGCATAAAACAATATACACAGTATAAGTATAAAACTACATCAATATAACAATAATACTGATTAATATTGACTTAAATAAAATGATTGAAAAGTTATAAATCAATGTCAGTGATTTATACATCTCTGATATCTTATTTTACAGTCATATTTATAAAATGTGCAGTAGTCAATTAACTAGATCACCTCATGTTGAGTTTATGAAGTTGACTAAATTTATAGTATATCATTTAGAAGTATAATGAAAGGATGACCACTCAAAATAATTAATTACTCATCAGTAGTTCAAACAGAGTCACAGCATCAGTGACAAAAATGTCAGACATCCCATACCTTTATTATAAACTGATACTGCTACTATAGACAATACTGTAAGATAAGACATATCAGAATAATGTATTTCAATAAATTTGAGATTTGAATGTAATGATGCCATACCCACTTGGTGTACTAGGAATCTAATAGTTTTAAAATTAAGTACAGTCAAATTTAATGATATCAATTTACTTATATAATATATTTATAATAATGTAATTCTTCTCATTTAAAATAGGAAATTCTAAAAATTACCATTAGACAAAGGTGTAACATCAACAAGTCAGAATTTATATCCTTAATTTGAATACCCTGCCAGTCACCAAGGTATTTGAGGGTCCATGACCACTAGTAACTCATAAATTTAACCTCTAACAGAATGTTGATGGGACTTTATTATTCAGTACATCATGCAAATTGAATTGAAATGTCACTAACAATATGCATAAAAGAGAGCACTAGATGTTAACATTCAGGAGAGTACTAATAGTATACCAAAAATTCCATGAATATAAAAGATATTATTCTTGATTAACCGCTTTTCAACTTCAGGTCCAAATTCATCTTATAATTTTAATAATTTTAGAGAATGTAAAAATTATTTTTAGTCAGTATAAACTTATTAATAGACACTACTGGTAAGTAGACAATTTAGTGTAAATTTGAGGATGGTCTCAATTTTGTTGACACATGGATAATTTCAATATTATTAACATTAAAACTCACACAAACTTTCTTTCAGGATAAAAAAACAGCTTTATAAGCTATAATACTTGCAGACTGCAAAGACATAAGACCATATCTATGTAAACCTAAGTTATAATTAGGTTGACAAAATTCAAAGATATATCTAATTCATTATCAACTTGCATTAAAAAAGCACATATATTTATATATAATTTATGTATATATATATATATATATATATATATATATATATATATATAGCTATATATGTGTGTGTATGTGTATATACATATATACATATATGATTTTAATGTAGTATTATTTAATTATGAGAAAAGCTATTACTATACTGTTAATATACAAAAAGTTCTGACTATGCCAATGCATACAGGCAAAGTCATATGCATTGAAACATGACTCCTCCATCAACACATGCATAAAGTACATAGGACCTGTAATGGTTGTCCAAGATTACATTCCATGGGCAACTAGTGACTCCATGTTGGGACTGTGAAAGAAAAGACAATCCTTTTTTATTGTACACATGCAACTTCCAATGCCACTACAAATGATCCAATCATGAGGTCTGCAATCTTATGACCTACACTACTTTCCAATACTACATAATCTTCCTCTCTGACATATTTCAATGTCCATAAGTTTGCCATAATAATAGGCCTGATACTCTCTCTGGTTTTGTAAAATAACCAATAGTTTCATTTTTCACTCATCTATATTTAATGACTCTAGCTCCTGAGGTAATTGTACTAATTAACAGACACTCATTAATAAAAGGCTCTGGAAATTAAAGTGACTTAGTTGTTCCAAGAGTTGATCTGGCTGTGCTATATGTCTAGACATTTCTTCTTATAGTTCTCTACAAAATATCAGGTCTGATGTAGCAAGGATTTTGCCATACAAGCAGTCATTTTTTTTAAAATGAGAGTACGTTACCTTAACAATTACTTTTATTTAATGTTCAAGCAATTAAATACTTAAAGGAGAGTAAGGATATTGAATATGAATATATTACCTATTGAAGCCAAAATATCCTAACACTACATTATATGATCTATTTAGTTGTTCTATATAATTTTACAGAATACTGCTGTCATGTTATATATGTGTCTATTAACAACACTTAAATTTTGTGAATTAATTGATCAAAGATGCATGTCAATAAATTACCTAAAATATTCAATTACTAGATCTGATCCGTATCGAAAACTTATCTTATTAGTATGTATGCATATACAGTGTACATACACATTACTTGCAATATAAATAGATTGTATACAGTACTGATATATCAACTGTATAGGCTCCAGTACACATATAGACTTAGTGGGAAGAGATGATAATGAAATAGAAAGCTATGCTTAAAACATCTAATGGATGTATTTACTAAATAGAGATGATTGTATAAAGGATTACCAATATAAATACAAGACAACAAGAGACATATATCTCTCAACAAAATAATTAAACTGTTGCTAAATGAATTTAATACAGAAACCAATGGACTAAATAAATACAAAGAAGTATGAAGACTGATTAGAGAAACAACATCATGTCTCATACAACAATTTTCTTTTTATGTGTGCATGTCCTGTACATGCCACAGCAGATACAATCAACATTATGTAAGTATTATGACACTTTATTAAGTAAACAAGACTTTTCTTCTTGTTTAATTTTTTTATGAAATTGACCTGCAGACAATAAGAAACAACATTCAACAAGAAGAACATATGTTAATACTATGCTCACCAATAACTCAAAGTATTTATTTTGTTTCTTTTAGATTTCCACACTTCATTCTGTTAATACCAAACATACTCGAGAAGGGAGCATCTCAGAAACTGGAGCAACCTCAACAACTTAAAAGTAAAAATACAGATACTCAGGATCTGGAAATTGACTAGTTCCATGAGCTGACCCAGTCATGTTAGATAGAAGTGTAGGGAGATATTAACTTTTAATTTATTATCTACCAAGTAAGAATATCCTAGTTCAAACAATACAAACTGTACAGAATATTGGCAGTTATAGAGTACGCAAATTAGCCAATTCATGTGTGAGTAAACGAACTCCCATTCAATTTTTTTTGAAGTACATCATACACTTTATTTTAATAGAAAGACTAAAACCTAAATGTTACTTGCTGGATTGTGGTGCTCAATGTAGAAGAAATCATTTTGTTCATTTTTGGAAACATTTCTCACTTGAATATATGGAGTAGAAAGGTAATCGTCACATATGTTATGTATGTATAATAACTACTGCACACGTGTAAGGTATATGAAATTTATATTCCTGGAGGGGGTCAACAATTATGTACTCAAAGCACACGCAGTTAATATGTGCTGTGATGGATTTGTTTGCAAAGGCAGCTATTTGAATTGCATCCAGTACAATAGCCAGTATGGTTACTTAACTTGTAAACTTTCAGGTAGTAAATATGGTAAGGACTTGTCACACAATATTTTATTCTACGCCATTTTTTGTCCTAGGACCAAAAATTGCTAGTTGTTTTTTATTCCACCTGGCAATTTTGTATCCACATGTGTTGGTATCTCTCCTAACTGGACAAAGAGTCCTAGCCGCACAACTAATCAATTCTACAACTACTAATGAACTACACTACTTGTCATTAGTTTATTATTAATAAGAACAGATGGTGTTTACTACTTTACAGTATCTTATTATATATTATTCAACAATAATGATCATCAATTGATTAAATTAACTGATCAATTTTCTATTTCTTTTATAGATGAAAGATTCAATTAACAAACTAACTTTACTGTATGGACTTTGATATTGACAAATTATGTTTCATTGACAGTATTATTTATTTTCTTATGATTCATCAAGGTCAACATAATGTGTAATATTATGATAACTATAATTAGGACCAACAGTATAGGGAATAGCATGATGGATTCCTTACTGGCTTTGACACATACCACAGTTATTTGGTGTAATAGGTGTGTTCATAATTATTGCCATAGCCTTGGCTTCTCCTATTCTCTTACAAATATTTTGACGCATTAGTGCTGCTATATAGTAATGTGATTGATCTCATTGATTAACACCTACCATCTACATAGTCCAGTGCTCATTCTACTGAGTGAAACTTTGATGGGCACTTTACATGATACCATTGTAATTATGATTTCCTTGTTTCCTTTGATCCTGTTTATTATGTTATTCATTGGACTGACTCAGACTATATCTACTAAAAATTTAATTCACTAGTAGCTCCAGCTGTCGTTGTTACTCTTGTAATTAACTCCTCTTCAACTTCTGGTCCCAATTCATTTGGCAAGTATTTGTTCTTTAAGTGTGGTTTTATCAACAGTAGGTCGACCAACAGTAATACATTGGATAATTCTCACTTTTAACAATTGATTATTGAACAGTTGTACTTGATAAAAGTACAAGTAATGTTATTTATCTACACACAGTAAACAAACATGTCAATTATTTATGACTCACATTAAAAAAGACATCATCATATAAAAGGTAGTACAGACCTTATCTCTTGCTACAAGAGACAAGTCATTTAAATGTTTTAGTAAGTAGGAAAAATCAAACAAATACCACAAGAGAGCTCTTTTGTTAAAATTGTCTTCTGCTGCACAAATTGAAAATACAAAATGGAAAGTACAATCATAATCATCTCCTGACACAAATTATGTGTTTGAGAAAGCTCAAGAAAACTGTGGATGCAAGCTGTTACAGTTCTACTCCAACTCTGTCAATGCCTACTGTTAAAGAAATAAATAAAATTGAAAAAGACTTAGAGAGTACTGACATAAAATTCTGTGGTAGCTGTTTGAAAGAAGATGACAAAACTACTATTGATGTTGTTACATGGATACAATATGACAGATGTACAATATGGTTACATCTCTGTTGCACACAACCACAACTAACTACTATATACCAGCTAATGTCATTTTTGTAACATCAAAGAAACAAAATGAATTTAAAATGTGTAATATTTCTTTCTTACCTTTGATTAGTGTTGTCATATCCTCTCAGATCTGAGGCATAAGACTCTTTTTCATTATCTTTTGTTCCCTTGGTTACAACAGGCTCCTACTTCACAGATCCTTATAGTATCTGATCTTGACAAATTCTCAGCATGCTTAACTATACTTAAGTGGTTCAATGTGGTTGATCATGTGGAAACTGATAAAATAAGGGTTGAAATTTTTGTATAACCTCCGGCTCATGACTATCTTGACTTAGTAACAGACACCCATTTGCTTAAAGGAAGAATTCCTGTGTATAGTATAAACAGAACAATGACATTGCTCAAATATTTCTTCAAAGCCTCCAAGAGAATTGCCTTTCCTGGTGAAAAGGAGTGTGCATCTTTATGATCCAAAAAGCATTATTCTTTTTGATAAAAAGATAACAAGAGGTTGATATTCATCATGGAACGTGTCCTACAACAAAATCTTTTGTTATAGACTCTACATATTGTTCTTCAATGTCATGCTCCTCAATTATACATTGTGACTCTCCAGCAAGTATCAGTGTCCAGATGCTTTTATAGATATGGTGACCTCGTACACAACTATCTTGTGAGAATGAATTAGTCACTATATCACTTTGATCACATTATTTGACATGGTATGTCTCACAATAATACCACCCACTCTTCATTAACTTGTTTTTTTGATGAAAGCCTAAATTAAAATTATGGCGATTTTTAATTTTGCTCATTTTCATACTAAACTGTCAATTATTTTAACCGACAATAAAACACGCTATATGGTATAACTTTTCAAGCTATATTTAGTCAGCAATCTATAGCAAGGTTCAGAAATAATTTTATTTTCTGCAGCTTTTGATTATTAATTTGTTTAAATTTCCTGCAAAAAGCAGGTTTCCTGCTTTTGAAAAATATGAAATAAAAGTATTAACTCAATGATTGTGCTATTAAAATGAATTACTAACCAAGTCGTTGACAGTTAGTACATTGCATGCGATTTATTAGATAATATATTTGAGTCATTAACTCAATGGCATTGTCATAATCCACTTTAGCATTGACGATAGTGATCGTTTCACATTTCAATACTCTTGTCAGAAATGTTTTCAATACTCTTGTCAGCCTTTATTATTTTAATTTAATTTCCTTTTAGCTGTGAAACCTACAAGAGTAAGCCCTAGCTATGTGAAAAAAGTAAATACACGTTTAGTTGTAGCTCTAGAGATTCTGGAGATTCTGAACATGCTATTCACTGAAAGGAATTGCTCTGACTTTGTTCTATGAGGGTCATAGTTACAATTGCTTAATTGTTTTTGTTACATTGTATAGGCACTATGATCCAACTAAAATATTTCTGGAATATTTTGCTGTTACTTGGTGATGCCATTCAAGTTAATACCAACGTCTTTAACTTCTGGTTAATTTGTTTTAGAAGAAACTCACAGATAGCTTTTAAAAATTCAAATCCTTTTCCTTCAATCTGATATTGTAGTTCATTAACTAATGTATTTGCTTTGTCATAATCATCACCACTCATACTTTCTATATCTGTGACTTGCTTCTGAAGCAGTACCAGAAGTTAAAGGACATTGGTATGGAAACAAAAACATGAAAATATTCTAGAGTGTTCTACCATTTGTTTTGAATGTTATTACTGCTGCTTTTTTATACAGGTATATATATAACAAATTAATTATTACTATATCAGTATTTTAAAGTATAGGAACTCACTTACAAAATTACATAGCACAATATGTGTATTATAGCTTCCTAATAGAAACATAAAGCATTGCTAACTTGTAATTTGATGCTTTAGTCAACAAAATAATGAATCAATTAATCCATGATCATCTTTCATAGATACATTTACTACTTGAGTAATCTACTTTGAAATCTGATGTCCATTATGTATCAAACTCCTTGTCTGTTGTACAATGCAAGACTATTACAGTACAATGCAAGACTATTAACAATGTCAATAATGTACAATGCAAGACTATTAACAAATATTAATTCAAGACTATTAACTGTCTGTTGTACAATGCAAGACTATTAACAGTACAATGCAAGACTATTAACAATGTTAATAATGTACTATTATTAATGCGAGACTATTAACAATGTCAATAATGTTCTTTGGATATAGTCCTCACTGTTCCATTTGTTAAATTTGTTGCTATCTAATTAACACTTAGAAGATTTTTCTTTGCATTTTGTACTGAATTCTTGTTGCACTTAACTGCTTAAAAGGAATGACACAACTTTGGATATTAATTAGGAGCACTGAAATATGACATGGGATTTGTAGATGATAGATCCTTTGATGCCATATTGCTGAAAAAGCTATTCGAGAAATAACACAAATTTTCAATACAACTGACATAAACCTATTAGTAGTCAAGTCTCGTATAGATATCAGACTAGTTTTATAGAGATTTAGAGAATGGGGACACATAATAATCATTGGTCTGAAAAGATGTAACTGTTTTCAACAAAATTGACAGAAACCTATTAGTAGTCAAGTCTGGTATAGGTATCAGACTAGTTTTATTTATGATATATTACAGTAGAAAAAGAGACAGGAGTAAGTGAAGATGAGAATATTAAAAAGGATCTGGAGAAAGATAATGTTATTGGTAAGTTAAGTGTGATTACATAAAAAGTGAACGAAAAGATTATAATTGAAAAAACATCTTACAATTATTTGGATATGATGTCACAATGTCAAAAAGAAGTATATAGCATTATTTGAATAAAATTCATTTATTTTTTTTCATTTATTTTATTGAACTTTAGATGATTTGCCTAAAACTAACAAGTTTGCCCAAGACAAACAAGATAGTATGGCTAACAGACTTGCTGGAGTAAAATGTATTAAGGAAGAATCCAAATAATGTATACAAGAAGGTTTATGAAGTTGTTAAAATAAATTTGTGATTTTCTTTCAGAACAAATTGATTAATCTTAAAGATAAAATTTACAAGTAAACTTAATGTAGAATGTAAGTGAAACACATTGAGTGAACACAGATGTCACATCTATCAATAATAATAATAATTATAAAGTTTCAATTAAAACATTAAATTATAATGATAAGTTCAGATTGTGTTTACAGTCAACAACTAATATTATATATCAGAAACGTTAATAGTATCACTTTCTTTTATAAAGACTATTAACTGATCAAATGTAATACAAACTTGTAGTCCATTAGAAGCAGCAGTACTATGATTATTATAACATGATACTCAAAAGACAAATATACAATAAATATAAATTATGATACACATAACTTCACTAAATAAATAATTACTTGCAATAACTACATGTTTTTTTATTAAAGGTTTCATGTTCTTTGGATATAGTCTTCCCTTTTACAATTTGTTACATTTGCTGCTATCTAATTAATACTACTTAGAAAACTGTATAGGTATCTGTATTTTTGAACTACATTTTGGTATTTTTCATGTGTATATATTGAGCTGCATATTTCATACATTCATAGCTTTATTCTTTTGATACTTAAATATATTTAGATATTGCTATTTTATTTTTTTTTAAATTGTAAATTCCTCAGAGAGTGCATGTACTTTAAATCTTTCAAGTCTATGACCACATATTTTTCCCTGCACAAAATTTCTGACTATGCCACTGCATACAGTTTGATATTTTACATAGATAGCAAATTCATATAGATTATCAAAGTCACATACATTTATAATTATAAAGTAAACAGGAGCTGCACTAGTTGCCCAAGAATATCTTCCATGTTGGAAGTGTGAAAGAAAGGAACAATAATTATTCATTCCTTACGTACAATCTGTCAATCCTGTCTTATCTGTAAAAGTTATTTAAGAAAAGTAAGTGTAATCTGTTCTTTCATTATTCTAAAAATGAAAAAGCCAAAACATGTTCTATATCAGCTTGAACAACAAGCATCTCATTTTAAAGTACATACTTTGTCTTCACTTCAGTCAGTGTCTTGTTACATGTATATAATGACAGGTAACAAACAATACATTCTCATTACTTATCACAAACATCAAGATATGGCTACCTGTTATAAGTTCTAGACTTGGAAACATCAAACATCCCCTGTACCTACTAAGGACTCTATTGTAATCACAGTTGCTTACATAAACACAGATGTAAGCTAGAGCTAACACTGTACTTCTTTATCACACACTACTCTCAGTGCTACTACACATGATCCAATCATCAGATCTGTAATCTTATGACCAGTATAACTTTCTAACACTACATTGATCTTCCTGTCTGATGTTGTATTTCAGTGTTCATAATTTTTACTCTATAAACCTGACATTCTCTCTGTTGCCTTAAGAACAGAAAATATTTCATTCTTAGTCCTATTAATTGTTTCATGTCAACTATTACTGTAATATGCATACTTATTAACCTTTGTTTAGATGAGAATTTAAACTTTTGCAATATTGCTTTGAATGAGACCATGATTTGCTAATCATATGACATCTCATTTAGTTTGAATTACAATGGAGCATCCAAGTTTAAATTATCAAATATGCAAATTTCACCAATTCAACTGTGGCTAAATAACTCCAATTAATGTGGTAACTAATTAATTAATTAGAATTTTTGAAGCAGATCATGCACTTAATTTAATACTAGACTAAAGACTATCTGTTTCTTACTGGATTGTAGTGCTAAATACAGAAGCCACCATCTTTGATTTTTCATTTTTGGAACTATTTAATTTTCACTTGTTTAAAGGATATGAAAGAGAAAGGTAGTCATAACATACATGTATGTATAATTACTACTGCACAAATGCAGGGTATTTATATTCCTAGAGAGGATCAATAATTACTCAAAGTACAGCTCATATGTGTTGTGATGATTTACCTGCAAAGGCAACTACTTTGAATTGAAACCAGTATAATGGCCAGTATGGTTACTCAAGTTGCAAACACTTAAGTAGTAAATATAGTAAGGACATAATTGATAGTATACTGTAAATGAACACATTTTTTGGAACAATTACTGGTTACCATTGGAAAAGGTAAAGCTCATGTATATGGTGAGTATCAGGAAGGTGTCAAAATAAGAGAACATCAGGATCACTATAGGATGCTCTGGTTGCTAGTTAAGTAAGTTCTTTTTTTGTTAACCTAATATAGTTATTACACAATATGTTTTAAGCTGTTTATGGTGTTAAAAGTGGGTATTCACCTTATGTATGATCCTAAGTCTTCCCAAGTTTGATATTATTTGATGAATTCCAGTTGACTATATTCATTGTGTCCTTGATGGAGTAAACAAGACTGCAAAACTGTGATTTGACTAAGAATACAGTATAGAAGAATGGTAAATATGATATTATTTGATGAATTCCAGTTGTCTATATTGGTAAGTTTAGTGTGATTACATAAAAAGGTGATTATAATTGAAAAACATCCTAAAATTGTTTGGATATGATGTCACAGTGTTAAGAAGAAAAGAATTTGAATTTTTCCAGTGTATTCACTATAAAGTCCAAGTAAAAAAGCTTTTTGTAAATGCTTAGTCATGGCAATTTCTATCAGCAACCTGACAGTACTAACCAAAAGCTAGTATGGAATTCAAAGCAGTACTGGCTATTCGAGGTCATCATATTTATAAATCAATGAGGGAGCCAGAGACAGGGAGATACTCTCAACTAAAAAAGGAAGACAAAAATTCTCACAATCAATTCGTTGTTGTAGTAATGAACAAAGTGAGTTTAAGTGACAGCCACATCCTTAGAGAGATTTCGAATGCCTTGCTAATGTCTTCAACCTAAGACACTTTAAAAGAGGGATAAACTATAATAAAATTCCCCTGCTTAACTATAGATTTCTTATTTATAATTAACACGTTAGACCACAATCTTTCAGAGGGTGGGCGCTTGCATGGGATATTGGCCTTTTTCTTCAAAAGAGAAAGAACAGGGTGGGCATTTGCTCTGGATATTTACTCAAATATTAAAGGAAATGTTCGAGTAAAGATTCTCAATGACTTTATTTTTTTATATTCATCTTTTACTAGCAAAATAAATATGTCTTCTTCACCATCCAAGAAGCTCAAGTAGTCTTATAACAAAGACTATGATTAATTAGTAATATTATTATAATACATGATATATATTATAATGCTTGCACTTTATAACAACAGTTTTCCTTTTTTAAATATTCATGTTTCATGTTCAGATTTACCAGTTACTGCTGAGGAATCAGGATTGGACAGAACGCACTGACAATAAGTCAAGCCATGGAATAGTAGGTACAATTTAAATTGTTTCTTCGACTCTTTTTTTATATACCATTTCCATAGGAAATAGATTGCCATCGAAAGGAACCAAAAAAGTAACTGTTATCTGTTTTCTTACTATAGAGACCATTCTAGATGCTCATAAATGCAAGATTGGTAGTAACTCTAACTCAGGTGAAATTATTTGTTAATCAATTTATTTCCTATACACATACATGTATTTTTCTTCATACTATAATAACTTGAAGATTTTTATAATAACATGTTAAGTAACATGAACACACATTATAATAGTAAGTTCTTGTCTGTCCATAGCAAAGTGTCAGGAATACCACAGAATGTGAGATGTGTTTACTATCTTTTATTTAACATTATTTGAATAAAATTCATTTATTTTATCTAACTTTAGATGATTTGCCTAAAACTAAGATGTTTGCCCAAGACAAACAAGGGAGTATGGCTAACAGACTTGCTACAGTGTAAGGTATTAAGGAAGATGACAAGAATGCAAATAATGTATACAATAAGGTTTATGAAGTTATTAAAACAAGACTATGATTTTCTTTCAGAACAAACTGATGAATCATAAAGAAATAATAATGAGTCAAGTTTATGTAGAATGTAAATGAGAAACATGTCACATGTATTGATAATAATAAATATGAAGTTTCAATGAATATATTAAATTAAAATGATATATTTGCAATGTGTTTACAGTCAATGACAAAAGACATATAGGAAATGTTAATAGTATCACTTTCTTTTTAAAAAACTGTTAACTGATCAAGTGTAATATAATCTTGTAGTCCATTAGAAGCAGCAGTATATATGATTATTATAACATAATACTCAAAAGACAATTATATAAATTATGATACACATACTCTTCACAAAATTTGTAATTAGTTGTAATAACTACATCTTTTTCTATTATAGGTTACATGCTCTTTTGATATAGTCTTCCATTTTACAGTTTTGCTACATTTACTGCTATCTAATTAATACTACTTAGTAAACTGTATATGTAACCACCTATTGTACTACTAAGGACTCTATTGTAGTCACAATTGAACACAGATATAAGCTAGAGGTAACACTGAACTTCTTTATCACACACTACTCTCAGTGCTACTACACATGTTCCAATCATCAGATCTGTAATTTTATGACCAGTACAACATTATAATACTACATGGATCCTGTCTGATGTTGTATTTCAGTGTTCATAAGTTTTACTCTATAAACCTGACATTCTCTCTGTTATCATAAAAACAGAAAATAGTTTCATTCTTAGTCTTATTAAGAGTTTCATGTTAACTATTACTGTAACATGCATGCTCATTAACCTTTGTTTAGATGACAATTTTGTTAAACTATTACAATATTGCTTTGAATGAGACCAAATTATTTGTAATGTAACATGATGAACAAATCTATAAGAAGGATGCTCTTTCATTGATAATTGATATATATAACATCTCATTACTTTGAATTACAATGGACCATCCAAGTTTAAATCATTGAATATGCAAATTTTTCCAATTCAACTGTGGGTAATTGACTCCTATTAATGAGGTAACTAATTAATTAATTAAACATTTTTGAAGCACTTAATTTTAATAGAAAGACTAAAAACTATTTCTTACTTACTGGATTGTGGTGCTCAATACAGAAGCCACCATCTTCATTTAATTTCTGGAACCATTTCTCACTTGTTTGAAGGATATGGAAGAGAAAGGTAATCATAATATAGATTTATGTATAATAACTACTGCACACATGCAGGGTATGAAAATTTTATTCCTGGAGAGGATCAGCAATTACTCATAGCACAGCTACTATGTGCTGTGAAGGATTTCCCTGCAAAGGCAACTACTTTGAAATGAAACTAGCACAATAGCCAGTAAGGTTACTCAAGTTGCAAACATTCAGGTAGTAAATATAGTAAGGACCTAATTGATAGTATACTGTAAGTGAATACATTTTTGAGAACTATTTCTGGTTACTGTTGGAAGAGGTATATAAAGCTCATGTATGGTGAATATATATCAGGAAGGTGTCAAAATGAGAGAACATCAGGATCACTACAGGGATGCTCAAAAAGCTCTAGATGCTAGTAAATTAAGTTCTTTTTTTGTTAACCAATTATATATAGTTACTAGACAACATGTTTCAGGCTGTTTATGGTGTTAAAGGTATTTGGCGATATTCACCCTTACATATGATCCCATGTTTTCCCAAGTTTTGACATTATTTGATGCATTCCAGTTGACTATATTCATTGTGTCCTTCTCAGTGTAGTAAATACCTTTACAAAACTGTGATTTGACTAAGCATACAGCTGAGAAGAATGGTAAATATGATGAACATATCTAATAACACTCTTAATATAATGAAAATCTTAATACATACTACATAGTATCCTTTTTGCTTTATAAAGACTTATATGTAGTTTACACATGATCATTATTTTCTCCTGCATGCAAATATTCTCTGATTTATAGGTATATTTGTAGAAAAGCTGTACAATTTATATATTGTACAAATGTAATGCAGACTTTATTTCCACTTTTTCCAATCCACAAAAAATAATTCAACACAAACATTTCAGTATTGAAAAATTGGACTAAAGGAGACTATAGTCTATAATGTTGTGATAAGTGGAGAATTTATTTGCCAAGCTACCGAACAATATAGCATTATAATGTCTACCATCAGTGATTGTGTTTCTGGTAGTTAAATTGGCTCAGTTTTTAAATGCTGTTCCAAGAGATGTGCAGGTGTGGGTTAGTGAGAAGAAACCCAAACTCATAGCAGTCTTCAGACAAAGGATCAAATTTTTAATCACAATGGAGTTAGTCCTTCATTGATGTTGGCTTTTAACAATAGATTATAACAGACTATATGATGAAGAAAAACTAGAAGACTACAATAAACGAAGGAACACATCATAGTAATGTGCTTTTATGGTATTGTTGTGTATGATAGTGTTAGTTCTAAATTTTTAGCATTATTCATTATTACATTGACGCTTAGTTGGAGATATTCATGATGAATAAATGAACAATTACCACTATTATAACTGCAGATGACTTTTAAAGAAGTACTTCATCATAACAATGCTAAGACAATATAATCTTTCTTTGCTCAAATTTACCATCTACTTCAGTTATATTATGTGGTTGTGGAGATGACTCATTAACTTGATATTTAAATTTTAACATCTTTTGGATTGAAGGAGTTGAAAATAAGTTTGATACCTTTTGTTCACTGATGATTTCCTTTTCTCAATTATGCATGTTCATTCTTGCCAATTGTTTCATTTAATTTCCCTTTAGCTGTCAAACCTACAAGATGTAAAGCTTTAATTCAACTAGTTTGTATTGATGCTTCATGGCATAAAATTAGAGATGGCCTTGGAGTTTGTTATAATTAAGTAAAGGTTTGGTTCAATCCAATGATGCAAATCAAACATGACTTAGTGAAGTTATTCAGCAGTGGTTGAACATGGAATGTCAATTAAAGTGGAGGTGCTACTGTCACATGGAACACAATATTAGATCTTCTAAAGGGATCATTTCTTAAAAACAAAGTCTTGGCGATGAAGATATACCAGTCATTGAAAAAAAAAGATCTAAAGAACAGATAGCTCCAAGTAAATATACATTAGACTCATGATGTTGATATATAAATGTTTAGTTTTGATGCAGTTAATAATTGTGATGGTTATATTATCGACACCAGGTTTAACCTGCTCTGTACGTCCTCCTCTCTGACTTAACATACTATTATTTGTTTCTGTTTTTTGTTATGAACTGCAAGTTTAATACTTTTTTAGTGATTTTTATTGATCTGTTTCTTGCAGAGATGTCTTTGTTCTAACTCTCATGGCAATAAGGATTGATGGATTATATTTTTATAATTATTCACATGTCATATATGTTTTAATGTACCATACTAATTATACTTAAAAGCTATGCAACTCTCAACACATGATGCTTGTATTGTGACTTGTAGGAGTTTAATATATAACATGACATATTTTATGAGGTTCACTTTATATCCAATAGAACCTAATAAGGAATCAGGTACTGCTAATACAATTGAAGGATATAATACTGACAAGTTACCTATGGAACATCAGGTATGATTTATCTTCTTATGTATTCACTTTGTTAATGATTTAAATGAAAGACTGATTGAATGGATGGATGGATTAATAAATAGATGAATGGATGAATGAACTGACTGGTCATAGGGTGTCAATATGATACATTTTGTAGAGCAAGTTAAAGGATCAAGTAACTTGATGGAAATTGTTACATTGGAAAGTATTGTACTGTAGTTTAAATACATAGATTATCATAAACCTTAACTACTGGATTATTGGTCATATCAATCATTGTACTTAGATTAATATTCAGACATATTGACGTTTCTACATATAAAGTAATAGTTGTAATAGCTTTTATCAGTTCATGTTATTGGATCTTTAGAATATACTGTTTTAACTTTCATGAGTATACTACAAGTTCACTTTGATACCAGACTATTCCTCAGTGACTAATAGCGTAAAGCATTCCTTTAATTTAATGTCCTATGTCCTTTATATTCTGGTTACTACACTACTCCATACCTGTTCTATATGGCATTCTCCTGATGAATACTATCAACATGATCTATGTACTCTTAGTAGAAGGAATTTATCTTTTATTAATAAATAAAGTGACTTATACTGATGTGTGTTAGAAATCAAACTTTATATCATTATTGTTTGATGTCTGTTCCATTAATAAAAATGATAAGTTAATTACAATAATTTATAAATAGTTTATTATATTTAGAGGAACAGTATATGATCATTAATGGACACAATCTACTTCATATGACAGGAGTAGTGGATAATTTAGGTCCTTCTTACTTTTGAAGCAATGAATGAAGACTTATTACAATATTATCATGACTCATAATCAATGGAAAACAAGTATTCTTGTATAATTATAGGTTGTCAGGTAATGCTCTCATGTACTCTTTCAGTCTTCAACAGCAGACAGTGTGGAAGTATCTCTGAGAAATATATGTTAATAATCTACAAGTAGAGCTTAATATTGTGTTTGACAGCAGGTTATTAAAAACAATTAAAGCTGACAAATTCATCATTTTATGTTCAAAGACATATATTAAAATTATATTATAATAAGTATTATATAGGAACTCTGTTATTGACTTGTAAACCACATGTTGATTGTATGATGTTGAACAAGAGCTATGAATGATTGATTATCTATGATATAGGATAATATTACTATATACATAGATAGTTATTAAAATGTCTATTACAGACAACTTCAAACCTTAACTTATCAGGAATAACTCTTTCTTCCTAATATTCAGGGTAAAGACACAACACTCAATTTTATGGTTGCCTCGACAACACTCCTAATAGTCATAAAAATGACTATTACAGACAATTTCAAACCTAAACTTACCAGCAATAACTCTTTCCTCCTAATATTCAGGGTAAAGACACTACACCCAATTTTACGGTTGCCACGACAACACTCCTAATCATAGAATAGTTATAAAAGTGACTATTACAGACAATTTCAAACATTAACTTACCAGCAATAACTCTTTCTTCCTAATATTCAGGGTAAAGACATCACACCCAATTTTATGGTTGCCATGACAACACTCCTATGCATAGAATAGTTATAAAAATGACTATTACAGACAATTTCAAACATTAACTTACCAGCAATAACTCTTTCTTCCTAATATTCAGGGTAAACACATCACACCCAATTATATGATTGCCATGACAACACTCCTATGTATAGAATAGTTATAAAAATGACTATTACAGACAATTTCAAACCTTAACTTACCAGCAATAACTCTTTCTTCCTAATATTCAGGGTAAAGACACTACACCCAACTTTACGGTTGGCACGACAACACTCCTATGCATAAAATAGTTATAAAAATGACTATTACAAACAACTTTAAACTGTAACTTACCAGTAACAACACTTTTTTCCAAATATACAGGGTAAAGACACCACACCCAATTTTACGGTTGCCATGACAACATTCCTATACATAGAATAGTTATAAAAGGACTATTACAGACAATTTCAAACCTTAACTTACCAGCAATAACTCTTTCCACCTAATATTCAGGGTAAAGACACTACACCCAATTTTACAGTTGCCACGACAACACTCCTATGCATAGAATAGATATAAAAATAACTATTATAGACAATTACAAACCTTAACTTACCAGCAATAACTCTTTCTTCCTAATATTCAGTGTTAAGAGACCACACCCAACTTTACGGTTGGCACGACAACATTTCTATCCATACAATAGTTATAAAAGAACTATTACAGACATTTTCAAAACTAAACTTACCAGCAATAACTCTTTCCTCCTAATATTCAGGGTAAAGACACTACACCCAATTTTTCGGTTGCCACGACAACATTCCTATGCATAGAATAGTTATAAAAATGACTATTACAGACAATTTCAAACCTTAACTTACCAGCAATAACTCTTTCTTCCTAATATTCAGGGTAAAGACACTACACCCAACTTTACGGTTGGCATGACAACACTCCTATGCATAAAATAGTTATAAAAATGACTATTACAAACAACTTCAAACTTTAACTTACCAGCAACAACACTTTTTTCTAAATATACAGGGTAAAGACACCACACCCAATTTTACGGTTGCCATGACAATACTCCTATGTATAGAATAGTTATAAAAATGACTATTACAGACAATTTCAAACCTTACGTTTCTAGCAATAACTATTTCTTCCTAATATTCAGGGTAAAGACACAACACCCAACTTTACGGTTGGCACGACAACATTCCTATCCATAGAATAGTTATAAAAATGACTATTACAGACAATTTCAAACATTAACTTACCAGCAATAACTCTTTCTTCCTAATATTCAGGGTAAAGACATCACACCTAATTTTATGGTTGCCATGACAACACTCCTATGCATAGAATAGTTATAAAAATGACTATTATAGACAATTTCAAATCTTAAGTTACTAGCAATAACTCTTTCTTCCTAATATTCAGGGTAAAGACACAACACCCAATTTTATGGTTGCCATCGACAACAATCCTATGCATAGAATAGTTATAAAAATGACTATTACAGACAATTTCAAACATTAACTTACCAGCAATAACTCTTTCCTCCTAATATTCAGGGTAAAGACACTACACCCACCTTTACGGTTGGCACGACACACTCCTATGCATAAATAGTTATAACAATGACTATTACAGACAATTTCAAACATTAACTTACCAGCAATAACTCTTTCTTCCTAATATTCAGGGTAAAGACATCACACCTAATTTTATGGTTGCCATGACAACACTCCTATGCATAGAATAGTTATAAAAATGACTATTACAGACAATTTCAAACATTAACTTACCAGCAATAACTCTTTCTTCCTAATATTCAGGGTAAAGACATCACACCCAATTTTATGATTGCCATGACAACACTCCTATGTATAGAATAGTTATAAAAATGACTATTACAGACAATTTCAAACCTTAACTTACCAGCAATAACTCTTTCTTCCTAATATTCAGGGTAAAGACACTACACCCAACTTTACGGTTGGCACGACAACATTCCTATCCATACAATAGTTATAAAAGAACTATTACAGACAATTTCAAACCTAAATTTACCAGCAATAACTCTTTCCTCCTAATATTCAGGGTAAAGACACTACACCCAATTTTTCGGTTGCCACGACAACACTGCTATGCATAGAATAGTTATAAAAATGACTATTACAGACAATTTCAAACCTTAACTTACCAGCAATAACTCTTTCTTCCTAATATTCAGGGTAAAGACACTACACCCAACTTTACGGTTGGCACGACAACACTCCTATGCATAAAATAGTTATAAAAATGACTATTACAAACAACTTTAAACTTTAACTTACCAGCAACAACACTTTTTTCCAAATATACAGGGTAAAGACACCACACCCAATTTTACGGTTGCCATGACAATACTCCTATGTATAGAATAGTTATAAAAATGACTATTACAGACAATTTCAAACCTAAACTTACCAGCAATAACTCTTTCCTCCTAATATTCAGGGTAAAGACATTACACCCAATTTTACGGTTGCCATGACAACACTCCTATGCATAGAATAGTTATAAAAATGACTATTACAGACAAGTTCAAACCTTAAGCTACTAGCAATATCTCATTCCTCCTAATATTCAGGGTAAAGACATCACACCCAATTTTTCGGTTGCCACGACAACACTCCTATGCATAGAATAGTTATAAAAATGACTATTACAGACAATTTCAAACCTTAACTTACCAGCAATAACTCTTTCTTCCTAATATTCAGGGTAAAGACACTACACCCAACTTTACGGTTGGCACGACAATACTCCTATGCATAAAATAGTTATAAAAATGACTATTACAAACAACTTTAAACTTTAACTTACCAGCAACAACACTTTTTTCCAAATATACAGGGTAAAGACACCACACCCAATTTTACGGTTGCCATGACAATACTCCTATGTATAGAATAGTTATAAAAATGACTATTACAGACAATTTCAAACCTTAAGTTTCTAACAATAACTATTTCTTCCTAATATTCAGGGTAAAGACACCACACACAATTTTATGGTTGACATTACAACAATCCTATGCATAGAATAGTTATAAAAATGACTATTAAAGACAATTTCAAACCTTAACTTACCAGCAATAACTCTTTCTTCCTAATATTCAGTGTTAAGAGACTATTACACCATAAAAATGACTATTACAGACAATTTCAAACATTTAACTTACCAGCAATAATTCTTTCTTCCTAATATTCAGGGTAAAGACATCACGCCCAATTTTATGGTTGCCATGACAACACTCCTATGCATAGAATAGTTATAAAAATGACTATTACAGACAATTTCAAACCTTAAGTTACTAGCAATAACTCTTTCTTCCTAATATTCGGGGTAAAGATACCAAACCCAATTTTACGGTTGCCATGACAACACTCCTATGCATAGAATAGTTATAAAAATGACTATTACAGACAATTTCAAACCTTAACTTACCAGCAATAACTCTTTCTTCCTAATATTCAGGGTAAGACACTACACACAACTTTACGGTTGGCACGACTACACTCCTATGCATAGAATAGTTATAAAAATGACTATTACAGACAATTTCAAACCTTAACTTACCAGCAATAACTTTTTCTTCCTAATATTCAGGGTTAAGAGACCACACCAAATTTTACGGTTACCATGACAACGCTCTTATATATATATATATATATATATATAGAATAGTTATAGAAATGACTATTACAGACAATTTCAAACCTTAACTTACAAGCAATAACTCTTTCTTCCTAATATTCAGGGTAAAGACACCACACCCAACTTTATGGTTGGCACGACAACACTCCTATACATAGAATAGTTAGAAAAATGATTATTATAGACTAGAAGTTGTACAACCATCAAGTGATAGCAATTGCCTTTGTTCCCCCAGCTTTTTTGTTAGGTTAGCTTGGAGTGGACTACAAGAAAACAAGCTTACAAAAACTTCTTAGGCCATATAGCCATTGGGTATCTTTGTAATTACTGTGATTTAATTAAATTTAGTGTTTAGACAAAATGGGCCAATTTTACATTTTGTTAGACGAAACGGGATTAAACGAAATGGCGACACTACACTCAATTTTACAGTTGCCACAACAACATTCCTATGCATAGAATAGTTATAAAAATGACTATAACAGACAATTTCAAACCTTAACTTACCAGCAATAACTCTTTCTTCCTAATATTCAGGGTAAAGATACCACACCTATGCATAGAATAGTTATATACCTTGTTTTCTATTATATTTTGTGTTACTTATTACATGTTTGAACCATATTGCTTACGTTATCAGTTTTGTGTGTGTGTATATATATATATATATATATATATAATTATATATATATATATAATATTATAGACTTACTGTAGATTCTTATGAGAGTCATACTATGCTACTATGATTCTTTTAGTAAAGACGTAATTGTTTAAAAAGCACTTAGAGCTATATAAAATTGTCAATTCAAAATGAGATGTATCTCATTATATATATATACACATAGATATATACTTATAGACACAAATATCATACTTACACAGTTTGGAATTACCTGATATTATCTTCTCATCAATGTGACCTGCTTCATTGCTTTCTTCAGGTGATGATGGTGGATTTGAAATATCACGAAATTCTAACGTGTTATGTCTGCTAAAAGGAGATTATAATGATAATACTGATAATTAAGTCCTGTTTAATTTTAAATGTGTGACTTGACAATTAAATGTTTAGGCTTTGGCGTGGCGTTCAAAAGAGAAACTGTGCTATCACTATGACTAAGAGAGCGAAAGACGAATACATCACTACGTGCAAACTGATCATGTTCGGCTTTCTCTACTGAGGAGAAGGAATAGGATGTCTTTGTTTTCCGTATCCAAAGCTATTGGTAATGCTAGTATGTTAGAAGAAACAGACTCTCAATCAGACATCTATACTAATGGCGTTCCAAGTCATCTATCTCGGATGCATCCTCTGACGACATAATGCAATACTGAGTGAACTCGATGTATGCATAATGCATTGGGCAGTTTGCTTTATTATGACTTAAGTAATTGAGGAAATTATAGTGAAATGATTCAATTTTCATTAAATTGAGAACTTTATAAATGGTTTCAAGGACAAAAGGTTTAGGAAGAGACAATAGTTTCATCACATGTTAAAGTAAGTAACTATAATAAGTTTATTTTAATTATTAAATAATTATTGTCAAAATACCATCAGAAGATTATATAAAATATTATAGACAACAAAGATTTTGAATGGACATTTGAGTATGTCATATTCTTTCATTTATGTAGCTTTCCATATTTTCCAAGCTATTCAATGATAAAGTGGACATTACAGTGACAGTTATTGCTGAAGTGAAATCCTTAGTAAATGCTTTTATCACTGAAATGAAAGGTATGTTGTTATAGTTTTCTGAACAACTGTATTATTTATATTTTAATTAATAGGAGCATATCATACATACTTTCAAAGTTAAAAAATGTCTTACAAACAAAGATATAATGGAAAGTATGCACAAAAGAATGATATACAACAGAGAAGAAATAGACTTACAAAAGTAATCTTTGATATGCTTCATAAAAACATTAATATAGACATCTATTAGTATAGAACTACCTGTTTACTGGCTTCTATTAAAGGAACAGAAGAAATATTGGAAGTAGAGCCTTGTTGTGGAATTGAAGAATAGAAATGAAACTGAAAATGAAGTAAATGAAGTTAATTTTTAGCTACTCAGCCTCTTCCATGGAGATCAGAAATAGTCACATGACTATCTGTAGTCTAGACAAAAGGGAATATTTGTTAAAATCTACTAGAGGAAGAAATGTGATGTTTAAAAGATGATAGCTTTGCCATTCAATTATCCATTAGAGTTGACATTGAAGTAAATAACTTAGCAACATTTGACAATTATGTTTTTTTGTTTTTAAATTGATTTAACACGTTCATTTATCAAATTTATAGTTTTTTTTTCAACAAGTAAGTAGTATTTCAATATTGGAAATACATTATATCCTAACAGAAGATTTCAATTGAAATGATGACTAATCCCAACAGAATTCCTCAAATAGAATAATGATATATTATTACACAATCCTATATTGAAATAATGACATATTCAATACAATACTTATACTGGAATATTGCTGATTCCTCATGTTTATAATCTGTGAGAAATATAGAAATATCCAGTACAAAGAAAGACATGTTGAATTATGAGATACTAATTAGCTGCCATTAGCAAAATACTTGTCTTTCAACACAGTGCAAGATAGTAGAGATGACAATTGTATCACCTCTACATAATGACACAACAAGTAAGGATATACACTAACTATCTGAATCACTTAAAATAATATCAATGAATATTATGGCATTCTTTGCCTGTGTTATTATGTAGGGATGATGTACTTACTATCCATACTATCTTGGTTCCAATCTTTGTATTGGACTGATATTATCCATTCCTACTTCATTTTTGGTAAATGTTTTTATTTGCTTGTATATCTATGAATATACACAGCTGGATATCATTTAATTGTATAATCAGAAAACACTCAAAAGTCAAACATTTGTCATTAGTACTAGTTAACACTATGATAATTTAAATATTAACATGTTTCTGTAAAAAAATTCCATTAAATTAAAAGGAGAAACAAATAGAAAATCATATGAAATAATTTGAATTTAATTAAATTGATTATATAAGAAATGAAACACTTTTTGCTTAATTGAAGATATCAAAGAAAGTATAAAATGATTTTATTGTACCTGCTAGATGTCAAATATAGATACACATGTACATGTACAGGAACTATTAACATACATGCAAACTTTACCAGTGGCGGAGGAACCTATGGGGCACCAGGGACACGTGTCCTCCCAAAACTTACAACATCCTCATTGTGCCCCCCAAAAAATTTTACACTAAAGTATGCAATATGTAGAGAATAATGAAAAACACTCATTATAATTATAACATAATTGTGGCAATTGGGTATTACCACATTCATTGTATATAAAAATTGATGTGTATTTAAGTGATTAAAAGCAAAAACACTCCTCATCTTCTATGAGGCTGTGCCCCCTCCCCCCAAATTCAAGTATGTTCCTCCACCCTTGTTTACTAGGTATTAAATAAAAGAATATAATAATAAGAAAATAATAATGAAAACAAAATAAGACTAATAATATAAAATAATATAATAATAATATATATAAAATAAGACTAAAATAAGACTAATATAAGTAGGTGGGGCTTCGTTGACAAAGGGGAAGCAGGAATACATGTGACCTGATGAAGTTAGTTATTTACAAGTAAAGTCAGTCATATCAAAAGGGGGTGTGGCCTGATTGGGATGTTTTTAGATGTCTGGTATACCAAAACTTTGAGAGCGTTCAGTTGGGACACTCAGAGAAATGTGTGTACGTTCTTGTAGAGAAAGGGTAGGAGATAGGAACAGTGAAGGTAGAGGGGAAAGAGAAAAAGATGGTGAGTATGAAGATGATCTGGACAGGAAGGGTGAGGGAGCAGAAGCAGTAAACATTAAGCAATAGTAAGAATTCTTGGAAAAAAGGAGTCCTCTAGAGTTTAATCAGCATAGACCCTTTCAGCAGATTGAAAAATTAGCATTTTCTAACAAAGAGTAAAATAAGTAAGTCACAATAAATACTACAAAATTGTTAAACAAGTTATTATGTGGACATGTAGTTACTGTTTATAGGTAACAACAGAATGAATTTTAAACTATTACAAAATCTTTCATTATACCTCAGACAAAATGAAAATACATGTAAATAAGTACTAAATAATCCATTGTACATGTACATGTATACTTACTGATAATAGGTCTTGAGCATTTTGAGTCATTCTAGGTAAATAAGTATTATGATCTTGAAGAAACGTTTTTATGAAATTGGTGTCTCTGGTGACCATTCTTTAAATGAAGTAGTACCTATTGTACTAAAGAGAAAGTAACCAAGTAAGTTAATAACAGGAATAAACTCTTACTAATAATTGTGTATATTGCTTTACTAGAATAAATATATGACAAATGATTTCTCAAATAGTGTTCAATATTTTAAAAACTTGGTAATGTAATGATAATCCAATGAAGATTTGGCTAGTGTGACTTTACTAAAAATCAAATCCAATAAAATATCATACAACAACAGTTCATATAACACCATAATTTCCTTTAGCCATGTGCTAAGAACTGATGATATAACACTTACAGTGTTTCCTACTTTACATATATGTCATATTAGCTATTGCTACATACTACTAGAATGGTTGGGTCATTACATATAGTACAATGAACTAAAGAGGTACTTTAGAGTTCTATTGAAGTGATTACTACACATGTTCAAATATCTGTTTATTGATGCATCTATTAAGTTGTCAATTTTATACTTACTGAAGTATTTCTTGGAAGTTATGTTATTTCTCCTCTTCTTTTTGAAGCAAAAAATGGTCTATATAAAGAAATACAAATAATATATCATTTAATACTTACATACAACTTAATACATTAGATCCTTCTCTCTAAAGTCTACTATAACTATATAGCTTTACTTTCGATAAGGTATATTATACTTGTTACTAAGTGTTCTTTAACAAAAGAACAGTTTAGTTAAAATGACACAACTCACTAAAGAATTAACAGAAAAGAACAGATTACATACCTTGTATGATGAAAGTAAATTTATATGATACATGACACTAGATAGTTTATGTATGAAGTGTTTAGTGTTATTTACCTTCCAATGTACATTGCAGCTACACATCATACATTCTAACTACTGTTTGTACTATAAGAGGATTGTAGCAATACCTCTGGACATCAGTAATACTAAGTAACAACCTATATCTATAATCTATATATCTATATAATATAATAGAGAGCGAGCAAGAGAGAGAGAGAGAGAGAGAGAGAGCTGTGAGGTAGACAGAAGTAATAGTTATGTTAGCTGTATTTATAATAATTATAAATCTATGCATGATCACTCACACACAGACATCATCCTAGTGTTTGTCAGTATATTATGATATGATGCTAAAATCAATAGCATGTCTCAGTGCACATTAAGCTATGTGTGGTCGTGGTTAAATTCATAGCCCACCTGCACCAAGGTGACTTTAATTTTATTACTATGAATTTACAAAGAGTCATCTAAATAAAATCCAGCTTGGTGTCAGGTCAGATCTACCATCCTAAACAAATAGTTATCTTAAAATTCATAGTAATTAAATTAAATTTTTTCGCATTGGTTGATAAAGACCACACAGCAAGGAAGATGCACTGGGATATATCAATGATTTTCAACAAGAGCTTCGTTTACTAATATGTAAATATGGTCTATAAGTTATACAACTATTAACTGTCTTGTTTAACTTGACACTTATTGCATTGTTCTTTACACAGAGAGAGAGAGAGTTATACAATAGTTACTTATATAAACAGAAGTGTACCAGCACAAGTAGATGTTATTCCTACCAGGAATTCATCATATAACAAGTAGTAGTAAAAGTAAACACAAGTAGTAGATATTATACAGTGACTATGACACAGAAACCTTCAAGAAACATTCCCAGAGCTTCAAACACTGCTAACAATCAACAACCACAAGATTAAATACAATTTACATGTAGGTTCATATTAGTTATGATAATATCATGACAGTCTAGTTTATATCTCCTTTGTGTGGATAGCTAGGCAACCAAACCAATAATGAAGCTACCTACATCAAACATACTAATTGCCTGAGAGTTTTCACACACACACACACATCTTTTACTTGTATATGAGATATGTGTTGATAACATACTGTCATTACTCCAGAGTGCAATTTTGGCAACACCTTGTCTGATGAAAATATTTGAAGTCCAATGGATAATTTTATTAGAATGATTCCAAAAAGTATCTTGTGTAAATAGTCCTAAAAAAGAAAAAAAAATTAAAATATAAAAAATGGTTACTAGTCAACTTAAAGAGAACTGATATGCCAACAGTTGTAGTAATAGTTGAAGTGATTACGGGCATATTTCTCTTTCCCTTTGCCCCTCTCATTACTTACTTAAATTGCTCATTTGTGGTTGCCATACTCACAAATAATGAAATAAAAAACCTCAGCTTTAAGTTGCAACATTTCAGCATTTCAAAGTTCATGTTTGTAGTATTAAAAATAAGTGCTACAATTTAATATGAAATTAATCATCCAAAGAAATACAAGATGTTATACACTGTACATTGTCTAAGTAGGCACTATTATAATGAGTAACATGTGAGTGTCCAAACTCTTTTGAGTGCCACTATATAGGAACACTGTTTATAAATATGTACATTTAGATTAGAACATTACTAATACAGTTAAAGTACAATTCTAACTAGCATTACATCCAATCATATACTTGTATATATACTAATGAATGTAACATAACTGCATCATACTGGTTATAACTATATTTTGATTTAATTAGTTGAAAAGAAATCTCTAGACAGTTACTAGTTTAAGTTATTATTTGTTGAACAAATAGACTTTTAATAATTGTTACAGTTTTCATGACTTGTTATCACTCTATCAAACAACTTTTAATATAATTCTACATCATTAAAATAAAACTAGACCAATCATAAGGAGGCAAAACAAGACACAAGATAAACTGCTATCATATCAAGTTTATTGTATCATTAAAGGTCATGTCTAGAGTGCCAATAACAGATGCTATACTTTAATGAGAAATTAATACAATACTCAGTACGTAAAAGCATTAATTAATGTCTGTTACAAGTGAGACATTACCATCTCTAACCTGACTATACTAGTGACTCATGTGTAGACAAAGAAGGTTGGATACTTCTTGAGTTGTTTCATTGAGTGGTTTGGACGGTATCAACTTGAAAGATCATCTTTTTAACAGCTACCATTAACAACTGACCTGTATCATATCACAATATAAATATAACATGTAAAATTGTATGTGAATAATAGAAATGAATGAACTGTATCACAATATTTTTATTGACAATAGATAGGGCTGTTTTTTTACGTCCTACTCTTTTAATAAAGTCAGGAGATAACAATCAAGTGATAAAACTAAATTCTGAATTTGGTATTAAACTCAACATTAAAATTATACTCTCAACAGCTCCAGTGCTGCACATAATAGTTCTGAATATAATGTTACTTAACTTTAACAGAAAGCATGAATCACAATCTCCAGAACTTAACATAGAAAGAAGTGGTATAGTTTCTGTAGATACTACTTTTCTCTTTAGTTGCTGACCAGAATAACATGATGATGGACAATATTTCCTAATAATCCTTTAGTTTAATTAAAAATAATAACTGAATAAGAAAATGCTTGCAAAAATCACGAACTGGACCTTCAGTCTCTTTTTTCCTTTGTCTTTAACAAACTTCAGTCACATATTGTGTCAACTGTTTATTGCTTTCTTGTTATTTCAGTAACTGTCTATCAGCTTCTTGTGTCTTACTGATGCCAAATGTTTGTGAACTCTATCCCAAGATTTCTTCCTTGAGTTTATATTGAATTGAAACGATCAATAATGACACACAAGACTCAGTTAGACTTTGCTGCGCTGCACATGGACGTCTTCTTCAAGATCATGAGCTCCGCCTTTTAATTATCTTTATAAGCCTCATCTCTCAAATACAAACTTGATTTAGTCTGTCTCAGTGACACTATAAGATGAGTGATATCTACATGAAATGAAAGTGAGTAAAGTTACTAACTGCTATTGTCAAATTACCTAGTTTAGTTTAGTCTATTGTATTGTAATATTGTAATATTAACATTTAAAATATACTTATCCATTGTATATGTACATCTTCAGATATAAAAGTTATGAAAGTTATTTATAAATTTCTACTGGCATCTTTTTGACACAATTCAGTATAGGAGAAATTATGACAAAGGCCAATTGGTTTGATAAATCACTACTTGACAAACAAGTCAAGGAGCAAGTAGTCATATACTCTCATTTTAATAAAGAAGTAAAAGATCAACTTGAATTAAGAGTCACATGGTATATTGAAATAGATTTATATAATGTACAAGAACACACAGATAGTTGTTAATAATATTATTTATAGTTAATGTTGACTACTATGTGTTTACGTGTAGGAGTTAGAGCCTCTTAGATAACAAATGACATAAATCAAGTCACTTATTAAACGTGTCATACAACAACAATGTTAATATTTGAGTCCTACTATTCTGTTGTATGTGTAGGGTGCACAAAAGAAGATTTCTCTTCATACAATAACTAAACCTGACAGAGATTTAGTGAAAATAAAAGTTAGTGAGGACAAGACTGTTCTTAAAGAAACATTTGAACAAAAATGGAAGGATGAGTGTTTAATAACTGCTGCTAAGCAACAAAATACTAAGCTATAAGATGGACTTTAGACAGTTCACTTAAGTCATGACATTTTTATTTATAGATGTAAGAGTTTTAGTGACAGATTTGGAAATTGAAATCATGAATCAGAAAGGTACTTTTTTAGTTAAACTACTGACATATTATAAGCAAGTGCTCCATAAAAAGGTAGACTTCAACATTACAATGTATACTATATAGGTGCATTCTGAAATATATCTACTTTACAGTTACCATCATCTATTCCATTTGTGTAATTTTGTCACATTTGAAAACCTGTTCATAAGGCTATAATAACCACTTGTCTTTATTAAAATAATGCATCTATGAATATTATTAATTAATGTACATATATCTATTACTCAAGTTTGTTATCTTCATCTGGAGTACTTGTTTTTGTTTCATTACAAAACAGTATTTTATAGCAAATTAAGTGAAGTGACATTTTTACAGCCTAATTAGTAGTCAGAGTCATAATAATTTCATCTTAACAACTATAATGTTAAAAATATGATATGACTAATCTTAGAGCTACCGTTGGATTAAACAATAAAATACTACAATCATCACCTTATATATTTGATGTGACATTATCTAATGTACAGTATATTATGTCACCTCATGTACTCTATACCACATTGCTATACTGACGAGTATGGTAATTATATGTCTTATATATCTCTTGACTGGAATTAGATTTAATGTTCTGCTAGTAATAAATACAATACAGCATAGTTATAAATATTCAATACCTTAGTTGTATGATAAAGATTGTGAAGTATATCTTTTTGTTTAGGAATTTGTTTGATATAATCAATCTTCTAGCTGTAGAGCAAACAAAATAAAGATTCATACAGAAATATAACATTTTGGCTCCAATATGGTACACACTGTATGTAGCTTTAGTATACATTATATTGCTGTATTAATTACTAACACTAGCAAGCAATAACTTTGGCTAGTTTAGAAAAAGAGCAGTCATGATTTATACTACTTTTGCCACATGTGATCATGAGTCTGACATTTATATGTGTTCTCTATATACAATCATTTTGTTAGGACTAATTGTCACCTCAGTTATTTAGTTGTGGCAATGCAACTACATGAAAACATGATGAGGAAGATAGGCAATAGAGGTTTTTTAAAACTATGCAATATCAATATCTATGAAGATATGCAAATTATGATGGCAACTATACCACAGGTATGACAATTGATAATGTATTTTAACCACAATGAATGTGACATAAACAGTTTTATTTCTTGATAGTAACAGTTCATTAAAGATATTTGTTAAAGCAATGTTTCAAATTAATACGTGGAACATAAAATGTGGCATAGATAAGGTTATTCCATTATATCATTATAAAAGACATAAAGGTAGTTATAAGGCTGTTAGAAAAGAAACAACACTTTATTGTAATATTTAGTAACTTGTAACTATTGATAGTTACTATTATTAATGGAACACATGTACTAACTCACATTAAAATGACTTGTAAGAAGCAATACAATGTGTGCCAAGTTGAAAAAGACTATAATGAACTAATTATACAACTTTTAGACCACATTACATATTAGCAAACACAACCATCTTATAAAATCAATTGTATATCCCAGTGCATCTTCCTGCAGCGTGTTCTTTACCATGCACTCAAAGTGAAAAATTCAATTTTTTAATGAATTTTAAATAACTCATTGTTTTAGTCCCAAATGGATGATAGATCTTATCTGGCACCAAACTGAGAGTGGAATTTTATTAATATTATTACAGATGATTTTTTTGTAAACACATGGTATTACAATTGAAGTCATTTTGGTGCAAGTGGTTCTAACTTCAACCAGGACCACACTCATAGCAATATGATGAATCATGTGCACTAAGACATGTCATTGTTTTTATAAACTTTAGGGTCTGTAACAAAAAAAAACAATTTTACTCTAGTATAGTATTATGTATATAGAGACCCTTAGTCTTTACTTGTGTACAATTTAACATGTTTCATTAATATGTAGCATTGACATATGTAAATCTTTGTCAGTTTTTTTATATAGAAGAAAAGAATCTATGCTCGTCAAAGAAAAAAGGCAAAATGTCTAACCTACAGCTCTGTCTTGTTTAACATCTAATGTATGACTTTGTGACAGCATCACTTAACATACTTAGAAAGATGTGTGTGAGTGATCTTGCATAGATTTGTGATTATTAATACAATGAATATAGTTAACTCGGATCTTATGACTATCCTCTAGCAATATGTTCAATAACACATCTTTTATAATTAGTATGTTATTTTATTTTGCTAATTCAAACATATCTTAACAATTATTTTTATCTAACGTTTTTCTAATTATCACTTTTGCTAAACTAGTTAAATTTTGTCACATTTAGATCATTTGTAACACCTATGTAGGGAGGGCGTTACTATCACACAGTAATCTGTAAGTGTGTGTACTAAAAACCAAATATAACAGTCCATTTGTAAAAGCTATGAATATATTCACTTGTATTGAAGGAAGACCTGTACCACATACCCACACATATTACATCATGCCATCATGTGATAACAAATTCTATACCACACGCAGAATACTTTTGACAAAGAAGACTCTGAATTGAACAGTGCGATCTAAGTTATGTAAGTGAATCGTATTTATTACTGCTAACTGTCTTGCTATTTACACAAATAATAAAATATAAGAAAAAATTTGAATATTTGCATGTATGTGTTGGCATCAAAGGCTTCTTATGTATTCAGCCCCTCCTCCCAGCTGTGGTAAATAAGTGAATGGATTGATCAGTATATGTTACATGTTTAGAGAAATACTTTTGTAGGCAATCATGCAGTGGCACAGATATGAGTCTAACATCTTCAAATTTGCTGACTCACCTCAAGAATTGCATAGAAACAACTGACTATATTTTCACATTACAGCTTTTATTCATAGGTTGTAGACATGTACAAAGATTAATGTAGTATGCGATCTATATATCGAGGTTTGCAGACCAGTGGTGTATAAACTCAGTGGTACAGTCTAAGATTACCATATTTTGGTCCATAGCGAGTAAACCTTAAATGGTTAATGTTAAAGCATTCTGTAGATCGGGAAACTAAAGGTTAACATGTTAAAAAACTTCGGACACGAGAGGCGTGTACGAAAATGTATTAAACCCTATATTTTGCAACGACCAACGCGTTGAGCACTATAGAGGATTGCCTCGTACGCAGGCTTTCGCGAAAGAAAAGAAAGCATGGTATATAACTATTACTGGTTGCACATGCGCGTAATTATTGTAATTTATGCAATATAGTGACATCATAATTACAATTTTTAAATTAAATGACGAAATAAATGGGGCTGGGTTTACATTGATGACGTTTTATTCACTACACGACATGGCTAGTTGAGTTTGTCGGTTGTGCAGAGATTTAGTGGAAACAAAAAGAGTGTCAAACTTGTTCAGTGCTGTTGGGATACAAAACCACACGAAGACATCTTTTTCGTTATATATAGCTTCAATGGACAAGAGTTGCACTTTTTTAAGAGATAAATTTGGCCTTCCTAGCTGCTTTAGAGCTTAATATAGATTATTGACCTCGCTGTGCGTGGGCGCATAGCGGGGGTTACTGTAGTCTGTCAGTGCGTGAGTGTGTCTGTCTGTTACCCGGGCAAATGGCTTTGAACTGCTTTAACTCGGCAAACACGGCACTGGTAGCCACCACACTATAGTGAACAGTAGAAAAACTTCTGTACTTCTTAAAAATACTGCCAAAAGGAGCGTCAAACGAATAAAAATCTTTAATAGTCTGAAAAACCTTTGAAAAAAGCACAGCTTTCGGTGAAGACTCGAAAATTCAATAAAAACCTCCTGCATACAAGCTTATGACATTTTGTAACTTTTTAAAGGGAAATTTTTGCAAAAATACTTCTTTGGAAAGTTTTGACTTATTTTACTAACTTTTGGCATTGAACGCGAACTAAAAATATTAGCACCATAGCTGTCATTGGAGAATCCCTAACTTTTACTAAGAAGTTGGAAAGTATTGCACCTTTTGTCAATTAGAGTGCAAAGTATCCAGTAGACGCACAAAATAGCAAAGCTTTTTTCACTTTGATTGAAGAGAAACGGTGAGTCATCAATAATCATCTTGCGCATCACGTGAGATGCGTCACTTGAGGAGGATAAGTAGACAAGAACGCAGCGAGGTTAAGCACTTTAGTGCAGTTCATTTTATTCGAGACTTTAATGTATAATTATAATTCTGAAAAAGAAAATCAAGGCTGCAGTTTCATCATGATAACTAGCGTATTTACTAATTTTAGCTCGTATGCTTGAACTGTACAGCTGATAAGGTCTACATTTTCTGGACACGCTTTCATGGGCTTTCTCATTTCCCAAGCAATTGCTTGTAGCTGTATGGAGGATGATGGAACCTTTTGGATCATCTGTAAGTTTCAGATCTCTCAAAAGAGCCATCTTAGTCGTATCTACACTCTCTTTGTAATACGTGCACTGCATACTGTAAATAATTCACTGTGTAATAATTTTAGTGTAATTAATTTTCGTATATCGTCCAACGTTCGACCTTTTTTTAACAACGAAGCTTTCCCGATCTAGGGCATTGTCTAAATGTCCTAGATCCAAATTTTGTGCTGTCTTGCTTTTTTTCACTTATTGCTTTAGATATATTGTGCAAATGCTTTGTACACCGAGATATGCTTACTAGTTATATCTAACATAGAGAGACTATTGACATTTTCTTCACAGCAGAAGAATGGGCTACGCTCTTTTCTGCAATACACGACAATTTGGAAGCTCTTCCATGCAGTGGGGCAGTCCAAACATTTAACCACACACTTTAACACCATATTCATGCTTACATAAATTAGCATTTAGAGCAGAGAGATGGCAGGCAGGCAGTCCCTATAGCTCACTGACTGAACCTGAACTAACTCCAGCGGCAGATGTTATATATTTGCTGATTTTGTAAGAAAACTTAGTACAATATTTTGTCATTAAAGTGATCCTTGTCTCCCAAACCTAAAAACGTATTTTATTAAGATGTGATGGTCCAGTCCTATAAATGCATTAAGAGATTATCATAAAACTGTATGGTGCTTCATTAGTAACATAACCAAATATCTCTGTATGAGTGTGTGCCTAGACTTTTAGGAAGGTTTAGATCTGACTTTAGGAAACCTTTAATACAACAGGACTTCTATTCCATGCGCTCTGTATGACAAGGTTATCTGTAACAAAACTTACAATGTCTCATTCTAATTTTATAATATCTAAGGTGCTGCACTTCCATTCTTTATGGTTTGACTGTCCCACTAAGCATCTGTACAACGTGTGTATACATTCTTGTATCAACTGACGTTTCTACATGGAGAGGGAAGTGTCTGTTAATATAATTAGTAAATCATAAACAATTGGTAGGATGAGCATAATTGAGCTATTGATATCGCATAATAAAACAGTTTTTATAATAACAATAGTCAAACCAACAGTAAAACCCTAATTCTATTTACTATATATTGTATTTTACAGAATTTTAAATAGCTAAAACAATCTTTCAGCTTTACTTATAAAGGAAATATCCCAACTACTACTCATAGAATATGTGCCTATCAAGATGATATCCCTGGTGTTCATAAACACATGAATAATTTTTTTCTGTCTTTGTTGTAAACTTAATTTTCTTCTTTTTTTAGCATTGTAACCTTGCCCTATCACTTGATCTTTCTTTTTGTAACCTTTCTTCCTTGCTACCCTACATGCTGGCACAAAACAAAAGCACATGTTGTGTTCAACAATTTTTTTACCAATACAATTTTCAATTTTAAAACAATTGGTAGGTAGACAACCTCGTCTTAAGTAGACAAACTATTGTAGACCGTAGTAAGGAAAATGATAATCTAACTCTAATCTAGTTCATTACAATGCTATAGGAATTGTTATGTTTCAATGAGATAAGATAGGCCAGTCTCTTATAGACAGTATTAGCAAATGGGACAATACTTCCTCCTGTAAAAAAAGCAATGGTAAAAAGCATCCATTTTTCATCTCTTTGATTGTAGAGCCATTTTATTTTCCTGTTCATGTTTCTTGTAAAAGCAATAAGAGAGATTCTGCACTGAGAATGAGTAGTGGATTAAACACCCTTACGTGTCACATCATGAATTTTATTATACCTCTGGGGTGGAAGACCACCAAAGGGACAACTTAAGGCATGATCTACAGTAAATGAATTCCCTCATAGATACTTGACAATAAGGAGCAGTGGATATCAACCATGACATATATATATTGGGTCCGTAATGGCCACTTTATTAAGATCAAAACCATGTTCCTGAAAGGGCAAATCTGACAACCTGAAAGACGCTCCCCTTTTTCATGGCAATGTCCATTAAATGTTGATGATCAATAGGTAGATTATTGTGCATGAGCAAGATAAATAAACTCCTGAGCAGTAATATTTTCTTTAGATCCTTCTTTATGCACTTCTTTTCTAAATGAACCCTGATCAGAAAACAGTCTGATTGAACACTAAACCCACTAGAGGAACTGTCAACTGTGTAGACATTCTTTATTGTAGAGCAGGCAAATGACAAGGACTAATTATACCCATGCCTCCAAAATGACTGGGAAGGTATAGCAAATCTCTATCAATATGATTCATAGCATTTTTACAACAGTATTTAATGAATGGTCCTCATGAGACATGGGTGAATTCAATAAAAAAGGTCTGCCAATATTCCTCTCAGATTGATTAAGGAACCTAAAAGATACCTTAACTCTCCCCTCAAAACATTAATGTACAAGGATGTCCCCATTAAAATGGTTAGCCCCAGCTGTTATCAGCTTTCGGATTGAGTGACTTCAAGCAAAAGTTCATTAAAGAAACCATCACCTCAGAACTGTAGACAATGATCCAAATGTACACTATGATATTAGATTTATATTTCCTATAAGTTTTTATGTACTACCAAAATGGTGAGAAGAAAGGCAGCCTTTAATGCTATTGATTTAAGAACAGTTCTCTCAACATATTCTAGAAACACATAGTCCAGTGAGTTCTTTATCAAAGACTTTACCAGCCTCACCTGAGAGGCCTTTGAATAGGTTCCTTGTCCAGTATACAGCTTCAGGATAAGAATACTCAACTGACATAATACACTCGTCATTGAAAAGATCTCCCCAAATTAAAGATGGCTCAGACAATAGGACAAAAGCTGGTATGCTAGACCAGTCTTGACACACAACTCACTGACTCCATTTCTGAAAAAGGATTATATGATGTCCTACTAAGAATACCTGGAGAATATTCAACAACTAGTTCATTAGAAAGTAAGCAAGTATCATCAGAGACAAAGACAGCAGCTGTTCAAGAAAAGTCAAGAGGGGCATTATTTTGAATAGCAGAAGCAACAATATTGAATTGTTGTTATGATCATGTTGTGTATGATTTTACAGCGACAATAAATGAAGAACATACAATTTATTCTCTTGGTTATATAAAGTGATATTTATAATATTATATTATAGTATAACTTATATTATGTATATTGTAGTATAACTGATATATTTATATTTATAGCTAATGTTCTATTACAGAACCATACAAACTTAAAAGTACCAGCCAAGGGCTGCCAGCCCTCCTGGCAATGGCAGCACAGCTATCAGAGAGAAACCAGTCCAGAATTGTAAGTATATTATTAACTAATCCATTATACTAAATGTGTTAGTGTACAATCAATACATTACATGTTATATGATAAATATGATGATGTAGTAAGTGAGTACTCTAACTCTTATAGTAGACTGTGTATAGTATTGTTATTACTAGTTGTGTCCTTTGTTGTCTAGTTCAAGTTTTACTATAATATAACTACTGTATATATTTACTTGAATATTTACCACAATATCTATTAATATTTGTTAAGAAGTGATAAAGCTATTATTTGAGAGTGACATTCAGTAATCAGAGATCACTGATCATAAAATTTCCTACTAATTTTTAGCTCTAGTATTCTATATATCAGATTATAAAGTCAACTTTTATTAGTTAGTGGAGTCTAGTATTTTTAATAAATTGTTTTAATATATCCTAATCCCTTCTTTTTCTTTTTTTTTGTAGTATAGTCTAATTGTCTCTGTTAGTTATATTGTACATAATACTATTTACATGATGTTCTTTTTTATGTATTTGACCTGTCCTATAGTTTTATTAGTCTCATATAATACATGTAGTTGTGTATGATTTACTAATTTTAAATATAATAACTTGTTTTATTATTATATAGGACAGAGAACTTTGGGAGTCTGCTAGAGATGGAAATGTAGACAAAGCGAAACAGTTGCTCCAGAATGGAGCAAACCTCAACTGTTGTTATACGAAGGTAACATCTCATTAGTTCATTATTTAGTCTACTACAAATTTAATTAGTATTAATTCTGTTTAGCTGTGTTTATATTGTGTATACACAGATATATAATTGGATTTATTTCATATATTATAATCTCTTTGTTAATCATATAGTTTGTGACACTGGAACCTGGTGAAATGCCTCGTACAACACCTCATACTATAGCTTACATCAATGGTCATGACATAATAGTAGATGTTCTTGAAAATGCAGGAGCTACTCCTGATTATGTAAGTGTATACAAGTATAGTATGTAGTTGATGTCAATATTTATAATTACTAGAATACTTGTTTGTTATATTGATATCATGTACATGTACATACTTGTATACTACATGAAAATGTCTCCTAGTTATTATCAAGTCCTAATACACATATCAATACATATATTGTTTATATCTAGTTTTCTCCATACTACCTTTCTTATTACTAGCTACTAACTATAGCATTAATTTAAAGCATATTATGTCACACTAAGATACAGCATACAGTGTCAACAATTGCTGTCATATTACAGTTATAAAAGAAGTTGTCACAGATTATATAAACAATTGATGTCACAACAGTGACACCCACATACATTCCTCACAAGTGTATACATTAAATTCCAATGCTACTAGCTTCACAGAGTTAGCATTCTTTGTTACCTAATCTTATACCTTGTTAGAAGCCTAAATTTATTCCATATCAATATCAGGAGCTGTTCATATAACAGACACAATGTTCATTTTAATAGAGATCCTATCATTCCATCTACATTTAGAATAATATGTAATCATCTTTGAGATTTAGTACAAAGTATTCAGTAAAGCTGATAGACTTGTGTCAAACATTTATACAATAATTATTAGAAGAATACATGTATATATAAAGAACTGGGAAATTAATTAGTGATTTGTTGTACTAGTCACAATTATATGTAATGAAACTCAACACTTGTATATACTGTTGTATTTATTATGATGTATATTATCTGTATTTACTTGTTATGATTTATTAGAATGAAATTATGTTAGCAGCTGCTGATAGAGGACTAGTAGACATTGTAAAAGAAACTATTCAAAAGAAGCCAAATGTAAATTATCAAGACAAAGATGGAGTAAGTTATTATCTTATGATAGTAAATGATTGTTTACTAGTAATAGATAGTTTGTTGTCATTAATTTGATAATTACAAGTTTGTAGATAAGTTTTAGTTTGTTAATTGTTTAGTTTTATTTATTATTGAAGTTTTAGGTATAGCTATATATCTACAAAAAGTAAAAAAAAACATTTTCAAAAATAAAATAAACTTAGTGATGAGTAACATCATTCCAATACAGAGAATACAAACAAGACAGTAGGAATGACAATTGTATTTTCCCTATGTAATATCACAGTCATAGATTGCAACAATGCATCACTGATATTATTTAAGTGATTTAAATATAATTAGTTAATATTCTAAATTTTTGCACCAACTATGCAATTATGTAAAGATAATGTAATTGTCTTTGAACAATGCTTGAGTTCTTTCTATGAACATTCTATCAGCGTTATTGTTCACAATACAAGGTTAACAAATGTTTCAGATGTTTCCTTACTATGTTGTACATAGAAATTTGAACATTTGCCTTGTCCACACAGACAACAGTATGTTAATACTGATTTCTCTGTGTATTCATAATACACTTTTTAAAACTTACCTAGGTTACAGCCCACAAGCCATAAATGCATTTTAATTTTATCAGTTGTATCCATATATGAAAATACATATAACTGTAATTTCAATAACACTTAATTATGTAGTTATATGCTCCTTCATGATACTCATATACTTCTGATAATAAACAGCAATCAGTCTCAATGTCATTCCCTACTATCCACTATTAGGATATGAATATTATCCATCATAGTTTTAGTAATATTCATAATAATATAAAGAGAGTTAGTTGCTAATTCAATTAGGTTTTGAGATAATCATTGTATATTATAATAACCACAATGTAAACAAAAGATATACTTCTAGTAAAACCTATAACATTCATTGTTGTAGCAAATAACTTGTAATGTTGTTATGATATGGATATTGTCACTATCATGATGTAACTGATTGACTTTATATATTTATCTCCTGTAGTATTGAACAGTTATTAGTAATTAATTTGTAGTCACATTATTTACTGTTTATTCTTTCTATAGGCTCATCAGACTGCTTTGCATTTTGCTTCAAGTGGAGGACACATTGAGATAGTCCAGTTATTCTTAAGTGCTAAAGCAGACTCCAATATTTGTGACAAGGTTTGTATTATATAGCGAGATGGTTTATATTCCATCTACTTGTGTATTGTGTTCACTCCATGTACATGTATGTAGTACTACTATATGTATTATATCAGTACAGGATATTATAATAATATACATGTACATATACATCACTAAACATGACTCAGACAACATAAACCAACAATCTTACACAACTCTGCCCTGAGTGTTGAAAGTAAATGATCATTTTCAATGTATTTTATTTAAGCTCTGTACTTTTTCGAAGAGAGGTTTTAGATAGTGCCCACAATCTCAATCAGTAAATCCAGTTTGGATATATATGGTGATAGCACCATCAGACCCCACCCTAACCCAAATGACAAGTATGATGCTTACAACATCAGCACTCCTTTGCAGTTCAAACCTAGTCACCCCCATGACACTTCATCTCCAATACACCTGGCTGTCCACTTCCTTCCATGCATTTTTTGTTGTTCTTGAATCCTTGTAGCTTGTAATGAAAGTGAGCTGGTGAGTGTGTAGTGAGCTCTTAATCACTAATAACTTATTATTATTCATTATAACTTTATTATTCATTGTAATTTTAATTATGCTTCTGGAACTATCCACATAAAAGCACATGTTGTCATCAGTATAAAAGCATTAATTTTATTCAGTCATCCTCAGTCAGTCAGTCAGTTTGATTTCAAAAGAAAGAAAAGTTCTCTATTTAGAAATCACACTAAAAGTGAATTTGGGCATGTGTTAGACAAGAGTAATGTTATCTGGTAGCAGCTCTTACAGTTATTCAAACTATATTATAATAACCACACCAAAAAAATAAACTAGTAAAACTGAAAGCTATCATTATTGTAGCAAATAACTTGTAATATTATATGATAGCAGCGCTTATAGTTATTCAAACTATAATGATTAGATTTTGTCTGCCAATATCCTGGGTGTTGGAGGTAAGACCCTTAACAGAATAATAGAGGGGTGGCGTAAAGAATGTAGAGCTCGATGAGAAGCCAGATAATGGTGCTAGACCAATTGTGGCAAAGTCAGGGTCAACAGTGGCCACAGGGTCACTCTAGACTTGAAAGAGAGTCAGATGTGACAGTCACAGGTGTATGTGCATCTATAAGGTAGTAAATTAAGCAAACAAAGAAATGATACAAAAAATAAAGGAGTGTGGTAAGCAGCTTTCAACTATTGTACTGACTGACCAGAGGATTTGTTGGTGTTTGGAACTGTTGGTCCTTCAGTTCTGATGCCACAATAGAGCAGATTGGTACACAACATAATATTCCTCTACTCAGAGCTTCTCTGAGTTACAATAAATGTTCTGTTATGTAGATGTTCTGTCTCCTTGGAGCCTGTTTGTACCATCAATTACTTGAAAGTGAAAAGAGCCTCAAACTAGAAAAAACAGTAGCAATTCAGGCTTGTAGGTTATATTGGCACACTAGCTAGACTGACCTTGATATATGTGAGGTTGAACTTTAAAGAAAGTGTCTGTTATTGTGTTTGCGAGTTTGCCTGGCTCCCTGAACTTGCTTGCTGTGGTACATCTATTATGTCAGTTTATTATAGTATTATACCACATTCTACTAGATATTATATTATGTCCATCTAATAACATGACAGGTTTATAGCAAGTCTAAAGATTTTACTTTATAATGTGTGCAGGGTTTTATTTTCTTGTTCACTGTCAAATTTTGTGTCTTGATGTGTTAGCTTGTTTGTAAGTCAGTTCTAATATCATATAGTAATATCATGTGACAAGATATAGCTAATAATGAGAATATGTTATTACTACAGTTTGTTAATTGTTACAATGTAATACAATTGTTATGATGATGTGTACTGATGACTGGTTACATTGACTATATAGTTTACTGTCTAATAGTTTATGTTCTTTTGTAATTAAATAACTTTGTCTATTATTTTTCTAGTTTGGATATACACCTGCACATCTTGCAGCAGAGAAAGGACATAATGACATAATAAAGTTGTTAATCAAAGAGGGACAAGCTAATATCAAAATTAAGGATATAGTAAGTCACAGTAATTGTATTACAAGACATATCATTGTATGAAATTATGACCAATGAAGTAATTCAAATTACTTCATTTGAGTTTAATAAATCAATAACAGATGATTTTGATGTGTATTACTGATTCAATTAGAAACCTGCACTCTATAAAAACTGTTATTTACCAGTTCATGATTCTTTTAATAAACATTTCAATGATAATGGCATTATGTAGTATTACTGAATTCAATTAGCAAATTAGCAATATTAGTACTCTCATTATATGACTTGTAGCGAGGTTATTATAATATATATATTATATATATATATATATATATATTATAATAACCTTTTTTCAACAACGAAACTCTCCCGATCTATGGTATATATATATATATATAAACTAACAAAACAGATTTCTCTCTATTAGTCATGATACTATTAATCATAGCCACTTGTAGTATAATACAATCATACCTGAGGTCCTTACTTTTCTTGACCATTATACTTTGTGTTAACCATAAAACATGTTATAAACACTTTATCAGAAACTGTTTATTGCAGTTACTATTTCAAATTTCTCAGAAACAATGCCAAACATTTTTAAATACTTAATTTATATGTATTCATCAATCACCATGGAAATTTTGAAAGAATTTCTTAACCCTTAGAAGACCACTGTTACAAATTAACAAATTTGTGACACATGGAATGTTAATTTTAAAAAAGTTTCTTACATACCTTGAATTTTTTATAGAAAGCTTAACAAATTATTATTTAATAATTATTGCTATAGAACAACAAGTGATTTGGGTCAGGTTTTTGAAAATTGCTCAGATATTAAAACATAAGAAGAGTGTTGTTACAATTATGACTGTAGTAGCAATGATTAACTGAATAATGAACTCCTAGAGATTGTGTTTAGATGAATGTTTTAATAAATGCCATGTTTGACTGTAACTCATAAATCATAGCCTTTCATGTATGATATATTCATAGAAAAACAAACGTACCATAGTGGTTGATGGGTAAAGCAAATTGCTATTGAGAAAACAGAAATTAAAGCATACATACAGTGATTGTTTTCATCAACAAACTCCCATGTTTTCACCTGGATCTTGTGGTTTTTAAGTGCAATAAATTAAATAGGCATTTTCCTTTAAGATTTAGCCTAAATGTACCAATTAAATCATATCATCATAAAAGAAAACACCAGCACAAAATTTGTTATAGCAACAGCACATATGTCATCATAGCAACAGTTACTAAGTAAAAGAAAGCATGTCACCATAACATGAATTGCTACAGCAACAGCCTGTATGTCACCATAGCAACTGTTATAATAACAACAACATATGTGTAATGATAAAAGCTATTGTCTTGGTGACTATTGTCATTATACAACTATAGTATAACAACAATTAACAATGTCATAGTTACGACAGTAACATTGTTATACCAATTATGTATGTATCATCATGATAGCAATGATTTCCATGGTAACAGTTGTCATAACATCATTGCCATAGCAACAACATATAGATATATTACTATAGATATATTACTATATTAATGTTACTTATAACACTATGACAATTGAGCAAATTCTTGTTTTAAGATTAAAATTATAGCATTATGTTTTGATATGTTTACAAACCTTGTCAAAATCTACAAAATATTTATTTAATGATTTTAATTTATATCTATAATTGGCAATTTTTTCTACTAAGTGATTTTCTAACAAAAAGTATAAAATGTAGTCACTGTGACTATTTTATACATATTTTGGCACAAAACAATTTATTGCTATAGCTATTTCACATTTTGTGAAAACAATGTCAAAAACATACTATATCTTTAAATAATATGTATTCAACCTAGATATTATATAAATGAGCATCTAATGATGTTCTAGCAAGTCTAAATACTTTAGTTTATATATGTGGGTGGGGTTTTATTTTCTTGTTCACTGTCAAATTTTGTGTCTTGATGTGTTAGCTTGTTTAGAAGTCAGTTCTAATATCATATAGTAATATCATGTGACAAGATATAGCTAATAATGAGAATATGTTATTACTACAGTTTGTTACTTGTTACAATGTAATACAATTGTTATGATGATGTGTACACGTTCAACTGGCAAGCTGAAGTAGTTACGCAATAAAAATTATAAGTAATAAACCACTACTGAAAATATTTTTGGTTTACAAAAATGTACAAATTAACTGCGAACATCATGAACGCACGTGGAACTTCATGTTCGATGAGCAGAAACCAACCAAAGTTAGGTAAAAAACCAGCCAAAGGCAGAAGAATATCTTCACAATCTAAATACATTGTCGAGAACGTGAGAGCATTTTTTGAGAAGGACAAGTTGAAGGGATCTTTTATTAAGAGACTATAAGGTGTCAAAAGGACTACAGAAGCTACTGTTCTGTCATTAAGAGCCATCAATCGAATTCATCAGGAGTACGTAAGTCATGATGGTCAGTTTATGATGCCAGTTAAAAGATATGGTGTTTCACGAATAAGAATCAACCCCAATTCATTTGACAGAGAAATAATTCGTAGAATCATTCATAATACTTACTGTAGAATGGAATATCCTACTCTCTGTAGTGTGTTGGAGAAAATTAAGGAAGAGTTTGGTTTCCCAGGCGGCAGATTTTTTTATGGAGAGTTCTAAAGGAAATGGGACATTCATACAAAAAGAAAGACAATAAACAATTTTTATATGAACAACGAAGTATACTGGAACAAAGAGACACATACCTACAACAAATAAAACAACTAAGACAACAGAATGTAAACCTTGTTTACACAGATAAAACATGGGTCAATGCTCATCACAATAATAATTATGTATGGGTTGACAGTGATGGGAAAAGTGGATGGAAGGTTCCAAGTGGTAAAGGTGAAAACTTAATTGTATTACATGCAGGAGGAGTCAATGGATGGGTGGAAGAAGCAGACCTGGTGTTTAAATCCAAGACAAATTCAGCTGACTATCATGACGAAATGAACAGTGATCACTTTTTTTAATGGATGTCAGAAAAACTACTACCAACACTTGATGAACCATCAGTCCTAATTTTAGACAATGCAAGTTATCACAACAAACAGCGAGACAAACCTCCGACAACACAAAGCAAAAAAAGTGAGATTCAAGAATGGCTGGATGAACATAACATCACTTAGAAACCTACAGATATTAAAAAGACATTAATAGATAACGTGAAACAACACAGACCAAAACCTATATATCAGACTGATGAGCTTGCAAATGAGTATGGACATAACAATGTTTTTGACTTCCTTTTTGGAATTGTGAACTCAATCCAATTGAGTTGGCATAGGCTTCAGTAAAAGGTTACGTAGCAAAACACAACACACACTACATCCTGACACATGTTCAACAGTTAGTACCAGAAGGATTTAAACACACAACAATAGATATGTGGTGAAGAAGAGAGTGATGATGAAGATGATGATGATGAGTTGATTGACGACACAGACAGACAACTTATTGACAGAGCTTTAAGTAAACAATCTACAACAAGTGCAAGCACAAGTGACATTTGGACTGACTCCAGACAAGAATTAGACTGGACTTCCTTAGCATCTGTGACCCAATTTTCCTACAAAATGTTCTTCATTTAACTGACTGACTGTACTTATATTTAAGATTTGAATAATATTATAGCTATCATATAACATATAAATTAGCCTTCAAAACTAGCTTCTTACGGTGTCTGTGATAAAACTTCAATCCTAGCGCCATTTTGATCATTGACCACACCCATTATACGTATGAACAATTCCAGTGGTCAGTGGTAAGCTTATACTTTATTTATGGACAATACAGCTAACTTCAAAGTATACATCACAGGTGATTTTTGAAATTATCAGTAGATACGCAAGTTAAAAGGGATCAATGCGGTACTTGAAATTTTGAAATCTGACTAGTAATAAGGAAGTTACAGCGAAAAGACCAAGTGGCAGGTGAACGCGAATGGACTTTAGTTATATAGTTTACTGTCTAATAGTTTATATTTTGTAATTAATTAACTTAGTCTCTTATGTTCCTAGTTTGGACGTACACCTGCACACTATGCAGCAGAGAATGGACATACTGACACAGTAAAAGTGTTAATTGAATTTGGACTAGCTGATATCAACACTAAGGATAAAGTAAGTCACAGTAATTGCATTACAAGACATATCATTGTACCAAATTATGACCAATGAAGTAAATGAAATTACTTCATTTGGTTAATGGTTAATAAATCAGGTTAATAAATCAATAAGACACATAATTTGAAGTGTATTACTGATTTAATAATAAACCTGTACTCTACAACAACTGTTCTTTACCAGTTCTTGATTCTTTTAATATAATTTTCCAAAACATTTCAATAATAATAATGTTTAGTATTGATTAACTTAAGACAATAAGGGAACACGCAAAAAATGAGACTTTCATTATGTGACTTGTAACAAGACTAGTCTATATAATAACACAAGAACTTATAAATAATGTTCAAGCTTTTTCTCTATTAGTCATGATACTATTAATCATAGCCATTTGTCTAACCAGTAGTGTAATACTATCATGTCTGAGTCCTTACTTTGCTTGACCATTATTGCACTTCAGCTAGTAACAAAAACATTTTATACAAATTTTGGTAGAAAAGCGTTTATTACAATAACTATTCCAAATTTCTTGAAAACAATCCAAAGAGCACATATGTCACTTTATCATTTGTTACTAAGCAACAATTACTAAGTCATCATAGCAACATTTACTAAGAAAAAGATACCGAATTTAGTCATTGTAGCCCTTCTATATTCTATACAAATTTTGAGAGAAAACTGTTTATTGCCATAGCTATTCCAAATTTAACGAAAACAATGTCAAAATATACTATATCTTTAATTAATATGTATTCATCAATTTCTATAAAAGATTTAGAAATTTCAAAATCAATTGTACCAATGAAATCACAAAATAGAAGGAGTCATATAATAAGCAACAGCATATAATTTACTATTGCAACAGTATGTAATGTCACCATAGTGACAATCACTATAGCAACAGCATTAACATAACCATAGCAACTGTTACTATAGCAAATAATAGTCACAATGGTTGTCATTAATGTTTATCAAATCCCATAACTTGCTATAAAAACAACATAATGGCAAGCCCATTCTCACTAGAGTGAGTAAATAGAGACTTATTTGTCAACCATAGTGAATGCATATCAAAGTCACAGTTTACTTCCAGTAAGAATTCTAAGCAGTATGTTCCCATTGTTCTTATTAGCAACAAAATATATATACTACAATATCATTGTACCAAATTATGACCAATGAATTAATTAAAATTACTTCATTTGAGGTTAATAAATCAATAAGACACATGTTTTGATGCGTATTGCTGATTACTGAAACCTGTACTCTAGAGCAACTGTTCTTTACCAGCTCATGATTATTTTAATATGTTTTTACCAAACATTTCAATAATAATAATACTAATGTGTATTATTGATGAATTTAATTAGCAAATGTGCTAAAATTGTACCATTATGCCTTATGTTAACAACAAAAACATTTTATAATCAATTTAGCAGAAACTGTTTATTGCCATAACTATTCCAAGTTTCTTAGAAACAATGCCAAAAGTTTCTAGATGTTTAATTGTATGTATTCATCAATCACCATGAAAATTTTGCAAAAGTTTCTCTAACCAAATGTACCCATTAAATAATAAAGTCCTAGGAATCATGTCATCATAGAATAAAGCAACAGCACATAATTTATTATAGCAACAGCACATATGTCTTCATAGCAACAGTTACTAAGCAAATGAAAGTTTGTCACCATAATATGAATTACTCAGTAACAGCAAATATGTCTCCATAGCAACTGTTGCTATACCAATAACATATGAGTATAAACGACTAGAGTATAACAAGAATAAACAATGTCATAGTTACCATAGCAACATTGCTATACCAATTAGGTATGCATCTATCATGATAGCAATGATCTCCATGGTAACAGTTGTTATAACATCATTACCATAGCAACAACAAATAGATATAGTACTATATTAATGTTACTTATAACACTGACAATTGATCATCAAATTGTTGTTTTAAGATGAAAATTATAGCATTATGCTTTCATATGTTTACAAACTTTGTCAAAAGTTATAAAATATGTAATTAATGACCATTATTTAATTTCTATTCATAATTGGCAATTTTTGCCAAAAAATGATTTACTATCAAAAGTATAACATATGGTTACTGTGACCTTTTTATACATATTTTGGCACAAAACAATTTATTGCCATAATTATTCAAGTTTTGTTGAAAACAATGCTAAAACATACCATCTCTTTAATTCATAATTATATATTCATCAATCTCTATGAAAGATTTATAAATTTCAAAAACAATTGTACCAATGAAAACACAAAATATAAGGAGTCATACAATAAGCAACAGCATATATTTCACTATATCCATGGTATGTAATGTCACCATAGCAATAATCACTATAGCAACAGCATTTATTTCACCATAGCAATGGTACTATAGTGTCACTGTGTTTGTTATTAATGACTATCAAATCCCACATAAAAATAACACAGTGAGAAGCCTATTCTAGCTATATAGAGTAAAGAAAGCCTTTTTGTCAACCATAGTGAATACATAAATACAAATAGAAATAGACATGCACTGTTGGTACAAGCAAGTAACATATTAAAGTAAAGATTTTCAGCACTATGTTCTCAATGTTCTTATTAGCAATGAGATGTATGTATAACATTATTTATTTTTCACATTACTTTATTATAGTAATACAAATACAACATATTGTACACACAGTTGACTGTGAACCCACAAGCATTGTGAACTGTTGTAAAATATAAATATATCACTGTTGATTGAGGGTATACTCATACAACAAAGTACATGTACATATAATGTTCCAAAGATATTCTTATATCATTTGTACCTGTTGATCCCATAACCTGCTGTAAAAATAACACAAAGATGAGAATGTTTCATTATAGGGAGTGGCAAAATACTTCTTGTCAACCATATTGATTATAAAATACAATACAAATACGTATACACTGTGTGGTACAAACAAGTGACATAAAATCATACTTTACTTGCAATAACAAGTGTCAGTGCTATTACTTAGACATTTAAAAGGTATTTCGTTGTCATAGTTACATTTGCTCCTATGATGATCTTGAAAGATTGATTCAGGCCATTTAATGAGACAGTTACATACCACTGATGTCTATCTCTGCTAGTCACTGCTATTTCAGATTTTACTGTTCCTAGAAAAGTTTTTTTTCAACTTTTCCAACTCTTTTGTGTCAATGACACTTAACCTCATAATGTCCCCATCTATAACACTTTTATAAATACTTAGCAATGTGAACTGTTGTATAATATAAATATATCATTATTGACTGTGAGCGTATTCATACAAAGAAGGTACACGTACATATGATGTTCATAAGATATTTTTTTTGTCATCTGTACCTTGTAAGGTTGTGATTATTGTCTACTACATGAGCAGCTTGTTTGCTTGGAGGATCAGGTTTCTTTTCTTGAAACTTCATTTAAGTAGTGTACATTTATATAATATATTATTATTATTAATGTCAACCATTTGTTGAAGTACCATGTTATGGTTTGTTCATTATTGCTGATATTTACAATAACATTGATAGTGTTTGTTTTGTTTATAAGATGATTATGATGAATAATAACAAACTATTACAATTAAAATATGTTCACATAGTTCACTATTACAAGCATAGCATTGTGAAACAAAAATCATGACAATCACTAGATTCATTAATCATATAATGATGCTTAAATTGGTAAGTGGCTGTACATTTGACCTCTTTGTGTACCATCAAGTTAATGTATTACAAAATTGTATGTGTACTCATCAGTAGTAGACTGAGTATCATTTCTTGAGTACTGTAAATAATGTTTGTCAATACAACATAACGTTGTACCTTGTAATGTCTTACAAGTATTGTTGTTGTTACCATGGTGATAAATACAGGAGTTAAAAATTGGTGATAATAAGTTTTGAAAGATGGTTAATCATTTGCTGGATATTTGCCATATATCTACCATAAGTATTTATATCAATAATTAATTCAATATTAATATTGGTTCTTTATTATGAATTAATAGTAATAATAATCTTAATATTACTGATAGCAATAATGAAATAAAATCTGTACCTTTCTTGCATACTTTGTTATTCTTCATTGACTACTGAGATGAAAAATCTCCAAATATGTATCTGATAACTTTTATTATACAATTATTACATCATCAGTGCTTTAGATACATATTTAATTGAAAAAATGGTTGTCTATGTTACATTTCAAAGTATAATAAGAAAATTGAGTAATCCTTAAAAATTGCCACTTCCATCATTTATTCCTTGAATATATCTGATCAAATCTTTAATTTGGTTTCTTCACTTTGTTGGTTACTAGGAAGTGAATGTATAAACATATGTTGATTTGTACTTTATGCATATCAAAGTTATCACACTGGGGACTGCTTTAGACATGAAAACCTATTCAAACTTCCTATTAGACAAATTTTCTGGCTTTAGATGATGTCTGCTATAAATGTCAATACATTCACTACAAGTAGTGTTCTCTAGTGTTGTATTACTTTAAGTATACTAAAACTAAAATACATTTAGTTAGGAGGTTATTTTGATTTTATTTAACTAACTATAATGAACTAAAATGAAATCTTCTCAAAACTAACTGTAACTAACTAAAACAGTTTGTACTTCTTTAATAACTTTTTATAACTAACTAAAATATTTTCATGACTGAACTTACTAAAATAACTAAAATAACTCATTTTCTAAGACCTTAGAAGTGTTTAGCACATTTCCTTAAAAGTTAGTGATGCAGAACTATCTTATCTATAGACTGTACCATAATACTATGTACTGTAGTGTAATTGTTCTGTATAGATCATTTGGTGTGTATAGATTGCAGCTGCATGTTTTGACATTGCCATTCATTTCAATATGATCCACTAAATTTCTGGGTTGAAAATGAACTTTCATTTCATTTGCCCACAATATTTTTGGAATTCTGATGTCTTTTATGCCTGTTGAACGTCTATTTTCAAGGCAGGATATTATGTCCAGGGTAGACGAAATTGACTTAGTGGATCAAGTTGGGAAAATTAAGTGTTTCTTAAAACAAATAAACAATATGTTTCCTAATATTACATTCTGAACTGTACAATGATTATTACCTAAATAGAATAGATTATGCAGAAAAACTAATAAAAACTAAAACTACAAGCCAATAAATATAACTATAAAACTAAACTAAAACTAGATGTGCAATAAACAACAACTATAACTAACTAAAATATTTTACTTGGACTAAAAAACTAACTATAACTTAACTAAAACTAAATTTCATAACTAAAACAACACTAGTGTTGTCCCAAGATTAAGAATGATTATTTTAGGTGATATATGGAATATATTCAGAGCTGATTGATTCACATAACGTTAATTTCATGTTCTGTTTCACTATGAACACTGTTTGTGTGGACAATTAGGATTAAAAGAAAAAAGAAGATAGAACCACATATTCACTAGATATTCCTCCAGATAATTATTCCTTTTAAGTCAAAATTTACACACAATGTCAGAACTAGTTTCCTTGAAGTGATCCTTTTGTGCAGCTGTTCCATATATATTGGTAATTTTTTCACTCTTCCTACATTTCATTTAAGTGAGGTCCTTGATAAAGGTGTGTTACAGTATCATCACAAGGACAATGGTTATATGTGGTAATGTAGACATCTGTAGCTGAAGATAGGTTTTCTTTGATTTGCTAGTAGCCACTTAAAGACTTCTTTAGCCACCAACTTTGCAAGTTATGATGTTTGGTACATTTTCATATTTTTTGTCACTTAGTTTATGATAAATATCACTTTATATCACTCTCCATTGAACTTTTCCATGTTAATATATCTAATGCCACAAAAATGTTTATACTCTTCGAGGAAGTTTTAGCAAGATACAGCAAAAACTTCTGTATAAGAACTGTCTTTATTAAATGTTCTGTTAGAGGCTATTTCCAAGCTCTGCAAATCACTACTTAAACTGTTAAAATGCTCAAAATTAAAACAAATATTGCTGATGTAAAAGAATAATCATATTGGTATAAAATTAATCATTGCAAATATTGTAGTTATATAGTTATCATAGTTTAAACAAATTATAAAATTAAGAAATAACATTGTGTCTTATCTAAATGACGATGCTGTTGACTACATGATTGTTGTTCTCATAACACAAAAACAAATATGTAAAATTGACGTTCATGTTCATTGACATGTGACTCTGATAAGAAAATAGATTGAGCTAATTTGTGTTATTAATATTTTCAGTTTTAATATCTTAATGTCTTTCTCACCATCTTGTTAATCTTGTATCCATGAGATATTAACAATGATATAATTATAAATACAATATAATAACAAATTATTTTGCTCCATGTTCTCATCTAGACCTATGTGTTATGTGTTTACTTCTTTCTCTAGTATGGCAATACTCTATTGCATTCTGCTTGCTCATGTGGTAGTAAGGACACAATACAATACCTGCTAAATGATGTGAAGTTAAATCCACTGGCTGTAAACAATGGTCAACAAATGCCATTAGAACTTATTTCACCAAATCTCAAAGACAGATTCCAATTACTAAAATTGTTTCAACCATTTCTTCAACATAATATAAAGTATCCAGTAGATTCGTATGCCAAACTATTGCTTTGTGGAAAAACAAATGCTGGTAAAAGTTCTTTAGCTGCTGTTATATCTTATCGTGCTGAAAAATTTTTTGGAATTGATCCAGAAAAGTGTGTTGAAGGTGTTGTATTACAAACCACTGGAATTGACTATCGCAACATTTGTAGTTGGGAAATAGGAAACGTTGTAATTTTCGATTTTGCCGGACACACAGAATATTACAGTAGCCATGCTGCAGTATTGGAAACTCTTTTGTTGAGGTCACCAGCTGTCTTTGTAATTGTAACTAATCTTACTGATGAGAAAGAGATAATAAAGAGGGACCTGTACTTCTGGTTTAATTTTATTGAAAATGTTAGCACTAATTTACTTAACCCCAGTCAAGTTATTATTGTTGGAAGCCATATTGATCTTTTGCCACATGAAAATGATTATGATTCTTTTATTAATGAAATTGCAAGTAGTGCCATTCGTGATCAAAATTATACTGGTTTCCTGGCAATGGACTGTCATAGACCAGGAGGTAAAGGTGTTGAAGCATTTATGGCTAAACTAAAGAAGAGCTGTGAAGCTGTTATTGACAGAGAAGATAAAATAAGCTACCATTGTCATTGTCTACATGCTTTCCTTCAACAGCTTCAACTTGTTGCTATTAGTTTAGATGACCTCTGCTCAAGAATTAAGAATATGAATGAGCCATGTCTTTTGTCAGACCGATCAACTGTGTTGAAGTTCTTGACCATTCTTGGAGAAAAGGGTCTTGTATTATTTTTAGGAGATTGGTTAATTATCGACCAAAAAGCTCTGTTAACTGAGGTAAATGGTATTATTTTTAATGAAAGCATTGATCGTGTATGTAAACCAGTTACCAGTAACACTGGTATCATGCTAGTGTCCGCATTAGCTAAATTATTTCCAAACCACAATACAAAAATGCTAATTTGTTTCTTAATAAGTCTACAATTCTGTCACCAAGTCAATTCTCGTTCTGTTAATAACATCGCAAACAATATACCATCTGAAGAACCTGTAAATGAAGATACCAAATATTTATTTTTTCCTGCACTTATAAATGAAGAGAGGCCCTCACCACTCTTTAATACGACAGATGGATTTGGTTGGTGTCTATGGTGTCCAGATCCTCAACAATTTCTACCTATACGATTCCTTCATACACTACTTCACCTCTTGGCCTATACTCGTTGTCTTCCTCCTGACAACACTGGTATTATCAAAACCAACATTGTAGTCGAGGAACTCTATCGTGATTGTACTATGTGGAAAAATGGCATATATTGGAAAGATGAGAATGATATTGAAGTGATGGTGGAGGTTACTGAACACAACAGATGTGTTACAATTCTTGTTTCTCACAGTACCTCTTTGAAAAGTTATGAAATCCGTACATCTCTCATTAAAGAAGTACTTAGTCTTAAGAACAAGATATGTTCATGTGAAGTGCAGCAGTTTGTTATTCCTCCTGGTAATGTCAATGATGTTATTGATAAGGAGCAGAGACACCGTATACTCTATTCCCTCAGAAAAGTAGCCCTTGCAGTTATTATCAAATGTCCTATTGGTGATGCAAACAATAAAACTGCTAAAAGAGTTGATGTCAGATCTGTTGTGGGTAAGAAAGAACCGTACCTCTGCATTGCCCCTATTGTCATTGAGGCTCTTTTCACAGACAACAACAACGACATACTATTACCACAACACTACGTCCAACATATAAAGGAAGCATGTAGGGAGATAATGCCACTCTCATTTCGGACTCATCTGTCAGTGAGGAAGCATCTTAATCAATTTAGCATTTTTACTGGCCGTAATCCTTTGGTAAGTTAACAATTTAATAATTTTTAATTGTTTTGATTTTGTACATAGACTATATCATCTCGACCTATTAGAGAGGAAGAGATACAATGTCTACCTGAAGATGATGTTAATATTACAAAGAAAGGTAGGTTATCATGTATGTTTTGCTTAACATTTACTTATTAATGTTTGTAGAATCTAGTATTACTTTTTGTTGAGATCAAACTTCCTTTATTCTCTTTTGTATTTTCTAATATCCTTTACTTTTACTTTTTTTTGTCATATTATGTAGGCACTTCTGAGTCATCAGAAATATTTCTGGATAATTTTGCTGATATTTGTGATGCCATTGAAGTTAAACCTCTTCCCATTGTTAACAGGCTCCTTACTGCTAGATTGATATCATCAAATTTTAAAGATGATGTACAAAATATGAGTGGTGAAAATTATGACAAAGCAGACAAAGTAGTTAATGAACTACAACAACATGTTAAGGAAAAAGGAATTGATTTTTTAAAGGCTGTCTGTGATTTTCTTCTGAGCCAAAACCATACACTAAAAGATATTGGCATAAGAATGAAAAGTCAACTAGAAAGTGAGACATTTTATAATACAATATTATAATTATATTACAAAATTAATATTTGTATAAATGAATCTTTAATTATGTTATAACTGAGTAATCTACTGTATACAATAAATGTATTTATTTTTATGTATTATAGGCTAAATCCACCTACCTAGTATCTTGTCCTCTACATGCTTCAAAGTGAAAGTGTTATCAAAGCCAATAACATAAATTTACACCACTTACCACATGACAGCATGTGTCAACTCACAAATAACTAATTACAAGATGCCTTAGCCACATTAAGGAGAAAGTGTGTGCAAATCCCATTCTATAGTATTAGAAAGACTAGCTTGTGATCATATTTGAAAGTTTAACAATTATGTATGTGATTAAATTGCTAGGGATGTAATTTTAAAAAAATTATATGGTCATTGTCAACATAATTGCTAGAATAAATATTTGTGTGAATTGTGTCAGTGTAAAACCATACAACATGCAGGTATGGGCACAAACAGCTTGCAGGCATGGGGAGTCTATATTTTTTTAGCCAAATGGTTTATAATAGCAAATTCTTTATGGTATATTTTTGCTTTCAGCATGTAGCTATCTTGTATGCTATAGAGATTATTTTGTAATTGTGATATGAAAAATCACAAAATGTGATAATATGTATAAGCAGTTAGTTTGCATGCATGTGAAGTGCCTCTGATCATCTTTGTTTGGCTGAGTATATGATTCACACAATTATCAAACACTCAAATAACAACAGTAGTCATTGCAGACAAGATCCTTAACTTCAACAACTCAAATTACAGCGTAAGGCTTGGAGATAGGGCTTTCTAGTAAATGTGGTGATGGATAACTCTAACTTAATGTTGATTTACCTTCTGTCTGAATTCTTTTTGATGCCATAGTACATGTGTGTACTTTGTATGTTCACGGGTGTTATAATGATATATAAGATAAATCTATTGCTTACTTAATAAATTTGACTTAAAGTATTCTTAAAGTATACTTAGCTATCTTGGTAAATTGATTATAGTTTGTAAATAATTGGAAGCTAGTGACTAAATTTAAAGATTGTTAATCCATTACGCCATAGCCTATCTATTATTATTACACATGTCTATTTAAATCCAAATGTACAAACTGTTTGACTTGTTAAGTCATCTATACATGTGTTAATATCAATAATTTGATTACACTTATTAAAATAGTTTAACAAAGAAAAAATCATTTTCTTAAATCAATTTTAAATTGTATATTCCCATTTCATTTCATTTGAAGGAGGTGTAATTGTATCTACTTTACCAGATGATCTCTTGGATCAACAACCTACAATTAAAGAAGTGACTAGCTATGCTAGAACTGCAGACTATAATCTGTTGGGTGTTCAACTAGAACTGGACAGTGTGGCACTAGGTGGATGTCATGACTGTACACGTATGTATCAGTTATGGATTGAGGAAAAAGCAAGAGAAGCAACAAGGAGGAATTTATTAGTTGCTTTACGAGCTATTAGACAGAATAATGTAGCAAGAAAGTATGAAGATTATTTGGAAACAATAGTAAGTTACATTGTCTACATGTTAATGTAAACAATAAGAATAGCCTCATATTATTAATTACATGACAAATGTCTTTACTTTCTATGTACTCCAGGCTTAGTTTCACCTACTTAGTCTTCAGTCCTTTTAATTCTTGCTCCTTTTAATATTTGCTTTTTATATTTGCTGCTTTTGATTATTCAGTATTATTATATATGTACTTTTTTAAAAGAAATTTTACTGCTTTTTATCATTTGCTACTTCCTACTTTTTTATTGCTTGATATATTTTCTTAGTATATTAGGTAAGTCAATGTATATATTTAAAACTAGAGAATCTAAACCTTTCATTATTTTATGTTGTGGCTGCTGTTATTTAGAAGTTTTTATTGTTAGAATACATGACTAATTAATATCTATTACATCAATAATATAAAATTTTAAATATTCGACACTTACATATAACTATAATATTTCATGACACAGTATACAATATCATTCAGTTATTGTTGTTAACAGCAATGAGTAGTGTCTTTATTGATTTGTAAATTGATTAGCGAGATGTTTGAAGGCAGGGTTCAACTAATTGGTTAAGTTTATCTTGTATACTGTGAAAGTTGTAAGACTGAACTTGATAAGTCTGGTGATATTAGTTAATATTGCCATGTGCATTATGCCTACTTTCAAAAACTAAATAATAGCTATTAGCCTTAATGAAACCTAATAGGTCTTGGTGATCCATCCCTTCCTTAAGATGAAGCAGTTTTGTCTGATTATTTGAAAATTCTCAGTGACAAAGGTCTTTTTTTTCTGAGAAATAAAATAGTGTCTAATAGTTGGATTGTAGTCAACAAATGTAGTTTTACAAAAGTTCTTTCCAACATATGATACAAGAATGCTTGATTATTTGATAAGCATGGAATTTTGTCATGTTATCAATTCAGACACAATGAATACTATTACTACCAATGTCTTCATCAGATTGTGTTCCTAATGTTGGCGATGTTTTACAAAGTGAATAGGTACGAAACAATAATACCCTGGTTGTTCAAATTCTGGAGACCATATTTGAACTGGCTTGCCAACTTTATTAATTTCTGAGTGAGGACGATACCATGAACATACAGCTATTGGTATTTCAGTGATGTTCTTCTCAAAAGAAAAAGTAACTAAAGCAAAATAGTGAATTATAATTGGACGTAAACCTCCACAAGTTCGCAAAAAATCTTCGTTCAATGTAGTAGGAAGTGAGCCAAAAACCGTTTCATCCCAAAGTGCAAGAGCAATAATAAATGGAATGGAACTCTTCCCAGTTGCACAAAACTGTTTTCCATTAAGATGCATTGACTTGTACTTCTTATGAATTGAGTTAGGATGAGGGATGTTCAAAGAATGAGGATATATTTTGAGTATGAAGTTTCTAAATATACTCTAAATGTTTGGAAGTGAAAACTCCATGAACATACGATTCTGGAAATATGTAATTTCCTTGAAAGGAATGCTTAGAAAGAATTCTGCACAAGAGTTTCTGCACAAGACCCTACTTCTACCTGATTCAGTCTTTGCACTAAGTTGGAGAGTTCATTTGAGAAAAGTTGTGGTAGGTTTAGTGAAATGACAGAACTGTCATTAAGAAATCGTCGCATTAACTGCACTTCTATGTTTTTGTTATTATTTGGTTGTTTTTCAAATATGCCATTATAGCTTTCAAAAGAAAATAGCCAAAACCCATGGACAGGGCTGTAATTCATAAGAACATCTTTGAAATGGCAATCCATATGCATGTTTGGTGTTATACTTGAAGCTCCATATAACTGTTCAACTCTTTGTGAAAATCTTAACAAAAGTATATCAACTAAGTGGACATCATTTTGAGAAATGATAGGTTTACAAAGAATACAGCAAGCTAAAACAAAATGTCACCAGCATTCCAGGTGTTCAGTTGGAAGAATCCCAAACAAAGTTGGAATAGAGTAGATAAATACCCAGTTTTTAAAGTGGTCAGCAGTAAAACCAGCAAATCCACTGCCTATTTTATGTGGAATTCTACCAATATCTGATGGTACATTCTTGGTATCAACCAGGTTTTGAATTTCTAGCAATTGACATTTTAATAACAACTCATGGTCTTGCCAAACTTCTAACATTTTCTTTGCAGTACCAAGGAAGAGATTATGCATTGGGTCAATGATGTGCATTGTGATAGGGTTGAAATAGGGAAGTTGGAGAAGAGAAGAATATCGACATCCAAGAGAAGACTCTAACTCCCGTCTATTCTGCTTGGTGTCTGCTTGCGAAATTTGCTTGATACGTTGTCGATGATCATCAATTGTTCGTTTAGACCATAATGACTGATCAAAACCAGAATAATCTCTAGCACCAACATCACCAGGAAATTTTTTGTAGCATTTTGAACACCCAATCCTTGCTGAATAAGATAAGAACCCACATAGTTTTCTAACTGCTGGTAGATCACAAGCGACACACAACAGTAAACATCTAATAACTACTTCCTGAGTGCTTAAATTTACTGACATAGGCAAGCCATCTTGAAAGAGAAATAATTCTTGGACACTGATTGTTATGTGATAGTAATACATCCTTGCTATTGTCTTTGCAAAAGTGTTCTGTGTATGGTATATAATGTATTACCAAGATGGTATGATGTGAATGAATGTGAATTAAATGATTTCTAAATAATGGATCTTCCTCACTCATTTACATAACAATAGGAGTAAATGTATTGATGACATTTATCAATGGGCTGTTGTAAAGTGGTGTTATCTATATGCACCAATTATTGTGTGCTAGTAATATCACACAATAGAGGTGTTGGAAATTCTTGTGTCATATTATAAACATTGTTAATAGTAATCCAATTACCTAAAGTATTGTCAAACTACTATTTCAGGAAGGATTAACACATTTGAACATATAACATACTTTATTTTCCTTATAAAAATAATGACTGGAATAAAATAGATAAAACTTTTTAAGATCAATTTTAATTATGATTGTAGAACATATTAATTTAAAAAAATGTTATTTGGTATATCGATAGAGAATATTCATACCATCCATTCGCTGTGTTTACTACTGAAAACTCAAAACAGATGTTTAGCAAAGAAAAATGAAAAAAACAACATCAATACTAAAGTTAGTCTCGTACCCAGACCTACTAGCAATAGGTCTAGTGACACGAGTTGTAAGGAATGTGGCGAGAGTGTTGGTATGCAATTAGAGGTAGTGCGAAATATGAATACTATTAAATTGAAGTAGACAAGAAGATATGCAAATATTGTCTTCAAAATCGATGAAGTTGCCAAAGAATTTGGATTTACTCTCAAAGAGAAACAAAAAGAAGTAATTAGTGCATTTGTTTCTGGGAATGATATTTTCTGTTGTCTTCCAACGGGATATGGGAAGGCACTATGCTATTCCATTCCCCAAAGGTTTATGATCTTATTCGTAATTTTAATTATCAATTGTATTATGTGTATCACCACTAGTTGCATTAATGATGGATCAGAAAAAAAATTATTGAGATTGGCATTTCTGCTGAGTTTATATCTGAAACACACTGTGATATTGAAAGAGTTTGTGGCATCAAGGAAGGTACCAGCCAGTTAATTTTTATTAGTCCAGAGTCATTACTAAATAACAGGCAATGGAGAAATGCACTACTAAGTCGAGTTTTCACAAATAATCTTGTTTGTATTGCTATTGATGAAGCACATTGTGTTCCAAAATGGTAAGTAATATTGTAACAAATTAACATGAGAATTATTGGTGTTAATTCTTTAGGGGAAACACTTTTAGAGAGACATATTGTAGAGTTGAGGAAATAAGAAGCCTTGTTCCACCAACTGTATATGTCATGGCTTTGACTGCAACTGCTTCAAAGAATACATGTGATAAAGTCTATTGAATGCCAGTACTTGTATACATCCCCCCAATTAAGAAAAATGTTTTATATATTGTTAAAAATAAAATTGCAATGGAGGAATTGGTAGAAAATTTATCAAGTGGTTTATTTGAGTATCAAGAAAACTTCCCAAAAATGATTGTATTTTGCCGTTGCTTTGAAGAATGCTCTGAATTTTATTCAATGTTTAAGCATCACCTAGGAGACAACTTCACTCACCCTGTTGGAGCACCTTCAATTCTTTCTAAATATCAAATTGTTGATATGTACACAAGTTGTACCAAGAGGAAGTCAAAGAGAACATTGTTAAATCATTCTGTTTATCCACTTGTCATCTCAGAATTGTCATTGCTACAATTGCTTTTAGTATGGGTCTAGACGTATCTGATATTCGACAAATAATACATTGGCCATCAGATGATTTTCAAGAATATATTCAAGAGACTGGAAGAGCCGGATGGGATGGTGATTTATGCTGTGCTTTATTATATCATACAACCAGAGACTATAGAGTCATCAGCAAGGATAATTCGTACTCACGAATTGTATTTCGAGTGCAGTCACAGAGTAACAAGAAAAAACACATGTATTGACAGAATAGACAATGAATAGAGCAAGGCTATTTTTAATTAAAATAACTATACATAATAACAGCAGGTATACAAAATCATTCAAAATTTTTAAAAGAATATAGTTAGAGAATTAAGTTACTCAAGCTTTTTTGCAGCCAAAAAGACACTTGCTTTATAATCAGAGACTTGTTCTTGTTCGTTTTTTGAAGCAGAATTTAACCTCTAATCCTGCTTCCTTTAATGCCTCCAGTACCTCATCCAATTTGATAAAGAGACATTTCCATTTCACTTCACCTACTATATAATAGGTTTGGTCTACCACTACATGCATCAGAAGAAAGCCTTTTGGTTTCAGCATTGCAACAAGCTTTTTCACTGCGATTTGTATTGATCATACAAGGAACATGCTGCTTCAAGACAAAGACTGGTCCATACAATATTAAATTTGCTTTCACAAGCACCCAATGGATGGTCTTGAGTAATAATATCACCACTAGGGATGATATTTAATTGGCTATGTAGCAATTCTTCTCTTTTTTTTAAGGCATCCTCTCCTTCTATTTGTTCAAGATTGTTGACAACATATTGAAAGAAAGGACTCCAATCATGTGCACCATCTCCCATGTCTTTCCGCAGCATGGACCTCTTTGTGTTCCTCTTCTGTGTAAGCAGCAAAAGTAATTTCTTCAACAAAAGGGACAACACTAATTATGTAACAAATGACAGGACCTCCTCTATATTCCAGCAATGAAGCTGTGCTCTCGTCCCACTCATTCTGGTATTTTATAAAGAATTCATAAAGGCAATCTAGTACGTACTTTGGAAGTGAGTCTTCGTATTCACTTCCAGTTATAGTGGAGTAGAACAGTTGCACATATGTTTTGGAGTCAAAATCACTAACATAGTCTTTGCCGTCTCTCGGAGTAGTGATAATTTTTGATGAAGAAGGAACAATTGTTGATGTTCTTACGTACGTTGAACACAGTGCGTCCCGACGCACAAACGTGACGTTCGCAACGTGTCTTGACGTTCTAAGCAATGCTTCCAGCCAATCAAATTTCAATAACCACGTGTTTTGACAACTTATTGAAACTGCTTGTGGCAAGTATCTAGAAAAGCTACAAAGATGCAAGAGCAAGATAAAACACATGGAAGGAAGTGGCATGCCAGGTAACTTAAACACACAGAAAACAGAAATAATATGGAGCTGTTGAGTAAATATAGGAGGGACTCATATTGTTCTTCTACGTTTTTATGGCCTTCTTCATCGTCTGTAAAAAAAAGCAAGCTACACTTCACTCTCCATTTTGCACTAATAGAGTTTGTAGTTATTCAAAAAATAGTTCAAGATGTTAGTTTATTTTTGTACATGTCCTTTATTTTGTTGAGTTTTAGGGTAATGATATTGTTCGGAGATTAGAGGATGGCAAAAAGAAAATTTTAGTTGCTAATGTGTTACATTAAGGGAATTATAAATTAATAGTATGTCTAGCATGTTCCTGTTTGGTAAATGTGATCTATGCTTGTTATGTTCTGATCTCTCCCTCTTAAGTCGTGGGGATCAATAAACTGTTCATTTTAAAAGATGCTATTAAGCCGATAGCTCAGAAACTATGTGTTATTTGGTTGGTCAAGACAAGCTTAACTTAACACTAGTACAATTAAAATTAGTTGAACATTATCTATGTACTCTTAACAGAAGGAATTTAATCTAGCAAGAACTTTATAGATGCTTCAAAATGACTATCAGGTAATTGCAGGAAACTGCCAAAAACAATAGAAAAGTTTATAATTTTTTGTTTCTCATCTTAAACTCCTCAGTTGAATTTGCAAAGTAAGTTAATATTGTATGAATAAAGATTGATGTAACTATGGAGACTAATGTTAATACTTGATTTATTGACATAGGGAGTCAATTTGGATTCAATTCATTTCATTTGTAATGAAAAGAAGTACATTACCTTCCAACAAGCTCTTATATGTATCAACGACTCAGAAGTCCACCCACTTCTCCAGTCAGCATATTTGGACTTTGTTATTTCAGCTTATGTTGACCTTAAATGTTAAAGAGAGTGGCACAGATATTGACAATGTTTGGCACTGTTATGTAAGTTGTATGAGGGTGACAAATGTGACTGTTGTGAAGACGAAATATTATAAAAGAAAAGTACCTATTAATAATTATTAATATGTTGTAGTAATTGATAGTCTGTGACGTGAGATGTGACTTTAGGGTATATATAACAGCATTTTTACATTTTAACAATATTGGAATGACATCACTTCAAATCCAATGAATGCTATTAGAGATGTATATGCTGCTATTCGGAGCCTATTCCTAATGGACAAGAAATTAGAGAATTACAACACTGCATCAGGACATTTCTCAGTATAAACAAGGTATAGAAATGATGTTTATTATTATATTCGTTATATCTTGATTTGTTAATTGTCATTATTATATTATTAATCAACTTTCGTTAGTTGGTGTATGCTAAAGAAGAGATTGAAGGAAAAGTTGAACTGATAGCTCAGATATTGTCAGTAATGGAACTACTAGTATTGTATTGATTCTACAGGCAAGAGTCTGAAATTAATGAAATTATTGTAGTTTTGACTGATATTATCAATGGAATGCATGATCAATCTCACTCTGGTAAGAATTATATATATCATCCAAATTTATTAAATTCTCTCTCTCTCTCTTTAGGTGATAATTCTTATAAGGTTGTCAAATATGAACAAAAGAATCATTTCAAAGCAACAGAAACAACTAAAAAGATATTTCAAGTCAAAAACAGGTAACATACCAACCTATATATTGTATGTTATATTTCAATTTCTTTTCATTGCAGAGCTGTTTGTGCTCTTCATGTATTTTTCAAACTGTTAACTTATAAAACTCTGTGGGTATGTAATAGAGGAAGGTTTAGATGATTGGGAATGGAAATGTATGCATCATCAAATCTTCATTGTATCCTGTTTTCCTGTCTTTTAGAAATTTATATATGATTTCAAATGTCTCAAATCTAAAGTATCATCTGATGATCCATACACTCCTGTTATTGAAGCATTAAAAGTATTGATGACTGAGGACTATCATTTGTCTTACCAGGACCCTGGGTTAATAGATGAATGTGATATATTGATAAAATAGATGAATGGATGGATTGATAAATGGATGGATAGTTGAATTTTAGGTTCTCTTTCTGTTTAATGAAACTGTTTGCAGGATTGTGAAAATTGCTCATGATCACCTTCATCACTTCTTTCTGAGAATACCTACAAATGTTTTGATATGAACATAAGTGAAGGTCAACAACTCATCAAAATCCTCATTGACTTATTGAATTGTGAAGATGATGAACTAAGACTAAGCAGTAAACTATTATTATATGATATATACCAGGAGGAGAACATCATCTTTTGTGATGCTCAAATCTCTTACATTGTAACACCTCCTTAAAAGCAAGTCTTTGATAATATATTTAAAAAGGGTTCATTTTCTGATGAAAAGAAGTTGTTACTTCATATGTTACAAGGAAAAGCTGTTACAGGTCTTATATTATTTACTGTTTGAGTTATGATTGTCTCATTCTTTGTTGTTTTAATATCTAGGTGATATTAATGAGAATGTTACAACATTTTTAAATGGTGTTGCTAACATCTGTATTATTGATGATCATGAAACTCAACCACAAGCTTGTAATCAAGGCATTGTTTTTAGTACTGGTATGAAGTTACTTGTTCAACCTTTATGTAGTGAATTACCCTCCCTTTTTCCTCCTCTCTCTCTCTCTCTCTCTCTCTCTCTCTAGGTGTTTTAATGTCATATTGATATATGTTCTACAGTTCTGTTCTGGTAATAATGAAGAACAAGAGGAACTATTAGTATTAGCTTGTCATACTCTACAAAGAATTGCTTGACAAAACAAACAAGTAAATGCTGTCATTCTGTTTATAATTGTGCATGAATTGAATTTTTTATAGGTCCAAATTAAAATTTTTGCTAACTTTGTTAATTTTCTTGATGTTAAGATTGCTGTGTCAGCAGTGGCTCGTGCTTTAACTGAAGTAAATTTAAAATTAGTCTATTTATTAATGGTTCACCCTCACTGCATAAGTTTACTTGTTTTTTGATTGCTTTTTTATAAAGAGTTTGATGTTAGTTGTCACTCATCTTTATTTCAGACTGTTTTTAACAATGAAATATTGAGTCATAATATTTCTGATACATACATCAGACAAGTATTTACATTGACCAGTACAGGCTCTACTTCAGAATATTGTGAATTCTTCACTACACTTGAAGCTGTGATGAAGGTAGTAATACATTATATCATTATTAATCATTAGTACTTCATTATTACATCATAGCCTCACAAATCATCTCGCCATGTATCCATAATACTAAAGAACTACCAGGAACTAATTGCACAGTTGTTTGCTGAAGGCAGACATGAATATTTTGGTCAAATTATGTTGTCTGACAGTCATCAACAACAATTGAAGTTATTAATAGATGTAAGTAGTAGTACATATGTACTGTCTATATGTCTCTGATCTGCCTATATGTTTTTTATCTGCATGTGTCTTTGTCTGTCTGTGTACATGTTTTTGTCTGTCTATGTCTCTTTGTCTATCTGTACATACCTTTTGCCTGTCTTTATATCTCATTGTCTGTGTGCATATGTCTTTGACCATGTTTCTTTGTCAGTCTGTATGTCTATTGTCTGTCTGTGGACTGTTTGTCTGTCTGCCAAGTTATTATATCTGTCTATATGTTTATACATTTTTGAATAAACACTTCATTTAGTTTGAGTCATGTTTTAATATTAGGCTAATGATGATGATCATCATCTGTTGCAGTTACTTGCTCTCACAGATTTGTTGTCTGCATCATCTGAAGGACAATGTAAGATATGTTGTAAATGTCTGTCAAACTATCTACACTGTTGATGAAGTAGTGAGGTATGTATTAATATCCTCTTTATTTAGTCAAAAATTCATGTATTCATCCCACCTATTTATTCATTCATTTATTTTTCTTTCTATTTATTCAATAGTATTATTAGCAGTAAAGAGATTCCAATCGAGAGAAAAAAGCCATTTGCTTGTCTTCTTAAACTTGTCTTACCTCAATACAGAGAGAGACTCACTTATATCTATTGTTGTCTTATCAAAAAATGAGTAAGAAAAAGATCATTTAAACATATTTTGAACAAGCTATATTTAGATCATTTTGGAGTCATTTGGAACAATGTTCTATTTTGATGGCTTCTTTGCATGAGGGTTTATCTCATGGTGATATTGATATAGAGGATGTAAAACTTAAACTGAGAGTTTTATTCTCACAACATCTAAGTCTTACCGTAAGTATGACTATTACACAATAACCTCACTCTCTCTATCTTTCTTTCTTCTCATTTAGTAAGTTTTGGGAGGAAATAACAAGTCTCTCTCTCTTTCTTTCTTCTCATTTAGTAAGTTTTGGGAAGAAATAACAAGAGATTTAGATACAATGTTGAAGATTCCATCCCTATTGCTATATTTAGTTGGTCTTGTACCATTAGTCACATCATTCTGTATTCAATTGTTTGCTCACAATAGCTCTACACTAACTAGTAAAGTCTATTCCCATTTACTAACACCTAAAGTACTGGATGTCTTAAAATCAGTTGGAAATGTAGTAATTGTGAGTGTGACAAATGAAGTCTAAAACCATGTCACTATAACAATGTAGAATTTGATAAAAAGGCATACAGGTATGCTATTGACAACAAGGAACAAACTCATCATTAGACTTTCTGCTTTGATAGCTTGGCCTTTATAATACCTTGTGAAGATGGTGTTGCTATAAAAGAGGTACTGAGTGGAGTGAAAGTTAAGGAGGGAGGGAGCAGATTAACACTCAACAAAGCACGTCCATTTAAAATTGTGTCTAATTAAGCCATCTGTCATTTCTCACTTCAACTGTAGGCAAGAATGTTAGGTAAAAAATCATTCACTAGTCCTGCTGTGGAGGAGTATGAAGAAAAATCAGAACAGGAAAGATTGATGAATTTGAAACATTTGTTTGCAATTACAAGACTACATATGAAGGAAAAACATCAACAGTAAGAAAGGACATCTGTGAATAAATGAGTGATTTTTGTAGATGAAAGAAGAGAGGAAGAGGGGAAGAGAGAAGAGAGATAGAGAGACAAGGTGGGAGGGATAGAGTCTAAAATGCAATAGGAGAATGAAATATTGCAGTAGTAGATGTTTTTGGACAATAGTTAAACAAGTCATTGTAATTTCAATATTTTCTACTTATTTATAATGTAGTTAATGATAACAAAAATTACCATCTTGTACTAGTTTCAATGCACTAGTTAAATTGTTTACAGATGATGTAGTTCACACTGCTGATGAGTTAATATTAATGTTTTTTATGAAATACATTACTATGATAATTCTATAGGTAACTTACTTGTCATTTATCAAAAATTAATGGTCTACTGGAATTACTTGAGTATATTTATCCACTCATATGTCCTATTATTTGTCAATTCATTTACCCACTCACTTAGTCCATCAAACTAGTATCCATTCATTTGTCTGTCCATGTCTTTCTGTTTCGATCCATTCTGCAGCATTCTTTATCAGCAATCACATCAACCTTTCACTTTTAAAGAGAGTGCTAATCTTGACAATGTCTTACTGACTACACAACACGTTTTATCTGGTGTAGTTACAACATAATAATCCAGCAATGTTTGAAGAGTGAGTATTGTTAACTGCCACATATGATTAAACAACTATATTCTATTCAGACAGTATAAAAACAAAGTTAAACCTCTCCAAGAAGCACTAGTTCAAAGAAATCACATGAGAAGGTGGATATGTCACCATTGACAGTTTTTATCATCAATTGTTTCATTCTTCCATCTCTTTATCAGTCCATCCATCAATATTTCCTATAATCCATCAATCTATCTATTCATCCATCCATTTATTGCTCATTAATATTCATCAGAAAATATAATAATCATTGATGTTATTAATAGTATCCTGTTCACATACATATCACTTTCTATCATTATATCTTTTACAGGTCATGTTGTATTTGGTACATCCTAAAGATGTAATAGCTGTCCAAGTTTTAATTTCATTTGAGTTCTACCTTATTTTGTATATGATTTTGTTAAGAATGAAATTGGTAAAGACATTTAGAGAAATTTATTTTTATGAATTTTCTCATAAGTCAACTGACAAAACATTGCAACACTAAATTCTTTATAAGAATTAATGAACTATTAGAGAGTGTTATATCAAGTATTGGACAACCTTTATCAAGGTATGGATAAAATGTCTAGATAGATATATAGACTGATAGATAGATGGATGAATAGATAGATGAATGGATGGACAAATGGATAGATAAGATAGATGGAGACAGTTGGACAAACAGATATACTATGTATCAAATCTTTATTGAAATTTCCAGGAAGTCATCAGCACATCCAGAGAGACACTTCCTTTTCCTTCTCCTCCGGCTTCACTCACTCAACTAATGATAGATGAGGTATACACATAATGTTAATTATAATTACAAAAATTACTATACACTTTAGTGATTAATGTTTATTGTTTTTTTGGTTTGTTTGTTTAGACTTTCTTCTCAGAGTCAGCACAACATGACCAGGTAAGAGTGAGTGCAGACATTTATTTTATAGACACATATTATTGTTATTTGGTATTTATCATATTTAATGACAAACACATTAGACATTTGATTGTCATAGCTACAATTATGTTCTGAACAAATGGTCCCTTTACAACAGATTGAATTGAACAGAAAGAATTTATCTTTGATTAATAAATAAATTGACTTACAGTGATGTGTGTTAGAATTCATTAATTTTATATCAATATTGTTTGATATTTGTTCCATTATAGGATGATAAGTTGTTTATAATAATTTATAATTATATTTAAAGGAACAGTATATGATTGTTAATGGACACAATCTACTTCATCTGACAGGAGTAGTGGATAGTTTAGGTCCTCTTTCTTTTTGAAGAAGGGAATGAAGACTTATTACAATATTTTCAAGACTCATAATCAATGGAAAAACAAGTATTCTTGTATAATGATAGGTTGTCAGGTAATGCTCTCATGTACTCTTTCAGTCTTCAACAGCAGACAGTGTGGAAGTATCTCTGAAAAATGTGTGTTAATAATCTACAAGTAGAGCTTAATATTGTGTTTGACAGCAGGTTATTAAAAACAATTAAAGCTGACAAATTCAGCATTTTTTGTTCAAAGACAAATTTTAAAATTATATTATAATGAGTATTATATAGGAACTCAGTTATTGACTTGTAAACCACATGTTGATTGTATGATGTTGAACAAGAGCTATGAATGATTGATTATCTATGTTGTAGGACAACATTGCTATATACATGGATAGTTATTAAAATGTATATTATGGACAACTTTAAACCTTAACTTACCATCAATAACTCTTTCTTCCTAATATTCAGGGTAAAGACACTACACTCACTGTCTAACGTGCATTCTTAGTCTTTTCTTGACTATATATCAGCAGATGTTAAACACCCCACCATCCACTGTTTAGTGACTGTTTGAAGAGAAATTTTCTGTATAGTCTACATGTACAACAGAATAGTAGAACTCAATATCAACATTGTAGCACTGTTATGTTTAGTTGTGACTTATGTTATATTTGGTATCTAAGAGGCTCTAACTCTTATAATTAAATATAAAAATTAAGTCAAATGTACATGTACATCGTTCCATGTACTTCAGGAAACAAAGTATCAATATCAGTAAATTTACCAAATGTCATTAATTACAATCCTGGTTATTACACTACTCCATACCTGTTCTATATGGTATTCTCATAATGAATACTATCAACATCATCTATGTACTTAGTAGAAGGAATTAATCTTTTATCAAAGAAGAAAGCGACTTATAATAAAGTGTCTTAGAGTTGTAAATTTTACATCATTATTGTTTGATATTAAATTTGTTCTATTAATAAATGATAAGTTGATGACAATAATTTATAATTAGTTTATTATATTTAAAGGAACAGTATATGATCATTAATGGACATAATCTACTTCATCTGACAGGAGTGGTGGATAATTTAGGACCTCTTTCCTTTTGAAGCAGTGAATGAAGACTTACTACAATATTATCATGGATCATAATCAATGGGAAAACAAGTATTATTGTATTAAAGTACCAATTAAATTAATATTATCATAATTATAGGTTGTCAGGTAATGCTCTCATGTACTCTTTCAGTCTTCCACAGCAGACAGTAACTCTGTGGAAGTGTCTCTGAGAAATGTGTGTTATAATCTACAAGTAGAGCTTAATATTGTGTTTGACAGCAGGTTATTTTAAAATTATATTATAATAAGTATTATTTATTGACTTGTAAACCACATGTTGATTGTATGATGTTGAAGAAGAGCTATGAATGATTGATTATCTATGATATAGGACAACATTACTATATACATGGATAGTTATTAAAATGTCTATTACAGACAACTTCAAACATTAACTTATCAGGAATAACTCTAATATTCAGAGTAAGACATCACACTAACTTTTACAGTTGCTATGAAAACACTCCTATGCATAGAATAGTTATAAAAATGACTATTACAGACAATTTCAAACCTTAAGTTACCAGCAATAACACTTTCTTTCTAATATTCAGGGTAAATTGTGTATAATTAAGCCATCTGTAATTTCTCACTTCAACTGTAGGCAAGAATGTTAGGTAAAAAATCCTTCACTAGTCCTGCTGTGAACTAGTATGAAGAAAAATTAGAACAGGAAAGATTGATGAATTTGAAAATTTTGTTTGCAATTACAAGACTACATATGAAGGAAAAACATCAACAGTAAGAAAGGACATCAGTGAGTAAATGAGTGATTTTTGTAGATGAAAGAAGAGAGGGAGAGGGAAAGAGAGAAGAGGGATAGAGAGACGAGGTGGGAGGGATAGAGTCTAAAATGCAATAGGAGAAAGAAAAGTAGTAGTAGTAGATGTTTTTGGACAATAGTTAAACAAGTCATTGTAATTTTAATATTTTCTATTTATTTATAATGTAGTTAATGATAACAAAAATTATCATCTGGTATTAGTTTCAATGCACTAGTTAAATTGTTTACAGATGATGTAGTTCACACTGCTGATGAGTTAATATTAATGTTTTTCATAAAATACATTACTATGATAATTCTATAGGTAACTTACTTGTCATTTAGCTAAAATTAATGGACTACTGGAATTACTTGAGTATATTTATCCACTCATATGTCCTATTATTTGTCAATTCATTTACCCACTCACTTAGTCCATCAAAACTAGTATCCATCCATTTGTCTGTCCATGCCTCTCTGTTCCCTCCATTCTGCAGCATTCTTTATCAGCAATCACATCAACCTTTCACTTGTGAAGAGAAAACTAATCTTGACAATGTCTTACTGACTACACTACAAGTTTTATCTGGTGTGGTTCTTCAAAATATTGAGAGCATTGATTTAAAATTACGACGTGATAATCCAGCAATGTTTGAAGAGTGAGTATTGTTAACTGCCACATTTGATTAAACAACTATATTCTATTCAGACAGTATAAAAACAATCCAAGAAGTACTAGTTCAAAAGAAATCACATGAGAAGGTGGATATGTCACCATTGACAGTTTTTACCATCCATTGTTTCATTCTTCCATCTCTTTATCAGTCCATCCATCAATATTTCCAATAATCCATCAATCTATCTATTCATCCATCAGTTTATTACTTATTAATATTAATCAGAAAATATAATACTCATTGATGTTATTAATAGTATCCTGTTCATATACATATCACTTTCTATTTTATATCTTTACAGGTCATGTTGTATTTGGTACATCCTAAAGATGTAATAGCTGTCCAAGTTTTAATTTCCTTTGAGTTCTACTTTATTTTGGATATGATTTTGTTAAGAATGAAATTGGTAAAAACATTTAGAGAAATTTATTTTTATGAATTTTCTCATAAGTCAACTGACAAAACATTGCAACACTAAATTCTTTATAAGAATTAATGAACTATTAGAGAGTGTTATATCAAGTATTGGACAACCTTTATCAAGGTATGGATAAAATGTCTAGATAGATATATGGATTGATAGATAGATGGATGAATAGATAGATGAATGAATGGAAAAAAGGATAGATAGATGGAGACAGTTGGACAAACAGATGTACTATGTATCAAATCTTTATTGAAATTTCCAGGAAGTCATCAGCACATCCAGAGAGACACTTCCTCTTCCTTCTCCTCCTGCTTCACTCACTCAACTAATGATAGATGAGATATACACATAATGTTAATTATAATTACAAAAATTACTATACACTTTAGTGATTAATGTTTATTGTTTTTTTGGTTTGTTTTTTTAGACTTTCTTCTCAGAGTCAGCACAACATGACCAGGTAAGAGTGAGTGCAGACATTTATTTTATAGACACATATTATTGTTATTTGGTAGTTATCATATTTAATGACAAACACATTAGACATTTGATTGTCATAGCTACAATTATGTTCTGAACAAATGGTCCCTTTACAACAGATTGAATTGAACAGAAAGTATCTTTTATTAATAAATAAATTGACTTAAAGTGATGTGTGTTAGAATTCATTAATTTTATATCATTATTGTTTGATATTTGTTCCATTAATGGATGATAAGTTGATTATAATAATTTATAATTATATTTAAAGGAACAGTATATGATCGTTAATGGACACAATCTACTTCATCTGACAGGAGTAGTGGATAGTTTAGGTCCTCTTTCTTTTTGAAGACTTATTACAATATTTTCATGACTCATAATCAATGGAAAAACAAGTATTCTTGTATAATGATAGGTTGTCAGGTAATGCTCTCATGTACTCTTTCAGTCTTCAACAGCAGACAGTGTGGAAGTATCTCTGAGAAATATATGTTAATAATCTACAAGTAGAGCTTAATATTGTGTTTGACAGCAGGTTATCAAAAACAATTAAAACTGACAAATTCATCATTTTTTGTTCAAAGACAAATTTTAAAATTATATTATAATGAGTATTATATAGGAACTCAGTTATTGACTTGTAAACCACATGTTGATTGTATGATGTTGAACAAGAGCTATGAATGATTGATTATCTATGATATAGGATAACATTACTATATACATGGATAGTTATTAAAATGTATATTATGGACAACTTTAAACCTTAACTTACCATCAATAACTCTTTCTTCTTAATATTCAGGATAAAGACACCACACCTAATTTTACGGTTGCCACAACAACACTCCTATGCATAGACGTTAGAAAAATGACTATTACAGATAATTTCAAACCTTAACTTACCAGCAATAACTCTTTCTTCCTAATATTCAGGGTAAATTCACCACAACCAATTTTACGGTTCCCATGACAACACTCCTATCCATAGAATAGTTATAAAAATGACTATTACAGACAACTTCAAACCTTAACTTCTTTCTTCCTAATATTCAGGGTAAAGACACCACACCCAATTTTACGGTTGCAATGACAACACTCCTATCCATAGAATAGTTATAAAAATGACTATTACAGACAATTTCAAACCTTAACTTACCAGCAATAACTCTTTGTTCCTAATATACAGGGTAAAGACATCAGACCCAATTTTACGGTTGCCATGACAACACTCCTATCCATAGAATAGTTATAAAAATGACTATTACAGACAATTTCAAACCTTAACTTACCAGCAATAACTCTTTGTTCCTAATATACAGGGTAAAGACATCACACCCAATTTTACGGTTGCCACGACAACACTCCTATGCATAGAATAGTTATAAAAATGACTATTACAGATAATTTCAAACCTTAACTTACCAGCAATAACTCTTTCTTCCTAATATTCAGGGTAAAGACACCACAACCAATTTTACGGTTCCCATGACAACACTCCTATCCATAGAATAGTTATAAAAATGACTATTACAGACAACTTCAAACCTTAACTTCTTTCTTCCTAATATTCAGGGTAAAGACACCACACCCAATTTTACGGTTGCAATGACAACACTCCTATCCATAGAATAGTTATAAAAATGACTATTACAGACAATTTCAAACCTTAACTTACCAGCAATAACTCTTTGTTCCTAATATACAGGGTAAAGACATCACACCCAATTTTACGGTTGCCACGACAACACTCCTATGCATAGAATAGTTATAAAAATGACTATTACAGACAATTTCAAACCTTAACTTACCAGCAATAACTCTTTCTTCCTAATATTCAGGGTAAAGACACCACAACCAATTTTACGGTTCCCATGACAACACTCCTATCCATAGAATAGTTATAAAAATGACTATTACAGACAACTTCAAACCTTAACTTCTTTCTTCCTAATATTCAGGGTAAAGACACCACACCCAATTTTATGGTTGCCATGACAACACTCCTATCCATAGAATAGTTATAAAAATGACTATTACAGACAATTTCAAACCTTAACTTACCAGCAATAACTCTTTGTTCCTAATATACAGGGTAAAGACACTACACTCAATTTTATGGTTGCCACGACAACACTCCTAATAGTTATAAAAATGACTATTACAGACAACTTTAATCCTTAAGTTACCAGCATTCAGCAATAACTCTTTCTTCTTAATATTCAGGATAAAGACACCACACCTATTTTACGGTTGCCACAACAACACTCCTATGCATAGACGTTAGAAAAATGACTATTACAGATAATTTCAAACCTTAACTTACCAGCAATAACTCTTTCTTCCTAATATTCAGGGTAAATTCACCACAACCAATTTTACGGTTCCCATGACAACACTCCTATCCATAGAATAGTTATAAAAATGACTATTACAGACAACTTCAAACATTAACTTCTTTCTTCCTAATATTCAGGGTAAAGACACTACACCCAATTTTACGGCTGCAATGACAACACTCCTATCCATAGAATAGTTATAAAAATGACTATTACAGACAATTTCAAACCTTAACTTACCAGCAATAACTCTTTGTTCCTAATATACAGGGTAAAGACATCAGACCCAATTTTATGGTTGCCACGACAACACTCCTATCCATAGAATAGTTATAAAAATGACTATTACAGACAATTTCAAAACTTAACTTACCAGCAATAACTTTCTTCCTAATATACAGGGTAAAGACATCACACCCAATTTTACGGTTGCCACGACAACACTCCTATCCATAGAATAGTTATAAAAATGACTATTACAGATAATTTCAAACCTTAACTTACCAGCAATAACTCTTTCTTCCTAATATTCAGGGTAAAGACACCACAACCAATTTTACGGTTCCCATGACAACACTCCTATCCATAGAATAGTTATAAAAATGACTATTACAGACAACTTCAAACCTTAACTTCTTTCTTCCTAATATTCAGGGTAAAGACACCACACCCAATTTCACGGTTGCCATGACAACACTCCTATCCGTAGAATAGTTATAAAAATGACTATTACAGACAATTTCAAACCTTAACTTACCAGCAATAACTCTTTGTTCCTAATATACAGGGTAAAGACACTACACTCAATTTTATGGTTGCCACGACAACACTCCTAATAGTTATAAAAATGACTATTACAGACAACTTTAATCCTTAAGTTACCAGCATTCGGTAATAACTCTTTCTTCTTAATATTCAGGATAAAGACACCACACCTAATTTTACGGTTGCCACAACAACACTCCTATGCATAGACGTTAGAAAAATGACTATTACAGATAATTTCAAACCTTAACTTACCAGCAATAACTCTTTCTTCCTAATATTCAGGGTAAATTCACCACAACCAATTTTACGGTTCCCATGACAACACTCCTATCCATAGAATAGTTATAAAAATGACTATTACAGACAACTTCAAACCTTAACTTCTTTCTTCCTAATATTCAGGGTAAAGATACCACACCCAATTTTACGGTTGCAATGACAACACTCCTATCCATAGAATAGTTATAAAAATGACTATTACAGACAATTTCAAACCTTAACTTACCAGCAATAACTCTTTCTTCCAAATATACAGGGTAAAGACACCAAACAATTTTACGGTTGCCATGACAACACTCCTATCCATAGAATAGTTATAAAAATGACTATTACAGACAATTTCAAACCTTAACTTACTAGCAATAACCTTTTCTTCCTAATATTCAGGGTAAAGACACCACACCCAATTTTATGGTTCCCATGACAACACTCCTATCCATAGAACAGTTATAAAAATGACTATTACAGACAATTTTAAACCTTAACTTACCAGCAATAACTCTTTGTTCCTAATATAAAGGGTAAAGACATCAGACCCAATTTTACGGTTGCCACGACAACACTCCTATCCATAGAATAGTTATAAAAATGACTATTACAGATAATTTCAAACCTTAACTTACCAGCAATAACTCTTTCTTCCTAATATTCAGGGTAAAGACACCACAACAAATTTTACGGCTCCCATGACAACACTCCTATCCATAGAATAGTTATAAAAATGACTATTACAGACAATTTCAAACCTTAACTTACCAGCAATAACTCTTTGTTCCTAATATACAGGGTAAAGACACTACACTCAATTTTATGGTTGCCACGACAACACTCCTAATAGTTATAAAAATGACTATTACAGACAACTTTAATCCTTAAGTTACCAGCATTCAGCAATAACTCTTTCTTCTTAATATTCAGGATAAAGACACCACACCTATTTTACGGTTGCCACAACAACACTCCTATGCATAGACGTTAGAAAAATGACTATTACAGATAATTTCAAACCTTAACTTACCAGCAATAACTCTTTCTTCCTAATATTCAGGGTAAATTCACCACAACCAATTTTACGGTTCCCATGACAACACTCCTATCCATAGAATAGTTATAAAAATGACTATTACAGACAACTTCAAACCTTAACTTCTTTCTTCCTAATATTCAGGGTAAAGACACTACACCTAATTTTACGGTTGCAATGACAACACTCCTATCCATAGAATAGTTATAAAAATGACTATTACAGACAATTTCAAACCTTAACTTACCAGCAATAACTCTTTGTTCCTAATATACAGGGTAAAGACATCACACCCAATTTTACGGTTGCCACGACAACACTCCTATCCATAGAATAGTTATAAAAATGACTATTACAGACAATTTCAAACCTTAACTTCTTTCTTCCTAATATTCAGGGTAAAGACACTACACCCAATTTTATGGTTGCCATGACAACACTCCTATCCATAGAATAGTTATAAAAATGACTATTACAGACAATTTCAAACCTTAACTTACCAGCAATAACTCTTTGTTCCTAATATACAGGGTAAAGACACTACACTCAATTTTATGGTTGCCACGACAACACTCCTAATAGTTATAAAAATGACTATTACAGACAACTTTAATCCTTAAGTTACCAGCATTCAGCAATAACTCTTTCTTCTTAATATTCAGGATAAAGATACCACACCTATTTTACGGTTGCCACAACAATACTCCTATGCATAGACGTTAGAAAAATGACTATTACAGATAATTTCAAACCTTAACTTACCAGCAATAACTCTTTCTTCCTAATATTCAGGGTAAATTCACCACAACCAATTTTACGGTTCCCATGACAACACTCCTATCCATAGAATAGTTATAAAAATGACTATTACAGACAACTTCAAACCTTAACTTCTTTCTTCCTAATATTCAGGGTAAAGACACTACACCCAATTTTACGGTTGCAATGACAACACTCCTATCCATAGAATAGTTATAAAAATGACTATTACAGACAATTTCAAACCTTAACTTACCAGCAATAACTCTTTGTTCCTAATATACAGGGTAAAGACATCACACCCAATTTTACGGTTGCCACGACAACACTCCTATCCATAGAATAGTTATAAAAATGACTATTACAGACAATTTCAAAACTTAACTTACCAGCAATAACTTTCTTCCTAATATTCAGGGTAAAGACATCACACCCAATTTTACGGTTGCCACGACAACACTCCTATCCATAGAATAGTTATAAAAATGACTATTACAGACAACTTCAAACCTTAACTTCTTTCTTCCTAATATTCAGGGTAAAGACACCACACCCAATTTCACGGTTGCCATGACAACATTCCTATCCGTAGAATAGTTATAAAAATGACTATTACAGACAATTTCAAACCTTAACTTACCAGCAATAACTCTTTGTTCCTAATATACAGGGTAAAGACACTACACTCAATTTTATGGTTGCCACGACAACACTCCTAATAGTTATAAAAATGACTATTACAGACAACTTTAATCCTTAAGTTACCAGCATTCGGTAATAACTCTTTCTTCTTAATATTCAGGATAAAGACACCACACCTAATTTTACGGTTGCCACAACAACACTCCTATGCATAGACGTTAGAAAAATGACTATTACAGATAATTTCAAACCTTAACTTACCAGCAATAACTCTTTCTTCCTAACATACAGGGTAAAGACATCACACCCAATTTTACGGTTGCCACGACAACACTCCTATGTATAGAATAGTTATAAAAATGACTATTACAGACAATTTCAAACCTTAACTTACCAGCAATAACTCTTTCATCCTAATATTCAGGGTAAAGACACCACAACCAATTTTACGGTTCCCATGACAACACTCCTATCCATAGAATAGTTATAAAAATGACTATTACAGACAATTTCAAACCTTAACTTCTTTCTTCCTAATATTCAGGGTAAAGACACCACACCCAATTTTATGGTTGCCATGACAACACTCCTATCCATAGAATAGTTATAAAAATGACTATTACAGACAATTTCAAACCTTAACTTACCAGCAATAACTCTTTGTTCCTAATATACAGGGTAAAGACACTACACTCAATTTTATGGTTGCCACGACAACACTCCTAATAGTTATAAAAATGACTATTACAGACAACTTTAATCCTTAAGTTACCAGCATTCAGCAATAACTCTTTCTTCTTAATATTCAGGATAAAGACACCACACCTATTTTACGGTTGCCACAACAACACTCCTATGCATAGACGTTAGAAAAATGACTATTACAGATAATTTCAAACCTTAACTTACCAGCAATAACTCTTTCTTCCTAATATTCAGGGTAAATTCACCACAACCAATTTTACGGTTCCCATGACAACACTCCTATCCATAGAATAGTTATAAAAATGACTATTACAGACAACTTCAAACCTTAACTTCTTTCTTCCTAATATTCAGGGTAAAGACACTACACCTAATTTTACGGTTGCAATGACAACACTCCTATCCATAGAATAGTTATAAAAATGACTATTACAGACAATTTCAAACCTTAACTTACCAGCAATAACTCTTTGTTCCTAATATACAGGGTAAAGACATCACACCCAATTTTACGGTTGCCACGACAACACTCCTATCCATAGAATAGTTATAAAAATGACTATTACAGACAATTTCAAACCTTAACTTCTTTCTTCCTAATATTCAGGGTAAAGACACTACACCCAATTTTATGGTTGCCATGACAACACTCCTATCCATAGAATAGTTATAAAAATGACTATTACAGACAATTTCAAACCTTAACTTACCAGCAATAACTCTTTGTTCCTAATATACAGGGTAAAGACACCACAACAAATTTTACGGCTCCCATGACAACACTCCTATCCATAGAATAGTTATAAAAATGACTATTACAGACAATTTCAAACCTTAACTTACCAGCAATAACTCTTTGTTCCTAACATACAGGGTAAAGACATCACACCCAATTTTACGGTTGCCATGACAACACTCCTATGCATAGAATAGTTATAAAAATGACTATTACAGACAATTTCAAACCTTAACTTACCAGCAATAACTCTTTCATCCTAATATTCAGGGTAAAGACACCACAACCAATTTTACGGTTCCCATGACAACACTCCTATCCATAGAATAGTTATAAAAATGACTATTACAGACAACTTCAAACCTTAACTTCTTTCTTCCTAATATTCAGGGTAAAGACACTACACCCAATTTTATGGTTGCCATGACAACACTCCTATCCATAGAATAGTTATAAAAATGACTATTACAGACAATTTCAAACCTTAACTTACCAGCAATAACTCTTTGTTCCTAATATACAGGGTAAAGACACTACACTCAATTTTATGGTTGCCACGACAACACTCCTAATAGTTATAAAAATGACTATTACAGACAACTTTAATCCTTAAGTTACCAGCATTCAGCAATAACTCTTTCTTCTTAATATTCAGGATAAAGACACCACACCTATTTTACGGTTGCCACAACAACACTCCTATGCATAGACGTTAGAAAAATGACTATTACAGATAATTTCAAACCTTAACTTACCAGCAATAACTCTTTCTTCCTAATATTCAGGGTAAATTCACCACAACCAATTTTACGGTTCCCATGACAACACTCCTATCCATAGAATAGTTATAAAAATGACTATTACAGACAACTTCAAACCTTAACTTCTTTCTTCCTAATATTCAGGGTAAAGACACTACACCTAATTTTACGGTTGCAATGACAACACTCCTATCCATAGAATAGTTATAAAAATGACTATTACAGACAATTTCAAACCTTAACTTACCAGCAATAACTCTTTGTTCCTAATATACAGGGTAAAGACATCACACCCAATTTTACGGTTGCCACGACAACACTCCTATCCATAGAATAGTTATAAAAATGACTATTACAGACAATTTCAAACCTTAACTTCTTTCTTCCTAATATTCAGGGTAAAGACACTACACCCAATTTTATGGTTGCCATGACAACACTCCTATCCATAGAATAGTTATAAAAATGACTATTACAGACAATTTCAAACCTTAACTTACCAGCAATAACTCTTTGTTCCTAATATACAGGGTAAAGACACTACACTCAATTTTATGGTTGCCACGACAACACTCCTAATAGTTATAAAAATGACTATTACAGACAACTTTAATCCTTAAGTTACCAGCATTCAGCAATAACTCTTTCTTCTTAATATTCAGGATAAAGATACCACACCTATTTTACGGTTGCCACAACAATACTCCTATGCATAGACGTTAGAAAAATGACTATTACAGATAATTTCAAACCTTAACTTACCAGCAATAACTCTTTCTTCCTAATATTCAGGGTAAATTCACCACAACCAATTTTACGGTTCCCATGACAACACTCCTATCCATAGAATAGTTATAAAAATGACTATTACAGACAACTTCAAACCTTAACTTCTTTCTTCCTAATATTCAGGGTAAAGACACTACACCCAATTTTACGGTTGCAATGACAACACTCCTATCCATAGAATAGTTATAAAAATGACTATTACAGACAATTTCAAACCTTAACTTACCAGCAATAACTCTTTCTTCCTAATATACAGGGTAAAGACATCACACCCAATTTTACGGTTGCCACGACAACACTCCTATCCATAGAATAGTTATAAAAATGACTATTACAGACAATTTCAAAACTTAACTTACCAGCAATAACTTTCTTCCTAATATACAGGGTAAAGACATCACACCCAATTTTACGGTTGCCACGACAACACTCCTATCCATAGAATAGTTATAAAAATGACTATTACAGACAACTTCAAACCTTAACTTCTTTCTTCCTAATATTCAGGGTAAAGACACCACACCCAATTTCACGGTTGCCATGACAACATTCCTATCCGTAGAATAGTTATAAAAATGACTATTACAGACAATTTCAAACCTTAACTTACCAGCAATAACTCTTTGTTCCTAATATACAGGGTAAAGACACTACACTCAATTTTATGGTTGCCACGACAACACTCCTAATAGTTATAAAAATGACTATTACAGACAACTTTAATCCTTAAGTTACCAGCATTCGGTAATAACTCTTTCTTCTTAATATTCAGGATAAAGACACCACACCTAATTTTACGGTTGCCACAACAACACTCCTATGCATAGACGTTAGAAAAATGACTATTACAGATAATTTCAAACCTTAACTTACCAGCAATAACTCTTTCTTCCTAACATACAGGGTAAAGACATCACACCCAATTTTACGGTTGCCACGACAACACTCCTATGTATAGAATAGTTATAAAAATGACTATTACAGACAATTTCAAACCTTAACTTACCAGCAATAACTCTTTCATCCTAATATTCAGGGTAAAGACACCACAACCAATTTTACGGTTCCCATGACAACACTCCTATCCATAGAATAGTTATAAAAATGACTATTACAGACAATTTCAAACCTTAACTTCTTTCTTCCTAATATTCAGGGTAAAGACACCACACCCAATTTTATGGTTGCCATGACAACACTCCTATCCATAGAATAGTTATAAAAATGACTATTACAGACAATTTCAAACCTTAACTTACCAGCAATAACTCTTTGTTCCTAATATACAGGGTAAAGACACTACACTCAATTTTATGGTTGCCACGACAACACTCCTAATAGTTATAAAAATGACTATTACAGACAACTTTAATCCTTAAGTTACCAGCATTCAGCAATAACTCTTTCTTCTTAATATTCAGGATAAAGACACCACACCTATTTTACGGTTGCCACAACAACACTCCTATGCATAGACGTTAGAAAAATGACTATTACAGATAATTTCAAACCTTAACTTACCAGCAATAACTCTTTCTTCCTAATATTCAGGGTAAATTCACCACAACCAATTTTACGGTTCCCATGACAACACTCCTATCCATAGAATAGTTATAAAAATGACTATTACAGACAACTTCAAACCTTAACTTCTTTCTTCCTAATATTCAGGGTAAAGACACTACACCCAATTTTACGGTTGCAATGACAACACTCCTATCCATAGAATAGTTATAAAAATGACTATTACAGACAATTTCAAACCTTAACTTACCAGCAATAACTCTTTGTTCCTAATATACAGGGTAAAGACATCACACCCAATTTTACGGTTGCCACGACAACACTCCTATCCATAGAATAGTTATAAAAATGACTATTACAGACAATTTCAAAACTTAACTTACCAGCAATAACTTTCTTCCTAATATACAGGGTAAAGACATCACACCCAATTTTACGGTTGCCACGACAACACTCCTATCCATAGAATAGTTATAAAAATGACTATTACAGACAACTTCAAACCTTAACTTCTTTCTTCCTAATATTCAGGGTAAAGACACCACACCCAATTTCACGGTTGCCATGACAACATTCCTATCCGTAGAATAGTTATAAAAATGACTATTACAGACAATTTCAAACCTTAACTTACCAGCAATAACTCTTTGTTCCTAATATACAGGGTAAAGACACTACACTCAATTTTATGGTTGCCACGACAACACTCCTAATAGTTATAAAAATGACTATTACAGACAACTTTAATCCTTAAGTTACCAGCATTCGGTAATAACTCTTTCTTCTTAATATTCAGGATAAAGACACCACACCTAATTTTACGGTTGCCACAACAACACTCCTATGCATAGACGTTAGAAAAATGACTATTACAGATAATTTCAAACCTTAACTTACCAGCAATAACTCTTTCTTCCTAACATACAGGGTAAAGACATCACACCCAATTTTACGGTTGCCACGACAACACTCCTATGTATAGAATAGTTATAAAAATGACTATTACAGACAATTTCAAACCTTAACTTACCAGCAATAACTCTTTCATCCTAATATTCAGGGTAAAGACACCACAACCAATTTTACGGTTCCCATGACAACACTCCTATCCATAGAATAGTTATAAAAATGACTATTACAGACAATTTCAAACCTTAACTTCTTTCTTCCTAATATTCAGGGTAAAGACACCACACCCAATTTTATGGTTGCCATGACAACACTCCTATCCATAGAATAGTTATAAAAATGACTATTACAGACAATTTCAAACCTTAACTTACCAGCAATAACTCTTTGTTCCTAATATACAGGGTAAAGACACTACACTCAATTTTATGGTTGCCACGACAACACTCCTAATAGTTATAAAAATGACTATTACAGACAACTTTAATCCTTAAGTTACCAGCATTCAGCAATAACTCTTTCTTCTTAATATTCAGGATAAAGACACCACACCTATTTTACGGTTGCCACAACAACACTCCTATGCATAGACGTTAGAAAAATGACTATTACAGATAATTTCAAACCTTAACTTACCAGCAATAACTCTTTCTTCCTAATATTCAGGGTAAATTCACCACAACCAATTTTACGGTTCCCATGACAACACTCCTATCCATAGAATAGTTATAAAAATGACTATTACAGACAACTTCAAACCTTAACTTCTTTCTTCCTAATATTCAGGGTAAAGACACTACACCTAATTTTACGGTTGCAATGACAACACTCCTATCCATAGAATAGTTATAAAAATGACTATTACAGACAATTTCAAACCTTAACTTACCAGCAATAACTCTTTGTTCCTAATATACAGGGTAAAGACATCACACCCAATTTTACGGTTGCCACGACAACACTCCTATCCATAGAATAGTTATAAAAATGACTATTACAGACAATTTCAAACCTTAACTTCTTTCTTCCTAATATTCAGGGTAAAGACACTACACCCAATTTTATGGTTGCCATGACAACACTCCTATCCATAGAATAGTTATAAAAATGACTATTACAGACAATTTCAAACCTTAACTTACCAGCAATAACTCTTTGTTCCTAATATACAGGGTAAAGACACTACACTCAATTTTATGGTTGCCACGACAACACTCCTAATAGTTATAAAAATGACTATTACAGACAACTTTAATCCTTAAGTTACCAGCATTCAGCAATAACTCTTTCTTCTTAATATTCAGGATAAAGACACCACACCTATTTTACGGTTGCCACAACAACACTCCTATGCATAGACGTTAGAAAAATGACTATTACAGATAATTTCAAACCTTAACTTACCAGCAATAACTCTTTCTTCCTAATATTCAGGGTAAATTCACCACAACCAATTTTGCGGTTCCCATGACAACACTCCTATCCATAGAATAGTTATAAAAATGACTATTACAGACAACTTCAAACCTTAACTTCTTTCTTCCTAATATTCAGGGTAAAGACACTACACCCAATTTTACGGTTGCAATGACAACACTCCTATCCATAGAATAGTTATAAAAATGACTATTACAGATAATTTCAAACCTTAACTTACCAGCAATAACTCTTTCTTCCTAATATACAGGGTAAAGACATCACACCCAATTTTACGGTTGCCACGACAACACTCCTATCCATAGAATAGTTATAAAAATGACTATTACAGACAATTTCAAAACTTAACTTACCAGCAATAACTTTCTTCCTAATATACAGGGTAAAGACATCACACCCAATTTTACGGTTGCCACGACAACACTCCTATCCATAGAATAGTTATAAAAATGACTATTACAGATAATTTCAAACCTTAACTTACCAGCAATAACTCTTTCTTCCTAATATTCAGGGTAAAGACACCACAACCAATTTTACGGTTCCCATGACAACACTCCTATCCATAGAATAGTTATAAAAATGACTATTACAGACAACTTCAAACCTTAACTTCTTTCTTCCTAATATTCAGGGTAAAGACACCACACCCAATTTCACGGTTGCCATGACAACATTCCTATCCGTAGAATAGTTATAAAAATGACTATTACAGACAATTTCAAACCTTAACTTACCAGCAATAACTCTTTGTTCCTAATATACAGGGTAAAGACACTACACTCAATTTTATGGTTGCCACGACAACACTCCTAATAGTTATAAAAATGACTATTACAGACAACTTTAATCCTTAAGTTACCAGCATTCGGTAATAACTCTTTCTTCTTAATATTCAGGATAAAGACACCACACCTAATTTTACGGTTGCCACAACAACACTCCTATGCATAGACGTTAGAAAAATGACTATTACAGATAATTTCAAACCTTAACTTACCAGCAATAACTCTTTCTTCCTAATATTCAGGGTAAAGACACCACAACCAATTTTACGGTTCCCATGACAACACTCCTATCCATAGAATAGTTATAAAAATGACTATTACAGACAACTTCAAACCTTAACTTCTTTCTTCCTAATATTCAGGGTAAAGATACCACACCCAATTTTACGGTTGCAATGACAACACTCCTATCCATAGAATAGTTATAAAAATGACTATTACAGACAATTTCAAACCTTAACTTACCAGCAATAACTCTTTCTTCCAAATATACAGGGTAAAGACACCAAACAATTTTACGGTTGCCATGACAACACTCCTATCCATAGAATAGTTATAAAAATGACTATTACAGACAATTTCAAACCTTAACTTACTAGCAATAACCTTTTCTTCCTAATATTCAGGGTAAAGACACCACACCCAATTTTATGGTTCCCATGACAACACTCCTATCCATAGAACAGTTATAAAAATGACTATTACAGACAATTTTAAACCTTAACTTACCAGCAATAACTCTTTGTTCCTAATATAAAGGGTAAAGACATCAGACCCAATTTTACGGTTGCCACGACAACACTCCTATCCATAGAATAGTTATAAAAATGACTATTACAGATAATTTCAAACCTTAACTTACCAGCAATAACTCTTTCTTCCTAATATTCAGGGTAAAGACACCACAACAAATTTTACGGCTCCCATGACAACACTCCTATCCATAGAATAGTTATAAAAATGACTATTACAGACAATTTCAAACCTTAACTTCTTTCTTCCTAATATTCAGGGTAAAGACACCACACCCAATTTTATGGTTGCCATGACAACACTCCTATCCATAGAATAGTTATAAAAATGACTATTACAGACAATTTCAAACCTTAACTTACCAGCAATAACTCTTTGTTCCTAATATACAGGGTAAAGACACTACACTCAATTTTATGGTTGCCACGACAACACTCCTAATAGTTATAAAAATGACTATTACAGACAACTTTAATCCTTAAGTTACCAGCATTCAGCAATAACTCTTTCTTCTTAATATTCAGGATAAAGACACCACACCTATTTTACGGTTGCCACAACAACACTCCTATGCATAGACGTTAGAAAAATGACTATTACAGATAATTTCAAACCTTAACTTACCAGCAATAACTCTTTCTTCCTAATATTCAGGGTAAATTCACCACAACCAATTTTACGGTTCCCATGACAACACTCCTATCCATAGAATAGTTATAAAAATGACTATTACAGACAACTTCAAACCTTAACTTCTTTCTTCCTAATATTCAGGGTAAAGACACTACACCTAATTTTACGGTTGCAATGACAACACTCCTATCCATAGAATAGTTATAAAAATGACTATTACAGACAATTTCAAACCTTAACTTACCAGCAATAACTCTTTGTTCCTAATATACAGGGTAAAGACATCAGACCCAATTTTACGGTTGCCACGACAACACTCCTATCCATAGAATAGTTATAAAAATGACTATTACAGACAATTTCAAACCTTAACTTCTTTCTTCCTAATATTCAGGGTAAAGACACTACACCCAATTTTATGGTTGCCATGACAACACTCCTATCCATAGAATAGTTATAAAAATGACTATTACAGACAATTTCAAACCTTAACTTACCAGCAATAACTCTTTGTTCCTAATATACAGGGTAAAGACACTACACTCAATTTTATGGTTGCCACGACAACACTCCTAATAGTTATAAAAATGACTATTACAGACAACTTTAATCCTTAAGTTACCAGCATTCAGCAATAACTCTTTCTTCTTAATATTCAGGATAAAGACACCACACCTATTTTACGGTTGCCACAACAACACTCCTATGCATAGACGTTAGAAAAATGACTATTACAGATAATTTCAAACCTTAACTTACCAGCAATAACTCTTTCTTCCTAATATTCAGGGTAAATTCACCACAACCAATTTTGCGGTTCCCATGACAACACTCCTATCCATAGAATAGTTATAAAAATGACTATTACAGACAACTTCAAACCTTAACTTCTTTCTTCCTAATATTCAGGGTAAAGACACTACACCCAATTTTACGGTTGCAATGACAACACTCCTATCCATAGAATAGTTATAAAAATGACTATTACAGATAATTTCAAACCTTAACTTACCAGCAATAACTCTTTCTTCCTAATATACAGGGTAAAGACATCACACCCAATTTTACGGTTGCCACGACAACACTCCTATCCATAGAATAGTTATAAAAATGACTATTACAGACAATTTCAAAACTTAACTTACCAGCAATAACTTTCTTCCTAATATACAGGGTAAAGACATCACACCCAATTTTACGGTTGCCACGACAACACTCCTATCCATAGAATAGTTATAAAAATGACTATTACAGATAATTTCAAACCTTAACTTACCAGCAATAACTCTTTCTTCCTAATATTCAGGGTAAAGACACCACAACCAATTTTACGGTTCCCATGACAACACTCCTATCCATAGAATAGTTATAAAAATGACTATTACAGACAACTTCAAACCTTAACTTCTTTCTTCCTAATATTCAGGGTAAAGACACCACACCCAATTTCACGGTTGCCATGACAACATTCCTATCCGTAGAATAGTTATAAAAATGACTATTACAGACAATTTCAAACCTTAACTTACCAGCAATAACTCTTTGTTCCTAATATACAGGGTAAAGACACTACACTCAATTTTATGGTTGCCACGACAACACTCCTAATAGTTATAAAAATGACTATTACAGACAACTTTAATCCTTAAGTTACCAGCATTCGGTAATAACTCTTTCTTCTTAATATTCAGGATAAAGACACCACACCTAATTTTACGGTTGCCACAACAACACTCCTATGCATAGACGTTAGAAAAATGACTATTACAGATAATTTCAAACCTTAACTTACCAGCAATAACTCTTTCTTCCTAATATTCAGGGTAAAGACACCACAACCAATTTTACGGTTCCCATGACAACACTCCTATCCATAGAATAGTTATAAAAATGACTATTACAGACAACTTCAAACCTTAACTTCTTTCTTCCTAATATTCAGGGTAAAGATACCACACCCAATTTTACGGTTGCAATGACAACACTCCTATCCATAGAATAGTTATAAAAATGACTATTACAGACAATTTCAAACCTTAACTTACCAGCAATAACTCTTTCTTCCAAATATACAGGGTAAAGACACCAAACAATTTTACGGTTGCCATGACAACACTCCTATCCATAGAATAGTTATAAAAATGACTATTACAGACAATTTCAAACCTTAACTTACTAGCAATAACCTTTTCTTCCTAATATTCAGGGTAAAGACACCACACCCAATTTTATGGTTCCCATGACAACACTCCTATCCATAGAACAGTTATAAAAATGACTATTACAGACAATTTTAAACCTTAACTTACCAGCAATAACTCTTTGTTCCTAATATAAAGGGTAAAGACATCAGACCCAATTTTACGGTTGCCACGACAACACTCCTATCCATAGAATAGTTATAAAAATGACTATTACAGATAATTTCAAACCTTAACTTACCAGCAATAACTCTTTCTTCCTAATATTCAGGGTAAAGACACCACAACCAATTTTACGGTTCCCATGACAACACTCCTATCCATAGAATAGTTATAAAAATGACTATTACAGACAACTTCAAACCTTAACTTCTTTCTTCCTAATATTCAGGGTAAAGATACCACACCCAATTTTACGGTTGCAATGACAACACTCCTATCCATAGAATAGTTATAAAAATGACTATTACAGACAATTTCAAACCTTAACTTACCAGCAATAACTCTTTGTTCCTAATATACAGGGTAAAGACATCACACCCAATTTTACGGTCGCCACGACAACACTCCTATTCATAGAATAGTTATAAAAATGACTATTACAGACAATTTCAAACCTTAACTTACCAGCAATAACTCTTTCTTCCTAATATACAAGGTAAAGACATCACACCCAATTTTATGGTTGCCATCACAACACTCCTATCCATAGAATAGTTATAAAAATGGCTATTACAGACAATTTTAAACCTATAACTTACTAGCAATAACTCTTTCTTCCTAATATTCAGGATAAAGACACCACACCCAATTTTATGGTTGCCACGACAACACTCCTATGTATAGAATAGTTATAAAAAAGACTATTACAGACAATTTCAAACCTTAATTTACCAGCAATAACTCTTTCTTCCTAATATTCAGGGTAAAGACACCACAACCAATTTTATGGTTCCCATGACAACACTCCTATCCATAGAATAGTTATAAAAATGACTATTACAGACAACTTCAAACCTTAACTTCTTTCTTCCTAATATTCAGGGTAAAGATACCACACCCAATTTTACGGTTGTTATGACAACACTCCTATCCATAGAATAGTTATAAAAATGACTATTACAGACAATTTTAAACCTTAACTTACCAGCAATAACTCTTTGTTCCTAATATACAGGGTAAAGACATCACACCCAATTTTACGGTTGGCACGACAACATTCCTATCCATAGAATAGTCATAAAAATGACTATTACAGACAATTTCAAACCTTAACTTACCAGCAATAACTCTTTGTTCCTAATATACAGGGTAAAGACATCACACCCAATTTTACGGTTCCCACGACAACACTCCTATCCATAGAATAGTTATAAAAATGACTATTACAGATAATTTCAAACCTTAACTTACCAGCAATAACTTTCTTCCTAATATTCAGGGTAAAGACACCACAACCAATTTTACGGTTCCCATGACAACACTCCTATCCATAGAATAGTTATAAAAATGACTATTACAGACAACTTCAAACCTTAACTTCTTTCTTCCTAATATTCAGGATAAAGATACCACACCCAATTTTATGGTTGTCACGACAACACTCCTATGTATAGAATAGTTATAAAAAAGACTATTACAGACAATTTAAAACCTTAATTTACCAGCAATAACTCTTTCTTCCTAATATTCAGGGTAAAGACACCACAACCAATTTTACGGTTCCCATGACAACACTCCTATCCATAGAATAGTTATAAAAATGACTATTACAGACAATTTCAAACCTTAACTTACCAGCAATAACTCTTTGTTCCTAATATACAGGGTAAAGACATCACACCCAATTTTACGGTTCCCACGACAACACTCCTATCCATAGAATAGTTATAAAAATGACTATTACAGATAATTTCAAACCTTAACTTACCAGCAATAACTTTCTTCCTAATATTCAGGGTAAAGACACCACAACCAATTTTACGGTTCCCATGACAACACTCCTATCCATAGAATAGTTATAAAAATGACTATTACAGACAACTTCAAACCTTAACTTCTTTCTTCCTAATATTCAGGATAAAGATACCACACCCAATTTTATGGTTGTCACGACAACACTCCTATGTATAGAATAGTTATAAAAAAGACTATTACAGACAATTTAAAACCTTAATTTACCAGCAATAACTCTTTCTTCCTAATATTCAGGGTAAAGACACCACAACCAATTTTACGGTTCCCATGACAACACTCCTATCCATAGAATAGTTATAAAAATGACTATTACAGACAACTTCAAACCTTAACTTCTTTCTTCCTAATATTCAGGGTAAAGATACCACACCCAATTTTACGGTTGTTATGACAACACTCCTATCCATAAAATAGTTATAAAAATGACTATTACAGACAATTTTAAACCTATAACTTACCAGCAATAACTCTTTCTTCCAAATATACTGGGTAAAGACACCATACCCAATTTTACGGTTGCCACTACAACACTCCTATCCATAGAATAGTTATAAAAATGACTATTACAGACAATTTCAAGCCTTAACTTACCAGCAATAACTCTTTCTTCCAAATATACAGGGTAAAGACACCAAACAATTTACGGTTGCCATGACAACACTCCTATCCATAGAATAGTTATAAAAATGACTATTACAGACAATTTCAAACCTTAACTTACTAGCAATAACCTTTTCTTCCTAATATTCAGGGTAAAGATACCACACCCAATTTTATGGTTCCCATGACAACACTCCTATCCATAGAATAGTTATAAAAATGACTATTACAGACAATTTCAAACCTTAACTTACAAGCAATAACACTTTCTTCAGGGTAAAGATACCACACCAATTTTATGGTTACCACGACAACACTCCTATCCATAGAATAGTTATAAAAATGACTATTACAGAAAACTTTAAACCTATAACTTACTAGCAATAACTCTTTCTTCCTAATATACAGGGTAAAGACACCACACCAATTTTATGGTTGCCACGACAACACTCTTATCCATAGAATAGTTATAAAAATGACTATTACAGACAATTTCAAACCTTAACTTACTAGCAATAACCCTTTCTTCCTAATATTCAGGGTAAAGACACCACACCCAATTTTAAGGTTGTCACGACAACACTCCTATGCATAGAACAGTTATAAAAATGACTATTACAGACAATTTCAAATCTTAACTTACCAGCAATAACTCTTTCTTCCTAATATTTAGGATAAAGACACCACACCTAACTTTACGGTTGGCACAACAACACTCCTATGCATAGAATAGTTATAAAAATGACTATTACAGACAATTTTAAACCTATAACTTACCAGCAATAACTCTTTCTTCCAAATATACTGGGTAAAGATACCATACCCAATTTTACGGTTGCCATGACAACACACCTATGCATAGAATAGTTATAAAAATGACTATTACAGATAATTTCAAACCTTAACTTACTAGTAATAACTCTTTCTTCTTAATATTCAGGGTAAAGACACCACACCCAATTTTATGGTTACCAACAGTCCTATGCATAGAATAGTTATAAAAATGACTATTACAGACAATTTAAAACCTTAATTTACCAGCAATAACTCTTTCTTCTTAATATTCAGGGTAAAGACATCACACCCAAGTTTACTGTTGCCATGACAACACACCTATGCGTAGAATAGATATAAAAATGACTATTACAGACAATCTCAAACGTTAATTTACTAGTAATAACTCTTTTTTCTTAATATTTAGGGTAAAGACATCACCCCCATTTTATGGTTGCCACAAGAACACATCTATGCATAGAATAGCTATAAAGTTGACTATTACAGACAATTTCAAACCTTAACTTACCAGCAATAACTTTTTCTTCCTAATATTCAGGGTAAAATCACCACACACAATTTTACGGTGGCCATGACAACACACCTACAGGGTTTCATTTAAAAAAAATCGACAAGGGGGGTGGCAAAATAATACTTAGAGAAAATTTAGGGGGGCGAAGGGACTGTGCGTGAAAGTGTGCCCTCTAGGGGTGTCTTGCAGCATACCCCCTAGAAAATTTTTGAATTTTAGACACTATGAGATCACTTCTGGCACATTTTCAGACCACTTGTGGTTTTCAAATGACATGATGAGATGACCATATTTCTGGTGCTGATAAGACATTTAACACCTATAGACCTTGGTGCTGATAAGGCACTTAGGAGTAATTTAACATTCATAGACTATTACGTTTACATTCTCCTTGTGTTTAGACTAAGGTTATCTTATGCTGTATATTCCTTGCGTTGAGTTTCAGCTCTATATTCATTACATCCAATTACCCCTTAAAAAAAGGCTAACTTAATTTCCAAGGGAGGGTGAGACTCTGGCAAGGGGGGGCAAATGCCCCTCCCTCCCTCCCCCCTAAATGAAACCCTGAAATGGGACAATTGTACATTTTATTAGATGAAATAGGATTAGACAAAATGGCTATAAACTGCCACTACGCCCAATTTTACAGTTGCCACGACAACACTCGAATAGTTATAAAAATGACTATTACAGACAATTTCAAACCTTAAGTTACCAGCAATAACTCTTTCTTTCTTCCAAATATTCAGGGAAAAGATACCACACCTAATTGTATGGTTGTTTTCTATTATATTTTGTGTTACTTATTACATGTTTGAACCATATTGCTTATGTTATCAGTTTTGTGTATGTGTGTGTGTGTATATATCAGACCTCTCAACTTGAGAGAGACGACTATAGTGTGACTCATTAATGTTCATATGTATTGCTCATGAATCTCATTAATTCCGCTACATATATGCATGTCCATGTGGGTGTGTGCATACCGTGCACGCATACAGCATAATATTAACTGAAGTTGATCATTGTACATGTCTTGCATCATATCAAAATGCATCATTATCACTTATTTAAAATTAATGTCCAAAATTTAAGTACATGAATGTATAAACACTCATACATAGAATTCAAACAATGACAGTCGTCCTTGCATATACAAACATAGCACATAGTTAAGAAGACTTGTGTTATAGAGCTTAGTGGCTTTCTTAGCTTTTTCAACTAGGCTTTTGGTTGGCTCCCACAGTAACGGCGGGATCATCTATGTGCGTCTTAACGACTACAATTGATTATAACGAAGCCACGTCCCCAAGGCAGAGGTGTGGCCACAGGTTTGGGGAAAAATTTCCGTGAGAAATGAAACCATTGCCATGTGACCGTGTGATTTAGCCCCAAACCGTGTGAGTTGAGAGGTCTGATATATATATATATACATAATATTATAGACTTACTGTAGATTCTTATGAGAGTCATACTATGCTACTATGATCAATTTAATAAAGAAGTAATTGTTTAAAAACCACTTAGAGCTATATAAATTTGTCAATTCAAAATGAGATGTATCTCATTATATACATATATAACTACTTATAGACACAAATATCATACTTACACAGTTTGGAATTACCTGATATTAACTTCTCATCAATGTGACCTGCTTCATTGCTAGCGCTTTCTTCAGGTGATGATGGTGGATTTGAAATATCACGAAATTCTAACGTCTTATGTCTGCCATATCACTCAAAAGAATAATAACAATAATGATAATTAAGTCCTGTTTAATTTTAAATGTGTGAATTGACAATTGAACGTTTAGGCTTTGGTTGTGGCGTTCAAAAGAGAAACTGTGCTATCACTATGACTATGAGAGCGAAAGACGAATACATCACTACGTGCAAACTGATAATGTTCGGCTTTCTCTACCGAGGAGAAGGAATAGGATATCTTTGTTTTCTGTATCTAAAGCTATTGGTAATGCTAGTATGTTAGAAGAAACAGACTCTCAATCAGACCTCTATACTAATGGCGTTCCAAGTCATCTATCTCGGCTGCATCCTCTGACGACATAATGCAATACTGAGTGAACTCGATGTATATGCATAATGCATGAGGCAGTGTACTTTCTCCTTGTGAAAAACAACTGATCGTAGATCACCTTCATTTGAAGGTAATATATATATATATATATATTGTATTATACTTATTGTGTAATTAAAGGTGGTGAATGAGCCTTGTTCATTTTCCTAAAGTTATTAAACCAGTGAGACTGATGTAGTGATAATTATACAAAGCAAATTTTGTTGTGAAGTTCCATCAACGAATATCTAGCACAACATTGCTTACCTTCTAAATTCAACTGTTACTTGTAACACTTTACAGTTCAATAAACTTATAGTGACTACCACAATATACAGTTTGCTTTATTATGACCTTTAAGTAATTAAGGCAATTATAGTCAATTGATTCAATTTTCATTAAAATAAGATAGAATTACCACAGAAATTGCCATTATTTCAAGCTATGTGAAATTGAGAACTTTATAAATGGTTTCAAGGACAAAGGTTTAGGAAGAGACAATAGTTTCATCAGATGTTAAAGTAAGTAACTATAATAAGTTTATTTTAATTATTTTATAATTATTGTCAAAATACCACCAGAAGATTATATAAAATATTATAGATTACAAAGATTTTGAATCGACATTTGAGTATGTCATATTCTTTCATTTATGTAGCTTTGCTTAATTTCCAAGTCATTCAATGATAAAGTGGACATTCAGTTACCGCTGAAGTGAAATCCTTAGTAAATACTTTTATCACTGAAAATGAAAGGTATGTTGTTATAGTTTTCTGAACAACTGTATTATTTATATTTTAATTAATAGGAGCATATCATACATACTTTCAATGTTAAAAAATGTCTCACAAACAAAAATATAATGGAAAGTTTGCACAAAAGAATGATAGACAACAGAGAAGAAAGACTTACAAAAGTAATCTTTGATATGCTTCATAAAAACATTAATATAGACATCTATTAATATAGAACTACCTGTTTACTGGCTTCTATTAAAAGAACAGAAGAAATATTGGAAGCAGAACCTTGTTGTGGAATTGATGAGTAGAAATGAAACTGAAAATGAAGTAAATGAAGTCAATTTTTAGCTACTTAGCCTCTTCCATGGAGATCAGAAATAGTCACATGACTATCTGTAGTCTAGACAAAAGGGAATATTTGTTAAAATCTACTAGAGGAAGAAATGTGATGTTTAAAAGATGATAGCTTTGCCATTCAATTATCCATTAGAGTTGACATTGAAGTAAATAACTTAGCAACATTTGACAATTATGTTTTTTGTTTTTAAATTGATTTAACTTGTTCATTTATCAAATTTATAGCTTTTTTAACAAGCAAGTAGACAATTTCAAACCTTAACGTACCAGCAATAACACTTTCTTCCAAATATACAGGGTAAAGACATCACACCCAATTTACGGTTGCCATAACAACACTCCTATGAATAGAATAGTTAGAAAAATGACTATTACAGACAATTTCAAACCTTAACTTACCAGAAATAACACTTTCTTCCAAATATACAGGGTAAAGACACCACACCCAATTTACGGTTCCCATGACAACAATCGTATGCATAGAATAGCTATAAAAATGACTATTAAAGACAATTTTAAGCCTTAACTTACCAACAATAACACTTTCTTCCTAATATTTAGGGTAAAGACACCACACCCAATTTTATGGTTGCCATGACAACAATCCTATGCATAGGATAGTTAGAAAAATGACTATTACAGACAATTTTAAGCCTTAACTTACCAGCAATAACTCTTTCTTCCTAATATTCAGGATAAAGACATCACACCCAATTTTGTGGTTGCCACGACAAAACTCCTATGAATAGAATAGTTATAAAAATGACTATTACAGACAATTTCAAACCTTAACTTACCAGCAATAACTCTTTCTTCCTAATAATTATTAAGGATAAAGACACCACACCTAACTTTACAGTTGCCATGACAACAATCCTATGCATAGAATAGTTATAAACATGACTATTATAGACAATTTCAAAACTTAACTTACCAGCAATAACTCTTTCTTCCTAATATTCAGGGTAAAGACACCACACCCAATTTTATGGTTGGCACGACAACACTCCTATGCATAGAATAGTTATAAAAATGACTATTTCAGAGAACTTAAACCTTAACTTACAAGCAATAACTCTTTCATCCTAATATTCAGGGTAAAGACACCACACCCAATTTTATGGTTGCCATGACAACACTCCTATGCATAGAGTACTTATAAAAATGACTATTACAGACAAATTTAAACCTATAACTTACCAGCAATATCTCTTACTTCCAAATATTCAGGGTAAAGACACCACATCTAAATTTACGATTGGCATGACAACACTCCTATGCATAGAATAGCTATAAAAATCACTATTACAGACAATTTCAAACCTTAACTTACCAGTAATAACTTTTTGTTCCTAATATTCAGGGTAAGGACATCACACCCAATTTTACGGTTGCCATGACAACACTTCTATCCATAGAATAGCTATAAAAATGACCATTACATATAATTTTAAACCTTAACTTACCAGTAATAACTTTTTGTTCCTAATATTCAGGGTAAGGACATCACACCCAATTTTACGGTTGCCATGACAACACTCCTATCCATAGAATAGTTATAAAAATGACTATTAATAACAACTTTAAACCTATAACTTACCAGTAATAACTATTTCTTCCTAATATTCAGGATGAAGACACCACACCTAACTTTTTGGTTGGCATGACAACACTCCTATCCAAAGAATAGTTATAAAAATGACTATTACAGATAATTTCAAACCTTAACTTACCAGCAATAACACTTTCTTCCTAATATTCAGGGTAAAGACACCACACCCAATTTTATGGTTGCCACGACAACACTCCTATGCATAAAATAGTTATAAAAATGACTATTTCAGAGAACTTAAACCTTAACTTACAAACAATAACTCTTTCATCCTAATATTCAGGGTAAAGACACCACACCCAATTTTATGGTTGCCATGACAACACTCCTATGCATAGAGTAGTTATAAAAATGACTATTACAGACAATTTTAAAACTTAACTTACCAGCAATAACCCTTTCTTCCTAATATTCAGGGTAAAGACATCACACCCAATTTTATGGTTGCCATGACAACACTCCTATCCATTGAATAGTTATAAAAATGAATATTACAGACAATTTCAAACTTTAACTTACCAGCAATAACTTTTTGTTCCTAATATTCAGGGTAAGGACATCACACCCAATTTTACGGTTGCCATGACAACACTCCTATCCATAGAATAGCTATAAAATGACCATTACATATAATTTCAAACCTTAACTTACCAGTAATAACTTTTTGTTCCTAATATTCAGGGTAAGCACATCACACCCAATTTTACGGTTGCCATGACAACACTCCTATCCATAGAATAGCTATAAAAATGACCATTACATATAATTTCAAACCTTAACTTACCAGTAATAACTTTTTGTTCCTAATATTCAGGGTAAGGACATCACACCCAATTTTACGGTTGCCATGACAACACTCCTATCCATAGAATAGTTATAAAAATGACTATTAATAACAACTTTAAACCTATAACTTACCAGTAATAACTATTTCTTCCTAATATTCAGGATGAAGACACCACACCTAACTTTTTGGTTGGCATGACAACACTCCTATCCAAAGAATAGTTATAAAAATGACTATTACAGATAATTTCAAACCTTAACTTACCAGCAATAACACTTTCTTCCTAATATTCAGGGTAAAGACACCACACCCAATTTTATGGTTGCCACGACAACACTCCTATGCATAGAATAGTTATAAAAATGACTATTTCAGAGAACTTAAACCTTAACTTACAAGCAATAACTCTTTCATCCTAATATTCAGGGTAAAGACACCACACCCAATTTTATGGTTGCCATGACAACACTCCTATGCATAGAGTAGTTATAAAAATGACTATTACAGACAATTTTAAAACTTAACTTACCAGCAATAACCCTTTCTTCCTAATATTCAGGGTAAAGACATCACACCCAATTTTATGGTTGCCTTGACAACACTCCTATCCATTGAATAGTTATAAAAATGACTATTACAGACAATTTCAAACTTTAACTTACCAGCAATAACTTTTTGTTCCTAATATTCAGGGTCATTACATCCATTTACCCCTTTAAAAAAACGCTAACCTAATTTCCAAGGGAGGGTGAGACTCTGGCAAGGGGGGGGCAAATGCCCCTCCCTCCCTCCCCCCTGAATGAAACCCTGAAATGGGACAATTGTACATATTATTAGATGAAATGGGATTAGACGAAATGGCTATAAACTGCTACTACACCCAATTTTACGGTTGCCACGACAACACTTGAATAGTTATAAAAATGACTATTACAGACAATTTCAAACCTTAACTTAACAGCAATAACTCTCTCTTTCTCCTTAATATTCAGGGTAAAGACACTACACCCAATTTTACGGTTGTCACAACAACACTCCTATGCATAGAATAGTTATAAAAATGACTATTACAGACAATTTTAAACCTTAAGTTACCAGCAATAACTCTTTTTTTCTTCCTAATATTCAGGGTAAAGATACCACACCCTATTTTACAGTTGTTTTCTATTATATTTTGTGTTACTTATTACATGTTTGAACTATATAGCTTATGTTATCAGTTTTGTGTATATATATATACAACATATTATAGACTTACTGTAGATTCTTATGAGAGTCATACTATGCTACTATGATCCTTTTAGTAAAGAAGTAATTGCTTAAAAAGCTCTTAGAGCTATATAAATTTGTCAATTCAAAATGAGATGTATCTCATTATATGTATATATATATATATATATATATATATTTATATATATAACTACTTATAGACACAAATATTATACTTACACAGTTTGGAATTACTTGATATTATCTTCTCATCAATGTGACCTGCTTCATTGCTAGCGCTTTCTTCAGGTTATAATGGTGGATTTGAAATATCACGAAATTCTAACGTCTTATGTCTGCCATATCACTCAAAAGAACATTATTATAATAATAATAATGATAATTAAGTCCTGTTTAATTTTAAATGTGTGAATTGGCAATTGAACGTTTAGGCTTTGGTTGTGGCGTTCAAAAGAGAAACTGTGCTATCACTATGACTATGAGAGCGAAAGACGAATACATCACTACGTGCAATCTGATAATGTTCGGCTTTCTCTACCGAGAAGAAGGAATAAGGTATCTTTGTTTTCCGTATCCAAAGCTATTGGTGATGCTAGTATGTTAGAAGAAACAGATCCTCAATTAGATCTCTACACTAATGGCGTTCTAAGTCAATAGTCCGATCACGGTCGCGTCCCCTGACGACAAGACGCAATACTGAGTGAACTCGATGTATAAATAAGTTATTAAACCAGTGGAACTAATGTTGTAGTGACAATTATACAAAGCAAGTTTTGTTATGAAGTTCAATCAACGAATATCTAGCACAATATTGCTTACCTTCTCAGTTCAATTGTTACTTGTAACACTTTACAGTTCAATAAACTTATAGTGACTACCCACAATATACAGTTTGCTTTATTATGAGATTAAGTAATTGAGGTAATTATAGTCAATTTCAATATTGGAAATACAATATATCCTAACAGAAGATTTCAATTGAAATGATGACTAATCCTAACAGAATTCCTCAAATAGAATAATGATATATTATTACACAATCCTATATTGAAATAATGACATATTCAATACAATATTTATACTGGAATATTGCTGATTCCTCATAAACTGTGAGAAATCTAGAAATATCCAGTACAAAGAAAGACAAGTGGAACTATGAGATACTATAATAAGGTGCCATTAGCAAAATACTTGTCTTTCAACACAGTGCAAGATAGTAGAGATGACAATTGTATCATCTCTACATAATAACACAAGTGACACAACAAGTAAGGATATACACTAACTATCTGAATCACTTAAAATAATATCAGTGGTATATTATGGCATTCTTTGCCTGTGTTATTATGTAGGGATGATGTACTTACTATCCCTACTATCTTGGTTCCAATCTTTGTATTGGACTGATATTATCCATCTCTTCATTTTTGGAAAATGTTTTTATTTGCTTGTATATCTATGAATATACACAGCCTGGATATAATTTAATTGTATAATCAGAAAGCACTCAAAAGTCAAACATCTATCATTAGTACTAGTTAACACTATTATAATTTAAATATTAATATATTTCTGTAAAAAATTCTATTAAATTAAAATATAATATAATATAAAAAATATGGAGCTTTCTGGTACTGATATATTGTCATAGCTACAGTTATGTTCTGAACAAACGGTCCCATTACAACATCCAAAATGGTGTTTCAAATGACAGAAGTACCTTTACCTTGACCACATTCATAAATGGTCTTGTGAGTAATGTTGTTAGATTTGAGTAATTTGGTTGAGCCAAATATTGAAAGTCAATGTAACTCACTTGAGAGGACTCTCTAAAGGAGAAATGACTAAGATTCATTATACTCTTGCAAGAATGTCTGTATTACAATTAGTTATAAAAATGACTATTAATAACAACTTTAAACCTATAACTTACCAGCAATAACTCTTCCTTCCAAATATTCAGGGTAAAGACATCACACCCAATTTTACGGTTGCCATGACAGCACTCCTATGAATAGAATAGTTGTAAAAATGACTATTACAGACAATTTCAAACCTTAACTTACCAGCAATAACTCTTTCTTCCTAATATTAAGGATAAAGACACCACACCTAACTTTACAGTTGCCATGACAACAATCCTATGCATAGAATAGTTATAAACATGACTATTATAGACAATTTCAAACCTTAACTTACCAGCAATAACTCTTTCTTCCTAATATTCAGGGTAAAGACACCACATCTAAATTTACGATGGTCACGACAACACTCCTATGCATAGAATAGTTATAAAAATGACTACTACAGACAATTTCAAACCTTAACTTACCAGTAATAACTTTTTGTTCCTAATATTCAGGGTAAAGACATCACAACCAATTTTACGGTTGCCATGACAACACTCCTATCCATAGAACAGTTATAAAAATGACTATTAAAGACAATTTCAAGCCTTAACTTACCACCAATAACTCTTTCTTCTTAATATTCAGGGTAAAGACACCACACCCAATTTTATGGTTACCACGAAAACACTCCTATGCACAGAATAGTTAGAAAAATGACTATTAAAGACAATTTTAAGCCTTAACTTACCAGCAATAACACTTTCTTCCTAATATTCAGGGTAAAGACACCACACCCAATTTTAAGGTTGCCATGACACCACTCCTATCCATAGAATAATTATAGAGAAGAAAGTACAGAAACCATGAGAATAGACTGAAAATTATTAACGAAAAGCATGAAGCAGGAGATTATACATTACAAGAACTTCTTAGGGCGTATATTATAAAAATGACTATTACAGAAAATATTAAACCTACAACTTACCAGCAATAACTCTTTCTTTCAAATATTCAGGGTAAAGACATCACACCCAATTTTGTGGTTGCCACGACAACACTCCTATGAATAGAATAGTTGTAAAAATGACTATTACAGACAATTTCAAACCTTAACTTACCAGTAATAACTTTTTGTTCCTAATATTCAGGGTAAAGACATCACACCTAACTTTACAGTTGCCATGACAACAATCCTATGCATAGAATAGTTATAAACATGACTATTATAGACAATTTCAAACCTTAACTTACCAGCAATAACTCTTTCTTCCTAATATTCAGGGTAAAGACACCACATCTAAATTTACGATGGTCACGACAACACTCTTATGCATAGAATAGTTATAAAAATGACTACTACAGACAATTTCAAACCTTAACTTACCAGTAATAACTTTTTGTTCCTAATATTCAGGGTAAAGACATCACAACCAATTTTACATTTGTCATGACAACAATCGTATGCATAGAATAGTTACAAAAATGACTATGAAAGACAATTTTAAGCCTTAACTTACCAGCAATAACTCTTTCTTCCTAATATACAGGGTAAAGACACCACACCCAATTTTATGGTTGCCACAACAACACTCCTATGCATAGAATAGTTATAAAAATGACTATTAAAGACAATTTTAAGCCTTAACTTACCAGCAATAACACTTTCTTCCTAATATTCAGGGTAAAGACACCACACCCAATTTTACGGTTGCCATGACAACACTCCTATCCATAGAATAATTATAAAATGACTATTACAGAAAACTTTAAACCTATAACTTACCAGCAATAACTCTTTCTTCTAAATATTCAGGGTAAAGACAAACACACCCAATTTTACGGTTGTCATGACAACACTCCTATGCATAGAATAGTTAGAAAAATGACTATCACAGACAATTTCAAACCTTAACTTACCAGCAATAACTCTTTCTTCCTAATATTCAGGGTAAAGACACCATACCCAATTTTACGGTTGCCATGACAACAATCCTATGCATAGAATAGTTATAAAAATGACAAGAACTTAAACCTTAACTTACAAGCAATAACTCTTTCATCCTAATATTCAGGGTAAAGACACCACACCCAATTTTACGGTTGCCATGACAACACTCCTATGCATAGAATAGCTAGAAAAATGACTATTTCAGAGAACTTAAACCTTAACTTACAAGCAATAACTCTTTCATCCTAATATTCAGGGTAAAGACACCACACCCAATTTTACGGTTGCCATGACAACACTCCTATGCATAGAATAGCTAGAAAAATGACTATTTCAGAGAACTTAAACCTTAACTTACAAGCAATAACTCTTTCATCCTAATATTCAGGGTAAAGACACCACACCCAATTTTACGGTTGCCATGACAACACTCCTATGCATAGAATAGTTATAAAAATGACTATTACAGACAATTTTAAAACTTAACTTACCAGCAATAACCCTTTCTTCCTAATATTCAGGGTAAAGACACCACACCCAATTTTATGGTTGCCATGACAACACTCCTATCCATTGAATAGTTATAAAAATGAATATTACAGACAATTTCAAACCTTAACTTACCAGCAATAACTTTTTGTTCCTAATATTCAGGGTAAGACATCACACCCAATTTTACGGTTACCATGACAACACTCCTATCCATAGAATAGTTATAAAAATGACTATTAATAACAACTTTAAACCTATAACTTACCAGCAATAACTCTTCCTTCCAAATATTCAGGGTAAAGACACCACATCCAATTTTACGATTGCCATGACAACACTCCTATGCATAGAATAGTTATAAAAATGACTATTACAGACAATTTCAAACCTTAACTTACCAGCAATAACTTTTTGTTCCTAATATTCAGGGTAAAGACACTACACCCAATTTTATGGTTGCCATGACAACACTCCTATCCATTGAATAGTTATAAAAATGACTATTACAGACAATTTCAAACCTTAACTTACCAGCAATAACTCTTTCTTCTTAATATTCAGGGTAAAGACACCACACCCAATTTTATGGTTGCCACGGAAACACTCCTATGCATAAAAATGACTATTACAGACAATTGTAAACCTTAATTTACTAGTAATATCTCTTTTTTCTTAATATTCAGGGTAAAGACACCACACACAATTTTACAGTGGCTACGACAACACACCTATGCATAGAATAGTTATAAAAATGACTATTACAGACAATTTCAAACCTTAACTTACCAGCAATAACTCTTTCTTCTTAATATTCAGGGTAAAGATATCACCCCTTATTTTATGGTTGCCACGAAAACACACCTACGCATAGAATAGCTATAAAGTTGACTATTACAGACAATTTCAAACCTTAACTTACCAGCAATAACTTTTTCTTCCTAATATTCAGGGTAAAGTCACCACACACAATTTTACGGTGGCCATGACAACACACCTACAGGGTTTCATTTAGAAAAAATCAACAAGGGGGGGGGGGCAAAATAATACTTAGAGAAAATTTAGAGGGGCGAAGGGACTGTGTGTGAAAGTGTACCCTCTAGGGGTGTCTTGCAGCATACCCCCTGGAAAATTTTTGAATTTTAGACACTCTGAGATCACTTCTGGCACATTTTCAGACCATTTGTGGTTTTGAAATGACATGATGAGATGACCATATTTCTGGTGCTGATAAGACATTTAACACCTATAGACCTTGGTGCTGATAAGGCACTTAGGAGTAATTTAACATTCATAGACTATTTGGTGTACATTCTCATTGTGTTTAGCCTAAGGTTATCTTATGCTGTATATTCCTTGTGTTGAGTTTCAGCTCTATATTCATGACATCCAATTACCCCTTTAAAAAAACGCTAACCTAATTTCCAAGGGAGGGTGAGACTCTGGCAAGGGGGGGCAAATGCCCCTCCCTCCCTCCCTCCCCCTAAATGAAACCCTGAAATGGGACAATTGTACGTTTTGTTAGATGAAATGGGATTAGACGAAATGGCTATAAACTGCCACTACACCCAATTTTACGGTTGCCACGACAACACTCGAATAGTTATAAAAATGACTATTACAGACAATTTCAAACCTTAACTTAACAGCAATAACTCTCTCTTTCTCCTTAATATTCAGGGTAAAGACACCACACCCAATTTTACGGTTGTCACAACAACACTCCTATGCATAGAATAGTTATAAAAATGACTATTACAGACAATTTTAAACCTTAAGTTACCAGCAATAACTCTTTCTTTCTTCCTAATATTCAGGGTAAAGATACCACACCCAATTTTACGGTTGTTTTCTATTATATTTTGTGTTACTTATTACATGTTTGAACCATATTGCTTATGTTATCAGTTTTGTATATATATATATATATATATATATATATATATATATATATATATATATATATATATATATATATATTAATATAACATATTATAGACTTACTGTAGATTCTTATGAGAGTCATACTATGCTACTATGATCCTTTTAGTAAAGAAGTAATTGTTTAAAAAGCACTTAGAGCTATATAAAGTTGTCAATTCAAAATGAGATGTATCTCATTATATATATATACACATAGATATATACTTATAGAGAGAAATATCATACTTACACAGTTTGGAATTACTTGATATTATCTTCTCATCAATGTGACCTGCTTCATTGCTAGCGCTTTCTTCAGGTGATGATGGTGGATTTGAAATACCACGAAATTCTAACGTCTTATGTCTGCCATATCACTCAAAAGAACATTATTATAATAATAATAATGATAATTAAGTCCTGTTTAATTTTAAATGTGTGAATTGGCAATTGAACGTTTAGGCTTTGGTTGTGGCGTTCAAAAGAGAAACTGTGCTATCACTATGACTATGAGAGCGAAAGACGAATACATCACTACGTGCAATCTGATAATGTTCGGCTTTCTCTACCGAGAAGAAGGAATAAGGTATCTTTGTTTTCCGTATCCAAAGCTATTGGTGATGCTAGTATGTTAGAAGAAACAGATCCTCAATTAGATCTCTACACTAATGGCGTTCTAAGTCAATAGTCCGATCACGGTCGCGTCCCCTGACGACAAGACGCAATACTGAGTGAACTCGATGTATAAATAAGTTATTAAACCAGTGGAACTGATGTTGTAGTGACAATTATACAAAGCAAGTTTTGTTATGAAGTTCAATCAACGAATATCTAGCACAATATTGCTTACCTTCTCAGTTCAATTGTTACTTGTAACACTTTACAGTTCAATAAACTTATAGTGACTACCCACAATATACAGTTTGCTTTATTATGAGATTAAGTAATTGAGGTAATTATAGTCAATTTCAATATTGGAAATACAATATATTCTAACAGAAGATTTCAATTGAAATGATGACTAATCCTAACAGAATTCCTCAAATAGAATAATGATATATTATTACACAATCCTATATTGAAATAATGACATATTCAATACAATACTTATACTGGAATATTGCTGATTCCTCATAAACTGTGAGAAATCTAGAAATATCCAGTACAAAAAAGACATGTTGAATTATGAGATACTAATAAGCTGCCATTAGCAAAATACTTGTCTTTCAACACAGTGCAATATAGTAGAGATGACAATTGTATCATCTCTACATAATAACACAAGTGACACAACAAGTAAGGATATACACTAACTATATATCTGAATCACTTAAAATAATATCAGTGATATATTATGGTATTCTTTGCCTGTGTTATTATGTAGGGATGATGTACTTACTATCCCTACTATCTTGGTTCCAATCTTTGTATTGGACTGATATTCCTTCATTTTGGAAAATGTTTTTATTTACTTGTATATCTATGAATATACACAGCCTGGATATAATTTAATTGTATAATCAGAAAGCACTCAAAAGTCAAACATCTATAATTAGTACTAGTTAACACTATTATAATTTAAATATTAATATATTTCTGTAAAAAATTCTATTAAATTTAAATATAATATAATATAAAAAATATGGAGCTTTCTGGTACTGATATATTGTAATAGCTACAGTTATGTTCTGAACAAATAGTCCCTTTACAACATCCAAAATGGTGTTTCAAATGACAGAAGTACCTTTACCTTGACCACATTCATAAATGGTCTTGTGAGTAATGTTGTTAGATTTGAGTAATTTGGTTGAGCCAAATATTGAAAGTCACTGTAACTCACTCGAGAGGACTCTCTAAAGGAGAAATGACTAAGATTCATTATACTCTTGCAAGAATGTCTGTATTACAATTATATGTAATTTCATGAATAAATGTACCCTTGTATCAAAGCTGGTCGAATCCCAAAAAAACAAATAATGTCACTATTATCTTAAAGATAGTATGGATTATAGGGGAAAATGTCTAATAAACTGTCTAATAAAATGTATTGACATTCTTGATATGTCACTCAACTGAACTCAAAACTCATCACAATTTGTCAATTATTTCTAGTTTTTAAACATTCAAATATATTTCTTAATTCCAAACACATACACTAAGTACATGTAAGTCTATTGACTCACATAACAAACTATTAATGGAATATAATCAAATCATTGTTATGTACACAACACATACTAGATAACATTATGTCATCTATTCCAATATTACTTACAGAACACAGATACATAGATTATGTATCTATTATATACATGTGCAATTAGTAATTTAATAATTATGGCTACTTAACTTTTATATGACAATCTCAATGACCGTAGACAGTTATATTATATAGATGTCCCTATCAAGAGGAAGCAACAGATACCCTATCTTTGTTTATTACTGAAATATAATAGAGACTAGAATGTAATGATATAGACTACATATACATTGTTCATATAGAAGGTGACAATTACCTAACTAATGAAACATTACACAAAATCTTATATTTCTAACAACTAATCAATTCTACAACTAATGAACTACATGACTTGTCATTAGTTTATTATTAATAAGAGCAGATGATGTGTACTACTTTACAGTATCATATTATATATTATTCAACAATAAAGATCATGTATTGATTAAATTAACTGATTAATTTACTATTCTAGTTGTTTTATATATAGATGAAAGATTCAATTAACAAACGAACTTTATTGCATTAACTTTAAAATTGAGAAATTATATTTCATTGGACAGTATTATTTATTTTCCTATGTTTATTAAGATCAACATAATGTTTAATATTATGATAATTATAATTAGGACATAATTTATAGGGAATAGTATGATGGATTCCTGACCAGCTGTGACACATACCACAAATATTTAGTGAAATTCAGCATGCTTCTCCTCAAACTCTTCACAGTATTGCTTTGTTGTCATTCTTTAATTTTTCCTATTGTCCTTTGTCTGGGACCAACCAACATCTTCCATCAATTCTGAAATTCTCAAAAAAATCAGCACTTTGCTTAAAAGATGTGCTCTCGTAAATAGGACAGTGGTTACTTGTCTCTTTTCTCAGTTTTTAACCTTCCATCCCTCTCAATTAGTTGCTCTGTTTCTAAGTTATGTCTTCTCTTTAAAATTATTAACAACCTCCTTTATTTTCCTTCTGATATTTCATCAACCAATCTTCTCCAAGTCATGCTTCTCGTCACTTTGATCCTCTCACCTTTATCATCCCTTTATCTCACTCATCTGCTACACAAAACTAATTTGTCCCTTCTGTTCTCTCTCTGTGGAATGTCATGTCAATTATTTATGAGTCAGATTAAAAAAATGACATCATCATATAAAGGTAGTACAGACCTCATATTAAGTCAAATGTATATGTACAATTGTTCCATGTACTTCAGGAAACATAGTTTCAATATCAGTAAATTTACTACATGAGTTCATTAATTACAAGCCTGGTTATTAAATTACTCCATACCTGTTCTATATGGTATTCTCATAATGAATCTTACCAACATTACCTATGTACTCTTAACAGAAGGAATTTATCTTTTATTAATAAATAAAGTGACTTACAGTGATGTGTCTTATAGTTCATAAATGTTATATCAATATTGTTTGATATTTGTTCCATTAAGTTGATTATAATAATTTATAATTAGTTCATTATATTTAGAGGAATAGTATATGATCATTAATGGACATAATCTACTTCATATGACAGGATTAGTGGGTAATTTAGGTCCTCTTTCCTTTTGAAGCAATGAATGAAGACTTACTACAATATTATCATGGATCACAATCATTGGGAAAGTATTCTTGTAATAAAATTACAATTAAATTAATATTATCATAATCAAATACATTCCTATATTACAAAAATGACTATTACAGATAATTTCAAACTTTATATTACAAGCAATAACTGTTTCTTAACATATTCTGACATTTCTGGGAGGAGACACCACAACTACTTTTATAATTGCCACGGCAACATCCCTATGCTTAGAAGAGTCATAACAATATCTATTATAGACAACTTTACAAACCTTACCTTGTGAGCAAAACTGTTTCTTTAACATATTTCACCATTTCTGGGAGGACACACCCCACCCACTTTTGAAATTATCCTGATAACATTACTATGTACAGAATATTTATAAAACTTACTACTACAGACAACCTTAAACCTTAACTTACCAGCAATAACTATTTTTTTAACGTTTCTGACATAGCTGGCTTGAGAAACCACACCTACTTTTAATACCCACAACAACAGTTCTATATTTAAAAAATGACTATTATAGACAACTTTAAACCTTAACTTACAATAACTGTTTCTTTAACATAGTCTTCCATTTCTGGGAGGAGACACCACACCTACTTACAGAATTGCCATGACAACATTCCTCTGTATACAATAGTCAGAAAAATGACATTTACAGACAAACTTAAAAACTTAAGTTACCAGCAAAAAACATACTTAACATATCATGACATATATGGGAGGGGACACCACACCCATTTTTATAATAACCATGACTACATTCCTATACGTAGAAGAGTCATAAAAAAGACTATTTAAAAGTATTTGTCTAAATTAAAATCCAGTTTTCTCAGTTTGGTGTCAGGTCTGATCTACCACCCACATGACACTAAAATTTTAAAATTCATAGTAATAAATGAAATTTTTTCAGTTTGGGTGCTAAAGACCACACAGTAGTAAGATACAATGGGATATATCATAGATTGTTCTGTTTGGTCTATAAGTTATACAATTATTTATTGTGTTTTTCAACTTGACACTCATAACATTGTTTCTTACAAGTCATGTACGTGTCAGTTTGTACATGTGTTCTATTAACAATAACAACTATTAATAGTTACAAGTAATTAGGTGTTGTTATTTTTCTAACAACCTTATCACTACCTTTATGACATCTATAATGATACAATGAAATAAAATTTCTACATGTATATATTAAGCTCATGAATTTAAAGCCTGGTTACTACACTACTCCCAGAGTTTAATTTAGGGGGGGGGGGGGGAGGGGACATTTGTCCTCCCATTGCCAGAGTCTTGCCCCCCCCCCCCCTTGGAAATTAGGTTAGCCATTTTTAAAGGGGTAATTGGATGTAATGAATACAGAACTGAAACGTAACACAAGGAATATCCAGCATAAGATAACCTTAGGCTAAACACAAGGAGAATGTACAGTTTTAACCTAAACACCTATTCTTCTACTCTTTCTGTTCCATGTCATTTGAAAACCACAAATAGTCTGAAAATGTGCCGGAAGCAATCTCAGAGGGTCTAAAATTCAAATTTTTCTGGGGGGCATGCCTCCAGACTCCCCTAGAGGGTGCACTGTTGCACTCTATCCCTTCACCCCCCTAAATTTTCTCTAAGTATTATTTTGCCCCCCTCCCCTTGTTCTAAATGAACCCAGACTCCACATCTGTTCTATATGGTAATCTCTTGATGAACACTACCAACACCATCTATGTACTCTTAGTAAAAGGACTTTTACAGTTCCCATGACAACACTCCTACATATAGGATAGTTATAAAATTACTTATAGACAATTTCAAACCTTAACTTAACTGTTTAAAATTTTGTTATCTGGGTGGAGACACCACGCCTACTTTTACAATCACCATGACAACATTCCTATATATGGAATAGTTATAAAAATGACTATTATAGACAACTTTAAAACTTAAGTTACCAGTAATAACTCTCAATATTTTCTTATTTATTGTAAAGACACCACACCCACTTTAGCAGTTGTCATAACGACATTTCTATGCAGACATCTGCAAACTTTAGGTTAATTAGCAATAACTGTTTAATATTTTATATTCTGGGTGGACACACCACACCCACTTCAACAGTTGCCATGACAACATTCCTACAAATAATGTAGTCATAAAAATGACTATTACAAACAAATTCTAACCTTGATTTACCAACAAAAACTGTTTCTTTAACTTATTGACTTTTCTGGGAGGATATACCATACCAAATTCACGCCAACATTCCTATGCATAGAAAAATCATAAGAATGATTACTACACCTTACATTACTGGCAAAACATATTCCGACATTTCTGGGAGAAGACACCACACCCACTTTTGAAATTGCCACAATAAATTCCTATGTGCAAAATAGTTACTATTACAGACAACCTTAAATCTTAAGTTACTAGCAATAATTGTTTCTATAACCACTTCACCCATTTCTAGGAGGACACACCACACCCACTTTTAAAATCACCATGACAACATTCCTATTCATAGAATACTCATAAAATGACTATTACAGACAATTTTAACCCTTAACTTACCAGCAATAAATGTATCTTTAACATATCTGGGTTGAGACACGACACCTACTTTTTAATAGCCACAACAACATTTCTATATTAAAAAATGACTATTATAGACAATTTTAAACCTTAACATACCAACAATAACTGTTTCTTTAACATATTCTTTCCTTTCTGGGAGGAGACACCACACTTATTTACGCAATTGCCATGACAACATTCCTATGTATTGAACAGTTAGAAAATATTTACAGACAACCTAAAATCTTAAGTTACCAGCAAAATATCCTTCTTTAACATATTATGACATATCTGGGAAGAGACACCACACCTACAACTATAGAAAAATCATAAAAATGACTAATTTATCTGAATTAAAATCCAGCTTGGTGTCAAACTGTCAATTCAGATCTAGCACTCACTTGACACTAAATCAATGAGTTATTTTAAAATTCATAGTAATAAATTAAATTTTTTCACTCTGAGTGCTAAAGACCACACAGCAGAAAGATACATTGGGTGGGATATACTATAGATTTTTAATAAGGTTGCTCTGTTTGGTCTACAATTTGTAAAATTAGTTACAGTCTTTTTCAACTTGACACTCGTTGCATTGTTTCTTATAAGTCATGTTAACATCAGTTTGTACATGTGTTCCATTAACAATAGTAACTATCAATAGTTACAAGTTACTAAATATAATTAAGTGTTGTTACTTTTCTAACAGCCTTATCACTACCTTCTATAATGATACAATGGAATAAATTTATTATATGTACATATTAAGCTCATTAATTACAAGATTGGTTACTACACTACTCCACAAATGTTCTATATGGTATTCTCATAATGAATACTACCACCATGATCTATGTACTCTTAGTATAAGGACTTTTATAGTTGCCATGACAACATATAGAATAGTTGTAAAATGACTTACAAACAATTTCAAACCTTAAGTTATCAGGAATAACTGTTTAACGTTTCTGTTAATCTGGGTGGACCCACCACACCCACTTTTACTTGTATAATTTTAATAAAACGACTGTTATAAACAATTTTAAACCTTAAGTTACCAGCAATAACTCTTTTTTCAACATTAATTTTTCTAATATTCTGGGTAAAGAACCACACCCACATTTACAGTTGCCATGACACCACTTCTATGTATAGAATATTACTTTTGTGGACAACTTCAAACCTTTTCTTATCAGGAACACCCACTTTTACAGTTGCCACAACAACATTCCTATGTATAGAATAGTCATAAAATGAGTATTACAGACAATTTCAAACTTTAAGTTACCAGCAATAACTGTTTAACATTTTTGTTATTCTGGGTGGAGACACCACACCTACTTTTAGAATTGACATGACCACATTCTTGTGTATTCCTATGCATTCCTAGACACTTGTTATACAACACATAAATATCACATTTAGGTCAATCTAATGGAGTATGATCTACTTCTGTGTGTCATAAATCATGACAGCTGTCATTGGACATTACTGGTACTATCTGTTAGTTACTATTCATATCAGTAAAAAGATGTTATCATAAAGTTAACAGATCTTAATAAGAAACATGTAGAATACTTTGACTCATACAAAGGCTCAATTCAATCTTAGTGGACAAAATATAGAAAATACAAGTAAATTAATTCTACATGTACAAACAGATCATTTATGGAGTCTTGTTGTAAAGACCAGAACTTGTCTGTGCTAAAATGGGATCAGTGACAATACATTCACAGAACAGTGAGTAGTGAAGACCATATAATATTTTAATTAAATCCTGACAGTATTAATATGAACGTTTGGTAGTTTGACTTTAAAGTGTCACAACTACAATAACTTCAGGTTAGAATTCTTTCATTGACAGAACTGAGAGCAACAATAACAAATTGACTAGCCTTCACTTTCAGGTCAAAGTGCAATAATAACAATGACAGACAACTAATCATGCAAACAATTAAAGCCCCCCTCACTTAGAAGTAATCAAATGTTAACAACCTTAACCTGTTCTTTTTGCAACAAGACCTATCCACATAAGACTACAAATTCTTAACACACATTTACAACAATTATGAGAGATTTTCACTTATTTTAACACAAACTATTATACAAGGTTACAACATTGGGCTACTTGCTAGAGTGGGATCTGCAGTAAATACAAATACATTTTCAGAGGCTTTTCATAGAGTTTAACAATAAGAAACTTACATCAAAACAGAATAAACATGTCGATAGTCTTAATGTTGTCTTGATCAAGATGTACAGAAATTCAGCGTCTTAAAGAATTGAGGAAGGCAGAAATAGGTAAAAATAGCCACAGAAATTGTGAAATTATGAAACAGGATCAACCAACCAAGATATTATCTCCAAGTTCAATTATATCTTTAAATAATAACAAATAGAATGTAAGAGCTCAGAATATGCAACACGCACATTATGTAACAGAAAGTTATAATTGTAAAATTATGTGTCATGACTGTGAGTGTGTCCACATGCTTATATGTGTACAAGTTTAGATACTACTGTATATGTTACTATATGTAAACAAACTAGTGACAACATTGTCTGTAAAGACAGAACATCAACAGATACTGACTATTCATATTTTATTGATGAAACAAAGAGAGACAACGGAGAAAAAAATAGACTTACAAGGGTAATCTCTATCTCTTAAAAGAGCAGAATATTGAAAGGAGAGTCTTGTTTGTGGAATTAATAAGTAGCCATGAAATTGAAAAGGAAGTAAATGAAGATATTAAAGAAGATACCAGTTCAACAGTACATAAAGTTGGAGCCAGAATGGAGTCATTAATACTGAACAGAAAGCTATTAACACATAAGTTGTCATTGTTTTGAAGCATAATGGGTAGAAGTTAAATCTAACTGTTGAAGCCAAATTATGCTACATCTATTGAATAATAATAACTTAAAGTTATTGTTAATAAATTATGACTTTAATATTATTTATGAATATGCATTTTATATCATTATTACCATACTTAACACAACATTATCATTTAATGGCAAAATCTGTAATCTGTAAATATAAATTAAGGAGCAATAACTTACCATGTCATCCATTGTTTAGGAGTAAAGCCTTTACTTTCTTCAATACAATTTGGCATTCAGTACTCTAAAGAGATAGTACATATATGCCAATCACATAAGTAATAAATACAACATGTATAAAGCAGGGCCGTAGGAAACCGACAAAAAGTGGTAGGGCCTTGAGTTGTTTTGCGCACGAAGCACACTGCGAAATTTTTGGGCCTATTTAGTATTGATGAGGGTGTGATTAATAATTAATTATGGCTAAAATCGTCCAAAAAAAGTTTGTCTTCTTTCTGTACAAATTAAATATTGTGCTATGTTTATCAAGTCAATATCATCTGTTTCCTCTTTGTACACATTAAGTACCATACAGTGATTTAATCTTTCTTGAGACATCGTTGATCTAATCTAATGCATTTCAGGGTAAGAAGCAACATCATTCGATTGTGCTTCTTTTCTTTTTCATACTCAGATACTAGCATCTCCGCAACATCCTGGGTTTTGTGGAAAAACCCTTTCAATGGCTACACGATGACAAGTGCTTTTCTCATGACTTCTGAATCTCATCAGTGCATCTTTCCAATTCGAAAAAGCCAGTAGTAATGAAAAATGGCTCTTTGGATGGAACAAGTTTATTCTGATGTTCAACCAGTCTACAAGTATGACAATAAACGACATCTTTGGCTTCATCATAGTCCAACCACACGAAAATGTCAAAAACAAATGTTTCTGAAATGACCTGTTTTTCTTTCCAAATGATCTCCTTGGGAAATTGATTGACTTCGGTTGGTTAGGCTTGGCACTGAGGGTGCTTGTGTCACAGGTGGTGATGCCATCAGACATGTGCTGTCATGCTTGTTTGCAGAAGGAGGTGTGTCTTTCAATAATAATTATTATCAATGAATTTAATTAATTCAGTCTCTGGCCTACCCAGCCCACCCGCTTCCTACGGCCATGAAAAGAATACATATATACTATGTGTATATATGCAAATAAAGATATAAAAACTCAAATCAAGTTACTACAAAATGTGACATAGGTTTTGAACTGCTAGCATTTTTATGTCAAGTAACCAAACAATATCAATATGTACTTCAATAGGCGTATGTTTCTGGTGTGAAACCTAAAGGAAATTATCAAACTATATTGAAAAACACTACATACTGACTGGTATGAGACACTTGCTGTACAATATTTTTGTCTATAAGTATTAATATATGTATGTAATGAGGTACATGTTATAATAACTTTATAACCTATAAATTTGAATTAGGCAAATTTATATAGCTTTGAGTGCTTTTTGAGCAATAGTAGCATAGTATGACTGTCAGAGAATCTACTTACACAGTTTGGAATTACTTGACACTGTATTCTCATCAATGTGACCTGCTTCATTCCTTTTGTGATAGCGGATTTGAATAGTCATAAATTCTAGCGTTTTCTGTTTCCCATCTTGTTCAAAAAGACACTATAATTATAATAATAGTAATTAAATCGTATTAACTTAAAATATGCAATTGGCCAATTACATTTTTAGTGTTAACGGATATCAAGTAGCACTCTAAGAGACACTATGCTATCACTGTGACTCTGAATGGAAAACGAAGACACATTACAGAGAAATTGATGATGTACGGCCTTCTCAACTTAGTAGAAGGGCTAGGAGATCTTTTTTCCTCCATATCCAAGGCTATTGACGATGCTACTATCTTTGAAGAAGCAGACTCAAATCAGATTTCTATGCTAATGGCGTTCCAAGTCAACCACGTGTCCTGCCTACTGGCCGAACTCGACGCACGCATAGATCGCAGTGTACTGCCTTCTTGCCTTACACAAGAGGATACAATTCAATGGCAAAGACTTCAATTGGTATTATCATTAAATAGAAAAATAGTTCATTATCATTAAATAGAAAAGTTAAATGAATAGAAAAAAATTTCCACAAAATCCCTTTTCTCTATTGTATATATAAAATACTGTATTCCTTCATTAATCAACAGGCAGAGCTACAAAAAATTAAAGCTAGTGGCAAAATGATAGAAGACAGGTTACAATGCACTATGTCAAATTAAGAACTCCATAAGTGGTTTCAAGGTCAAAGGTTTTAAATGAGACAAGAGTTTCATCGGATGTTATAGTAAGCTTAGTAAGTAAAATAAGTTTATTTTAATCATTAAAATACCAGAATATCATCGGAAAATCATATAAAACACTATAGGACAGAAGATGTTTAATGGACATTTGAGTATAGCTATCCTTATTTAGCAAACCATTCAAGAACTAAGTGAATGTGAACATTACAATGACAATTATTGCTGAAGAAAAATCCCTAGTAGATGATTTTATCACTGAAATAAAAGATATGTTCTTGTTTTTTTCTGAATAAACTTCATTTTAATTATAACTAATAGGGACATATATCATACATACAAAAAATAGACAACAGAGAAGAAATAGACTTACAAGGATAATCTTTGATATCCTTAATAAAAATAAAAATATACTTAACTATTGACGTATAAAGCTGTTTCTATGACCAAACAACATAATACTAATTGTCCATTACTTTGTTTGCATGATAAAAATTATGAACTATATCTATTTGTTTAGGAACTTATTGATATAATCAATCTAGTAGATGTAGAGCAAACAAAATACAGAAAAGACCAACTCCAATATGGTACATACTGTATGTAGCTTTAATATACATTAATATACATTGTATTGTTGTATTTATTACTAACACTAGCAAGAGATAGTTTTGTCTAGTTTAGAAATGTAGTAGTCATGATTTATACTATTCTTATCACTTGTCAACATGATTCTGTTATTTACATGAGTTTTCCATGTACAATAATATTATAAGGACTAATTGTTTGCTCAAATTTATTCAGCTATGGTAGTGACATTCCATGTACATGAAAACATGCTAAATAAAATAGATAACAGAGGTTGTTTAGAACAATGCAATATCATAATATCTATGAAAATATGCAAGTTACAATGGCAACTATATCACAAGTGTGACAATTGGCAATGTATTTTAACTGTAATGGATATTTACTTCTCTTTTACACTGAAGTACTTCTCCGTTAACTGCCTCCCAGATTTCCTTGTATATATCCTCTTACCATGGATTCATAGGAATAGCTAGCCATTCTTTGCAAAAATCATACTATTATTAACGGAACACATGTACAAACTCAATTAAATCTTATTGTTTATGTTGTTATATATCAAGACCATATGTAATAAAACTCACTTAGCTTGTTCATTTTATTGTATTGTATTTTCTCTCTAATTATAGCAGCAATAAAGACGACAAAATGTTTAAATAATGTAGTGATCAATGATTACTTTTAAGAATTTTTTTTTTAATCTGCTCATAACTGTTATTTTTTCTATTCAAACAAATCTTAATTGTTTATATGTATTTTTTTCTGGTCATATAATTTTTAAAGGAAATAAGTATGACATATATTTAAAGTCATTAATCCTAAACTAATAGTCTTGATATTATCTTATATAACTGTGTTATTATTAAAATGTTTTCTACTTTGACGCATGTATTTGTAACACCTTTATAGTGAGGGCGTGCTACCATACATTAATTGGTGTGTACCACGACAACAGTCCACTGATAAAAGTTATGAATATATTCACTTGTGTTGGTGTGGAAATACGTGACATAGACCTAATAATTTGAAAACCATTCAAGTTCCACCCATATTGCATTATTAAGGCATCATGTGATAAATTCTATACCATATATGATATACTTTTGTGTGGAGACAACAGCAAAGAAGGCTCTGAATCAAACAGCATTTGTGATTTAGTTGTTGATATAAGTAAGTAAACTACTATATCTTATTATTAACTGTATTGATATTTAGACAAATATATAAATTATAAGATTATATTATATTTATATACTGCATGTGTCAGCTTGCAGGTGCTTCATATGTATTGAGCCCTCCTCCTAGTAGTAGAGGTTTTGACAGTTTTGACGGTACCAAGATAATGTAGTATGTGATTTATATATCCTCAGTGGGACAGCCTAAGATTAGCATATTTTGATCCCTAGCGCTAGCGCATAAACCTTAAATGTTCAATGTTAAACTATATTGTCTGAATCCAAAGCTTGTGCTATCTTGCTTGATTTCAATCACTGCTTTAGATATACTGTGCTGATGTTTGTCCATCAAGATTGGCTTATTAGCATTAGCTAACATACAGAAAGATTGACATTTTCTTTGCAGTGCAAGAAATATATTATGCACTTGTCTACAATACACAACAGTATGAAACTTTTGGATCTTCCATGCTGTGGGACAGTCCAAATGTTTGAGCACATACTTTAATGCTAAATGTTTAGCATTAGGGAAAAAGATGGAGGTCCCTATACGTCACTGACTGGACCTGAACTAACCCTAGCATTGGATGTTATGCAGATTCTGTAAGAAAACTTGCCACAATAATTTGTCATTAAAGTGATCCGTGCCTCCTTACCTTAACACTCTAATGTGTTAGAGCAAACTTGAGATCCAGTCATGTTAATGAAGTAGATTATCATAAAACTTCATGATGTTCCATTAGAAACGACATCAAGTATCTCTGTATGAGTGTGTACCTAGGTTTTAGGAAGATTGGGTTAGGAAAACTTTTAATATAATAGGCCCACTAGCCAATGTAAGGCAAGCAATCCGTAACAAAACTTAAATATCTCATTCAAGTTTTGCAATATCTAAGGTGCCGCGGTCCCTCTACTATCACTAATGGGACCCATACACAGACCCACCGAGACGGCCCAGGGAAATGTGTACGCGTGCGCTTGACGCGTAAAGCGCGCCGCGCAAATTTTGATAATTAAGGTTATGGAGGCGTGGTTTTCAACAAGTCATTAATTATCACATATTTCACGTCTTGCAAATCGTTATTACAACCACGTGTGAAGTAACTAAAGGTAAGCTGTTGTCAAGTATGTCAATTCTTTTACTTACATGGCTCTGTCTGGCTGTCTTCTATATTGATTAAACTTTTAATCGCAAGTGATCAATGCAATAAAGTAGTTTAAGTTCGAAATACAACTTTGATTGTTGAATTGAGCAATGTTGAGATCTCGTTATAAGACTTACAAAAACTACAAGACCACTGGCCATCAATTCTATCCGAATCAAAACTAGTTGCAAATCAGTAGGAATAACAGAAGAGCTCCCATCAAAAAGAAAATCTAAAAGGAAGCTATTCCATGATAATGACAAGTCTGATCATTATTCTGAAAGTGAAAAGGTGAAGCAATGCAAATAAAGGAACCAGCTTTGAACTTGAGGTTTTTTTAAAAGTTTTTAGATGCTCTCATTCTTGGCAAAAGAGGATGACCAATAACAAAATCATTACAAAGTTCATTTTGAAGTTTTGCTGTCAAGTAACGAATTTTATTACACCTCTGTGTTGTAAGAACACCAAAAGGATAAATTAAAGTATTATCTACAGTAAATGAATACCCATATACAAATTTAACAGGAAGGGAGAGTGAATGCCAATCATAACAAATACATATTGCATCTCTATAGTCATGCACCTTTTTAAAGATGAAAGTCATGTTCCTGAATGGTCAAAGCTGATAATCAGGAAGAAATTTCCCTCTCCATGGCAATTAACATCCTTCAAATATTGACAATCAATAGGTAGTGTATTATGAAGGTCACAAGCAAGATGGGTAAACTCCTGAGCAGTAGTTGTCTTCAGATTTTTCTTCATGTCTTGTTGTTCTAACTGAATCTTAATTGGAAAACACTTGGTCTGATTGAACACTAAATGTACAGGAGGAGGTGTCACCTGAGAAGATGCTCTGTATTGTAAAATAGATGATTTATAAATGTTATATACTACCCATGCTTTCAAGATGACTGGAAAGGGTATATCAAATCTCAGAGCATCCTTACCACACAACTGTGGAATTAGTCCAGATTGGATAATTCTTCATAGATCCTGAATATTATGACAAGTTCTGAAAAAATAAGTCCACATATCAAACATATCATGAATAAGAGCACTGCAGGCTGCCTGAGGGTACATTTTAGCAATATCTAACATGCTTCTGAATTCAGTAATTTAATTATTAATGAATGATATTGTTCACTTAACAATATATTTGGTACCAATTGGACAACCCAAAACATTTCTACCATCAGAAGTAATTGAAACATCTGTGAATTCAAAGAGTGGACTTGCTGTCACGAGAAAGTCCTCCTTCACCTACAGCTAATTCTTAAAAGGATTAGGATATGTTTCTTTGAAGAGCATCACAATGAAGATTCCTCAGGAGATATCAATGAATTCAACGACAAAGGACTATCAATATTCCTTCGAGGCTTGTTAAGGCGTCTATGAGCTGCATGCCTTAACTCTTTCTCAAGCATTAAATGAGACAATGAAGATAGAAGAATGTCCCCATTAAAATTATTAGGCCCAGCTGATATCACCTTTTTTTGGATAGAGCAACATTCAAATAAAGTTCATTAAAGGTACTGTTTACCCCACAGCTATAGTTAACAAGAGCAGAACTCTCAATATATGCTGAAAATATTTTGGTGAATTCCTTAACAATGGTTTTATCAACACTACCTAAGGGACCTTGAATAGATTCCTTGTTGAGTAAACAGCTCCAGCATAACAAGACTAAATTGAATCAATACACTCATCACTTGAAATTTCTACCATAATGAAAGATGGCTCAGGACAGAAGCAGGACCAGCACTGACAAACAACTCACTGTTAATGTTCCATATCTGACAAAAGATTAGATTATTTCTCACCCAAAATGTCTGGAGAGTGTCCAACAGCATTAAAAATTAAAAATTCATTAGAAATTAAGCAAGTATCATCAGAGACAGCAGCTGTTCAAGAAGAGTGAGCAAAGCCATTATCTTGAATAGCAGAATTGATAATTGCAGGACAGAGAACACTAGAGGTAGATATTTGTGTAATAGAAACAGGAAGAAAAACAACATGGCAAAAACATCCACTTTTAGCAGAAACATAGCCTTTATATAGCCCTCAATTGTTGCAGGTGCAGCAAGCTGTTATCTTCATCTCACATGAAATTACCATCTTATGCATTTACCCATCATGTGCATGATAAGAGCTGCTAAATTAGGTGCTCCCCCACAAAGAGAAGTAACCTGTATTAGCAATAACTCAGTAACAACTAAGTAACTAATGTAAATTAATAGTTAATGTCTAATTTCTGAGGAAATATAGTCTTTTTAGTAATTTAGTGTATTGTTGAGCTAATTCTGTTGCCTTGTCAGTTACAAAATAGTGTAATCCTATTCAGGTTATATCTTTTGTTTTCATTACCATTTCCAACTTAACTATCAATGTTGAAAAAGATAATACTTCCAGCCACTATTTTTTTATTGTTCAAGTTATTGATCTCATGACATGATGATAATTGAATTATTGTTATGATGTTGTATACGATTTTACAACAGCAATAAATGAAAACATACATTTTATTCTCTTTGTTATATAAAGTGATATATTATAATACATTGTAATATAACTGATATATGTACATTAATATAGAGAGGTAGATCAGGTGAATAGTATCAGCCAAAGGCTGTCAGCCCTCCTGGCTATGGCACTAATGGCAGCTCAACTTTCAAAGAAAGAGCAAGAAAGAATTGTAAGTATATTATCAAGTTATCCAGTATACTACATGTGTTAGTGTACAATTAATGTATTACTTTTTATATGATAAATATGATGATGTAGTAAGTGAGCACCGGCGTATTTACGCGTGTAGGAGCCGCACGCGTAGCTAAATTTTAAAGTCCAAATTAATAATCATAAATTATTCATAGCACACTTTAGTGTGGTTGCTATGAATATAGTTAAAGTAATAATTATATACCATTGGGTGTGACCTGATGATTAACCATGAATATTATTATACAATAAGTGTGCACCCAGGCACCCCTCCCCTAGATCCGTTAGTGGTGAGTACTCTAACTCTTATAGTAGACTAGTGTCTGGTATTGTTATTACTAGTTGTATCCTTTGTTGTCTAGTTCAAGTGTTATGAAATGAAACTACTGTACAAATATTGTCACTTTGTGTATTTGACCTGTCCTATAGTGTTATTAGTCTCATATAATACATGTAGTTGTGTATGATTTACTATTTCTAAATGTAATGACTTGTTTTATTATTATATAGGACAGGAAACTTTGGGAGTCTGCTATAGAGGGAAACGAAGACAAAGTGAAACAATTAATCCAGAATGGAGCCAACTTCAAATCTCGTCATCATCATCATCATTATTATAATGTAAGATCTCATTAGTTTATTATCTAGTCTGCTATTATTTGTATATACTAACTACATTAATGTAATTAATTCAAAATATGTAGATTTAATGAGTATTAATTGTGTTTAGCTGTGTTTGTATTGTGTATACACAGATATGTAATTAGATTTATTTCATATATTATAATGTCTTTGTTCATCATATAGATTTTTGTTGAACCTCCTACAACACCTCATACTATAGCTCACATCAAAGGTCATGACATAATAGTAGGTCTTCTTGAAAATGCAGGAGCTACTCCTGATTATGTAAGTGTATACAAGTATAGTATGTAGTTGATGTCAATATTTATAATTACTAGAATACTTGTTTGTTATATTGATATCATGTACATGTACATACTTGTATACTACATGAAAATGTCTCCTAGTTATTATCAAGTCCTAATACACATATCAATACATATATTGTTTATGTCTAGTTTTCTCCATACTACCTTTCTTATCCCTAGCTACTAATTATAGCATTAGTTTAAACCATATAATATCACACTAATGTACAGTATACAGTGTCAGTAATTACCTTCATATAACATCTGCAAAAGAAACTGTCACAGATTGACTAAACAATTACATATCACAGTAGCCTCACCCACATTCATTCCTCACATGTATTTTAAATTATAACTATAATACTACTAACTTTAATGATATATTGTAGTACACAGTAAACATGCTTTGTTACCTTATCTTACATCTTGTTAGAAGACTAAATTTATTCCATATCAATATCAGGAGCTGTTCATATAACAGACACAATATTAATTTTAATAGAGATCCTATCATTCCATCTACATTTAGAATAATATGTAGTCATCTTTGAGATTTAGTACAAAGTATTCAGTAAAGCTGATAGACTTGTGTCAAACATTTATACAATAATTATTAGAAGAATACATGTATATATAAAGAACTGGGAAATTAATTAGTGGTTTGTTGTACTAGTCACAATTATATGTAATTAAACTCAACACTTGTATATACTGTTGTATTTATTATGATGTATATTATCTGTATTTACTTGCTATGATTTATTAGAATGAAATTATGTTAGCAGCTGCTGCAAGAGGACTAGTAGACATAGTGAAAGAAACTATTCAAAAGGAGACAAATGTAAATTATCAGGACAAAGATGAAGTAAGTTATTATCTTATAATAATAAACGATTGTTTACTAGTAATAGATAGTTTTGTTGTCATTAATTTGATAATTACAAGTTTGTAGACAAGTTTTAGTTTGTTAATTATTAAATATTATTTATTATTGAAGTTTTAGGTATAGCTATATATCTAAAAAAAGTAAATAAAAAGCATTTTCTAAAAATAAAGTAAACTTAGTGATGAGTAACATCATTCCAATACAGAGAATACAAACAAGACAGTAGGAATGACAAATCCATTTTCCCTACATTATAGCATAGTCATGCAATGCAAGAATATATCACTGATACTTTTTAAGTGATTTAAATATAATTGGTTAATAACTTAATATCCTAAATTGTTTGTGCCAACTGTGCTATTATGTAGAGATAATGCAGTCACTATCCTTACTAATCCTAGTCTATGAAAGATGCTAGAGTTCTTTCTATGAACATTCTATCAGCTTTATTGTTTCCATTACAAGGCTAACTAATGTTTCAGATGTTTTCTTGTTGTGTTGTACATAGAAGTTTGGACATATACTTGTGACACCTTGTCTACACAGACAACAGTATGTCAGTATAGATTTCTCTGTGTATTCATAGTACACTTTTAAAACTCACCTATATAGATAAGAGGTTACAACCCACAAGCCACAAATAAATTTTAATTTTATCAGTTATATCCATATATGGAAATACATATAGCTGTAATTTCAATAACAGCTAATTATGAAGTTATATGCTCCTTCATGATGCTCATGTACTTCTGATAATAAACAGCAATTATTCTCAATGTCATTCTCTACTATCCACTATTAGGATATGAATATTATCAGTCATAGTTTTAGTAATATTCCTAATAATATAAAGAGAGTTAGTTGCTAATTCGATTAGGTTTTGAGATAATCATTGTATATTATAATAACCACAATGTAAACAAAAGATATACTTCTAGTAAAACCTCTAACATTCCCTTTTATGACAAATAACTTGTAATGTTGTTATGATATAGATATTGTCACTGTAATGTAACTGATTGACTTTATACATTCATCTACTGTAGTGTTGAATAGTTATTAATAATTAATTTGTAGCCACATTATTTACTGTTTATTCTTTCTATAGAATCATTGGACTGCTTTGCATTATGCTTCACTGGCAGGACACAATGAGGCAGTCAAGTTACTATTAACAACTAAGGCAGACCCCAATATTTGTGACAAAGTTTGTATTATGCATAGAGATGTTTCCTATTCCATGTAGTTGTGTATTGTGTTCACTCCATGTACATGTATGTAATACTACTAGTATGTATTATATCAGTACAGGATATTATAATAATATATATGTACATGTACATCACTAAACATAATATAGACAACCTAGCTAAGAGATTATAGCACACAAGCTATAAAAAACATTAAACACTTCTCAGTAATATCCATTTCACAGTGCCTCAAAACAAGGTCATCTTATGATGGCCGAGTTACATTTACACAATGATATGATGCTGATCCTAATATTCATGTATTGTGCGTAGTTTGTATTTTATTTGTTGTCTCTACTACATGTACATATATGTAGTACTACTTGTCTAGTAGGACATGATATATACCCTTGATAAAAGGCCAGTGTGTTAGGTACAGTTGAAATAGCTTTAAATAGTCAAAGGTGTTATGGAAGCATAAATTGTAACCTTCTATAATATTGTATTTATTTTTCTTTATATTTTGGAAATGTCAATAAACTTCTCTAAATTAATGATTTTAATTCCATTGACCTAGTCAAGATTATATTTGATACCTGTAGTTTGATTACTACTCCTTGTTTGACTTTACTACTTACTATATAATGGATTCCAGTATATTTATTGTCAGTTCATTTGTGATAAAGGGAGCAATATATTAGCAATATCTCTATAGTCTAGTTGATATGTTATTGACACTCACACAACAACTCTCCAATTTATAGTATATGTAACTAATATCATACATAATGTTTGCTTTAATTTAACACACTACAGTTACAATTTGTAATAGATGTTGTTATTCTTTTAGTAATAATTATATATGTAAGTATATTGTAGGAAATCATAGTATGGAATAGAATCCTTTAAACATTGTAGTAATTGTTAAATAATATAATCTCATTTTATAGTTGGGACATAGTCCACTTCATATAGCATACTGGAATAATAATCATAACATTGTTAACCTCTTGTGCTCTTTTGGAGCAAGAGCTATGGACCAAGTTAGAAGTGTAAGTGATAAATATAATAATATATCTACAGTATATGATGACATGGACATAGTGATCTTACATGTTATGATATATTATAAACATGACCTAATTATATGTGGGTACATGTCACAGTTATAATGCATTATTTATTTTAACAGGATGACTTACTTTTGACTTCAGCTGAAAATGGTGATATAGAAAATGTAAATGTAGCACTTACATCAGGTGCTAATGTCAATGTTCGTCATGGTGTCAAGGTTAGTATACTTATTATATTATATTTATTGTTAGTAGTACTTGTGGTCTGTTAGTACTTTAAAGTACTACTATAAAGGTGGGTTCACAAAACTACACTTGTATATGTGTCATGTATTCTTAGTTTTGTGTTACATAATGTAGCATTATTGCTGTTCATATAAACAAGAGGAGGTATGTAAACTGAAACTCCACCCTTGTTATTACTCTATAAACTCCTAAAATGGGGACTGAAGTGTTGTTTGCTTGCTTTGTTTTACAGATGATAAAGAAGGCAATAGAAATGACTAAAAAAGTGGGTGTGTCCTATACTTACTCAACGGCTGCAACAAGGAGAGTTTCACAATTTGCTTTAAGAAATGTGCCTGGCTGGCCATTTTCTTCCATGCATTTTCTCTTGCATCATTGTAGCTTTTGCTAGATACTTGCCATAAGTAAAGGAAACAGCAAACATCCTCAATAACCTTCAAAGAAGTCTCTATATTAGAAATTGTAAAATAAAATGTCACCAGTACTACCTACTATTATAGTTATTTAAACAGTTGATAACCTTTACCTTTTTCATTTTAAACAAGAGGGAATTAGTGTTCTATTAGTTTGAAGTTTGTTCATTAGGAACAGAAAACATTGACAATTGTCTACTATCAGAATTTGAATATTATCAGTCATAGCTTTAATAATACTAATAGTAGACTAATATCTTCACCTTGCCGCTGCAAATTAGTAGTGTATGTAAGTAGTATACATACCACATACAACAGATCATAAATTACATATTTGTGGTGTTATTCTTATATTACATGAAAATAAAAGCCCACGTGTCTGTGTGTATAAAGTTGATTTTCTTTTCTTATAAGAACAAATTTATTAACTACAGTAGTATAGTACTTTTGTCTATATCTATATGATTAACGTTTTACAGTTAGTATGAATTTCTGACCATACTGTGTTCTCTCTTTAAACAGCAGCCATTTTATTGATTAATAAATTCACGATATCACATTCCTCATGGTCAATGCCATCTCGTATACTTTGCTTGTGGAAAGTACAGCAAGTCTTGTTCTTGTGGGTCCTATCATACACTTGACTTTTAAATTTAGAATTTAGTCTAATTTGAAAGTTATGATAATTTTTTTACCAGCAAGGTGAACTCAAACATACCTTAGTAGGGTTCAGTTTTATTGTCTGTTATAATAACCACAATGTAAAAAAACGTACTAGTAAAATTTAAAGCTGTCATTACTGTAACAAATAATTTGTATGTTATGATTTAATACTGTCACTATGATGTAACTGATTGTCTTCATACTAACTATTTATTATTTCTATAGTATCATCAGACTGCTTTGCATTATGCTTCAAGTGCAGGACACATTGAGATAGTCCAGTTACTCTTAACAGCTAAGGCAGATCCCAATATTTGTGACAAGGTTTGTATTATGTCTAGCTAGAGATGGTTCCTATTCCATGTACTTGTGTATTGTGTTCACTCCATGTACATGTATGTAATACTACTAGTATGTATTATATCAGTACAGGATATTATAATAATATACATGTACATGTACATCACTAAACATAACACAGAAAACCTAGCTAAGAGGTTATAGCCCACAAGCTATAAAGACATTAAACACTTATTAGTTGATTCCATACATGGAAATAGATATAACCTTGATTTCAATAACAATTAGATATGGTAGTTGTATATTCTTTTACAACAGTAATGTGTCCCTGATAGCACACAGGGCAAAACCAACCTATATCCACTATTAGGATATGAATATCATCAGTCATATTATTATTAATATTAAATATTGGGCAGGTATAACATCTTGACTGTATTGCTTTGCTTCAGTCTTGACATTTTTAGACATTGAGCTATTATTTTAAAGAGTAAATACTTTAAACAGTCTAAGGATATAATTATAAATTAAGATTGTTTTAGATAATAAAAGTAGCAAGCCAAGTATTTTGAAACTTAGACTATAGGTAGTCAATACTTAATTTTCTTAGTTTCATTGTTAATGTATACAAGTACTGTATTATCAAAGATACATTAACATAACGTATGTACATGGAGTGAATACATCATTAGCTCATAAAGGGTTTTTAGAAACTTTTGTTTACTAGTATCTTAATGATTATCAAAGTTGTATATGAACATTTTATAAAACATTCTATAAACTGACCACACAGTGACTATAATATATGTAAAAGTTATTCAAAAGATTTTACCACAAGAAGATGGAAATGTAGCAATAGTATACAGATACAACAAAGTCATGACTTTATCTCTGTACTCATATATTTTCAATTGCCACTAACTTCATAACAAGCATATGTAATTCTACATGTACCATCTATGAATAATTCCCTTTAATATTCTTTAAATAACACTACTAATGTGTGACTATTTGTAATGTAAATTTTATAGAATCAGGAGACTGATTGCACAGTGGTTTAAAGCAAGGTCATCTTATGATGGCCGAGTTAGGTTTACACAATGATATGATGCTGATCCTAATATTTATGCATTGTGTGTAGTTTGTATTTTATTTATTGTCTCTACTACATGTACATATATGTAGTACTACCTGTCTAGTAGGACTTGATAAAAGGCCAGTGTGTTAGGTACAGTTGAAATAGCTTTAAATAGTTAATGATGCTATGGAAACATAAATTATAACCTTCTGTAATATTGTGTTTATTTTTCTCTATATTTTGGAAATGTCAATAAACTTCTCTAAATTAATGATTTTAATCCCAATGACTTAATCAAGATTATATTTGATACCTGTAGTTTGATTACTACTTCTTGTTTGACTTTACTGCTTACTATATATTGGATTCCAGTATGTTTATTGTCAGTTCATTTGTGATAAAGGGAACAATATATTAGCAATGTCTCTATAGTCTAGTTGATGTGTTATTGACACTCACACAACAACTGTCCAATTTATAGTATATGTAACTTATATCATACATAATGTTTGCTTTAATTTAACACACTAATATTGTAATTTATAATAGTTTTTATTTTTTTAATAATGATTATATGTAGGTATATTGTATGAAGTCATAGTATATAATATTGTATTAATTTGTTATATAATATATCTCATTTTATAGTGGGGACATACTCCAGTACATATTGCATATTGGAATAATTTATATAACATTCGTGAGCTCTTATGTTCTTTTAGAGGAGATATGGACCAAGTGAGAAATGTAAGTGATAAATATAATAATATATTTACTGTATATAATAACATGGACATAGTGACCTTACATGTTATGATATATTATAAACATGACCTAATTATATGTGGGTACATGTCACAGTTATAATATATTATTTATTTTAACAGGATGACTTACTTTTGGCTTCAGCTGAAAATGGTGATATACATAATGTAAATGTAGCACTTACATCAGGTGCTAATGTCAATGTTCATCATGGTGATTTATCGAAGGTTAGTATACTTATTATATTATATGTATTGTTAGTAGTACTTGTGTTCTGTTAGTACATACTTTAAAGTACTACTATAAAAGGTGAGTTTACAAAACTACACTTGTGTATGTGTCATGTTGTGTTCTTAGTGTTGTGTTACACAGCTTCATTGCTGTTCATATAAACAGTGGAAACATGTAAACAAAAACTCCACCCTTGTCATTACTTTATAAACTCTATTACTGCAAAATGGTGACTGAAGTGTTGTTGCTTGCTTTGCTTTACAGATGATAAAGAAGGCAATAGAAATGAATAACAATGTGGGTGTGTCCTATATTTACTCAACATATGCAACAAGGAGAGTTTCAAATTTGCTTTAAGAAATGTACCAGGCTGGCCATTTTCTTCCATGCATTTTCTTTTGCATCATTATAGCTTTTGCTAGATACTTGCTGTGAAGTTTGCAACTCAACAACAACAACAACTCTCTTTTAAACAAAATGTATATACTAATCAAAATCATGAATATTATAATTCAAGTACAAAGTGCAAAGTCCAAGGGATACTACATCTCCCCCCAGTTCTGGTGGACACAGTTCAACCAGACTCCATATTGGTCAGGTGGTTTTGACTGTCTCGAACTTCTCCTTAGTTGAGATGTATCACTGGAAGTAGTAAACTGAGTAATGGATGTCTCATCTCTACTCGAGTGCTCATCTTGACTTGGAAGTCTGTTTAAGTCACGTCTATTTTTTCTGACAACTCCTGTTGATATTTGAACTTGGTATTATCTTGGTCCTTGTTCATTATCCACCTCTCCAGAAATTCCTTGATCAAATATCCAGACTTCATCTCCAGGTTCTAAAATACATTGTTCATGCAGATGTCTTACACTCATACACTTCTTCTTTCTCCTCCCTTGCTGAATTTCCTTTTTCCATTTCTGTAGTGTTGGGTCTTTCTCTTGATGTTCCTTTATCTCAGTTAATCTTCTATCTGTTGCTGGCAGATTGCTCACTATAAGATTGATATATGCTTCTGCCTCTTCTTGTAATTCAGAAATTCCAGTGTTTGGTAATGGTGATCTTGATAGGAAATCAACAGTATTCAGTTATTTTCCAGGAATGTGTTTAATGTCATATTGGTATCTCATCATCCGGAGATGAAATCTTTGTATTCTTATAGGTAACTTCCAAGTTTTTCGCTGACAGCAAAGAAACTAATGTTTGTGATCTGTTTCTAGTAAAAACGTGGACCCCAGAAGGTATTGATTGAGTCTTTCACAGGCCCAAGTCAGTGCTAGTGCCTCTTTTTCTATTTGGGCATATCTTTGTTCACACTCAGTCATAGCTATTGATACATATGCAATTAGTCTCGAACTTCCATTTGGTTGTTTCTGACATAACACAGCACCTAGTCCATATGCAGATGCATCAGCAGACATATTGTTTGTCTATTTGGTTCAAATAATGCCAAACATTTCTCTGTACATAATGATTCTTTCAATTCTATGAATGCTTTCTCTTGGTTTGGACCCCAATACCACTGCTTCTTATTTGAGAGTAGGTCTTGAATTGGCTTAGTTCATTCTGCTAAATGAGGAGAAAACTTGTTCAACTGGTTCAACATCCTTAGGAAACGTGTCGTTTCTGATACGTTGGTGGGTCTTGGAACATTTTGAATTGCTCTTGTCTTTTCAGGATCAGGTGATACTCCCTTTTCATTTACGATATGTCCAAGAAAGGAAATCTCTGTAGCATAAAATTGGCACTTCTCTTTATTGAGTGTCACTCCTTCTCTCTTAAGTTTTCCTAAAACCGTGACAAATTGTCTGTGATGTTCTTCCTCAGTTTTCCCATATATCAACAGATCATCAATCAGTCCAACTACACCTCACATTCACTTAAAATTTCCAACATCTTTTGAAAAAATTCGGGTGCTGAGGAAATACTGAATGGTAGACAATTAAATTTGTAATGTTCAAAGGGTGTTATAAATGTTGTGAGTTTAGATGAATCAGGTGACAGTTCAATCTTCCAAAATCCTGAATTTGCATCCAATTTTGAGAAGAATTTTGCATCTCCAATTTGAGCTAAGACGTGGTCAACAGAGGGTAGGATGTGTCTCTCTCTCTTGATGTAACGGTTCAACTTTGTCAAGTCAACACAGATTCTCACTCAATTGTTCGGTTTTGGCACAACGACCATTCCTGAACACCAGTCAGTTGGTTCATTGATTTTAGAAATCACACCTTTCCTTTCCATCTTTTCTAATTCACATTTAACTTTTGGTAGCAGAGGGATTGGTACTCTCCTAGGTGCCATAATAGAGTATGGTTTCGCTTCTTCTTCTAACTCAATCTGGTAACTGCCTTTAATAAATCCTAGTCTGTTAAATAATTCTGGAAATTGTGCCACTATGTCTTCTTTACTTTTGTCTACAGAGTTGACTTCAGAGATCAAGTTCAGTTTCCAAATAATAGATATTTCAAACCTTCTACGATATATACAGTTTTTTTCACTTCATCATATCCTTTCTTACAGGTTCCCTCAAACCATCCACTAACCTTCAACTCATTCTGTCCTGGTCCAACCAGAGGCGTCTTAGTAGAGTGGAGTGGTCCACCATAGTATAGGTCATATGTAATTGATGGGATCATGGTAACATCAGCTCCCGTATCTATTTTGAATTTAATCATTCGTCGATTCAGTTTCAGTTTAGTCATCCACTGTTTGATTACGTTTCTTCCAGTAACAACTCCCAAAAACTTCCAGTCACTATCAATATTAGAGTTCTCTGAGTCACTTCTTGTCCTAGTTTCAACATTATTAACAGTACTCCTACACAAACGATGAAAGTGTCCTATCTTATCACATTTAAAGCATTTGGATAGTCTACCTGGGCATGATTCTCTTCCAGTGTTATGGTTCTTTCCACATCTTGTACAAACTGTTTCTCTTTGATGTGACTGTTGGGCTGGTTTACTGCTGTTAACCAACCAATGGGCAAATCTATTTCTTGTAGAGATTCTCTTTGATCTGTTTTGATAAGTACTTGTACCGTCTCTGCTGGTATTTCTTCTTATTACCTCAACTTCTTTCTTGTTTCCTTCTCTTAGCTGTGGTTGTTGCTTCCTTACAGCTTCGCTCTCTCTAGCCATTCTGGCTGCCTTCTCCAGTGTCAGAGTCTTGTCGAGTTGCATTTTCTTGGACAGGGATTGGTTCCTTAACCCCACCACAATTTTGTCTCTAATCAATTCATCATTCAATGTTCCATAATCATATTTCGATGCTAAGTTATACAATGCAGTTATGAATGCATCCACTGGTTCACTTTCTTCTTGTCGTCTCATGTTGAATTTGACTCTCTTGTAGATTACGTTTTTCTTCTTAATGAAGTAGTCGTCAAACTTTTTTTTCACCTTTTCATGACTTTGTAACTGCACTCTTCCTCTTCAGTCAAACGAAAAGACTGGTATATCATCTGCAGCGTCTCCCATGGAATATATCAAAGTGCTAATTCGGTTCTCTTCTGACTTTCTGTTAAGTTCGGATGATTGTCGATGATGATAAGTTCATTGATGACGCAGACAGACAACTTATTGACCGAGCTTTATGTGAACAATCTACAACATGTACAAGCACAAGTGACATTTGGACTGACTCCAGACAAGAAAAATTAGACATTGCTTCCTTAACAGCTTTGACCCAATTTTCCTACAAAATGTTCTTCCTGACTGACTGTACTTATATTTAACATTTGAAGAATATTATAGCTATCATATACTGTATAAATTAGCCTTCAAAACTAGCTACTTACGGTAAAATTTTTTCTTTTATGTCTGCGATAAAACTTCAATCCTAGTGCCATTTTCATCGCTGATGACACCCAATATACATGTGAACAATTCCAGTGGTCAGTGGCATCCTTATACTTCATTTATACACGATAGAGCTAACTTCAAAGTATACATTCTGAGGTGATTTTTGAAATTATTAGTAGATACGCAAGTTAAAAGGGATCAATACCGTGCTTGAAATTTTGAGAAATCTGACATGTAATAAGGAAGTTACAGTGAAAAAACAAATTGCCAGGTGAACGCAAATGGACTTTAGTTACATTGACAATATAGTTTACTGTCTAATAGTTTATGTACATATGATGTTCATAAGATATTGTTTCGTCATCTGTACCTTGTAAGGTTGTGATTATTGTCTATTACATAAGCAGCTTGTTTGCTTGGAAGATCAGGTTTCTTTTGTTTAATCCTTACATTATTTTACTTATTTATTGATAACTGGTTACATTGACTGTATAGTTTATTGTCTAATAGTTGGGTTTTTTTTGTATTTAAATAACCTTGTCTGTTATGTTCCTAGTATGTACGTACACCTGCACATCTTGCAGCAAGGAATGGACATAATGACACAGTAAAACTGTTAATTGAAATTGGACAAGCTGATATCAACACTAAGGATAATGTAAGTCACAGTAATTGTATTACATGACATATCATAGTACCAAGTTATGACCAATGAATTAATTCAATTTGTTTCATTGGAGGTTAATAAATCAATAAGACACATGTTTTGATGTGTATTGCTGATTACTGAAACCTGCACTCTACAGCAACTGTTCTTTACCAGCTCAAGATTATTTTAATATGTTTTTACAAAATATTTCAATAGTAATACTAATGTGTATTATTGATGAACTAGCAGTTAGCAAATGTGCAAAAATAGTTCTCTCATTATATGACTTGTAACAAGACTATTCTATATTTATATATATATATATATAACACGAAAACTAACAAATAATGTTCAATGTTTCTCTCTGTTAGTCATGATACTATTAATCATAGTCATTTATCTAACAAATAGTATAATCTTATCTGATATCCATACTTTGCTTCCCTTGAGTTAGCTACCAAAACGTCTTAAAACACTTCATCAGATACTATTTGTTGCAGTAGCTATAAACAAATTTCTCAGAAACAACTCAAATGTTTCTAGATGTTTAATTTATATGCATTCGTCAATCACTATGAAAATTTTGCAAAAATTTCTTAAACCAAATGTACTTATGAAATCATAAAATCCAAGGTATCAATGTCATCATAGAAGAAAGCAACAGCACATAATTTATTATAGTAATAGCGCATATGTCATCATAGCAACAGTTGCTAAGCAAAAGAAAGTACATCACCATAAAATGAAGAACTATAGTAACAGCATATATGTCACCATAGCAACTGTTGCAGTAGCAAGAACATGTGTGTAATGATGGAAATTATTACCTTGATGTCTATTGCCAGGAGCGCATGAGCGTCGCTAAGTGATCCAAAGGAGCATCAAACTCCCTTAACTATCTGTTGTCGAATCAAGGCTTAGAACGTGTGTCCATATATGGACATAACTGCAAAGTCTTCTGTATTTTAATAGCTTCTGGGATGTAACCTCTTAGTTGGTGTGCTTTAAATAGATAAATTTAAGAGAAGTCAAGAAGATGGTCAAGCGACCTTCTGAAGACACGGAAGTCCCTGCTACATGAAAACAACAGCTGAGTGTCAATGGACCCACGAATGGCTGAACAAATTGGTCATTTCAGGCTTACTGTTGGCAAACCTGGTACTTACTCAGGCTCATGTATTATGACTTTAAGAAGTTATGTGCTGATTTCACTTCTCCTCACCCTGGGTACACAATATATCCAGGACATCTCAATGGTTGTGCAGTTGAGACTTTCTTTAGCTAGGTCAAGCATGCCACCTCAGGCCAATTATGATCACTGAACTATGCTATTACCGAAAGAAGTAGTAACTTTTCATTCTTTTAATAATGTTATAATATCAGATAATATTAACCTTAATAGGAAAAGGAGGTTTGATAACACAGGTGAATAAAGAGATATGTTGTTCAACTCTTTCCGCCTCTTTAATGACAAAAGCCTCCATAACTTCCATGTCTAATTCTTTTAAACATATCTTGATTTACATAACTTCTTTCATTTTTAGTTTTTTCATTTTACTCATCATTGATTATTATAATAATATTCATTGCTCCATCACGTACTTAACAGTACTTATGCTATTAAGTGTATTTTCATTATATGGAATAATCCCTGACCATGTTTCGACAATGGTTTGAATACAAATGTCATGGCAGTTTGACGCTCCTTTGCGACGCTCATGCGCTCGTGCTATTGCCATTTAATGACTATAGTATAACAACAATTACCAAGGTCTATAGTTACCATAGTAACATAGCTATAGCAATTAAGTATATGTCCATCACAATATCATTAATTTTCATAGTAACAGTTGTCATAAAATCGTTGCTATAGCAGAAACATATAGATATTTTAGTATATTAATGTTACTTATAACACTATGACAATTGAGCTAATTGTTGTTTTGTAGGATTATGATTTAATATGTTTACAAACCTTGTCAAAGTCTATAAAATATCTAATTAATGACCATTATATAATTCTATACATAATTAACAACTTTTGCCCAAAAATTTTTCTCTAACAAAAAGTATAAAAAGTAGTCACTGTGACCATTTTATACATATTTTTACACAAAACAATTTAATGCCATAGCTATTCCAAATTTGTTAAAAACAATGTCAAAATATGCTATACCTTCATTTCATATGTATTCATAAATCTGTATGAAAGATTTATAAATTTCAAAAGCATTTGTACCAATGCAATCACAAAATAGAAGGAGTCCTATAATCAGCAACAGCGTATAATTCACTATAGCAACAGTATGTAATGTCACCATAGCGCAATCACTATTGCAACAGCATTAATGTCACCATAACAACTGTTACTATAGCAAATAATAGTCATAACGGTTGTTATTAATGTTTATCAAATCTTTAATTTAACTTGCTATAAAAACAACCTAATGGCAAGCCCATTCTCATTATAGTGAGTAAATAAAATACTTTTGGTCAACCATAGTGAATGGATCATAAAGTCACAGTTTACTTGCAATAAGAATTTTAGCACTATGTTCCCATTGTTCTTATTAGCAATGAAATGTATATACTACAATATTTATTTTTCACATTACTCTATACTCTATCAATAATTAATTCAGTAATAATATTGGTTCTCTATTATGTATTAATAGAATAGTAAACTTAATATTGCTGATAGCAATAATGAAATAAACTCTGTACCTTTGTTACATACTTTGTAGTTGCATTGTTGGCTACTGAGATGAAAAATCTCCATAGATGTATCTGATATCTTTAATTATACAATTATTACATCATCAGTTCTTTAGATACATACTTGATTGAAAAAAAATGATTGTGTATGTTACATGTTGAAAGTATAATAAGACAATTGACTAGTCCTTAAAAATTGCCACTTCCATCATTTATTCCTTGATATATCTGATCTTCAATTTGGGTTCTTCACTTCTAAATCATCATCATTTGCTATTCCTTCACTTTCAGTATCCTCTTTAATTGTAAGTAATCTTGTTGTGTAGCATTGACTACAAGGATAGCAATAGACACTTTGTGAATTGAAATATCTTTGTAAAAGAGATTGTTATGTCTCAACCAATGTAATTTTTCCAGAACATAATGTCTTTAAATAGGGGAATCATGATTAGCATTATTTTGCCATAACATTGAATCTCATGACATTATTGTGAAGTTAATTAGGAACTTCACCTTTCAGATTCTTAGTGCCTTTCATAATCTCCTTGCACTGATTGATTCACATATCATTAATTTCATTTCTACTTTTCTATGAACACAGTTGTTATGGACAATTAGGGTTAAAAGGAAAAGGACCACATATTCACTAGGTATTCCCCAAGATAATTATTCCTTTTAAGTCAAAACATTTTCAATTTTACTGACAATGTCAGAACTTGCTTCCTTGAAGGAATCCTTTTGTGTAGCTCTATATTGGTAATATTGGTAATTTTAAACAGTTCTAATTTTTCATGTACTGTGACACTATTAAATCAGCTACATCATGAAGAGCATTTTTATGATCAGAATTTCTAGCTTCAAAAAACACCTGCATTGAGTTCACCTGTTTGCTAGTCTTGTAAAGTTGTATGGTGTCTGTAGAACAAATGTATACTTATTAATACAGTCTGTATTTGTTCTTAGAGATGGCACTGAAGACTGGACATTGAATATTAATAATTGATGAACCCAAGATAGTGATGTCCCTGTTAAAGTTCACAATATTAGAGCTATTCATGTATTAAAGTAAAGATTTTCAGCACTATGTTGTCAATGTTCTTATTAGCAATGAGATGCATGTATAACATTATTTATTTTTCACATTACTATATTATAGTAATACAAATACAACATATTTTAGAACACACTGTTGACTGTGAACCCACAAGCATTGTGAACTGTTGTATAATATAAATATATCACTATTGATTGAGAGTGTACTCATACAACAAAGTACATGTAATATAATGTTCCAAAGATATTCTTATACCATCTGTACCTTGTAAAGTTGTCATTAATGTTTACAGCTTTTTCGATTGGAAAAACAGGATTAGTTTCTTTAAAACTACATAACAGTGACTTCATTTAAGTAGTGTACATTTGTATAATGTATTATGATTGATGATGTGAACCATTTGCTGACATAATAATGATGTAATGATGCTCCATTAGTACACTGGTCATACATTTCACTTCTTACTAGCGTTTGTGATATAAAAAAGCATAAATTATCTTTTATTTGTATCCTTATATTTACTTATTTATTGATAACTGGTTACATTGACTGTATAGTTGATTGTCTAGTAGTTGTACTTTTGTAATTAAATAACCTTGTCTATTATGTTCCTAGTATGGACGTACACCTGCACATCTTGCAGCAAGGAATGGACATACTGAAACAGTAATACTGTTAATTGAAATTGGAAATGCTGATATCAACGCTAAGGATAATGTAAGTCACAGTAATTGTATTATAAGACATATCCCAGATTTTCTTGTATATATGGTGCCCTCTCACCATGGATTCATAGAAATATTTAGCCACACTTTGTGAAAATCACACTTGTGTTCACAACACGTGTCTGATACCACACCCATTAATTAGTACTTCACACCCAATAAACACGAAAGTTAATACCCACGAAATTTAAATAATGAAGCAAAATTTTAAAAACACAAAAATTTATACACTAGAAAATTGTACTCTTACTGTAGTTTATTGTCTAATAGTTGTTCTTTTGTAATTAAATAACCTTGTCTGTTATGTTCCTAGTATAGACGTACACCTGCACATCTTGCAGCAATGAAGGGACATACTGACACAGTAAAACTGTTAATTGAAATTGGACAAGATGATACCAATTTTAAAGATAATGTAAGTCACAGTAATTGTATTACAAGACATATCATTGTACCAAATTATGACCAATGAATTAATTAAAATTACTTCATTTGAGGTTAATAAATCAATAAGACACATGTTTTGATGTGTATTACTGATTACTGAAACCTGCACTCTACAGCAACTGTTCTTTACCAGCTCATGATTATTTTAATATGTTTTTACCAAACATTTCAATAATAATAATACTAATGTGTATTATTAATAATTTTAATTAGCAAATGTGCTAAAATTGTACCATTATGCCTTATGTTAACAACAAAAACTTTTTGTAATTATTTTAGCAGAAACTGTTTATTGACATAACTATTCCAAATTTCTTAGAAACAATGCCAAAAGTTTCTAGATGTTTAACTGTATGTATTTATCAATCACCATGAAAATTTTCCAAAAGTTTCTTAAACCAATTGTACCCATTAAATAATAAAATCCAATGTATCATGTCATCATAGAAGAAAGCAACAGCACATTATTTATTATAGCAACAGCACATATGTCATCATAGCAACAGTTACTAAGCGAAAGAAAGTATGTCACCATAAAATGAATTACTCAGTAACAGCAAATATGTTGCCATAGCAACTGTTGCTATAGCAATAACACATGAGTATAAACAACTATAGCATAACAAGAATAAACAATGTCATAGTTACCATAGCAATTAGGTATGCATCTATCATGATAGCAATGATCTCCATGGTAACAGTAGTCATAAGATCATTGCCATAGCAACAACATATAGATATATTATTGTATTAATGTTACATATAACACTATGACAATTGAGCAAATTGTTGTTTTAAGATGAAAATTATAGCACTGTGCTTTCATATGTTTACAAACTTTATCAAAACTTATAAAATATTTAATTATTGACCATTATTTAATATCTATTCATAGTTGGCAAGTTTTGCCAAAAAATGATTTACTAACAAAAAGTATAACATATAGTTACTGTGACCTTTTTATATATATTTTGGCACAAAACAATTTATTACCATAATTATTCAAATTTTGTTGAAAACAATGCTAAAACATACTATATCTTTAATTCATATATATTCATCAAACTCTATGAAAGATTTATAAATTTCAAAAGCAATTGTACCAATGAAATCACAATATATAAGGAGTCATACAATAAGCAACAGCATATAATTCACTATATCAATGGTATGTAATGTCACCATAGCAACAGTCACTATAGCAACAGCATTTATTTCACCATAGCAACTGTACTATAGTGTGACAGTGTTTGTTATTAATGACTATCAAATCCCACAATCTACTTAAAAATAATGCCATTTTGATCATTGACCACACCCAGTATACATGTGAACAATTCCAGTGGTCAGTGGTATCCTTATACTTCATTTATAGACAATAGAGCTAACTTAAAGTATACATTCTCAGGTGATTTTTGAAATTATCAGTAGATACGCAAGTTAAAAGGGATCAATACCGTACTTGAAATTTTGAAATCTGATGTGTAATAAGGAAGTTACAGCGAAAAAACAAAGTGCAAGGTGAACGCGAATGGACTTTAGTTACATTGACTATATAGTTTACTGTCTAATAGTTTATGTACATAAGATGTTCATAAGATATTGTTTCGTCATCTGTACATTGTAAGGTTGTGATTATTGTCTATTACATAAGCAGCTTGTTTGCTTGGAAGATTAGATTTCTTTTGTTTAATCCTTATATTATTTTACTTATTTATTGATAACTGGTTACATTGGCTGTATAGTTTATTGCCTAATAGTTGTTCTTTTGTAATTAAATAACCTAGTCTATTATGTTCCTAGTATGGACGTACACCTGCACATCTTGCAGCAATGAATGGACATACTGACACAGTAAAACTGTTAATTGAAATTGGACAAGATGATACCAATTTTAAAGATAATGTAAGTCAAAGTAATTGTATTACAAGACATATCATTGTACCAAGTTATGACCAATGAATTAATTCAATTTATTTCATTTGAGGTTAATAAATCAATAAGACACATGTTTTGATGTGTATTGCTGATTACTGAAACCTGCACTCTACAGCAACTGTTCTTTACCAGCTCATGATTATTTTAATATGTTTTTACCAAACATTTCAATAATAATAATACTAATGTGTATTATTGATGAACTAGCAGTTAGCAAATGTGCAAAAATAGTTCTCTCATTATATGACTTGCAACAAGACTATTCTATATTTATATATATATATATAACACGAAAACTAACAAATAATGTTCAATGTTTCTCTCTGTTAGTCATGATACTATTAATCATAGTCATTTATCTAACAAATAGTATAATCTTATCTGATATCCATACTTTGCTTCCCTTGAGTTAGCTACCAAAACGTCTTAAAACACTTCATCAGATACTATTTGTTGCAGTAGCTATAAACAAATTTCTCAGAAACAACTCAAATGTTTCTAGATGTTTAATTTATATGCATTCGTCAATCACTATGAAAATTTTGCAAAAATTTCTTAAACCAAATGTACTTATGAAATCATAAAATCCAAGGTATCAATGTCATCATAGAAGAAAGCAACAGCACATAATTTATTATAGTAATAGCGCATATGTCATCATAGCAACAGTTGCTAAGCAAAAGAAAGTACATCACCATAAAATGAAGAACTATAGTAACAGCATATATGTCACCATAGCAACTGTTGCAGTAGCAAGAACATGTGTGTAATGATGGAAATTATTACCTTGATGTCTATTGCCAGGAGCGCATGAGCGTCGCTAAGTGATCCAAAGGAGCATCAAACTCCCTTAACTATCTGTTGTCGAATCAAGGCTTAGAACGTGTGTCCATATATGGACATAACTGCAAAGTCTTCTGTATTTTAATAGCTTCTGGGCTGTAACCTCTTAGTTGGTGTGCTTTAAATAGATAAATTTAAGAGAAGTCAAGAAGATGGTCAAGCGACCTTCTGAAGACACGGAAGTCCCTGCAACATGAAAACAACAGCTGAGTGTCAATGGACCCACGAATGGCTGAACAAATTGGTCATTTCAGGCTTACTGTTGGCAAACCTGGTACTTACTCAGGCTCATGTATTATGACTTTAAGAAGTTATGTGCTGATTTCACTTCTCCTCACCCTGGGTACACAATATATCCAGGACATCTCAATGGTTGTGCAGTTGAGACTTTCTTTAGCTAGGTCAAGCATGCCACCTCAGGCCAATTATGATCACTGAACTATGCTATTACCGAAAGAAGTAGTAACTTTTCATTCTTTTAATAATGTTATAATATCAGATAATATTAACCTTAATAGGAAAAGGAGGTTTGATAACACAGGTGAATAAAGAGATATGTTGTTCAACTCTTTCCGCCTCTTTAATGACAAAAGCCTCCATAACTTCCATGTCTAATTCTTTTAAACATATCTTGATTTACATAACTTCTTTCATTTTTAGTTTTTTCATTTTACTCATCATTGATTATTATAATAATATTCATTGCTCCATCACGTACTTAACAGTACTTATGCTATTAAGTGTATTTTCATTATATGGAATAATCCCTGACCATGTTTCGACAATGGTTTGAATACAAATGTCATGGCAGTTTGACGCTCCTTTGCGACGCTCATGCGCTCGTGCTATTGCCATTTAATGACTATAGTATAACAACAATTACCAAGGTCTATAGTTACCATAGTAACATAGCTATAGCAATTAAGTATATGTCCATCACAATATCATTAATTTTCATAGTAACAGTTGTCATAAAATCGTTGCTATAGCAGAAACATATAGATATTTTAGTATATTAATGTTACTTATAACACTATGACAATTGAGTTAATTGTTGTTTTGTAGGATTATGATTTAATATGTTTACAAACCTTGTCAAAGTCTATAAAATATCTAATTAATGACCATTATATAATTCTATACATAATTAACAACTTTTGCCCAAAAATTTTTCTCTAACAAAAAGTATAAAAAGTAGTCACTGTGACCATTTTATACATATTTTTACACAAAACAATTTAATGCCATAGCTATTCCAAATTTGTTAAAAACAATGTCAAAATATGCTATACCTTCATTTCATATGTATTCATAAATCTGTATGAAAGATTTATAAATTTCAAAAGCATTTGTACCAATGCAATCACAAAATAGAAGGAGTCCTATAATCAGCAACAGCGTATAATTCACTATAGCAACAGTATGTAATGTCACCATAGCGCAATCACTATTGCAACAGCATTAATGTCACCATAACAACTGTTACTATAGCAAATAATAGTCATAACGGTTGTTATTAATGTTTATCAAATCTTTAATTTAACTTGCTATAAAAACAACCTAATGGCAAGCCCATTCTCATTATAGTGAGTAAATAAAATACTTTTGGTCAACCATAGTGAATGGATCATAAAGTCACAGTTTACTTGCAATAAGAATTTTAGCACTATGTTCCCATTGTTCTTATTAGCAATGAAATGTATATACTACAATATTTATTTTTCACATTACTCTATACTCTATCAATAATTAATTCAGTAATAATATTGGTTCTCTATTATGTATTAATAGAATAGTAAACTTAATATTGCTGATAGCAATAATGAAATAAACTCTGTACCTTTGTTACATACTTTGTAGTTGCATTGTTGGCTACTGAGATGAAAAATCTCCATAGATGTATCTGATATCTTTAATTATACAATTATTACATCATCAGTTTTTTAGATACATACTTGATTGAAAAAAATGATTGTCTATGTTACTAGTTACCATAGCAATTAGGTATGCATCTATCATGATAGCAATGATCTCCATGGTAACAGTAGTCATAAGATCATTGCCATAGCAACAACATATAGATATATTATTGTATTAATGTTACATATAACACTATGACAATTGAGCAAATTGTTGTTTTAAGATGAAAATTATAGCACTATGCTTTCATATGTTTACAAACTTTATCAAAACTTATAAAATATTTAATTATTGACCATTATTTAATATCTATTCATAGTTGGCAAGTTTTGCCAAAAAATGATTTACTAACAAAAAGTATAACATATAGTTACTGTGACCTTTTTATATATATTTTGGCACAAAACAATTTATTACCATAATTATTCAAATTTTGTTGAAAACAATGCTAAAACATACTATATCTTTAATTCATATATATTCATCAAACTCTATGAAAGATTTATAAATTTCAAAAGCAATTGTACCAATGAAATCACAATATATAAGGAGTCATACAATAAGCAACAGCATATAATTCACTATATCAATGGTATGTAATGTCACCATAGCAACAGTCACTATAGCAACAGCATTTATTTCACCATAGCAACTGTACTATAGTGTGACAGTGTTTGTTATTAATGACTATCAAATCCCACAATCTACTTAAAAATAATGCCATTTTGATCATTGACCACACCCAGTATACATGTGAACAATTCCAGTGGTCAGTGGTATCCTTATACTTCATTTATAGACAATAGAGCTAACTTAAAGTATACATTCTCAGGTGATTTTTGAAATTATCAGTAGATACGCAAGTTAAAAGGGATCAATACCGTACTTGAAATTTTGAAATCTGATGTGTAATAAGGAAGTTACAGCGAAAAAACAAAGTGCAAGGTGAACGCGAATGGACTTTAGTTACATTGACTATATAGTTTACTGTCTAATAGTTTATGTACATAAGATGTTCATAAGATATTGTTTCGTCATCTGTACATTGTAAGGTTGTGATTATTGTCTATTACATAAGCAGCTTGTTTGCTTGGAAGATTAGATTTCTTTTGTTTAATCCTTATATTATTTTACTTATTTATTGATAACTGGTTACATTGGCTGTATAGTTTATTGCCTAATAGTTGTTCTTTTGTAATTAAATAACCTAGTCTATTATGTTCCTAGTATGGACGTACACCTGCACATCTTGCAGCAATGAATGGACATACTGACACAGTAAAACTGTTAATTGAAATTGGACAAGATGATACCAATTTTAAAGATAATGTAAGTCAAAGTAATTGTATTACAAGACATATCATTGTACCAAGTTATGACCAATGAATTAATTCAATTTATTTCATTTGAGGTTAATAAATCAATAAGACACATGTTTTGATGTGTATTGCTGATTACTGAAACCTGCACTCTACAGCAACTGTTCTTTACCAGCTCATGATTATTTTAATATGTTTTTACCAAACATTTCAATAATAATAATACTAATGTGTATTATTGATGAACTAGCAGTTAGCAAATGTGCAAAAATAGTTCTCTCATTATATGACTTGCAACAAGACTATTCTATATTTATATATATATATATAACACGAAAACTAACAAATAATGTTCAATGTTTCTCTCTGTTAGTCATGATACTATTAATCATAGTCATTTATCTAACAAATAGTATAATCTTATCTGATATCCATACTTTGCTTCCCTTGAGTTAGCTACCAAAACGTCTTAAAACACTTCATCAGATACTATTTGTTGCAGTAGCTATAAACAAATTTCTCAGAAACAACTCAAATGTTTCTAGATGTTTAATTTATATGCATTCGTCAATCACTATGAAAATTTTGCAAAAATTTCTTAAACCAAATGTACTTATGAAATCATAAAATCCAAGGTATCAATGTCATCATAGAAGAAAGCAACAGCACATAATTTATTATAGTAATAGCGCATATGTCATCATAGCAACAGTTGCTAAACAAAAGAAAGTACATCACCATAAAATGAAGAACTATAGTAACAGCATATATGTCACCATAGCAACTGTTGCAGTAGCAAGAACATGTGTGTAATGATGGAAATTATTACCTTGATGTCTATTGCCAGGAGCGCATGAGCGTCACTAAGTGATCCAAAGGAGCATCAAACTCCCTTAACTATCTGTTGTCGAATCAAGGCTTAGAATGTGTGTCCATATATGGACATAACTGCAAAGTCTTCTGTATTTTAATAGCTTCTGGGCTGTAACCTCTTAGTTGGTGTGCTTTAAATAGATAAATTTAAGAGAAGTCAAGAAGATGGTCAAGCGACCTTCTGAAGACACGGAAGTCCCTGCTACATGAAAACAACAGCTGAGTGTCAATGGACCCACGAATGGCTGAACAAATTGGTCATTTCAGGCTTACTGTTGGCAAACCTGGTACTTACTCAGGCTCATGTATTATGACTTTAAGAAGTTATGTGCTGATTTCACTTCTCCTCACCCTGGGTACACAATATATCCAGGACATCTCAATGGTTGTGCAGTTGAGACTTTCTTTAGCTAGGTCAAGCATGCCACCTCAGGCCAATTATGATCACTGAACTATGCTATTACCGAAAGAAGTAGTAACTTTTCATTCTTTTAATAATGTTATAATATCAGATAATATTAACCTTAATAGGAAAAGGAGGTTTGATAACACAGGTGAATAAAGAGATATGTTGTTCAACTCTTTCCGCCTCTTTAATGACAAAAGCCTCCATAACTTCCATGTCTAATTCTTTTAAACATATCTTGATTTACATAACTTCTTTCATTTTTAGTTTTTTCATTTTACTCATCATTGATTATTATAATAATATTCATTGCTCCATCACGTACTTAACAGTACTTATGCTATTAAGTGTATTTTCATTATATGGAATAATCCCTGACCATGTTTCGACAATGGTTTGAATACAAATGTCATGGCAGTTTGACGCTCCTTTGCGACGCTCATGCGCTCGTGCTATTGCCATTTAATGACTATAGTATAACAACAATTACCAAGGTCTATAGTTACCATAGTAACATAGCTATAGCAATTAAGTATATGTCCATCACAATATCATTAATTTTCATAGTAACAGTTGTCATAAAATCGTTGCTATAGCAAAAACATATAGATATTTTAGTATATTAATGTTACTTATAACACTATGACAATTGAGTTAATTGTTGTTTTGTAGGATTATGATTTAATATGTTTACAAACCTTGTCAAAGTCTATAAAATATCTAATTAATGACCATTATATAATTCTATACATAATTAACAACTTTTGCCCAAAAATTTTTCTCTAACAAAAAGTATAAAAAGTAGTCACTGTGACCATTTTATACATATTTTTACACAAAACAATTTAATGCCATAGCTATTCCAAATTTGTTAAAAACAATGTCAAAATATGCTATACCTTCATTTCATATGTATTCATAAATCTGTATGAAAGATTTATAAATTTCAAAAGCATTTGTACCAATGCAATCACAAAATAGAAGGAGTCCTATAATCAGCAACAGCGTATAATTCACTATAGCAACAGTATGTAATGTCACCATAGCGCAATCACTATTGCAACAGCATTAATGTCACCATAACAACTGTTACTATAGCAAATAATAGTCATAACGGTTGTTATTAATGTTTATCAAATCTTTAATTTAACTTGCTATAAAAACAACCTAATGGCAAGCCCATTCTCATTATAGTGAGTAAATAAAATACTTTTGGTCAACCATAGTGAATGGATCATAAAGTCACAGTTTACTTGCAATAAGAATTTTAGCACTATGTTCCCATTGTTCTTATTAGCAATGAAATGTATATACTACAATATTTATTTTTCACATTACTCTATACTCTATCAATAATTAATTCAGTAATAATATTGGTTCTCTATTATGTATTAATAGAATAGTAAACTTAATATTGCTGATAGCAATAATGAAATAAACTCTGTACCTTTGTTACATACTTTGTAGTTGCATTGTTGGCTACTGAGATGAAAAATCTCCATAGATGTATCTGATATCTTTAATTATACAATTATTACATCATCAGTTTTTTAGATACATACTTGATTGAAAAAAATGATTGTCTATGTTACATGTTCAAAGTATAATAAGAAAATTGACTAGTCCTTAAAAATTTCCACTTCCATCATTTATTCCTTGATATAACTGATCTTCAATTTGGTTCTTAACTTCTAAATTATCATCATTTGCTATTCTTTAACTTTCAGTATCCTCGTTAATTGTAAGTAATCTTGTTGTGTGTCATTGACTACAAGGATAGTAATAGACACTTAGTGAATTAAAATATCTTTGTAAAACAGATTGTTATGTTTCAACCAATATAATTTTTCCAGAACATAATGTCTTTAAATATGGGAGTCATGATTAGCATTATTTTGCCATAACATTGAATCTCATGACATTATTGTAAAGTTAATTGGGAACTTCACCTTTCAGATTCTTCAGATCCTTTCATAATCTCCTTGCACTGATTGATTCACATATCATTAATTTCATTTTCTACTTTTCTATGAACACAGTTGTTATGGACAATTAGGGTTAAAAGGAAAAAGAAAATAGGACCACATATTCACTAGGTATTCCCCAACATAATTATTCCTTTTAAGTCAAAACATTTTCAATTTTACTGACAATGTCAGAACTTGCTTCCTTGAAGTAATCCTTTTGTACAGCTCTTTATTGGTAATATTGGTAATTTTTTCAGTCTTCCTATATTTCATTTCAGTGAGGTCCTTGATAAAGGTGTCTTACAGTATCAACACAGGGACAATGGTTTTATGTGGTAATGTAGTCATCTGTAACCGAAGATATGTTTTCTTTGAGTTTACTAGTAGCCACTAAACCATGTACTAGACATGACCTACATCACTTTCTCTGTCAGTTCTAAGGAGTCAGTTAACTTTCTTTCTCCAATATCAAAATTATATAAACAGTTCTACTTTTTCATGTACTGTGACATTATTAAATCAGCTGCATGATTAAAAGCATTTTTATGATCAGAATTTCTGGCTTCAAAAACACCTCCATTCAGTTCACCTGTTTGCTAGTCTTGTAAAGGTGTATGATGTCTGTAGAACAAATGTATACTTATTAATATTAATCTGTATTTGTTGTTAGAGATGACTAGGCATTGAATATTAATAATTGATAAACCCAAGATAGTGGTGTCCCTGTTAAAGTTCACAATATTAGAGCCATTCTTGTATTAAATATAATTTAGTCTACTGTAGAAGCTGCTGCTACAAAGAAGAGGATTGAAACATAATTGGAATGCTTTTCCGAAATGCCAATATACACTTTTGCTAGAGAGTAAAGAAAGACTTTTTGTCAACCATAGTGAATACAAAAATACAATAGTATTAAACATGCACTATTGCTATATGCAAGTAAAGAATTAAAGTCACAGTTTACTTGCAATAAGGATTTTTAGCACTATGTTCTCATTGTTCTTATTAGCAATGAAATGTATGTATTATTATATTGTTTTTTGAAATTACTATATATAGTAACGTAAATAACACATATTGTAGTACATACAATTGACTGTGAACCCATAAGCATTGTAACAGTATGTAATGTCACTGTAGCAACAATCACTATAGCAACAGCGTTTATTTCACCATAGCAACTGTACTATAGTGTCACAGTGTATGTTATTAATGTTATCAAATCCCACAATCTACTTAAAAATAACACAGTGGCAAGTCTATTCTAGCTATAGAGAGTAAACAAAGACTTTTTTGTCCAACATATTGAATACCAAAATACAAAAGAAATAGACATGCACTCTTGATACAAGCAAGTAACATATTAAAGTAAAGATTTTCAGCACTATGTTGTCAATGTTCTTATTAGCAATGAGATGTATGTATAACAATATTTATTTTTCACATTACTATATTATAGTAATACAAATACAACATATTGTAGTACACACAGTTGACTGTGAACCCACAAGCATTGTGAACTGTTGTGTAATATAAATATATCACTGTTGATTGAGAGTATACTCATACAACAAAGTACATGTACATATAATGTTCCAAAGATATTCTTATACCATCTGTACCTTGTAAGGTTGTCATTATTTTATACAGCTTTTTTGATTGGAAAAACAGGATTAGTTTCTTTAAAACTACATAACAGTTACTTCATTTAAGTAGTGTACATTTGTATAATGTATTATGATTGATGATGTGAACCATTTGCTGACATAATAATGATGTAATGATGCTCCAATAGTACACTGGTCATACATTTCACTTCTTACTAGCGTCTGTGATATAAAAAAGCATAAATTATCTTTTATTTGTATCCTTATATTTACTTATTTATTGATAACTGGTTACATAGACTGTATAGTTGATTGTCTAGTAGTTGTACTTTTGTAATTAAATAACCTTGTCTATTATGTTCCTAGTATGGACGTACACCTGCACATCTTGCAGCAAGGAATGGACATAATGAAACAGTAAAACTGTTAATTGAAATTGGAAATGCTGATATCAACACTAAGGATAATGTAAGTCACAGTAATTGTATTATAAGACATATCCCAGATTTTCTTGTATATATTGTACACTCTCACCATGGATTCATAGGAATAGTTAGCCACACTTTAAGCAAGTAACATATTAGTAAAGATTTTCAGCACTATGTTGTCAATGTTCTTATTAACAATGAGATGTATGTATAACATTATTTAATTTTCACATTACTATATTATAGTAATACAAATACAACATATTGTACACTCAGTTGACTGTGAACCCACAAGCATTGTGAACTGTTGTATAATATAAATATATCACTGTTGATTGAGAGTATACTCATACAACAAAGTACATGTACATATAATGTTCCAAAGATATTCTTATATCATTTGTAACTGTTGATCCAATAACTTGCATGCTGTAAAAATAACACAAAGATGAGAATGTTTCACTATAGGGAGTGGAAAAATACTTCTTGTCAACCATATTGATTATAAAATACAATACAAATACGTATACACTGTGTGGTACAAGCAAGTGACATAAAATCATAGTTTACTTGCAATAACAAGTGTCAGTGCTATTACTTAGACATTTAAAAGGTGTTTAGTTGTCATAGTTACATTGGCTCCTATGATGATTTTGAAAGATTGATTCAGACCATTAATGAGACAGTTACATACCACTGATGTCTATCTCCACTAGTCACAGCTATTTCAGATTTTACTGTTCCTAGAAAAGTGTTCTTTTCAACTTCTCTGACTCTTTTGCGTCAATGACACATAACCTCATAATGTCCCCATCTATAGCACTTTTACAAATACTTTCCTGAGCTGGACATATCAATCTGTTCTGGCTAGAGGTAACTTTCTACACCTTGTACATCTATACTATTAGAGTCTACTGATCCTTTCCTCTTGACTTTACTATGAAAATGAGTTCATGTCCCTCTTGATCTTTTTCTTGACTGGGCAATACAGCTTTATGAAAAGTTTTTGAATCTTTTCCACGAACGATGGTCTGTCATTTTTAACAGGTTTACTTTGTCTAATATCAATAATAGCTGTCTATAACTTGAGTTCAGCATCTAACTGTTTTGCTCTGACAGTTTACAAATCAAAATTTAGACTAAAATCTGATCTCAAATCATCTCTTCTCTGAGATCACCATATGTACGGTTTAGCATACATCTGTAACATATTAACATCACAGTTTAGTTTCCAATAAAAATTCTCAGCGCTATATCTCTCATTGTTCGTATTAGCAAGTAAATGTTAAGGATTCAGTAATGTCTCAATACTTGTATGTACTAAAATATTTTTTCACAGTACTATGTATAGTAATATATATAAAACATTGTTATATATATAGTTGACTGTTAACCCACAAGCAATGTGAACTGTTGTATAATATAAATATATCATTGTTGACTGTGAGCGTATTCATACAAACAAGGTACATGTACATATGATGTTCATAAGATATTGTTTTGTCATCTGTACCTTGTAAGGTTGTGATTATTGTATATTACATAAGCAGCTTGTTTGCTTGGAAGATAGGTTTCTTTTCTTGAAACTTTATTTAAGTAGTGTACATTTATATAATATAATATAATTATTAATGTCAACCATTTGTTGAAGTACCAAGTCATGGTTTGTTCATTATTGCTGATATTTACAATAACATTGATAGTGTTTGTTTTGTTTATAAGATGATTATGATGAATAATAACAAAATATTACAATTAAAGTATGTTCACTTAGCTCACTATTACAAACATAGCATTGTGAAACAAAAATCATGACATTAATCATATAATGATGCTTAAATTTGGTAACTGGCTGTACATTTCACCTCTTTGTGTATCATCAAGTTAATATATTACATAATTGTATGTGTACTCATCAGTAGTAGACTGAGTAGCAGATATACCATTTCTTGAGTACTGTAATCATGTTTGTCAATTCAACATAACATTGTACCTTGTAATGTCTTACAAGTATTATTGTTGTTGCCGTTGTGATCAATACAGGAGTTAAAAATTGGTGATAATAAGTTCTGAAAGATGGTTAACCATTTGCTGCATATTTTGCCATATATCTACCATAAGTATTTATATCAATAATTAATTCAATATTAATATTGGTTCTCTATTATGAATTAATAGTAATAATAATCTTAATATTACTGATAGCAATAATGAAATAAACTCTATACCTTTGTTGCATACTTTGTAGTTCTTCGTTGGCTACTGAGATGAAAAATCTACAAAGATGTATCTGATATTTTTAATTATACAATTATTACATCATCAGTGCTTTAGATACATATTTAATTGAAAAAATGGTTGTCTATGTTACATTTCAAAGTATAATAAGAAAATTGAGTAATCCCTAAAAATTGCCACTGCCATCATTTATTCCTTGAATATATCTGATCAAATCTTTAATTTGGCTTCTTTACTTCTAAATCATCATCATTTGCTATTCTTTCAATTTCAGCATCCTCTTTAATTAAAAGTAATCTTGTTATGTAGCATTGACTACAAGGATAGCAATAGACACTTATTGAATTGAAATATCTTTGTAAAACAGATTGTTGTGTTTCAAACAATATAATTTTTTCAGAACATAATGTCTTTAAATATGGGAGTCATTATTAGCATTATTTTGCCATAACATTGAATCTTGACATTATTGTAAAGTTAACTAGGAACTGTACCTTTCAGATTCTTAATGCTTTTCATAATCTCCTTGCCCTGTGGTTTTAGTCTCTATAATCTAAAGAGTAAAGTTATCTAACATTTTATAGGATCATTATATTTACTCTCTTGGGCTCTGTTGTCATCTTTGATACTCTTTTTGCCTTGTTTATTTCAGTTTCTGCACTTGTTGATCAAATATTCATTAGACTAATCTCTTTCTCTTTGTATCTTTTTCTATAACCAGCTAAATGTCATAAGTAGCTATGGGTTGGCTTAGCAAAATCAATAACAGAACTCAACCTTGTATCCTTTATATTTAACCTTTTTTCTGACATGTTGCAGTCTGCTTGATCTTTCGACATGATGTTGTCTGCTTGATGTCAAAGGTATTATTAGTTCCCCTTCTTTTATCTTGTTATTTTTCTGTCAAATTCTAACATTGAGCTATAAAAGTGATGGACCAATATAAATGTCAATCCAATAGACACAGTACAGGGGAGGCTGTTGATTTGTACTTTAGGCATATCAAAGTTATCATCCTGGAGACTACTTTAGATATGAAAACCTATACAAACTTCCTATTAGACACATTTTCCGGCTTTAGATAATGTCTGCTATAAATGTCAATACATTCACTACAAGTAGTGTTGTCCCAAGACTAAGAATGATTTATTTTAGGCAATGGAATATACTTAGAGCTGATTGATTCACATATTATTAATTTCATTTTCTACTTTGCTATGAACACAGTTGTTATGGACAATTAAGGTTAAAAGGAAAAAAAAATAGAACCACATATTCACTAGGTATTCCCCAAGATAATTATTCCTTTTAAGTCAAAACATTTTCAATTTTACTGACAATGTCAGAACTTGCTTCCTTGAAGTCATCCTTTTGTGCAGCTGTACCAGGAATATAGGTTATTTTTTCACTCTTCCTACATTTCATTTCAGTGACGTCCTTGATAAAACTGTGCTACAGTATCACCACAAGGACATCGATTATATGTGGTAATGTATACATCTGTAGCCGAAGATAGGTTTCTTTGAGCTTGCTACTAGCCACTTAACCATGTACTAGACATGACCTAGATCACTTTCTCTGTCAGTTCTAAGGAGTCAATTAACTTTCTTTCTCCAATATCAAAATTATACAAACAGCTCTAATTTTTCATATACTGTGACATTATTAAATCAGCTACATGATGAAGGGCATTTTTATGATTAGAATTTCTGGCTTCAGAAACACCTGCATTGACTTCACCTGTTTGCTAGTCTTGTAAAGTTGTATGATGTCTGTAGAACAAACGTATGCTTATTAATATAGTCTGTATTTGTTGTTAGAGATGGCACTGAAGACTAGGCATTGAATATTAATAATTAATGAACCCAACATAATGGCGTCCCTGTTAAAGTTCACAATATTAGAGCTATTCATATATTAAATATAACTTAGTCTATTGTAGAAGCTGCTGCTACAAAGAAGAGGATTGAAACATAATTGAAATTCTTTTCTGAAATGCCAAGATACACTTTTGCTTGAGAGTAAAGAAAGACTTTTTGTCAACCATAGTAAATACAGAAAATACAGTAGTATTAAACATGCGCTATTGCTATAGGCAAGTAAAGTATTAAAGTCACAGTTTACTGTTGATTTGTTTATAAGATGATTATAATGAATAATAACAAACTATTACAAATAAAGTATGTTCTCTTTGTACACTATTACAAACATAGCATTATGAAACAAAAATCATGACAATCATCAGATTCGTTAATCATGTAATAATGCTTAAATTGGTAACTGGCCATACATTTCACCTATTTGTGTACCATCAAGTGAATGTGTTAAAAAATTGTATGTGTTACTCATCAGTAGTAGATTGAGTAGCAGGTATACAATTTCTAGAGTATTGTAATCGTGTTTGTCAACACAACATAACATTGTACATTGTAATGTCTTACAAGTATTGTTGTTGTTACCATGGTGATCAATACAGGATATAAAAATTGGTGATATAAGTTTTGAAAGATGGCTCACCTTTTGCTGTATATTTTGTCATATATCTACCATAAGTATTTACATCAATAATAATTCAATATTAACATTGGTTCTTCAATGTGTATTAATAGTAATGGTAATCTTAATATTACTGATAGCAATAATGAAATAAATGCTGTACATTTGTTACATACTTTGTAGTTCATTGTCAGCTACTGAGATGAAAAATCTCCAAAAATGGATTTGATATCTTTAATTATACAATTATTCAATCATCTGTACTTTAGATACATACTTGATTGGTTGTCTATGTTACATGATCAAAGACTAATCAGAAAATTGAGTAATTCTTAAAAATTGCTGCTTCCATCATTTTTTCCCTTGAATATATATGATCAAATCTTTAATTTGACTTTTTCATTTTATTGGAAGTGAACATATGAACAGTCTTGACTTCTAACTTATCTTCATTTGCTATTCTTTCACTTTCAGTATCCTCTTTAATTGTAAGTAATCTTGTTGTATACCATTGACTACAAGGATAGCAATAAACACTTAGTGAATTGAAATATCTTTCTAAAATCGATTGTTGTGTTTCAACCAATATAATTTGTGTCTTTGAACATAGGAGTCGTTATTAGCATTGTCTTACCATAACATTGAATCTTATGACATTATTGTAAAGTTAATCAGGAACTTCACCTTTCAGATTCTTGGTATCTTTCATAATTTCTTTGCCCTGTGTTTTTAGTTTCTGTGCAAAGTTATCTAACATTTTATAGGATCCGCCTTGTTTATTTCAGTCTCTGCATTTGTTGATGAAATATTCATTAAACTAATCTCTTTCTCTTTGAATCTCTTTCTATATCCAGCTATATGTAATAAGTAAATGTGGATTGGCTCAGGGAAATCAATAATGGAACTCAACCTTGTATTGTTTCCATTTAATCTTTTTCTGACATGTTGCTGTCTGCTTGATCTTTGTACATGATGTTGTTTGCTTGATGTTGAAGGTAATGTTATTTCCCCTTCTTCTATCTTTTTATTTTTCTGTCAAATCCTAACATTGAGCTATAAAAGTAATGTACCTATAAATGTTAATCTCAATACACATAGTACAGGAGAGACTGTTGATTTGTACTTTAGGCATATCAAAGTTATTGCTGGGAACTGCTTTAGGTATGAAAACCTATACACACCTCATGTTAGACACATTTTCTGGCTTTAGATAATGTCTGCTATAAATGTCAATACATTCACTACAAGTAGTGTTGTCCCAAGATTGAGACTGATTTGTTTTAGGCAATGGAATATACTTAGAGCTGATTGATTCACATATCATCATAGGTGTAGAAACAATTTTGTCATTGGAGGGAACATAACATTTTAACGTTATTCAGTTTAACAATGAAGTATTTCATAAACTACCAAAATAAAACCTTCTGTCGTCTACACTGGCAACACTTTTTGCAATATCAGTAAGGTCCATTGATTCAGTTAAATCTCTGTGAACATAAATGCATTTAACCAGGGCTGTGTCATCATAGATCTAAGAAAGGTTTTAAGCCATTTTAATAAAGAATATGTTCACTCTACTGTGGCTGTTGTGACTGGTATAGTGAAGATTTGTATTTAGCGGTACACTTCTGATGGCATTGTTGTGCTACTTTCAATTTCATTCATAATGCTGCAAATGGTTTTCACACTGGTGACTGTCTTGATCTGAGATGAAGAAGCCAAGTTCGTGTTTCTTGTCTTAATAATGTCAGGAAGCATCTGTAGTTGAATACTCAATCTACCAAGATCGAGATCGTTCTTATACATTTCCAGATCAGACAAGTGTTATCTGAAGTTCCATTAGAATGATCAATAAGTGTCTTTTCAATCAGTCCTGCAATAGGGATTCCTCTTTTCTGTTGAAATCTTCATTTAAGCTCAAGCTAATCTAAATCAGTTGATTGTGAAACCATCTCACAATATACCAGAAATATTGGAGGGGGGGGGGGGGGCATGTGCCCCCTGTTCCTACACCTAAGATCATTAATTTCATGTTCTGCTTTGCTATGAACACAGTTGGTGTGGACAATTAAGATTTAAAGGAAAAAGAACATAGAACCACACATTCACTAGATATTTCACAAGATAATTATTCCATTTAGGTCAAAACTTTTTCAATTTTACTCACAATGTCAGATTATCCAGCCTTGAAGTGGTCCTTCTTTACAGCTGTTCCAGATATATTGGTAATTTTTTCACTTTTCCAAAAATTTCATTTCAGTGAGGTCCTCAATAAAGATGTTTTACAGTATTACTACAGGGACATTGGTTATATGTGGTAATGTAGACATCTATAGACAAAAATAGGTTTTCTTTGATTTTGCTTGTAGCCACTTAACCATGTACTAGACATGGCTTACATCACTTGCTCTGTTGATTCTAATGAGTCAGTTAACTTTTCTTCTCCAATATCAAAATTAGTTCTAATTTTTTATGTACTGTGACATTATTAAATCAGCTGCGTGATGAATGGCATTTTTAGTGATCAGAATTTCTGGCTTTGACAGCACCTTCATTGATTTGTATGATGATGGCTGTAGAACAGATGTATACTTATTAATATAGTCTGTATTTGTTGTTAAAGATGGCACTGAAGACTTAGTATTTAACCTAACATTACAGCATTCCTGTTGAAGTTCACAATATTATAGCCATTCTTGTGTAGAAAATAATATAGTCCATTGTAGAAGCTGCTGCTACCAAGAAAAAGAGGATTGAAAAATAGTTGGAATGCTTTCTGAAATACCAAGATACGCTCATCCTATACATTTTTAGTTGGCAGTTAGCAAGCATTGTAAACTTGAACCATTGTCACATATGAAAACTTCAGGTACTTAGTTTCAAGGTATTGTTTAGTGTCAATTTAAGAGACATAAATATTATGCTTCACATCTTTGTTGCCATCAAATGTAAGAATACAGGTACAGTGTTAACATCAGCCTCGACAATTCTAATTTTAACAAACTCTTCTGTAACCACTCATGTATAAACTGGCGGATTGGCCATTGGACTCTCTTACTACATCCTCCCTAAATTTTTTGCTTGCATTGTCTTTGCTTTATGCTTAACTTGTTAGACTCTTCTCAAAATAAAATTTGTGTTGTTGTGTGAGATAATGTACAGGTCAGAACATTTTACTATTCCCTCAAATATGATTATTTTTATCTGATAATTGGAAATTGTCTACAATTGCAACAACTCTAGTAATACAACTAGAATCACGGAGGTGTGTGTTGAAGTGACTTGAGATCACGATTAGCCATTATAACAGTGTCATCTCTCCATAATAATACATTACTAGAGAAAATCTGTCAGATTATTTCCAAGCTCTGTAAAAATCATTACTTTCTTCAACAAAGTATTCAAAACTAAAAGAGATCGCATAAACATAAAAGCAAACTAACCATTAAAACAACATCTCTCCTTTATAAGAACACATGACAACTAAACTAGCAATCAATGGAAATCTGAATAATCAAAGCAATATTATTTTTCAGTAATAGTTGTAACTAATATACAAATAGATAAACCTATTTTTTAATCATGTTTTCAGTTTAATATTTTTTCTCACTTTCTTGTTAAGAAGCCATGAAATATTAATGATGATATAATTATAATGAATAGAATGTTATAACAAAATATCTGCTCCATGTACACATGTGCTATATATTTATTTTTTCCCCTAGACTGGCAATTCTCTACTGCATTCTGCCTGCTTGTGTGGTGGATTTTCTTCACCACCACGTTCTGAATCCCCAACTGGCAGTAAGGACACAATACAATACCTGCTAAATGATGTAAACTTAAATCCACTGACTCTTAACAACCATCAGCAAATACCATTAGAACTTATTCCACCGAATCTCAAAGACAGATTCCAGTTACTAAAGTTGTTTCAACCATTTCTTCAACATAATATAGAGTATCCAGTACAGTCATATGCCAAAATATTTATCTGTGGAAAAAGAAATGCTGGTAAAAGCTCTTTAGCTGCTGTTATATCTTATCGTGCTAACAAAGGACAACACCACAACTATAATCCAGAAAAATGTATTGAAGGTGTTAAATTACAAACCACTGGAATTGACTACCACAGCATTCAAAGTAGGGAAATAGGAAACGTTGTAATTTTTGATCTTGCAGGTCATGCTGAATATTACAGTAGTCATGCTGCTGTGTTGGAAACACTTCTATTAAGGTCACCAGCTGTCTTTGTTGTTGTCAGTAACCTTGATGATGACAAGGAGACCATTAAGAAGGATCTCTATTTTTGGTTCAATTTTGTGGAAAGTGTTAGCACAAACTTAAATACTTCAAGTCAACTCATCATTGTTGGAAGCCATATCGATCTTGTACAGGATGTGATGAACTTTCAGTCCATTGTTGATGAAGTTGCAAATGATGGCAATCGCTTTCAGAATTATAAGGGGTACCTGGCAATGGAATGTCATCGACCAGGAGGGAAGGGTGTTAAAGAATTTATGGCTAAATTAAGAGAGAGCTGTGAAGCTGCTATGGACAGGAATGATAACATGAGCTACTACTGTCATTGTGTAAATGCTTTTCTACAAAATCTTGAGGTTGTTGCCATTAGCTTAGATGATCTTTGTTCATTATTTAAGGAAAGAAATGAGCCCTACCCTTTGTCTGATAGATCTTGTTTGAAGGAATTCTTAACCATCCTTGGAGAGAAAGGTCTCATTTTGTACCTAGGTGACTGGTTGATTGTTGACAAGAAAGCCCTATTGACTGTAGTTAATGGTGATCTATTCAATAAGAGTGTCACTCGTGTTCAAAAACCTGTTGCCAGTAATACTGGAATAATGCCTCTATCTACCCTAGCTAAACTTTTTCCCGATTACAATATTGATATGTTAGTTCGTTTTTTAACTAGTTTACAATTCTGTCACCAAATGGATGCACATGCTGTCAGTACTATCACTAACAATATAACACCTGAAAAATCATCTATAGAAAAGGATGACAAGTTCTTATTTTTTCCTTCTCTTATAAATGAGAAGAGACCTCCTTCAGTGCTTACCATGAAGCATGGATTGGGTTGGTGCTTATGGTGTCCCAATCCTCATCAATTTCTATCTACAAGATTTTTACATGTCCTTCTCTTTCGTATAGCTTACAAATATTGTCTTCCTCATTATGAAGCTGGCTATGTGGATACCAGTCCAGCAATTCTAGAGTTACAACGTGACTGCACTATGTGGAAAAATGGGATACTATGGAAAGATGAGAACAATACTGAGGTTATGGTTGAAGTCTCTGAAGACAACAGATGTGTTACAATACTTGTGTCTGATAATGAGTCAGTACAAACTTGTCAATTGCGTACATCTCTCATTAAAGATGTCCTTAACCTTAAGAATGAGTTATGTCCATGCAAAGCTCGCCAGTTTGTTATTCCTCGTGGAATTGCTAAGGATGTGATTGATAAGGAAGTTAGACATCGCACTCTTTATGCCCTTGGAGAAGTAGCACGAGGTGTTATACTTAGAGGTCATGTTCGTGATAACAATAGACTCTTAGATAAAGCTCTCAATATAAAGGCTATCGTTGGTGAAAATGAGCCATTCTTATGTATTGACCCCCAAGTGACCATTGCTCTTTTGGATGACAGTAAGAGAGACTTGCGTTTACCAGATAGTCACATTCAACACATCCAAGAAGTCTGTGGACAGTCTTTTTCATTGCCTGCTGATTTAACTCACCACTCGATAGTAGAACACCTCAATACATTTAGTGTTTTTGCTGGCCGTAATCCTTTGGTAAGTCAGTATTACCTGACATGAACATGTTAGAGGGTTTATTGCATTTCCTTTTATAGAAAATAGCCACCCCATGTATAAGAGAAGAAGAAATGGCTATCCTTCCAAATAATGTTTTAGTGACAAAGAAAGGTAAAATAATGATGGTTCTTCAAATGTAACCACTTTAGTCCCAAAACATTCATTATCTTAATTATAATGGAGTTATCAATAATTGTTTTCTTGTCAGTAGAAATGTTGGTAGAGACTGTGTTTTTATCTAATGCTTTACTAGCTTTCAAGTTGGAATCACATGATTGGCTTGTTAGTATTGAAAGTACTGTAGATCGGGAAAGTTTCGTTGTTAAAAAAATTCGAACATTGGACGATGTACGAAAATAAATTATTATTGAACATTGAAATAATAGGGTTAATAAATTTTTGTGCACTCCTCTTATGTTCAAAATCTTTTTAACACGTACATGAAACATTTGTAACGTGAAAGTTTCCCAATCTACGATAGTTATTGTTTGACTGTTCAATAGTACTCTGTCAGAAATGTTTGAATAGCTTTTGTTTTTCATTTAATACGATGTTACAGGTAATCAAGAGTCAAAGCAATTTGCATCCATTGATGATTTTAGTCCCTTTCCTAAATTATGTAAGTTAATAGAGTCATTTTTGACAATTGTTTAATTTACTTTCTTTTTAGCTGTTAAACCTACAAGACATGAAGTTTTAATTCAACTAGCATGTATTGATGCTTCATGGCGTAAAATTGGAGATGGCCTTGGAGTGAGTTATAATAAACTTCGAGGTTTGGCTCAATCCAATGATGAAAATCAAACAAGACTTAGTGAAGTTATTCAGCAGTGGCTTGACATGAATGGTCAAGGTGGAGGTGCTCCTGTCACATGGATCACAATATTAGATCTTCTAAAGGGACCATTGGTTAACAACAAAGACCTAGCTACAAAGATATACCACTCATTGAAAGAAGAAAGTTCTAAAGAAGAGATAGCTCCAAGTAAATATATAATAAGGTTATGATGCTGATACATGAATATTTTAGTTTTGATTCAGTTAATAGTTGTGATGGTCGTATTATTAACATTAGCATTAACCTGCTCTGTAGGTCCTGACATACTATTGTTTATGTTTCAGTTTTTGTGATGAATTGAAAAGCTAATATATTTTTAGTGATTTTTGTTGCTCTGTCTGTTGCATAGATATCTTTGTTCTGACTCTATAAGGATTGAATGTATATTTTTATAGCTGCTCACGTATCATATATATTTTAATGTACATATTAATTATAATTAAAGGCTATGCAACTATCCACATATGATGTTTGTATTGTGACATTGTACAAGAGATTTGTATACAACTTGTCACATTTTATGACGTTAACTTTATATCCTATAGAACCTGCTAAGGAATCAGCTACTGCTAATACAATTGAAGGATATAATCCTGACAAGTTACCTATAGGACATCAGGTATGATTTATCTTATGTTATAGGTCATGTTAATGTGGTCATTCATAAATTCAGTTCCTTAACAATATAATAGACAATGGTTACATCATCAAATCTTTCCTATTGTAAACATAAAACACTATTTATGACATAATTATACTCTACTCAATAGCAACAATTCTCACAAGAACTTTCAAATGAGCCCAAAGAAGCTCTCCTTATAGCTAGTGATAGTACACAGCAAGGTAATGTAAGACATCTAACTAATAATCACTGCATATAATATGTGTGAAAACATCAACTAATCAATTGTTCCACCTCTATAGTCTATGTTGTTATCATTAACATAGTGATATTAAGTAGTTTATTTATGTTGATAAAATGTTGTATTGCTTGTTGAAATGAAAAGGTATTAATTCTCTTTTGTGTTCACTAAGTAACCTTTGACTCAGTTACTACATGTACTCCTTTTCTTGGTATATTGTATAGGCACTTCTGAGCCATCAGAAATATTTCTGGATTATTTTGCTGATATTTGTGAAGCCATTGAAGTTAAACCCCTTCCCATCGTTAACCGACTCCTTACTGCTAGATTGATATCATCAAATTTTAAAGATGATGTAGAAAGTATGAGTGGTGATAATTATGACAAAGCAAACAAAGTAGTTAATGAACTACAACGACAGGTCAAAGAAAAAGGAATTGACTTTTTAAGAGCTATCTGTGATTTCCTTTTGAAGCAGAACCATACGTTAAAAGACATTGGTGTGAAAATGAAATGTCAACTAGAAAGTAAGATGTTATATTGTAAAAATCTAGAATGACTGGCTGTTATTTTACAGTATATATACATATATATTTTATAATGTAATTACTTGTTTTAAATGATATTATACTCAAGCAATCTATTGTATGTCTTTCTTTTACTGCAGGCTTAACTCCACCTACTTAATTAGTGTGCAGTCCCTCTCTCCCTTTACTTTTCACATTTGTTGCTTTATATATTTCATTATTATAGTTAATTAATTTATGTACACTTTAATTGTCTAAGATGATTTTTTGGCTTTATTATTGGTGATTTTTCTGAAGTATAATTGATAATCTAGAATGTTAGTTTTAATCTGTTAAATGATTTTAGCCCATGAGGTAACAATGCTAAAAATAAAAACACTCATTTGTTAAGCACTTTAGAAATTGATTTACTATCTCGAAAAGCTGACCCTGCTGTGCTACATTTACAGATCTTTGCTAGTAATATAAATTTTAACTAAAATATCAGATCCAAAGCTTTTGCCGTACCAGTAGTCAATGAAAGTTAGCTACCTTGGGGAATATTTTGATAGAACAGATGTCATTCAAGATTTGTTCAATTATACATTGCAAGAGAGAGAAATGACATATTAAAATTGATAACGTTTTGACAGAAAAATATCCTTAAAATGTTAAATCTATATTGTTTCAAAATACTGTAGAGGATTACTAATATAAATAAGAGACAACAATGTAAATATTATAATACTATACATCTTTATGTGAGTAACTAGAGATATATATTGTAAAATTAAACTTCTAAGACATTTGCCAATACTGCAATACATAAATAAACACTCAATAGTATAAGCTAATATAATGCCCCATGTCTGATTATTAGAGATGATAACACTTGATATGAATAAACACACTCAATGACAGAGCAGTTTAGGATGAGAAGAGGTAGAAAAAATAGCAAAGATTTATTTTTTTATTTTGAGACAGTTAGGTATTTAGTTTTTTGAGAGATAATTTTAGAAGTTGAGCAGAAATTCATTTCTTAATAATACTAATATCAGATTAAATGATAGTGAAGTCAGCAGATGATGAATGATGACAGAAGAATGTTATCAGTGTAGACAATTAAAATTCATTAAGAGAGAAAGAGGGACTTTAGTGATGTCATTTAAATATAGAATAAAAAGAAATGGGTCTAGAATTTAATCCTGGGAAATAACATAATTATATATAAAAGAAGCACAAACTAACATTATCTATGAAGATTGTTTAGAGATACATAATTTTATATTTCTCTTATTATATATTCTTATTTTTATATGGTACAGTAGTAACCATCAGCAATAATTTATACATAATAATAATACCAAACCTTATAAAGTGATTAAGACATTGAAAATGAGAGCCACATTCAAATGACAACAATGACCTGTATATTCTATTAATACAATACTCAATAATAATCTGACTACTTGTAACCTAATTTGAAATAAAAACCCACTTTTGTAAAACATTTGTGACCTGGTTTGTCAAACAGGACCATTGTTAAAACACATCAAAAAACAGCTTTGACACATACAGTTACCATATATATGCACAACTACTCATTTTAACTATATATATATATATTCAAATGTTTTTGAGGTGCTTAGTGTTCCCTTTTCACTAATAGGTTGCAAATATTTAAATCAGTTCCCAATTATTCTGTAGCAATCACATTTCATCCTGCTTTGTAAATCCTAATATTATCTTCATTCATATTGCCAATAGAGGTTGATAATAACAACTTAGGTATAACAAAATCCATATAATAAAAATTAATAAAAGTAAAATATTTCAGAGGGTAATAATATCAAGTATGACAATTCATAATAAAACATTAAATATATGTAACATATACGTGTACATCAGTTCAATGTTGCTTATGTACATGACACAAATAAGATATCAATTTTTCTTCAATGACCACACCCTTCTCTTTCTCCTCTACAGAGAGACAAAATACTTCTTCATTAAGTTTATCTCTTTCGATAACAGTCACTTTCTCTTTCCTTTGTACTAGTGTATTAGCAACTACAACCTATATAGAGGAGTATAGTGGTCATATGTCAATGTAGATATTATATAAAGACGCATATAGTTAATTATAAATTATCACTGTATCATTCATACAAGGATAATGGACATAAATATGTCCATAAGTACATAATGAGATAAGATGAAAGGAGATAGGTACATAAAACTTCCAAGCTATTAATTAAAATGTCAAGTAGAGGTCTTGGAAGTCATGTTGGTAAATAATATTAATTAATTCTAAATATTAATGTTGTGATTTTACATTAATGTCATCTAGGTAATCTAGCTTCAACAACACTCATCTTTATGTATGTTCATGACTAAAAGATCTGTTCTGCCTTAAGACAACTACTATCATAGTCTATAACAGGAACTATTTATGACTATTTGTGATACATTATACTGGTAAGTCACATGACTACTTTATTGTTGTCTAGTCTAAATATATTAATTCCTAAAATCTTAACCTGGCATTTTAATGAATGACATCTTTCCTCATGGTTCACTCTTAATATGTCTTAGGCAGTGAAAACAATCATATTGAAAACTCTCACTGACATTGACTGTTAAAATGTGACGTTGTACATGTACATATACTAGGTCATATTGTACATGTTAACTGTATGCTTTGGTGACAACTTTACTAGAAGGCAAATAGCATACATTCTTTTACTTTACTGACTTACTTGATGTCCATATTTTGTCAGAGCTTTTCTAGCTCTACTAACTAAAATACTCTCATCAGTTTCTAACTAATAACAGACTAATATCATATAATATCAATAGAATAGACATACTTTAAAGGAGACAATGAAAGCATTAGGTGACCAATGTTGAGTTAATACTGCTATTAACTTTGGTACTTGTTGTAAGTGAAGACTCAGTGATGTTGATGATGATATCTTATGTTCAACCTAATGAGAATGTAGGAGGGATTATGTTTGTATACACAACAATGAACATCAAGTTCCTCTTCTGATGTTAGTATTATATCTATAGTATACTTATTAAAGTGGTTTAATATTACATGTATACTAATTATGGAACCTATTTAAAATTATTTCCATTGCATAAACAACTACATTTATTACATTTATTAGATGCAAGTAATAATAGTAAGTTCAAAGTACAGGTACAACTCTACTTGTTCTCATATTATAACATACAACACAAGTATCTTTTATTAACACATAGTCTAGTTAAGTAGCTCTTCCCTTTGAAATGGGTCTAGAGCGAAAAAGAATTCCATTAAGATCTAATCTTTATAATGCCTTTGCTAAATTATTACAAACACTACATACCATGTCATCAGGATGTATAAAGAAGTCGGACACAGCTGCTGCCAGATATATCATATATTGAGAGGTGTTCATTAATGGACTAATAATATTAAGATAATGTACATAGTCAAATATAGTAGTGAATGGGACACAATATAACAGGTTAGTTGACTTGATCTAGAGTAGGAAAAATAACAATGTCAGAGAATGATGATAAAATTAAAAGCACTAAAGTACAGAACCCTTACTACAGCCACAGTATATCATTATGTTAGTTAGCCATATATTTTATTCAGCAGAATTTCAAGTATTGTGGCTGCGATCACTGACACTATACATGAAAATCTGCTGAATAATATAGGTAACATAAGTTGTTTCAAAACTGATGTAATACCATAACATCTATGAAAATATGTAAACTGGAGCTATACCACAGCTGTGGTAATTGACAATAGTGTAATCACCATGGATGTGACATAAACAGTGTTGAGCTGCTAATAGGAGGTCTTTATAACTTTATTTGTTAACCTAATAAGTCACTTCACTCATTTCAAGCCAAAACAGAAAATAGTTTACAAGTCAAGTGTCAATCCCAAATTACTTTTGGCACAACATGATATTAGCTCTTCATAAACCAAATGTGCAAGCAAATGAAAACCAAACTCAAGAAATACTTCTCGAACAAGTCACTAACATGGACAAGTAAAATGATCACATGATACATAAAATGATCACATGATACATATAGATATACATGTGCTTGTTGTTTATGTTAGTGGTTTGTGGAATGTAAAATATGCTGACAAAAAATAACTGTATTACCCCAGTAAGTAGAGAGAGAGAGAGAGTTCTAAAGATAGAATAATAGATATACATGTGTATACCCATGTACTACATTCTTCTGTTATAGGGTACACCATTCATGGCTAATCTTGCAATATGTCTACAATATTATATACATGATAGAATGAACAGTATCGCAGCATGGAAGGGTATCATTAACACAATATGGGTGTGGTCTTATAGATTGGACACAATATTTAGGACCCAAATTGAACTTTTTCAGTTCTAGTCTTGTTTTAGTTGTCAATATAATTATTATACTTACTTGTTTATATTTCTCTAATATATGTTTTATTTTATCACTGACAATAATGTCTCCAGTACTACTGATATCTATTAAGTCAAGAAGTGAAGATACAGTAAATGGACAATTGAAAGGTCTAAAAGAAGACTGTCTATATAAAAAGATGACTGCATAGCCTTGAGAGAGAAACTGTCTGACAAAAGTATATAATAGTTAAGACAATAGAATGATTAATTAAACATGATTAATGTGTATAACTACCTTTAACAGTGTCTATGTACCATACTCCATCAAGTATAGCATATAGTATATGTACATATGATCTACTAAACATGACTTGTGTAATGATAGTGTGTTAGGATACTCTGCTGATAGAGAACCTCTAGTTCCTATACTGAAGTTGTCAAGATATCGAACTGTTTGTTTTTCTAGAGGTACTGTTGTGCTACCAGACTGTACATGTGTGGAGAGAGAGAGAGAGGGAGAGGGAGAGAGAAACAATTAAAGGTCTATTTTGGTAATATTATGCAACAATTTTACTCTCTTTGTGATATCAGCGATTGCTTTAATTTTATAGACTCTTTCATTTTATGATTGCTACTATTTTCTGAAGTAAATTGCTAAATTTATAGCGCTATTTATTCCTAATATTCAGCGTAAAGTCACTATACCCAACTTTACAGTTGCCACGACAACACATCTATGTATAGAATAGTTATAAAAATGACTATTAAAGACAACTTTAAACCTTAACTTACCAGCAATAACTCTTTCTTCCTGGTAAAGACACCACACCCAATTTTATAGTTGCCATGACAACACTCCTATCCATAGAATAGTTATAAAAATGACTTTTACAGACAATTTCAAACCTTAACTTAGCAGCAATAACTTTCTTTCTAATATTCAGAGTAAAGACACCACACCCAATTTTATGGTTGCCACGACAACACTCCTAACAGTTATAAAATAACTATTACAGACAACTTTAAACCTTAAGTCACCAGCAATATGCATAGGATAGTTATAAAAATGACTATTATAGACAATTTCATACCTTAAGTTACCAGCAATAACTCTTTCTTCCTAATATTCAGGGTAAAGATACAACAATCAATTTTACAGTTACCACGACAACTCTCCTATTCATAGAATAGTTATAAAAATGACTATTACAGACAATTTCAAACCTTAAGTTACCAGCAATAACTCTCTCTTTCTTCCTAATATTCAGGTTAAAGACACCACACCCAATTTTACAGTTACCACGACAACACTCCTATGGATAGAATAGATATAAAAATGACTATTACAGACAATTTCAAACCTTAAGTTACCAGCAATAACTCTTTCTTTCTTCCTAATATTAAGGGTAAAGACACAATACCAAATTTTACGGTTGTCATGACAACACTCCTATGCATAAAATAGTTATAAAAATGACTATTACAGACAATTTAAAACATTAAGTTACCAGCAATAACTCTCTCTTTCTTCCTAATATTCAGTATAAAGACACAACACTTAATTTTATGGTTGCCACGACAACACTTTTATGCATAGAATAGTTATAAAAATGACTATTACAGACAATTTCAAACCTTAAGTTGCCAGCAATAATTCTCTCTTTCTTCCTTATATTCAGGTTAAAGACACCACACCCAATTTTACAGTTACCACGACAACACTCCTATGGATAGAATAGATATAAAATTGACTATTACAGACAATTTCAAACCTTAAGTTACCAGCAATAACTCTCTCTTTCTTCCTAATATTCAGGGTAAAGACACAATACGCAATTTTACTGTTGTCATGACAACACTCCTACGCATAGAATAGTTATAAAAATGACTATTACAGACAATTTCAAACCTTAAGTTACCAGCAATAACTCTCTCTTTCTTCCTAATATTCAGGATAAAGACACCACACCCAATTTTACAGTTACCACGACAACACTCCTATGGATAGAATAGATATAAAATTGACTATTACAGACAATTTCAAACCTTAAGTTACCAGCAATAACTCTCTCTTTCTTCCTAATATTCAGGGTAAAGACACAATACGCAATTTTACTGTTGTCACGACAACACTCCTACGCATAGAATAGTTATAAAAATGACTATTATAGACAATTTCAAACCTTAAGTTACCAGCAGTAACTCTTTCTTCCTAATATTCAGGGTAAAGATACAACAATCAATTTTACAGTTACCACAACAACACTCCTACACACAGAATAGTTATACAAATGACTATTACAGACAATTTAAAACCTTAAGTTATCAGCAATAACTCTCTCTTTCTTCCTAATACTCAGGATAAAGACACAACACTTAATTTTACAGTTACCATGACAACACTCCTATGCATAGAATAGTTATAAAAATGACTATTACAGACAATTCCAAACCTTAAGTTACCAGCAATAACTCTTTCTTCATAATATTTAGGGTAAAGACACAATACCCAATTTTACGGTTGTCATGACAACACTCCTATGCATAGAATAGTTATAAAAATGACTGTTGTACATAATTTCAAACCTTAAGTTACCAGCAATAACTCTCTTTTTCTTCCTAATATTCAAGGTAAAGACACAGCACCCAATTTTATAGTTGTCACGACAACACTCCTATGCATAAGATAGTTATAAAAATGAATATTACAGACAATTTTAAACCCTAATTTACCAGCAATAACTCTCTCTTCCTAATATTCAGCAAATTTACGGTTGCCACAACAACACTCCTATCCATAGAATAGTCATAGAAATGATTATTATAGACAATTTTAAATCTTACATTACCAGCAAAAACTGTCTCTATATTCTGCCATTTCTGGAAAGAGATATCCCACCTACTTTTACAATTGCCACTATTGTATCACTACATAATTTAGACAGTTAAACTAAATAAAAGTGAAATGTATAAAATGTAATAATAGTAATAAACACAGTATAATGACATACTTTACATGATAATTACACACTTCATTAACATTAACTTAATCCAATGTTAAGTATGTTGTATGACTACTTGAAATAAACTACATTCACATTCAAACTGACATATCAGTTCAACATATCACTCTAGACAGATTATACTAATAAAATGATTAGATCAAAATAACTTGTGACTACTTTTGATGTTCAATTTTGTTTATATTACACTTACCTTATGTTCAATTTTTAACCCTTTTAATTTCTGTATCAATTTTAATAATACAATGTATATGTACATGTTTAAGTAGAAAAATAAAAATGTAAGATTTAAATGTAAAATACAAGTAAGAATGATGGAAAGTCATTCCTTGTACTATTTTGAGTCATTATTTCCTCCTTGGATAACTAATATAGTATACAATTGCTATGCTAGCAGTGTTATTGAATGTATTCTGAATTATCTTGTAGGAAGTTCTTTTTAAAACTAATTCAAACTGGTTTGTAATCAATACCTACTACTTGTACTGGTATCATTACTTAACATTAGTCCTATGTAACAAATGTGACTATAACAATGATATTCAACAGTCATTAACTGTCTTGGAACTTAAAATATATGTAAACAAATCATTTATTGCTCTTATCTAACTATGTATGAATATGAAGGAAAGTAAAAAAAATATATGGAAGGTTTAGTAATTGATGAAGTAACAACTTGTGAAGACCTTGATGATTACATATGTGGAGGATATGTCCAATGAATGTACCACTCTAGCTTATGTATACACATTGACTTAAATTTATAATGCTTGCATATATACTATAGATCTGGAAGTCATGAGAAATCTCCAAAATCATTAAGTATAACTAAATACCCTGAGTTTATTTGCATTCATGTCACTAAATCATCAACTGTACATGTCTTAACACAGTATGTAACATGGTGTGTTATTAAGTCTAATGTATTTATACACTATATATTGTACAACAACCTCACCAACTGTCCAAGTGCAGGTAAATATATGTAATACAAAATTCAGATAAATTCATAATTATAAATATAGTGAACAACTTTAGGAGTAGGCAACAGATACTACAGACTCACAAGAATGGTCAATTATTTATCAGTTGGGATCCATTATAGATGTTTTATTAGTTTTAAACATGATCACACTCAATGTTTCTACATTAATGACAGTTATGTATAGGGTTGGTCAATACATCAATATTATTGACATATTGAGCTTTTGTAAGCACTCAATACCCATTATCGATCAATTATAAATTGTCAATAATTATTGCCTATACAATAGTTATCTTTTTACCGGCGACATGTATTTGTGCCACAAGCATTACCTCAGAAAGAATCTTCAACACAGGAGGACACATTGTTTCTGATAGTCGCACATGTTTAAAACCTCAAATGGTTGACTACCTAGATTTTTTGTCTAAAAATTTATAATAATTACTTTCCTATTTGAAAGAAATTCAATTTATTGACATACTGGCAATACTTTAAGGCAAAAGTTATTGACATGCAATTTTCTAATATTGAGAAACCTTAGTTCTGTATTTGTACTATCAATAATAGTCTCCATAAGATATTGCTGCTACAATTAGAAGTGATTCCAGTAAGTACAGTTATAGTCACATAACAAGACCCATTCATGTTGTTTTATAAATTATATGAAGGTATACATGAGGAGAGGACTAACATAGTAATTAAACCATGGTCATTTCAATAGGTGAATCAACTATTGCATTGCTTTGAAATATTTGATGTCTATCCATAGCAATCTATCTTTCAGATGAGGTAATCAAGTATATATGTGTTAATAAGTTAATAACTAGTATTAAACATAAACATTTTAGGTGATACATTCATATATGGATATTGTCTACTATGAAGCATCAAATGTACTATAAACTTATAATTTAAATTGAGGTTCCATAGTTTTATATAGAAAGGAAAAGTATTTAATTTAGGTTCCAAGTTTTTTGCAAAATTTTACAATTATCAAGTAGTGTTATTGTGGTATCATCAAGTTAATCAAACACTTGTTATATGACACATAAATATCACATTTAGGTCAATCTAATGGAGTATGATCTACTTATGTGTGTCATAAATCATGTTAACTGTCATTAGACATTACTGGTACTATCTGTTAGTTAGTATTCATATCTACAAGATGTTATCATAAAGGCAACAGATCTTAATAAGAAACATGTAGAATACTTTGACTCATACAAAGGCTCAATTCAATCTTAGTGGACAAAATATAGAAAATACAAATTAATTAATTCTACATGTACAAACAGATCATTTATAGAGTCTTGTTGTAAAGACCAGAACTTGTCTGTGCTAAAATGTGACAGTGGTAATACATTCATAGAACAGTGAGTAGTGAAGACCATATAATGGATTAATTAATTCCTGCCAGTAATAATATGAAAGTTTTGCAGTTTGACTTAAAAATGTTTGCCAATAATTGAAAATTCAAACACTTGAAAATTCTCCAACTGTGTGATATAAAACAAAAACTTGTTTATACAGAACTTGTTTGAAATACTATCAACAAGTATATATATTTATTACAAAACAAGACATTTCACATCTTGTAGGGTAATATGTGAGTTATTATAAAAATACTGATAGAGGAGCTACTTAACAGTCAATTATCATAAGTACCATCTACACTCGTAACTAATGATAAGTTTCCTTAGACATTATAATGTGAGACAAAGGCTACTAAACTCTCCAATCCTAGAAGGCTTTGGTTATCAAACAATTTGCTAAAAGTCTACATGTTCCTTCTACTACTGATGATATAACATCCAAGTTATTAAACCAAAAACAATCTATTAATGTCACTACATCACTTGCAAACTCAGGTATCATATTAGAAAAACAAATAAAATGATTAATGAATACTAATATAGGGAATAAATCTTTATCTCTACAAAAGAAGTCACTTTCATTGAAAAAAATATTACAACTACAATAACTTCTGAAGTTATTATAGTTGTAATATTTTTCAGTAGCTGTCTCCACCCCTGCTTCAGGTTAGAATTCTTTCATTGACAGAACTGAGAGCAACAACAACAAATTGACTAGCCTTCGTTTTCAGGTCAAAGTGCAATAATAACAACAACAGACAACAATTAATCATGTAAACAATTAAAGCACCCCCCCCAACCCCCAGTAGATAAAACCCAGTTATTATATGTTTGAACCATATTGCTTATGTTGTCAGTTTTGTGTGTGTGTATATATATATATATATATATTATAGACTTACTGTAGATTCTTATGAGAATCATACTATGCTACTATGATCCCTTTAGTAAAGAAGTAATTGTTTAAAAAACACAAATATCATACTTACACAGTTTGGAGTTACCTGATATTATCTTCTCATCAATGTGACCTGCTTCATTGCTCTCTTCAGGTAGTGATGATGGTGGATTTGAAATATCACGAAATTCTATGGCCAATCACTTAAAAGAACATTATAATAATAATAATGATAACTAAATCCTGTTTAATTTTAAATGTGTGATTTGGCAATTGAATGTTTCGGTTATATACTATGTGGCGTTCAAAAGAGAAACTGTGCTATCATTTTGACTATGAGAGCGAAAGACGAATACATCACTACGTGCAAACTGATATGTTGGGCTCTCTCCACCAAGGAGAAGGAATAGGATATCTTTGTTTTCCGTATCCAAGGCTATTGGTGATGCTATCTAGTATGTTAGAAGAAACAGACTCTCAATCAGATCTCTATACTAATGGCTTTCCAAGTCAGTTGCGTCTCCTGACGACACAACGCAATACTAGGTGAACTCGATGTATTCATTGCATTGAAGGCGGTGACTTTCTTTCTCTCCTTGTCTTTCAGAGAATATTACAATTCCATTTGAAAAACAAACTGATCGTAAATCACCTTTATTTTAAGGTATATATATATATATATATATATATATATATATATATATATATATATATATATATATTATATATTGTATTATACTTATTGTGTAATTAAAGGTGGTGAATAAGCCTTGTTTATTTTCCTAAAGTTATTAAACCAGTGAGACTGATGTTGTAGTGATAATTACACAAAAGCAAATTTTGTTATGAAGTTCAATCAACGAATATATAGCACAACATTGCTTACCTTCTAAATTCACCTGTTACTTGTAACACTTTACGGTTCAATAAACTTATAGTGACTACCCACAATATACAGTTTGCTTTATTATGAGCTTAAGTAATTGAGGTAATTATAGTCAATTGATTCAATTTTCATTACATTAATTTGGAAAATATGATACAGTTACCACTGAAATTGCTAATATTTCAAGACTTGTAATTACTTGCATTTCATTTGTTACCATTACAACATCTCTATATTTCATATGTAGAATACAGTATTCCTTCCTTAACCAATAGAGATTCAGGAAGTGCTACAAGAAATTAAGACTAGTAGTAAAATGTTAGAAGACAAGCTTGACAAAAGTTATGTGATATTGAGATTAATCGTTCAAGGACTAGAGTATAAGAAGAGACAATAGTTTCATCAGATGTTAAAGTAGGTAACTATAATAAGGTTATTTTAATTATTAAATAATTGTCAGAATACCATCAGAAGATTATATAAAATACTATTAGACCACAAGGAAGATTTTGAATTGTCATTTAAGTATGTTTCGTTTATATAATTTATGTAGCTTTCCGTATAGTCATTCAATGATGAAGTGGACATTACAGTGACAGTTACTGCTGAAGTGAAATTCTTAGTACATGCTTTTATCACTGAAATGAAAGGTATGTTGTTATAGTTTTCTGAACAACTGTATTATTTATATTTTAATTAATAAGGGCATATCATGCATACTTTCAAAGTTAAAAGAATGTCTTACAAGCAAAGACACGATGAAAAGTATGCACAAAAGAATGATAGACAACAGAGAAGAAATAGACTTACAAAAGTAATCTTTGATATGTTTCATAAAAAATCAATATAGGCATCTATTAATATAGAACTACCTGTTTACTGGCTTGTCTTAAAAGAACAGAAGAAATATTGGAAGAAGAGCCTTGGTGTGGAATTAATGAGTAAAGATGAAAATGAAAAGGAAGTAAATGGAGTCAATTTTTAGCTACTCTGCCTCTTCCATGGAGATCAGAAATAGTCACATGACTATCTGTAGTCTAGACAAAAGGGAATATTTGTTAAAATCTACTAGAGGAAGAAGTATGATGTTTAAAAGATGATAGCTTTGCCATTCAATTAGCCATTAGAGTTGACATTGAAGTAAATAACTTAGCAACATTTGACAATTATGTTTATTTTGTTTTTAAGTTGATTTAACATGTTCATTTATCAAAATTTATAGCTTTTTCAACAAGCAAGAAGTATTTCCACATTGAAAATACAATATATCTTAACAAAAGTTTTCAATTGAAATGATGACTAATCCTAACAGAATCTGTCAAAAAGAATAATGATATATATTATTACACAACTCTATGTTCAAATAATGACATATTCAATACAATACTTAAATTATACTGGAATATTGCTGTTTCTCTCATGTTTATAAGCTGTGAGAAATCTAGAAATATCTAGTACAAAGAAAGACACGTGAAATTATGAGATATTACACTAGGATAATATTAGCAAAATACTAGTCTTTCAACATGGGGCAAGATAGTAAGGATGAAAATTGTATCATCTCTACATAATAGCACAAGTGACACAAACAAGTAAGCAACTAAGGATATATACCAGCTATCTAAATCACTAAAAATAATATCAGTGATATATTATGGCATTCTTTGCCTGTGTCATTAGTACTAGTTAACACTATTTTAATTTAAATATTAACATATTTCCATAGAAAAAATTCCATTAAATTAAAAGGAGAAACAAACAGAAAATCATTTGAAAAATTTTAATTTTTATTTGTGACAAACAATTTGATTAAAATGATTATAAAAGAAATACACATAATATAAAATAAGACTAATATAAGTAGGTGGGTCTTCAATGCAATGGGGAAGCAGCAATACATGTGATGAAATTAGTTATTTACAAGTAAGCAGATCAAAGTCAGTCATATCAAAAAGGGGTGTGGCCTGATTGTGGATGTCTGAAAGCCTTGAGAGCTTTCAGTTGTGACACTCAAAGAAAAATGGGTGTGGTCTTATAGAGAAGATAGAAACAGTAAAGGTGAAGGGGAAAGAGAAAAAGATGGTGAGCATGAGATGATTGGGACAGGAAGGGTGAGGGAATATATATAAGCAGTAAATATTGCAATTGTAGGAATTGATGGAAAAAAGGAATCCTCTAGAGCTTAGTCAGCATTGACCCTTTTAGCAGATTGAAAAATTACCATTTTCTAACAAAGAGAGTAAATAAGCAAGTCACACTAAATACTACAAAATTGTTAAACAAGTTATTATGTGGACATGTAGTTACTGTTTAACAACAGAATGAGTTTTAACTATTACAAAATATTTCATTGTACCTCAGACACAATGAAAATACGTGTACATAAGTACTAAATAATACATTGTACATGTACATGTATACTTACTGATAATAGATCTTGAGCATCTTGACTCATTCTAGGTAAATATTTGTATTTATGATCTTGAAGAAACAACTTTGAAATGTTTTTGTGAAATTGGTGTCTCTGGTGACCATTCTTTAATGAAGTAGTACCTATTGTACTAAGGAGAAAGTGATCAAGTAAGTTATTAAATAGGAATAAACTCTTACTAATAAATTTGTATATTGCTTTGCTAGAATAAAAATATGTGACTAATGATGTCTCAAATAGTGTCCAATATTTTAAAAACTTGGTAATGTAATGATAATCCAATGAACATTTGGCTAGTGTGACTTTACTAAAAAATCAATAAAATATCATACAACAACAGTTCATATAATACCATAATTTTCTTTATCCAGGTGCTAAGAACTAATGATATAACACTTATAGTGTTTCCTACTTAACATATATGTCATATTAGCTATTGCTACATACTACTAGAAGGGCTGGGTCATTACATATATAGTACAATGAACTAAAGAGGTACTTTAGAGTTCTATTGAAGTGATTACTACACATGTTCAAATATCTGTTTATTGATGCATCTATTAAGTTGTCAATTTTATACTTATTGAAGTATTTCTTGAAGTTATGTTATTTCTCCTCTTCTTTTTGAAGCAAAAAGTGGTCTATATAAAGAAATACAAATAATATATCATTTAATACTTACATAAAACTTAGTACATTAGATCCTTCTCTCTAAAGTCTACTATAACTATATAGCTTTACTTTTGATAAGCTATATTATACTTGTTATTAATTGTTCTTAAACAAAAGAACAGTTTAGTTACAATGACACAACTAACTAAAGAACAGATTACATACCTTGTATGATGAAAGTAAATGTATATGGTATATGATACATGACACTAGATAGTATATGTCTGTGTTTAGTGTTATTTACCTTCCAATGTACATTGCAGCTACACATCATACACTCTAACTACTGTTTTACTATAATAGGATTGTAGCAATACCTCTGGACAATTGTAATACTAAGTAACAACCTATATATATGGAGAGAGAGAGAGAGCTGTGAGATAGACAGAAGTAATAGTTATGTTAGCTGTATTTATAATTATTAATCTATGCATGACACTCACACACAGACACACACATCATCCTAGAGTTTGTCAATATTTTATGATATGATGTTAAGTTTTATAAAAATCAATAGCATGTCTCAGTGCACATTAATCCTACAGCTATATGTGTGGTCGTTGTTGAATTCAAAGCCCACTTGTACCAAAGTGACTTTAATTTTATTATTATGAATTTACAAAGAGTTATCTAAATTAAAATCTCAGTTTGGTGTCAGGTCAGATATGCCACCCACTTGACACTAAAACAATGAGTTATTTTAAATTCATAGTAGTAAAATTAAATTTTTTCACATTGGTTGATAAAGACCACCTAGCGAGGAAGATGTATCGTTGATTTTCAACAAGAGGTTCTGTTTATTAATATGTAAATATGGTCTATAAGTTGTATAACTATTAACTGTATCTTTTAACTTGACACTTATTGCATTGTTTCTTTACAGAGAGATAGAGAGAGAAAGTCATACACAATAGTTACTTACATCAGCAGAAGTGTACTGGCACAAGTAGGTGTTATTCCTACTAGGAACTCATCATTATAAGAAGTAGTAGTAAAGGTAACCACACAAATAATAGCTATTATACAATGACTATGACAGAAATTGGTGAGTGAGAAACCTTCAAGAATCACTGCTAACAATCAACAACCACAATAGAATTTACATCTAATACATGTAGGTTCACAACTATTGTTGCTTAACAAGGCAACCTGTCAAGCAATATCAACTATATGCAAATATTTCATCCTCACAGCCATATTAGTTGTGATAACATCATGACAGTCCAGTTTATATCTCCTTTGTGTGGCTATCTAGGCAACCAAACTAATAATGAAGCAACCTACATTAAACATACTGATTGCCTCAGAGTTTTCTGATGAACATATTTATACACAAATTCAAGGTCTTTTTAAATATTTTCTATTATATCATTTTATTATAAAAACTAAATATTGATCAGCACAATCTATTTTAACTCCATCTTAATATATATATATATATATATATATATATATATATATATTTAATACTAACTAATACATCATCTATTACTTAATAAAAGCAAAAATGTTCCTTATTTTCTTTAATGAGAACAAAAAAAGTGTGTGTTTTTTGTTAAAACAACTAACCATTAATAATTTACCATTAGTCATACTTGGGTACATGTATAATATACTGAAATAATTTTAAAGACTGCAGTGATAGTGTTTTATAATAAAGTCTATGTAATAGTACTGGGAAGCTATCTCAATACTAGATCAAAAGTATATGTATATCTATTTACATATTAAAATCAAACATAACTTTAAGGATATCAATATTTATTTTGCTATTAACACTAGTAAAATTATTTGTATTTACTTTAAACATCATTTACACTTTTTAAGTTGCATACATTCATAATTCATATTATATACTAACAACAACTTTCAAACATACAATTACACTATTATAATTTATATAGTTGCTTTTGTCACTAAACTATACATGATACTGAGGTAAACTTTTATTGTAAAGGTACATTTTAGACTATATATGACATAATAAAGATTAGTGTTCTCATTACATTCCTCAGGATATAATAGAATGGCCATGAATGTAGTCTGACTAGTGGTGGACTCCTTATTGCATTCACAGTAAAAGCCAAGTGAGAGATTTACTGTGGATAGCCATATATGACTGGTAACTGTCATGTCACTTGTGTCAGACATTGAGAAACACAATGTATACAGTGAATTTGGACACTATATCTCTTTTACTTAGTACCATCTCATGGAAGTCTCATGACAACCTCTAAAAACCTTATAAAGAACCTTAAATAAATGATAGTGATAGTACGACCTGGTAAAGTACACTCTATATCTATAATTTTTCTTAATAAAAGTTCATATTTATCTTTGCCATCAAGAAGTATTTAAGCAGGGATTTAGCTAAAAATACAGTTGAAAAAATAGATCTAGATTATCCTCTCAAGTGCACTTGTGTCTGTATTTTCCATGGCAACTGGAAAGTAATGTAACTGTTTTAAAATTTGAAGTATACATCTATTTATTCATTACATGTGTACATTTTACTGACTTCTTTTAGACACAATTTAATAGAGAAAGAACTAAGACAAAGACTGATTGGTTTGATAAATTACTAGTTGAAAATCTATACAGACTGGTTTGACAAACAGTTCAAAGACCAAGTAGTCATTTATGTTCTCATCTTGAGGAAAGAGGTAAAAGATCAATTTGAGAGTCATATGGTATATTGAGATAGATTTATATAAAGTACATGAACACACAGATAGTTGTTTAGTTACTGTTGACTACTATGTGTTTATTTAGTTGTGGGAGTTAGAACCTCTTAGATATTAAATATAAGTCAAGTCACTTATTAATCATATCAGTACTACAGTATTGATATTGAGTCCTACTATTCTATTATACATATTGACTACACAAAGAAGGATTTCTCTTCATGCAATGACTAAATCTAGCAGAGATTTAATGAAAACAAAGTTAATGAATATAAGAGCAATCAAAAAAGAAACATTTGGACCAGACTGAGTGGAATATGGGTATTTAATGTCTGCAACAAAAGGTTAAGGATAGTGTTTAGACAGTGTACATAAGTCATGACCTTTTCGTTCATAGATATAAGAGTTTGCATGACAAATTTAGCTGTTGAAATCATGAGTCAGCAAAATTTCTTCTAGGTTAGATTATTTACGTATAGAAGCAAGTGCTCCATAAAAAGGTGGATGCCAACATTATAATGTATATGAAAACCTAGGTGTATTCTGAAACATACTTACTTTAAGGTTATCATCCCATTTGTGTAATTTTGTCACCTTTGAAGAGCTGTTGATTAGGTGAAAATAGTAATACATCTTTATTATAATATAAAAACTATGAATATTATTAAACAATGTATGAGAGGATGCTGCTGTTACATTAGTTGTTTACTTCAGTTTGTTATTTTCATTTCATTACAAAGTGGTATTTTATAGCAAATTAAGTGAAGTCAAAATTTTGCTACATAGTTAGAAGTTAAAGAATCATATTTCACTTTAGCATTTAGAACATTAAATATAATTATATGATTAATCTTAGAGCTAGCATTGGATATAATTTAAAATACCACAATCCTCACCTTATATATATGATGTGACATAATGTAATGTACTTTATTGTTTTACTCATGTACTGTATACCACACTGCTATACTGGTGATTAATGGTAGTATGTGTCTTATATATCCCTTAACTAGAATTAGATTGAATAATCACCTAATAAATAATATAATACAACATATTTATAATTATTCAATACTTTAATTGTATGATAAATATTGTGAAGTATGTCTTTTTTTAGGAGCGTATTTCATATGATCAATATTCTAGATACAGTGTTTAGATTTAATCAGAAAGGATAACATCTTAACTCCAATATGGTACATACTATATATATCTTCAGTATACATTTTATTGCTGCATTTATTGTTGACACTAGCAAACAACAACTTTATCTGGTCTAGAAAAAGAGGAGTTGAGATTTATTCTACTTTTTTTCACATCTGATCATGAGTCTGATCATAGCAGACAACACTTAACACTTATAAGACTTGGTAACTTGTAATATTGATAGTTGCTATTGTTAATGGAACACATATACAAACTCAAATGATCGTAACTTGTAAGAAACAATACAATGAGTCCAAGTTGAGAAAGACTATAACTAATTGTAGAACTTATGTGCCACATTTATGTATTAGCATACAGAACCATCTTATTAAAAGTCAATGGTATATCCCAGTGCATGTTCCTGCTGTGTGGCTTTAGCGCCCAAAGCAAAAATTTAATCTTATTTCTATGAATTTTAAATAAGACATTGTTTTTCTGCAGAGTGGGTGGCAGATCTCATGTTGCACCAAACTGAGACAATGGAATTTTATTGCTATTACTTTAGATAAGTCTTTGTATGTTCATAGTAATAAAAATTAAAGTCATTTGGTGCAAGTGGGTTCTAAAGTCAAACAAAACCACACTCATAATGAATCATGTGCACTGAGACATGTCATTGATATTTATAAACCTTAGTATCATGTTATAATGTACTGAGAAACACTAGGATGATACACATGTGTCTTGTGTATGACATAGATTATACATAGATACATAGATTTATAATTATAAATACAGCTAAATTAGTTATTACTGTCTCTCTTACTTTCTCTCTCTCTCTCTCTCTCTCTCTCTCTCTCTCTCTCTCTCTCTCTCTCTCTCTCTTTCATTAGAATTTCAAAGATTACCATTGTGCCTATAACAGTATATAACCAAAGTCATATACTATTACAAATGTACAATTATGAAATATCTTAAGTATTATGTTTTGTTAATAAATACCAGTATCATGCATAATAATCATATCTCTTCTTTTCTTCTTTTTGTTATGCACTCTTGTCTCTCTAATAATATTGATAACTGAAAAGCTCAAATAATGAAGTTGTGAACAGTAATTACTTTATTTATATGTTTTTTCATTTCTTTGCTAAATATGTTTTGAGTTTACAAGAAACATGACGGATGAATGTTATAAATATCCTTTATTAATATATGCATTAATATTTCTTTTTGAATTATTGTGTTTTGAAGTTATACTTTGTCAATTGAAACAGATCTTAATAATAAATTATTTTTATGTAATTTTTTCTAATCTCTAAAAAAAAAGTATGTTAATGTTCAAAGATATCAATCCTAAGCTGTGTTGATATTATCTTATGTAACTGCATTACTATAAAGAAGGTTAAGAATATGACAAATCTATTTTTAACACCTCTGTAGGGATTGCATTTAGCACACAACAATTGGTGTGTGTATTAACACAACTTCATAAACAGTCCATTATTACATCATGAATCTACTCACTTTTAGTATTATGTAAATGACCAAGGAAGACCCAGTATTTTGAAATCATTGAAGTCACACACTTTTGAAGTCATATGATTGCATCATGAAATTTGTGATAATAAATTATATACTATATATAGAATACTTTTTGCAGAGACAACTATAACGACAAGGAAGACTCCCACCATCTGAATTGAACAGTGTCTGTGAACTTGTTGATGTGAGTAAATAAAGTACTATTTGCTATTGTAAACTGTGTTGCTATGTGTCAGCATGCAACTGTACATGTGTAGTCAGCCCTAGTGGAAATGAGTGGTGGTTTAGTCAGTACGTAGCTCTTATACACAATCAGTAACAGATGCATGGATCTAACATCACTTTTAAACTTGCTGACTCAACCTAAGAAATTTATAAAAAGACTCATTATGTGTTTATGCTGCAGCTTTTTATTCATAGATACACGCTAAGACTGATGTAGTACATTTTTATACAATGATGACTGCAGACCAGAAGTGTATAAACTACGCAAGCCCAGATCAACATACTTCGAACCTTAGTGTGCATACACTATAGATATTAGATGTTAATTTTGATAGTTAGATTGTCCCAGTGAGCCAAATCCAAAGTATGAACTATTATCTTGTTTGGTTTGAATTACTGCTTTAATATGTTGTGTTGTTGCACATACTTTGTGTGTTAATAAGATTTGCATGTTTATTAACATTAGCTACAAATCAAAGATGTATAAATTATATAAAACCAGTAGAACAGTACAAATTAGAAAGTTTTGCCAAAGATACAAGTGGGCAATGATAAATTTAAATCTCCGACTGTCTTCATAATAAACATCTATAATTATTCATATTAAGATCAGTATAAACAGAGGTCTATAACTTGTATATCGTTGATCATTCATATTGTCGCATTAGATATGCTATGTTGTCGATTTGTGCACCAGGATCTGCTTATTAATTTTTAGCTTGTCATTTTCCTCGCAATAAAAAAGTGGGCTATACTTTCGTCTACGAAACGCGACGGTATGGAAACTCAGTGCGACCTTCAAGGCATGCAATACAATGAGATATTCCGAACATCAGGCCACATGTTTTCGTTCTAAATGTTTGATGTAGACACGGCAGTTCCTAGCTGACTAATCGAACTTGACCTGACACAAGCAGTGGATGTTGTGAATTTGCTGCTTTCGTAAGTAAACTCGCCACGAAAAATTGGCGATCACTATCTTGCAATTGTAAACACTATAGCGTTCGTCGTTAGTCCATGCGCGCCGTATGCAAGCTATCAGTAAAATTAAATATTATATTCTGCCTTTATAATATATAAGGTGCTGTCCTTTCATCATCCTGTCGTCTGTGTGTTACTTTAACGACTCTCTGTAATTTTGCTGGGCTTCACTGAGTCTTAGCCCCAGATTGACACGACCCCGAGAAAAAGACTATCTCTACTCTCGGGCATGGCAATCTGGGGACGAAGCTAGTATGACAGGAACGTCTGTCGATAATATATATATATATATATATATATATATAGACCAGGATTGAAGGACAGAAGAACAAAGTTCTTGCTTTGTTGTTGTTACTCCGAGTTTCACGCGTTATGCGATCATCAGACAACTGGATACTACTCTGTTTGTAGGCTGGTTATATAGCATCAAGGTGCTAAATATGTCTTGTACCTTGAGAAGTGTGCTAAATAGTACTTGTTTCCACGTCGGCATTTTGAGACGACCTTTTGTTCAGGATGTCGGCGTTGATAATTGAGAGCTTTTCGGTTAGGCAAAGGTTGCACCGCTTTTTGTTTTGTTGGAGTAAGCCTGTGTATGCTCTATGGTTTATTGACCAGGTGATTATGAACTCCTCACCTTCTCTCTTCAATTGCCAAAAATGTTTTGATAGTTTAAATTATTTTACTTGAGATAATGTTTGCATGATAAAAAAGTATCATATTACACTAGTCATTAATAAAGAAAATACACTTTATTTTCTTTGTAACATAAAGTGACAGATATGACATTATTTTATATAATATAGATAACTGATAAAATTATATTTATATCTAATGTTCTATTAGAGATCAAATCATTAGTACCAACGTGCCTGGCTATGTCGACTCAGTTTTCAGAAAGAGATCAGAGAGAACTTGTAAGTATATTAGTAAATATTACAGTAAACTATTGATAGTGTACAATAAAAATATTACATGTTGTTATTAAGTATTTTAGTACTCAATTAAGTAGAAATGTATCCACAGAAAAATCAGTGCCAATTTTTTTATACTGCTTTTAAATAATTGTTAAAATTGACATATATAGGTTTATTTCAGCACCTACTTATGACTGTTGAGAAGTCTTTATACAGCTATTACGCTCTTTTGTAATACTGTTTTAAGTTCTTTTGTAATGCTGTAGAGTATTACTAAAGTGGAGAATTGGCGAGTAAATTATTCCTTTTCTTCTTTTCACTTCCCACACTAGTACAATATTATGAGGAGACCTTGTAATTATTTTACAATGATAAAAAAGATTGTTTGGGAACAGACTGCACAGCTTTGCCATAACTCAAATAGTTCACAAAGTTTTTACAAGCTGCAGTCAGGGCCTAAAATGTCTTTCCAAAATTAGTAGCCTTGTGTTAATAATGTGCAAAATATGGGAAAGATTTTGTCATTATAACTTTGATTAACTCATAATAACTCAATATTAAAATTTGTGCATGCTTAATTGTTGACGTAAGAATTAAAACTTCAGGTTCAGTTTTCTTGAGTAAATAAAATTCTCTTCTAATAGTGAATTACATCCATTCCCCCTATTTCTGCCATTTCCATTGTTTCTTTGTGTATTGTCTAATTGACCTGTCTTATTTTTTTAATAGTGTCACATAATACATGTAGTTGTGTATTGTTTATTATTTTTAAATGTAATAATTTTTATTCCTGTTATATAGGATACTGAACTTTGGACATCTGCTAAATCTGGATATTTAGAGAAAGTTAAACAAGCTCTTCAGAATGGAGCAAACTTGAAATATCGTCATTGGGTAAGATCCTAATAATTTACCTTGTACTCACTGTTATTATTTGTGTCCACTAAATTAACAATTAATTAAAAACATGTAGATTTAATATGTATACACAGATATGTAGTTAGACATTATTTAAATGTCTTTGTTTATCATATAGATTGCAACACCTCGTACAACACCACATACTGTAGCTTATATCAATGGTCATAATACAACAGTACAACTCTTGGAAAATGCAGGTGCTACTCCTAATTATGTAAGTGTAGGCATGTATGTAGTTGAGTGTTTGATTGTTACATATATTATATACATGTGCATGCTTACATTAAAATATCTCTTAATTATTGCCCAAGTCCTTCTATACATAACAATACATTTATGGATAATTATATTGACTTTTAATGATGTAATTATTGTGCATATATGCTTTGTTTATCTCTACACTACTTTTCTGGTAATATAGCTAGTAGCTATCATTAAAGCATTAATCATGTATCGCTAAGGTACAACAGTCTTACTGTTAATTGACTTCTATAACATTTGAAAATTAAATTTTGAGGGCTCCACTAAATGATTGTATATTCAGTTACACACAGATTCATTTGCTCACAATGTATGAATGTAAAAATTATTATGTTTTTAATGATGCTAGCTATATTGGAATGAACAGCAAGCATACTTTATCTCACACTTAGAAGAATAAATTGAGCTACATGAATACCAAAATCTGTTCAAATAACAGACACAGCATTCTTTTCAATAAAGATCCTATAATTTGTTCTTTTGATCTAAATTTTGATTAATGTGGAGCCATCTTTGAGATTTAGAACAAATAGTGTTAGCTTTCTTTAAAGTTGATAAATTTTGTAGAGTAACTACTAGAGAACTTGTAGTGAATTATATGTATTAATTTTAATATTAGGTTACACTTGTATACATATTTGTAATTATTATGATTTACAATATATGTATTTCTTGTTTGTGATTTCTTAGACTGAGATCATGTTGGCAGCTGCAGCAAATGGACTAGTAGATAAAGTGAAAGAAGCTATTGAAAAGAAAATTGATATAAATGCTAAACACTCAGATTTTGTAAGTTATATATTATTTTCTAGTAATAAAGGGATAGATCATTGATTTCACAATTAATTAAATGTACAATATTGATACTCTCAATATACTTTAAGTGATGTAATATACCTTGTAATGATTTAGTTTTCAGTAATTGCTGTTAATAGTTTCAATGGAATGTTAGCAAATTCTTTAGCTTCTTATCATCTACAAACCTAAATAACAAACTTGTTGTATTGCTGTAATAGACAAGGAATTATACCAAGTCTGTCATCAGCAAAGTCACTGCTTCATCTGTGTACATATATATTTCTAAACTGTTACTTGCTCTATAGCATCATGTCAAACATTGATATGATATCATCACTATACTGTAACTGATTACCGGACTTAGTTATACTTCTTATTGTAGTCATATCTTCATTCACTTTTTTGCTGTTTTTATTATCAGGAACTGAATTCAGCTTTACATTATGCTTCACTTTTTGGTCACACTGAGACAGTCCAGTTTCTCTTACAATCAAATGCAGATCCTAATATTTGTAACAAGGTAAGTGTGTATTGTGTATAGTTCGTATTTTATTTGCTGTGTCTACTACATACCTGTCTAGTAGGACAGGATGTAGATCAAAGCTAATTTGACAAGTACAATTTTTGAAAACACCTATGTTCTTCCACTGTACAACAGATCTCTGAGCTTAAGCTTTGAATGTGCTTGCCAAATATCCACCATTTTTACACATATCACATCTATTAATCCATAATAATAAATATACTGTAAAATTTTTAAGATAGCTTGTTACAACTGGAAATGTTGGATATGATCACCATCAATATATATTTGCATGTTTGGCATGCAAATAGTTTAAATTTTCACATGTATGTGTGCATATTTCTATATAACACACACACACACACACACACACACATATATATATATAAACTGCTTTCATAATTTTAATCTACTATTATTATAAAGTAATTTATTTCATTTTGCAGTGGGGACAAACTCCACTACATATAGCATATTGGTATGATCACCACAACATTGTTAAGCTGCTATGTTCTTTTGGAGGTGATTTGGACCAAGTTAGAAATGTAATTGATGAATGTAATAATATATTTATTGTATGCAATGAGATAGACATAGTCATCTCATATGTTATGATATACAATCTAATTATATGTGGGTACATGTCACAGTTGTAATATATTATTTATTTTAACAGGATGACCTACTTTTGACTTCAGCTAAAAATAGTGATATAAAAAATGTAAATTTAGCACTTACATCAGGTGCTAATATCAATGTTCATTATTCTAAGGAGGTTAGTAAATAGTAACAAATTGCTGTTGCTTGGTAATGGTAACATTTTAATGTAATATATTCTATAATAAAAGAGATCAGTGACAGGCATTCAAGAGATTTAGGCCCAACCCACTCATAAGCTTATAGATAATATTTTATTTAAAAACAGTTAAGGCTATTTTTTTTCTATTTCCAATAGGCAACCATTTTGCTTTGTTGACATTGTCATGTAATTTTAGTAAACAAGAAATTGTTCTACCCAAATATTTATTAATATGCTTATTTAAAAGTTGTTGACATATTGGCAATTAGTCTTGCATCAGAATTAGCATCACTATTTAAAAGCCAAATGTTCAGTAATTTAAACTGGATAGAGAAAATATTCATATAAATTTAGCTTCTTTAATCTTTAATAATTAAATATCTCTATTATTTTATCATACCTTTTTCAAATTTCCAAACAACTGCAACAACAAAATACCCAAAAGATTCATAGAACAATTCTTTACCATTTGTTTGTATTGTAATGTCTGTATATTTTGTACTATTATAATCAACAATAAATATTTTTGATATTTGCTGCGTTCTTCTAGTATCAGCAAACAGCTCTACATCTAGCCTCAGAAGGAGGCCACTGTGATATTGTAACGCTACTGTTAAACTCCAATGCAGATCCCAATATTTGTGATGAAGTCAGTGTATATTGTGTGTAGAGATTACTATGTTTTACTAGACCAAAATTAATATTATTAGGTATAGAATGCTATGGAAATAGACTTACTCATTAAGAAATGACTTAAAATTCACAATTTGGAAAATAGCATGACTTAGGTGTTTGTTAAAAATGGAGAAAGAAATGACCTAGAATATAGTCTTAAAGACATATTTGACTAAAGTTATATCATTCTATTAAATTTGACAATTAATCTAAATGCAGTTGTTACAAAAATGACACAATTTCAGAACCCATAGTATAGAAACATTTTGCCTGAATGCTAAGTAATGTTTGTGTGTAGGTAGGTTCATGAAAATGTTAGGGAAATCCTTTAAATGCAGTTTCCAGGATTGGGTTTTACATGTTATTAGTACATGTATTTCAAAGTGACAGTGGGAAAAATTTGATCAAAACACCTGTGGTTACATTTAGAAGAAAAAATTATGCCTTGATTCCTGATATTGATGGACAAACAGTAATGTCATATGCCATCTGGGGCTGCTCCTAACATATATGAATTACATGTGGTTACTAATATAAGAACACCTCTCTCCTTAAACATTAAAACTTAATGATGGATATACTGAACATAATTATATTGCAATTGCTTACCAACAGCTTTAAATTACTGGAGAATAATTTATTTACCTGTAAACAGGGCTAGTACTACATTACATGTCATTGAGTGTGGCTTATAAAATTCATATGTACTAAGATTGCATATAGAATACAGTAAATACACCAATGTCTGTTTTGTTATTCAAGAAAAGGTAATGCTAACAAAAATCATAATATAGCATAGCATGGCATAACTAATAAAGGAGTGTGAAAATGCCTTATATTTTAGCTACTGTTTATAGTTTATATCAAGTGTACTACTATATATGTAGTCACAATAATTATTAGATTTAGCAATATAATATAATTATTATGATAATTATTAGTGTGAATTTGTAATTAAAAAAATTTTCCAATTTGTTTCTAGTATCAACAAAGACCAGCACATTTTGCAGCAGAGAAGGGTTATGTTAATGCTTTAAAGTTATTAATCAAAGAGGGACGAGCTGATGTAAATGCTAGAGATCAAGTAAGTCACATTATAGTTACTTATGAATTATTTCCACTGTAGTATCACATTTTAATGTGGTATTTAAAATTAATACCAACCTGATTTATACATAGAATATTCATTACTTCAAATATTTTGATAACATCTCCTTAAAAAAATTCTGAGAATAATTATCCGAAATTTTTAACAGTTATAATAAAACTAAAACCCAATTTAAATGATAACAAGGCTACAATAGGAAAAGATTAACGGTGTCAATGACTGTCACTCATAGATCTGTTTACTTGAGATAAAAATGTGTGCATAAACTAAATCTAAAATTCTACAACCTCATTGTTAAGTTATTAATAATAATAACTAAAATTTAATTCATTATTTGAATATAATACTTGAGAATAGGCAGTAGACCACACTTTAGCTAAAACAAAATGTTATTATGCCATAAAAAATATACCAAGATAACTTTTATATAAAAAAGGAAACACTTTTAAAAGTCTAAAGTCTTTTATTCGTTATTTTTATGAAACAATGCTTTCTTCACTTCAAATTTAGTAAATGCAATAGTAAATGTTAGACTTATAGTATTTCTCCTGAGAGGGTACTTCCAAGCTCTGTAAAATCATTACCTTTATCATCAAATTGTTCAAAACTAAAATAGATGTTGCTCATGTAAAAGCATATTTTTTTGTATAAAATTAATCATTGCAAATGTTCTAGTTTTATAGTTATCGTGGTTCAAACAGAATTATAAAAATAAGAAAGAACATTATGTCATATCTAAATAGACAGTGTTGTTGATTACATGATTATTGCTCTAAAAAAAAACAATTATGTAAATTGAGATTCACATTAATTGACATGTGACCCTAAACAATCCTAGATCTGTTCATATGTAGTATGTCAGTTAATTAAAACAAACTAGTCATGAAAGCAAGATACTTTCTCATATTAAAACAAATGACAACACTAGCAGTCAATAGAAGTATGACTAATTAAAACAACATTATCTTTCAGTCATTATACTCTGTTTGTAACTGTTATATTATTGTCAGTGATAAGGACAATAGAGTTAATTTGTGTTATTAATATTTTCAGTTTTAATATCTTAATATGTTTCTCACCAGCTTCTTGAGTATCTTTTATCCATGAGATATTAATAATGATATAATTATCACTATAAAAATTGATTGGTTGATTTAACCATTATTTGGTTATACAGGTTAGAAAAGTAAGCATAATACTGTTGTCATTACTAATGTCCTACTGCTTATGTAGCTACACAGCGACTAATTTCATAACACATTAGTAATCAAAATAGTAATAAGTGTACTTTTTGCATATGCAACCTATATAACCATGTATTGGTTAAACCAACTATTCAATTTTTACACTGATTATAGCAAGTTATCTAGTTCTCATCTAGACTTATGTGTTATGTGTTTACTTCTTTCTCTAGTATGGCAATACTCTATTGCATTCTGCCTGCTCATGTGGTAGTGAGGACACAATACAATACCTGCTAAATGATGTGAAATTGAATCCACTGGCAGTAAACAATCGTCAACAAATACCATTAGAACGTATTTCACCAAATCTCAAAGACAGATTCCAATTACTAAAATTGTTTCAACCATTTCTTCAACATAATATAGAGTATCCAGTAGATTCATATGCCAAACTATTCCTTTGTGGAAAAACAAATGCTGGTAAAAGCTCTTTAGCTGCTGTTATATCTTATCGTGCTGACAAGGGACGACACCATGACTATAATGCAGAAGAGTGTGTTGAAGGTGTTGTATTACAAACCACTGGAATTGACTACCACAGCATTCGTAGTAAGGAAGTAGGAAATGTTGTAATTTTGGATTTTGCTGGTCATGCAGAATATTACAGTAGCCATGCTGCAGTATTGGAAACTCTTTTGTCGAGGTCACCAGCTGTCTTTGTAATTGTAACTAATCTTACTTATGAGAAAGAGATAATAAAGAGGGACCTGTACTTCTGGTTTACTTTTATTGAGAATGTTAGCACTAATTTAATTAACCCCAGTCAAGTTATCATTGTTGGAAGCCATATTGATCTTTTGCCACATGAAAATGATTACGATTCTTTTGTTAATGAGATTGCAAGTAGTGCCATTCGTGATCAAAATTATACTGGTTTCCTAGCAATGGACTGCCATAGACCAGGAGGTAAAGGTGTTGAAGAATTTATGACTAAACTAAAGAAGAGCCGTGAAGCTGTTATTGACAAAGAAGATAAAATAAGCTACCATTGTCATTGTCTACATGCTTTCCTTCAACAGCTTCAACTTGTTGCTATTAGTTTAGATGACCTCTGCTCAAGAATTAAGAATATGAACGAACCATGTCTTTTGTCAGACCGATCAACTGTGTTGAAGTTCTTGACCATTCTTGGAGAAAAGGGTCTTGTCTTATTTTTAAGAGATTGGTTAATTATTGACCAAAAAGCTCTGTTAACTGAGGTAAATGGTATTATTTTTAATGAAAGCATTGATCGTGTATGTAAACCCATTACCAGTAATACTGGTATCATGCCAGTGTCCACACTAGCTAAACTATTTCCCAACCACGATACAAAAATGCTAATTCGCTTCTTAATAAGTCTACAATTCTGTCACCAAATCAATTCTCATTCTGTTAATAACATCACAAACAATATACCATCTGAAGAACCTCCTGTAAATGAAGATACCAAATACTTATTTTTTCCTGCACTTATTAAAGAAAACAGGCCCTCACCAATCTTTAATACAACAGACGGATTTGGTTGGTGTCTGTGGTGTCCAAATCCTCTACAATTTCTACCTATACGATTCCTTCATACACTACTTCGTCACTTGGCCTATACTCGTTGTCTTCCTCCTGACAACACTGATATTACTGAAACCAACATTGAAGTCAAGGAACTCTATCGTGATTGTACTATGTGGAAAAATGGGATATACTGGAAAGATGAAAATGATATTGAAGTGATGGTGGAGGTTACTGAATACAATAGATGTGTTACAATTTTAGTTTCTCACAGCGGTTCCTTGAAAAGTTATGAAATCCGTACATCTCTCATTAAAGAAGTACTTAGTCTTAAGAACAAGATATGCTCGTGTGAAGTGCAGCAGTTTCTTATTCCTCCTGGTAATATGAATGATGTTAGTGAGAAGGAGCAGAGACACCGTATACTCTATTCTCTCAGAAAAGTAGCCCTTGGAGTTATTACCAAATCTCCTATTGGTGATGTAAACAATAAAACTGCTAAAAGACTTGATGTCAGATCAATTGTTGGTGAGAAAGAACCTTACCTTTGCATTGCTCCCATTGTCATTGTTGCTCTCTTCACAGAGAGCAACAATGACATACTATTACCACATCACTACATTCGACATATAAAGGAAGCATGTAGGGAGATAATGCCACTCTCCTCTTATTGGACTCATCTGTCAGTGAGGAAACGTCTTGATCAATTTAGCATTTTTACTGGCCGTAATCCTTTGGTAAGTTAACAATTTAATACTTTTTAATTGTTTTGATTTTGTACATAGACTACATCCTCTCGACCTATTAGAGATGAAGAGATACATCATCTCTCTGAAGGTGCTTTTTTTATTTCAAAGAATGGTAGGTTATCATCTCATTTCAATAACATTTACTTGTTTCTGTTTATAGAATCTGTCACCACTAATCCTAACAAACAGATGCAATTATCAAGTACATATGATATATCAGGTATGTTTTGTATTCATGTTTATTACATTCATAATGTTGATAACTAACAATCCACTGTAATAAGATAATAATATCAAAAGCATATAATATACTTACTTTGCACACTACCTGATTCAAGCTTACCAGAAAGAACCAATTACACTAGAATGTATTAACATGTGTTATTCTGACTTCATTCATCACAATTAGTTACTTTTGCTTTTGTGTTAGTTTTGCTTAATTACTAGCATTTTAAAGACAATAGTACAGTCTGTCATAAATTTTTGCCACACCTTGTTATTGTTTTTTAATACTATGTTACAGGTAATGAAGAGTCAAAGGAATGTACATCCACTGATGATTATAGTCCTTTTCCTAAATTATGTTAGTAAATAGAGTTATTTGTTGTTAATTGTTCATTTAATTTTTTTGACTTAGTTGTCAAACCTACTAGACATGAAGTTTTAATTCAACTAGCCTGTATTGATGCTTCATGGCGTGAAATTGGGGATGGCCTGGGAGTGAATTTTAATAAACTTCGAAGTTTGGCTAAATCCATTGATGAAGATCAAACAAAACTTAGTGAAGTCATTCAGATATGGATAGACATGGATGGTAAAGATGATGGTGCTCCTGTTACTTGGATCACAATTTTAGATCTTTTAAATGGACCACTTGTTAACAATAAAGCCCTAGCTATGAAGATATACCAGTCATTGAAAGAAGAAAGAACTAATGAAGAGATAACTCAAGGTAAATATACAATAGACTCATGATGTTGATGCATGAATGTTTTAGACTCAATGCAGTTAATATATAGTCGTGATTGTCACAGTATTAAAACTATAGTATTAACCAACTCTTGAATTAAGTTAGCATAAAATTACTAATGCTACAGTTTCTTATGAAAAACAAAACAGTTAACATATTTTAGCAAATTTAATGATTTTTAACTCACATAGCAATAAAGGATTGAATGTATTATTTTTTTATACTTGCTCACATACATTCATGGTTTAATGTACATACTAATTATAGTTAAAGGCTATGCAAATATTAACATATAATGCTTGTGTTATGACCTTGTGTATGAAATTTGTGCATATCATAAAACATTTCATGAAGTTCACTTGATACCCTATAGAACACACTACTGAATCAGGTCCTGCTAATACAAATGAAGGCTATAATACTGACAATGTATCCATGGAACATCAGGTATGTCTTATGTTGTAGATTATGTCAGTTATGGTCATTCACAAATTTAGTTCTTTAATGGTATAATACAGACAATATGACATAATTAATCTTTCTATTGTAAACCTAAAATGCTATTCATCATATATACTTATACTCTACTCAACAGCAACATTTCTCTAATGAACTTTCAAATGAGCCCAAACAAGAGAGTCTCACTAGTGATAGTACACAGCAAGGTAATGTAATATATCTAAATAGTAACCACTGCATATTATATGTAATGACTTCAGGTGCTTACATATAGTTTTTTAATATATATGTTGTTATAGTTGACAGACATATTCACTAGTCTATGTTTTACTTCATTGTTGAGATCATAATGTCTTCATTCAGTAATAATTGTGTTTATGTTTGCTAAGTAACTTTTAACTCAGTTACTTTCCTTTTATTGTTACATTGTGTAGGCAATGAACCATCACAAATATTTCTGGATTATTTTGCTGATATTTGTGATGCCATTGAAGTTAAACCTCTTCCCATTGTTAAGCGACTTCTTACTGCTAGATTGATATCATCAAATTTTAAAGATGATGTAGAAAGTATGAGTGGTGATAATTATGACAAAGCAGACAAAGTAGTTAATGAGCTACAACGACAAGTTAAGGAAAAAGGAATTGATTTTTTAAAGGCTATCTGTGATTTCCTTTTGAACCAGAACCATATGTTAAAAGACATTGGCACAAAAATGAAATGTCAACTAGAAAGTAAGATGTTATATTGTAAAAATCTAGTATGACTGGCTGTTATTTTACATTATATATATATATATTTATTATATCATGTCTGTAATTTCTTGTTTTAAACGATATTATACTTAAGCAACCTACTGTACATCTTTCTTTTACTGCAGGCTTAACTCCACCTAATTAATTAATGCGCTGTTCCCCCCTCTTTTAATTTTCTTATTAGTTACTTTATATATTTCATTATTATAGTTAAGTTAGTTTATGTACACTTTATTTGTCTAGAATGTTTACCATTAGTTTTTGATTTTATGATTGCTGCTTTTTGTAAAGTATACTGTTAAATTTATAATATTATTTATAATTTATTGAATGATTCTAGCTCCTGACACAGCTATAGTTTCCAATGTTCTCCAAACTCGTGCACTTTGAGTGTACAATGTGGTTTCCTTAGTGATTGAAATGCTTAGTGTTCAGTAATGGAATATTATTGTGCACTTTCTCTTAATCAATTGTGAATTAATTCAAATGTATTCATTACATTAATAATGGCTTGAAGATGAGATAAAATAGAAATTTCATTAATAATTTTTACAAATGAACTAGAATACAATATCATACATTAAAGCAATAGTGATACAATGTAGACCAAGTCCTGTCCAATTACATGTCCAAAGTTAACTAAAGCTTTAGTATAAACAACTCAACACGTAATGTTACACAATGGTATAATGCAATAGTTATTAAAAGAAACAGTACTAGTACTCAATACTTCTGTTGGATACCCATACCATACTTTGCATTGCTGGTCAAAAAAGACACTACGTTACTGCAAACCACTTTTTGACATATTCTATTTCTACTCTAGTAACAACTGTACATTCAACAAATATAACTTTCAATGGTGATAATAGGCACAGAAAAAAGTTAACACATTCCTTCTCTAGAATTATTTCTAATTTTCAATCTTCAAAAGCTCAATTTGGAACTTCAATGCATGGATACGTTTATCAGCCTGATGAAAGACTTTTGAGTGAGGGCATCCAAATTCTTTTCAATTCAGTTCAAATGAAGATGATACAGGAAAAGATGGTCAGGAGGTAAATTGTTGTAGGTTTTGGTGTTATAAAGTAATGCATTATCAGTCAAATATTATTATGAATGAAGTTTTTTTTATGATTCACTTACCATCATGGTTATTCAAGTATTACTTTATCTTAATTAACTTTAATTTTTTTTATGTGAGAGCACTTGATCTCTAGTTGTAATTTTTCAACAACAATAAAGACTTTTGCAAAAACTATTGACACAACAGAATGACATGTTAAAGGAAATGCAGGAAAAGCGTACAGAACTGAACCATTGACTATCTTAAATGTAACATAAAATTCATGATCCATAATATACTTCCTATTGTTCTCAAATGGAAAGAAATAAAGTGAAAGTCACTAGAGTATTGACTGTGAGACTTATCATCATTAAATGATAAATCAATGCCTCTAATTTATATGTAGAAGAAAGTTACTGCAATACACGACCAGTTAGAAGAAAGGTTTAAAAGGTTAAAAGCTTACTATTTACATTTACATTGTATGTATAACTTGAAGTCTGTTCACAATAGGAATATAAAGAGAAAAGTAATTGGTGAAATACTTTTAGCACATAGTATTAAGTATAGTGAGGAAGATGTATATAACGTTTTGTATTATGCGAAATGGTGCAATTTTTTAGTTGCTGTTAGAAGAATGTATGAAAGCTTAAGAAGACTGTATTTAGATGAGGAGAAAAAGAGAACTTTGAAAAAATACATGATTATAAAGACAAAATTAAAAAAATATAGGCAAAGAAAAAGATGGATATGTAAGTAACATGATAAGTGTTTTTTTTTTATCCATGCACAGAAATTTGATAATAAAGCTCTTTTGGTTTTATCAAATGAAATGAATCACTGGAAGCAGATTTCTGTTGATTTTATGACTGAAGAATCTGATGATAGTGATGATCCAAATATGGTGACATGGCATTCAAGGAGTAACTAGCCGTCATAATTATCATTGCCAAAGCATTGTAGAACTAATGGAGTTTCTTCATACCCTAGATGAAAGATATGAAAGTTCAGAATGATGACACGAAAAGTATGATAGAAATAAATAATTTGGTACTTGCATATAATTTTTACTGTTTGTAGGCTTTGAAGAGCTAATAACTAATAGCTAGTGTAACCAATTCTTCAGTTATTGGAATATTGGAATTTAAGCATCTTCATATAATTGTTAGATAGTGGTAAGTTGTGCTGTGCTTGAATTAAATTACATTGCTTGGATAGTTGATACACAAAAAGGTGATTGTTACTTTGTATTAAAATGGTAAGTTGTGTAAAATGTATAGTACTTTTTAACTTACTTTAGAAAGTTTCATAAACGAGGAAATCATTTGAGTTAGCAGTAAGTTAAAATCTGTAGCTTTTGATTAAATTTTACTTATCATTTTCTTAGATGCTGTTGAACAAGTTGGAAAAAATTAATTATTGATTAATTTTATTAATAAATTAAATTTAATTAATTGCAATAATTATTAACCTGGAAGAGAGGAGTAGGCAAAGAGTAGTCAGAGTGTACTTCAGAGCTACCCAAACTTTAACATAGAGTAACTCATTTTGCATGCAAAGCATTTATTACTTTGTATTACAAAGTTTGTTGAAAGAAATGATGAATGAAGAAAATATTAAGTGTATATTAATTCTCGTCTCAAAAATATTTACTTTTGCAAGTGACAAATATGTTCAGCCCCCTCCAACTTTTTTCAATTTAATTTTTTTTATAGGCCCAAATTAAAATTTTATGCTAACTTTGTTAATTTTCTTGATGTTAAGATTGCTGTGTCATCAGTGGCTCGTGTTTTAACTAAAGTAAATTTTGAAATTAGTCAATTTATTAATGGTTCATCCTCCCCCATAAGTTTATTCATTCATCTATTCATCTTTATATTTATTCAATAGTATTATTAGCAGTAAAAAGATTCCAATCGAGAGAAAAAAGTCATTTGCTCGTCTTCTTAACTTGTCTTATCTCAATACAAAGAGAGACTCACTTGTATCTATTGCTGTCTTATCAAAAAATGAGTAATCATTTAAACTTATTTTGAACAAACTATATTTAGATCATTTTGGCTCATTTGGAACAATGTTCTATTTTGATGGCTTCTTTGCATGAGGGTTTATCTCATGGTGATATTGATATAGAGGATGTAAAACTTAAACTGAGAGTTTTATTCTCACAGCATCTAAGTCTTACTATAAGTATGACTATTGCACAATAACCTCTCTCTCTCTCTCTCTCTTTCTTTCTTCTCATTTAGTAAGTTTTGGGAAGAAATAACAAGAGATTTAGATACAATGTTGAAGATTCTATCCCTATTGCTATATTTAGTTGATGGTCTTGTACCATTAGTTACATCAGTCTGTATTCAATTGTTTGCTCACAATAGCTCTACACTAACTAGTAAAGTCTATTCTTATTTACTAACACCTAAAGTACTGGCTGTCTTAAAATCAGTTGGAGATGTAGTAATTGTGAGTGTGACAAATGAAGTCTAAAACCATGTCACTATAACAATGTAGAATTTGATAAAAAGGCATACAGGTGTGCTATTGACAACAAGGAACAAACTCATCATTAGACTCTCTGCTTTGATAGCTTGGCCTTTATAATACCTTCTGAAGATGGTGTTGCTATAAAAGAGGAACTGAGTGGAGTAAAAGTTAGGGAGGGAGGGAGCAGATTAACACTAACAAAGCATGGTTCATTTAAAATTGTGTCTAATTAAGCCATCTGTCATTTCTCACTTCAACTGTAGGCAAAAATGTTAGGTTAAAAATGCTTCACTAGTCCTGCTGTGAAGGAGTATGAAGAAAAATCAGAACAGGAAAGATTGATGAATTTGTAACATTTGTTTGCAATTACAAGACTACATATGAAGGAAAAACATCAACAGTAAGAAAGGACATCAGTGAGTAAATGAGTGATTTTTGTAGATGAAAGAAGAGAGGAAGAAGGAAAGAGAGAAGAGAGATAGAGAGATGAGGTGGGAGGGATAGAGTCTAAAATGCAATAGGAGAAAGAAAAGTAGTAGTAGTAGATGTTTTTGGACAATAGTTAAACAAGTCATTGTAATTACAATATTTTCTATTTATTTATAATGTAGTTAATGATAACAAAAATTACCATCTGGTACTAGTTTCAATGTACTAGTTAAATTGTTTACAAATGATGTAGTTCACACTGCTGATGAGTTAATATTAATGTTTTTCATGAAGTACATTACTATGATAATTCTATAGGTAACTTACTTGTCATTTATCAAAAATTAATGGTCTACTGGAATTACTTGAGTATATTTATCCACTCATATGTCCTATTATTTGTCAATTCATTTACCCACTCACTTAGTCCATCAAACTAGTATCCATCCATTTGTCTGTCCATGTCTTTCTGTTTCCTTCCATTCTGCAGCATTCTTTATCAGCAATCACATCAACCTTTCACTTTTAAAGAGAGTGCTAATCTTGACAATGTCTTACTGACTACACAACACGTTTTATCTGGTGTAGTTTCAACATAATAATCCAGCAATGTTTGAAGAGTGAGTATTGTTAACTGCCACATATGATTAAACAACTATATTCTATTCAGACAGTATAAAAACAATCCAAGAAGCACTAGTTCAAAAAAAATAACATGAGAAGGTGGATATGTCACCATTGACAGTTTTTATCATCCATTGTTTCATTCTTCCATCTCTTTATCAGTCCATCCATCAATATTTCCAATAATCCATCATTCTATCTATTCATCCATCCATTTATTACTTATTAATATTCATCAGAAAATATAATAATCATTGATGTTATTAATAGTATCCTGTTCATAATACATATCACTTTCTATCATTATATCTTTTACAGGTCATGTTGTATTTGGTACATCCTAAAGATGTAATAGCTGTCCAAGTTTTAATTTCCTTTGAGTTCTACTTTATTTTGGATATGATTTTGTTCAGAATGAAATTGGTAAAGACATTTAGAGAAATTTATTTTTATGAACTTTCTCATAAGTCAACTGACAAAACATTGCAACACTAAATTCTTTATAAGAATTAATGAACTATTAGAGAGTGTTATATCAAGTATCGGACAATCTTTATCAAGGTATGGATAAAATGTCTAGATAGATATATGGATTGATAGATAGATGGATGAATAGATAGATGAATGGATGGACAAATGGATAGATAGATGGAGACAGTTGGACAAACAAATGTACTATGTATCAAATCTTTATTGAAATTTCCAGGAAGTCAGCAGCACATCCAGAGAGACACTTCCTCTTCCTTCTCCTCCTGCTTCACTCACTCAACTAATGATATAATGTTAATTATAATTACAAAAATTACTATACACTTTAGTGATTAATGTTTATTGTTTTTTTGATTTGTTTGTTTAGACTTTCTTCTCAGAGTCAGCACAACATGACCAGGTAAGAGTGAGTGCAGACATTTATTTTATAGACACATATTATTGTTATTTGGTATTTATCATATTTAATGACAAACACATTAGACATTTGATTGTCATAGCTACAATTATGTTCTGAACAAATGGTCCCTTTACAACATCCAAAATGGTGTTTCAAATGACAGAAGTACCTTTACTTTGATCATTCATGAATGGTCTTGTGAGTAATGTGATGAAGTCTTGTTAGATTTGAGTAATTATATTGAGCCAAATATTGAAGGTCACTGTAACTAACTCGAGAGGGCCCTCCAAAGAAGAAATCTAAAGAAGAAATCAATAACATTCCTAATACTCCTGAAAGTATGTATAGTAATGACTGTATTATAATTATATGATAAAATCTTATATTTCTAACAACTAATCAATTCTACAACTAATGAATCTCATTATATATCATTCAATAGTAAATATCATTTATTGATTAAATTAACTGATCAATTTACTATTCTAGTTGTTTTATAGATGAAAGATTCAATTAGCAAACTAGCTTTATTGCATGGACTTTGAAACTGAGAAATTATATTTCATTGAACAGTATTATTTACTCTCTTATGATTTATCAAAGTCAACATAATGTTTAATATTATGATAACTATAATTAGGATCTAGTTTATAGGGAATAGTATGATGGATTCCTGACCAGCTGTGACACATTTCACAGTTATTTGGTGAAGTAGGTGTGTTAAATAGTTATGCCATTATGGTCGTAGACTTGGCTTCTTCTATTCTCTTAAAAACATTTTGATGCAATAGTACTGCTAGTAATGTGATTGATCTCATTGACAACCTCTTATAATGTACATAGTCCAGTGCTCATTTTACTTAGTCAAAATTTGATGTCAGTTTACATGATATTATTGTAATTGTTATTTCCTTGTTTCCTTTGATCATGTTAATTATGTTAGTCATTGGACTGATTCAGACTATATCTACAAAATATTTAATTTACTAGCTGGTAGCTCCAGCTGTCACTGTTACTCCTGTGATTAATTCCTTTAACGTATCTGGTCCCAATTCGTTTTATAATTGGATGTAGTTGTTCTGTAAGTGTGATTTATCAACAGTAGGTAGACCAACAGTATAGTCTGTCTAAAATATTCAAGCACTGCTGCTGGACTAGATTGAACGAGTTGAATTACATAACGTATGAATATGAAGGCAACATTCTCTGCAAAATCAAACACTTCTCCAGACCTTACATTAGATAATGTTCACTTTTAACAATTGATTATTAAACAATTATTCTTGATAAATATACAAGTAATGTTGTTTATCTACACACAGTAAACAAACATGTCAATTATTTATAACTCGTACATTAACTAAAAGACATCATCATATATAGGTAGTACAGACATCATATTAAGTCAAATGTACATGTACAATTGTTCGATGTACTTCAGGAAACATATAGTTTTAATATCAGTAAATTTACTACATGTATATATTAAGCTCATTAATTACAATCCTGGTTATTACACTACTCCATACCTGTTCTATATGGTATTCTCATAATGAATACTATCATCATCATCTATGTACTTAGTAGAAGGAATTAATATTTTATTAATAAATAAATTGACTTACAGTGATGTGTCTTAAAGTACATAAAATTTATATCATTATTGTTTGATATTTGTTCCATTAATGAATGATAAGTTGTTTACAATAATTTATAATTAGTTTAATAAATTTAGTGACAACTGTTTCTTTAACATATTCTGCTATTTCTGGAAGAAGACATCATGCCCATTTTAACAGTTGCCATGGCAACATTCCTTAGCATAGAGTAGTCATAAAAATGACTATTAAAGACAAATTCTAACCTTAAGTTACCAACAAAAAAAGATTATGTTTATATACACAACAATAATTATCAAGTTCCTTCTCTGATGTAAATATATATCTATAGTATACTTCTTAAAGAGGTTTACTATTACATGTATGTTAATTTATGGAACCTACTAAAAATTTTTTTCACTAAATAAACAAGTACATTTATTACTTGCAAGTAATAGTAAGTTTAAAGTACATCTACAACTCTACTTGTTCTCATATTATGTCTTATATAACACAAATGTCTTTTATGAACACATAGTCTAGTTAAGTAGCTCCTTTCTTTAAAATAGGAATAGAGCTAAAGAGATGACTATATAGTGATCTTTGCTCTTTGCTAAATTATCATAAACGCTACTTAAGAGGAAGGTCTAGTTTGATAGCCTAGAATGTTTCACATACCATGTCATCAGGATGTATAAAGAAGCAGCTGCTACCAGATATATCATATATTGAGAGGTGTTCATTAATGGACTAATAACATTAAGATAATGTACATAGTTAAATAGTAGTGAATGGGACTAATAGCAATTTGTTAAGGTTTTCTTTTTTAAACTAATAAGTTACTTGACTCACTTCAAATTGCAACAGAGAAAAGCTCACAAGCTATTATATGTCAAACCAAAATTGCGTTTGACACAACATGATAATTATTACAATATTTTAAGACTCATAATCAATGGAAAACAAGTATTCTTGTATAATGATAGGTTGTCAGGTAATGCTCTCATGTACTCTTTCAGTCTTCAACAGCAGACAGTGTGGAAGTATCTCTGAGAAATATATGTTAATAATCTACAAGTAGAGCTTAATATTGTGTTTGACAGCAGGTTATTAAAAACAATTAAAACTGACAAATTCATAATTTTTTGTTCAAAGACAAATTTTAAAATTATATTATAATAATTATTATATAGGAACTCTGTTATTGACTTGTAAACCACATGTTGATTGTATGATGTTGAACAAGAGCTATGAATGATTGATTATCTATGATATAGGATAATATTACTATATACATTAATAGTTATTAAAATGTCTATTATGGATAACTTTAAACGTTAACATACCGTCAATAACTCTTTCTTCCTAATATTCAGGGTAAAGACACCACACTTAATTTTATGGTTGCCACGACAACACTCATAATAGTTATAAAAATGACTATTACAGACAATTTCAAACCTTAAGTTACCAGCAATAACTCTTTCTGCCTAATATTCAGGGTAAAGATACCACACTCAAGTTTATGGTTGCCACGACAACACTCCTATGCATAAAATAGATATAAAAATGACTATTACAGACAATTTCAAACCTTAACTTACCAGCAATAAATCTTTTTGCCTAATATTCAGGGTATAGACATTACACCCAATTTTACGGTTGCCACGACAACACTCCTATGCATAGAATAGATATAAAAATGACTATTACAGACAATTTCAAACCTTAACTTACCAGCAATAACTCTTTCTTCCTAATATTCAGGGTAAAGACACCACACCCAATTTTATGGTTGCCATGACAACACTCCTATGGATAGAATGGTTATAAAAATGACTATTACAGACAATTTCAAACATTAATTTACCAGCAATAACTCTTTTTGTGCCTGATATTCAGGATTAAGAGAACAAACCCAACTTTACGGTTGGCATGACAACACACCTATGCATAGAATATTTATAAAAATGACTATTACAGACAATTTCAAACCTTAACTTACCAGCAATAACTCTTTCTTCCTAATATTCAGGGTAAAGACACCACACCCAATTTTACGGTTGCCACAACAACACTCCTATGCATAGAATAGTTATAAAAGTGACTATTATAGACAATTTTAAACCTTAACTTACCAGCAATAACTCTTTCTTCCTAATATTGAGGGAAAAGACACCACACCCAATTTTACGGTTGCCACAACAACACTCCTATGCATAGAATAGTTATAAAAATGACTATTACAGACAATTTCAAATCTTAACTTACCAGCAATAACTCTTTCTTCCTAATATTCAGGGTAAAGATACCACACTCAAGTTTATGGTTGCCACGACAACACTCCTATGCATAGAATAGATATAAAAATGACTATTACAGACAATTTCAAACCTTAACTTACCAGCAATAACTCTTTCTGCCTAATGTTTAGAGTAAAGACACCACACCCAATTTTATGGTTGCCACAACAACACTCCTATGCATAGAATAGTTATAAAAATGACTATTACAGACAATTTCAAACCTTAACTTACCAGCAATAACTCTTTCTTCATAATATTCAGGGTAAAGACACTACACCCAATTTTACGGTTGCCATGACAACACTCCTATGCATAGAATAGATATAAAAATGACTATTACAGAGAAATTTCAAACCTTAAGTTACAAGCAATAACTCTTTCTTCCTAATATTCAGGGTAAAGTCACCACACCCAATTTTACAGTTGGCATGACAACACTCCTATCCATAGAATAGTTATAAAAATGACTATTACAGACAATTTCAAACCATAAGTTACAAGCAATAACTCTTTCTTCCTAATATTCAGGGTTAAGAGACCACACCCAACTTTACGGTTGGAACAACAACACTCCTATGCATAGAATAGTTATAAAAATGACTATTACAGACAAATTTAAACCTTAACTTACCAGCAATAACTCTTTCTTCCTAATATTCAGGGTTAAGAGACCACACCCAATTTTACGGTTGCCACAACAACACTCCAATGCATAGAATAGTTATAAAAATGACTATTACAGACAATTTCAAACCTTAAGTTACCAACAATAACTCTTTCTGCCTAATATTCAGGGTTAAGAGACCACACCCAACTTTACGGTTGCCATGACAACACTCCTATGCACAGAATAGTTATATAAATGATTATTACAGACAATTTCAAACCTTAACTTACCAGCAATAACTCTTTCTGCCTAATATTCAGGGTTAAGACACCACACTAAATTTTACACTCCTATGCATAGAATAGTTATAGAAATGACTATTACAGACTTACATTACCAGCAAAAATTGTCTCTATAATTATTCTGCCATTTCTGAAATAAACTACATTCACATTCAAACTGACATATCAGTTCAACATATCACTCTAGACAGATTATACTAATAAAACGATTAGATCAAAATAAATTGTGACTACTTTTGATGTTCAATTTTGTTTATATTACACTTACCTTAAAGTGTTTATTTTGTATCAACTAAGTCTATACATTCTATTCTCTTCAATGTCCCAGTATATGAGGTAAATAGATCAGAGAGACTGGGAGCACTATCACCGGTAGCTTTGTCCCCATGAGGCGTGTTCAATTTTTAACCCTTTTAATTTCTGTGTCAATTTTAATAATACGATGTATATGTAATATTTAAAATGTAAAATGAAAGTAAGAAGCCATTCCTTGTACTATTTTGAGTCATTATTTCCTCCTGGTATAACTAATATAGTATACAATTACTATGCTAGCAGTGTTATTCAATGTATTCTGAATTATCTTGTTATTCAGTCAATGTTGGAAGAAATAAATTAAGAACACAGGATATGTGAACAATGTAGGAAGTCAGATAAAATAATATATATTATAATAACAACTGTACAATACAAAGAATATAAAACCAATACATTCAACAATGTCTTAAACATTTCACTAATTCTCATAATAATGATATCTTTATACATTATGTACTCAGTACAAATACAACATTTCATCAACAGCTATATCCTGTGATGTCATTGTTCAAAACCTACAAAGTAAGATAATAAAAAACACTAAATGTTATAATGTAATTAACTACAACAATGACACATCAATCATGTTCACTTAGTCAATATCAGGATACTCTGAGTATTTTGTTAATTTTGTGGATAAACTAACACAACTATCATCAAGATCAGTAACTTAACAGAATTACAGACTTGATACAAAACAAGTTCTTTTAAAACTAACTCAAACTGTTTGTAATCAATACCACTATATGTACTGGTATCATTACTTAACATTAGTCCTATGTGACTATAACAATGATATTCAACAGTCATTAACTGTAAGTGTATGTAAGCAAATAATTTATTGCTCTTATCTAACTATGTATGAATATGAAGGAAAGTATTAAAAAATTATATGGAAGGTTTAGTAATAGATGAACTAACAACTTGTGAAGACCTTGATGATTACATATGTGGAGGATATGTCCAATGAATGTAGCTTATGTATACACATTGACTTAAATTTATAATGCTTGCATATATACTGTAGATCTGGAAGTCATGAGAAATCCCCAAAATCATTAAGTATAACTAAATACCCTGAGTTTCTTTGCATTCATGTCACTAAATCATCAACTGTACATGTCTCAACACAGTATGTAACATGGTGTGTTATTAAGTCTAATGTGTTTATACACTATATATTGTACAACAACCTCACCAACTGTCCAAGTGCAGTAAATATATGTAATACAAATTTCATATGAATTCATAATTATAAATATAGTGAACATCTTTAAAAGTAGGCAATAGATACTACAGACTCACAAGAATGGTCAATTATTTATGAGTTGGGATCCATTATAGATGTTTTATTAGTTTTAAACATGATATCACTCAATGGTTCTAGCTACATTAATGACAGTTATGTATTTGTACTATCAATAATAGTCTCCAGTAAGTGCAGTTATAGTCACATAACAAGACCCATTCATGATGTTTTATAAATTATATGAAGGTATACATGAGGAGAGGACTAACATAATAATTAAACCATGAGAAATCTCCAAAATCATTAAGTATAACTAAATCATTAAGTATCATTAAACCCTGAGTTTCTTTGCATTCATGTCACTAAATCATCAACTGTACATGTCTTAACACAGTATGTAACATGGTGTGTTATTAAGTCTAATGTGTTTATACACTATATATTGTACAACAACCTCACCAACTGTCCAAGTGCAGGTAAATATATGTAATACAAATTTCAGATGAATTCATAATTATAAATATAATGAATAACTTTAAAAGTAGACAACAGATACTATAGACTCACAAGAATAGTCAATTATTTATCAGTTTGGAGGTATTATACATGTTTTATTAGTTCTAAACATAATCACACTCAATGGTTCTACATTAATGACAGTTCTGTATTTGTACCATCAATAATAATCTCCATAAGATATTGCTGCTACAATTAGAAGTGATTCCAATAAGTACAGTTATAGTCACATAACAAGACACATTCATGATGATTATTATATGAAGGTATACATGAGGAGAGGACTAACATAGTAATTAAACCATGGTCATTTCAATAGGTGAATCAACTACTGCATTACTTTGAAATATTTGATGTCTATCCATAGCAATCTATGAGGTAATCAAGTATATATGTGTGAATAAGTTAATAACTAGTATTAAACATAAACATTTTAGGTGATACATTCATATATGGATATTGTCTACTATGAAGCATCAAATGTACTATAAACTTATAATTTAAATTGAGGTTCCATAGTTTTATATAGAAAGGAAAAGTATTAAATTTAGTTTCCAAGTTTTTTGCAAAATTTTACAATTATCAAGCAGTGTTATTGTGGTATCATCAGGTTAATTGAAGACTTGTTATGCAACACATAAATATCACATTTAGGTCAATCTAATGGAGTATGATATACTTATGTGTGTTATAAATCATGAGAACTGTCATTGGATATTACTGGTACTATTTGTTAGTTACTATTCATATCTGTAAAAGAATGTTATCATAAATTCAACAGATCTTAATAAGAAACATGTAGAATACTTTGACTCATACAAAGGCTCAATTTAATCTTAGTGGACAAAATTGAGGTATAGAAAATACAAGTAAATTAATTCTACATGTACAAACAGATCATTTATGGAGTCTTGTTGTAAATACCAGAACTTGTCTGTACTAAAATGAGATCAGTGGTAATATATTCATAGAACAGTGAGTAGTGAAGACCATATAGTGAGTAGGTTAATTAAATCCTGACAGTATTATTATTAATATGAACATTTGGTAGTTTGACTTTAAAATGCTTACCAATAATTGAAAATAATCAAATTACATACTTGCAAAATTTTCCCACTGTATGATATAAAAAATTGTTTATACAGGACCAACCAATTCAAAACAAATGGGACATGATTGTGGGATCATTGTTGCTCAATTGGTATACTGTTATGTGTTTGAAATACTTTGGGATTTCCAACAAGTATATATATTTATTACAAAACAAGACATTTCACATCTTATAATGTTTAGGGTAATATGGGAGTTATTATAAAAATACTGATAGAGCGAGCTACTTAACAGTCAATTATCATAAGTACCATGTACACTTCTAACTAATATAAATTTCCTTAGACATTATAATGTGAGACAAAGGCTGCTAAACTTTCCAATCCCAGAAGTCTTCAATTATCAGCCAATTTGCTAAAAGTCTACATGTTCCCACTATTATTGAAAATATAACCTCCAAGTTATAAAACCAAAAACAACCTATTAATGTCACTACATCAATTACAAACTCAGGTATCATATTTTAAAAAAACAAATAAAATGATTAATGAATTATACTAATATAGGAAATAAAACTTTATCTCTACAAAAGAAGTCACTATCATTGAAAAAAATGTCACAACTACAATAACTTCAGGTTAGAATTCTTTCACTGACAGAACTGAGAGCAACAATAATAGATTGACTATATATAGCCTTCACTTTCAGGTCAAAGTGCAATAATAACAATGACAGACAACAATTAATCATGTAAACAATTAAAGCCCCTCTCACTTAGAAGTAAATCAAATGTGCCAACCTTACCTCTTTTTTTTACAGCAATACTTCTGCACACTCTGTCTAAATACATTCATGACAAACACAGTCCTGATATCAAAACTGGTATCATCACCTGTAGTAAATGTGATGAAAAGTAAAAAGTTATAGTCCATCAACTACACCAGGCTCAGCAAAAATTAGGTATCAGTGCACAGCACATTTAACAATATCAAATAACAATCTACTATTTACTCTACACTTTACTTATCGACTGTGAAGAGGCTATGTTTTGTGTCTATAGTTAATTATATGTTGTGACTGTGAAATGTATCCACATGCTTACACATGTACATGTTTAGATACAACTCTACATGTTACACTATATAAACATATACATCTAATACATATGGAAACTAGGGAGAATTTAATTCAAGTTACTACACAATTATGTGATTTTGGTTTTGAACTATCAGAAGTGCTACCATTTTTAGTCTCGCGTAGCCAGCCCCTCTCTCTTTCGGGAAGAGTCTGGTCAACTGTAATCTCGTTCCGGTAGTCGATAAGTGGTGTTAAGAGGTAGAAGGGCAAACATCCACTTTAAAATTGCTGACTCACACTGCCAGATACATCAAGCAGTTTTCTCAAGCTTTTCAGTGCCTTTCAGTGTAAATGAGCTTAGCAGGCTCCTTTGTTCTTGGTTAACAGAAATGATATTGAGGATCATTTATTTATTGCTCTTAATGTTATTACTTTTGTTCAATTGTTTAAATTTCAGTTAATTGGATAGTACAAAAACTTATGTATTACACATACATATGCATGTTACATTACATGACTGTTCACAAATATCACAGTAATGACAACCAGTTATATTATTAGATGAATTAATGGAAGCAAATAAGAAGTCCTTATACAGTAATGTACACATACATAATAATATTCGCATTTAAACAATAAGCTTTTACATATTCATCTAGAAATCTACTCTGGCCCCCATACAGTATTAGAGCTTCTGTTCAATTCTGCCACCTCATCCAGATCCTTGAACATATTCCAAAGTGGAGGGTGGTCCCAAATGAATTACTCTCTTGATGTCCGGGCAGTCAATAACCATACCAAAAGCCATTGTGGCAAGAACTACTTGGAGTGTACCACCTGTATACAGAATGAAGTAAGGACTTTCTCCTTCATTCTACTGTTGAAGCATGAGTGCAAAATTCTGTAAAATATGGTCCGAGAGTGTGTAGTAGCTTTTGATAGAGTTCTGCACAGTCATTATATTGTCTACAAAGTATTCTTCCTTCTTAATATCTTTTGGTATATCACTACAAAATGATGGAACATCTGCCATACATAGATTTCATAAGATCCATGGTAGAAGCCCAAATATCAAGGACTTGCAATAATCTGTTGGAAGAGTCACAAACACATCACTCCCTGAGATGAAAGCCATTATTGCTTCAAGTTGCTTCATCTTAAGTGTAACTCCTAGTCTAGTAGCAGCAGCTTGAATCACAGCTTCTCGAATATCCATGATAGTTTCGAAGGTTATAACTTACTACAACTCGACTGATGAAAGCATTGATTATTTTTAAACTTCTTGGCACCTTGCATAGGGGAGAACAAAGGAGCCTGCTAAACTCATTTACACTGAAAGGCACTGAAAGCTTGAGAGAACTGCTTGACGTATCTAGCAGTGCGGAGTAGCAATTTTAAAGTGGACCTCCTACCTCTTAACACGACTACCGGATTTCCGGTAGTTTGAGATTTCCCGAAAGAGGGGGGGGGGCTTGCTACGCGAGACTACCATGTCAGTACCAGTATGTACTTCAATAAGTGTCTGTTTCTGGTGTGAAACCTCAAAGGAAATCATCAAACTATATTGAACAAACACTGCACACTGAGAGAATTATAACTTACATGGTGATACAAATCTATTTGGAGGTACTCCTGAAATATTGCAGTAAAACATGACAAGTAGGTAGTTGTACTTTAGGTATTTATTATTATTTCAGTATCACTTTTACTTTTGTACCTTTCTAGTTAAGAACCTCTTTTCTATTATATTTTGTGTTACTTATTACATGTGTGAACCACATCATCAGTTTTGTATATATATATTATTATATATTATAGACTTACTGTGTGTTATTATTTATAAGAGTCATACTAATGTACTATTATATGCCTTTAGTAAAGAAGTAAATGTTCAAAAGCACTCAGGGTTATATAAAGTTGTCAATTCAAAATGTATAGGTTATAAAGTCATTATAAGATGTATCTCATTACATACATATATAAATACTTATAGACACAAATGTTATACTTAATTACAAAGTTTGGAATTACCTGATATTGTCTTCTCATCAATGTGACCTGCTTCATTGCTTTCTTCAGGTTATGATTGTGATGATTTGAAACATCATTATATTCTACTGTGTTGTATCTGCCATATCGCTCAAGAACATAATAATAATAATAATAATAATAATAATAATAATAATAATAATAATAATAATGATAATTAAATCCTATTAAATTTGGCAATTGAGATTTAGGCTTTGGTGGTTACCATGTGGTGTTCAAAAGAGAAACTGTATATATCACTACGACTATGAGAGCGAAAGATGAATACATCACTATGTGCGAACTGATAATGTATTGTGTGTTGTAAAAATTAATATTTTTGACACTGATAACACACCATAGGTTTTACATTTTGTTGATGTTGTTGCTGAGTAATGTCTTGAAAATCCCTGGCTGTAATTTCCATGGCTTGGGCTGTTTCAAAAGCCACTTTGTATGTTAAGTTAGGTTCTTGGAGTAATCTTCTTGGATACATGTGTCGTTAATTCCACAAACGAATCTATCTCTAATCATTAAATCTAAGGTGTCACCAAAATCACATGTAATTCAGCGACACAAGTTGCAACAGATTCACTTGATTTTCTTAATTATTCTTGTGTTGAGTTTGAAACATTGAATTATCAAAGATGGCTTAGGACTGAAATGCTTCTCAAGGTACCCTTTTAGTTCAGTATAGCTCTTTTTTTCGGGCCGGGGTAGTAGGTAGTACCAAACTTTTCAATAGTTGGCCATGGAATGTAGAGGGACCACAAACTGATAGAAAGATTACTCTTTTAGTTTCTGCAGAGGTGACGTTGTTAGCTTTAAAGTAGAAATCTAATCTTTATGGGTACGAAGTCCATTGTTCATTAAGCTTGTTTGGGTCAAATGAAGACATTTTACCATGAGTTGCCCTTTCAGCAGAGTAGAGTAATAGAAAATAAAATAAATAAAATACTTAATCTTTTGTAATTTTTTACGTATTCGAATGACCAGTGCTTGTTGTTTCCTCCCTGCCATGCGAATTCGTATGAAAGACTGCACTTAACTTATATATAATTAGAAAGCATAACATAAATTATATATATATATATATATATATATATATATATATATATATATATACATATACATATATATATATGTATATATATATATTATTTTGAGTTTCTCTCTCCATATATATAGAGAGAAACTCAATATATATATACATACATATATATATATATATATATATATATATATATATATATATTATATGTCACACCTATGGGAATGCGATAGTATATAGTAGTTAGTTGTGGTTGTGTGCAACAGAGATGTAACCATATTGTACATCTGTCATATTGTATCCATGTAACAACATCAATAGTAGTTTTGTCATTTTCTTTTAAACAGCTACCACAGAATTTTATGTCAGTACTCTCTAAGTCTTTTTCAATTTTATTTATTTCTTTAACAGTAGGCATTGACAGAGTTGGAGTAGAACTGTGTCAGGAGATGATTATGATTGTACTTTCCATTTTGTATTTTCAATTTGTGCAGCAGAAGACAATTTTAACAAAAGAGCTCTCTTGTGGTATTTGTTTGATTTTTCCTACTTACTAAAACATTCAAATGCCTTGTCTCTTGTAGCAAGAGATAAGGTCTGTACTACCTTTTATATGATGATGTCTTTTTTAATGTGAGTCATAAATATTTGACATGTTTGTTTACTGTGTGTAGATAAATAACATTACTTGTACATTTATCAAGTACATCTGTTCAATAATCAATTGTTAAAAGTGAGAATTAGCCTATGTATTACTGTTGGTCTACTTACTGTTGATAAAACCACACTTAAAGAACAAATACTTGCCAAATGAATTGGGACCAGAAGTTGAAAAGGAGTTAATTACAAGAGTAACAATGACAGCTGGAGCTACCAGTGAATTAAATTTTTAGTATATATAGTCTGAGTCAGTCTAATGACTAACATAATAAACAGGATCAAAGGAAACAAGGAAATCATAATTACAATGGTATCATGTAAAGTGCCCATCAAAGTTTCACTCAGTAGAATGAGCACTGGACTATGTAGATGGTAGGGGTTAGTCAATGAGATCAATCACATTACTATATAGCAGTACTAATGCGTCAAAATATTTGTAAGAGAATAGGAGAAGCCAAGGCTATGGCAATAATTATGAACACACCTATTACACCAAATAACTGTGGTATGTGTCAAAACCAGTCAGGAATCCATCATGCTATTCCCTATACTGTTGGTCCTAATTATAGTTATCATAATATTACACATTATGTTGACCTTGATGAATCATACGAAAATAAATAATACTGTCAATGAAACATAATTTGTCAATTTCAAAGTCCATACAGTAAAGTTAGTTTGTTAATTGAATCTTTCATCTATAAAGAAATAGAAATTGATCAGTTAAATTAATCAATTCATGATCATTATTGTTGAATAATATATAATAAGATACTGTAAAGTAGTAAACACTATCTGTTCTTATTAATAATAAACTAAAGACAAGTCGTGTAGTTCATTAGTTGTAGAATTGATTAGTTGTGCGGCTAGGACTCTTTGTCCAGTTAGGAGAGATACCAACACATGTGGATACAAAATTGCCAGGTGGGATAAAAACAACTAACAATTTTTGGTCCTAGGACAAAAAATTGCGTAGAATAAAATATTGTGTGACAAGTCCTTACCATATTTACTACCTGAAAGTTTACAAGTCAAGTAACCATACTGGCTATTGTACTGGATGCAATTCAAATAGCTGCCTTTGAAAACAAATCCATCACAGCACATATTAGCTGCGTGTGCTTTGAGTACATAATTGTTGACCCCCTCCAGGAATATAGATTTCATATACCTTACACGTGTGCAGTAGTTACATAATATATGTGACGATTACCTTTCTACTCCATATATTCAAGTGAAAAATGTTTCCAAAAATGAACAAAATGATTTCTTCTACATTGAGCACCACAATCCAGCAAGTAACATTTAGGTTTTAGTCTTTCTATTAAAATAAAGTGTATGATGTATGTACTTCAAAAAAATCGAATGGGAGTTCGTTTACTCACACATGAATGGCCAAATTTGCGTTTTCTATAACTGCCAATATTCTGTACAGTTTGTATTGTTTGAACTAGGATATTCTTACTTGGTAGATAATAAATTAAAAGTTAATATCTCCCTACACTTCTATCTAACATGACTGGGTCAGCTCATGGAACTAGTCAATTTCTAGATCCTGAGTATCTGTATTTTTACTTTTAAGTTGTTGAGGTTGCTCTCAGTTTCTGAGATGCTCCCTTCGAGTATGTTTGGTATTAACAGAATGAAGTGTGGAGATTTAAAAGAAACAAAATAAATACTTTGAGTTATTGGTGAGCACAGTATTAACAAACGTTCTCCTTGTTATTCTCATTGAATGTTGTCTCTTATTGTCTGCATGTCACTTTCATAAAAAATTAAACAAGAAGAAAAGTCTTGTTTACTTAATAAAGTGTCATAATACTTACATAATGTTGATTGTATCTGCTGTGGCATGTACAGGACATGCACACATAAAAAGAAAATTGTTGTATGAGACATGATGTTGTTTCTCTAATCAGTCTTCATACTTCTTTGTATTTATTTAGTCCATTGGTTTCTGTATTAAATTCATTTAGCAAGAGTTTAATTATTTTGTTGAGAGACATATGTCTCTTGTTGTCTTGTATTTATATTAGCAATCCTTTATACAATCATCTCTATTTAGTAATACATCCATTTGATGTTTTAAGCATAGCTTTCTATTTCGTTATCATCTCTGCCCACTAAGTCTATATGTGTACTGGAGCCTATACAGTTGATATATCAGTATTGTATACAATCTGTTTATATTGCAAGTAATGTGTATGTACACTGTATATGCATACATACTGACAACATAAGATAAGTTTTCTATACGGGTCAGATCTGGTAATTGAATATTTTAGGTAATTTATTGACATGCATCCTTGATCAATTAATTCACAAAATTTAAGTGTTGTTTATAGACACATATATATAACGTAACAGCAGTATTCTGTAAAATTATATAGAGCAATTAAATAGATCATATAATGTAGTGTTAGGATATTTTGGTTTCAATAGATAATCGTATTCAATATCCTTACTCTCCTTAAATATTTAATTGCTTGAACGTTAAATAAAAGTAATTGTTAAGGTTACTTACTCTCACTTTTTAAAAAATGACTGCTTGTATGGCAAAATCCTTGCTACATCAGACCTGATATTTTGTAAAGAACTATAAGAAGAAACGTCTAGACATATACCACAGCCAGATCAACTCTTGGAAAAACTAAGTCACTTTAATTTCCAAAGCCTTTTGTTAATGAGTGTCTGTTAATTATTACAATTACCTCAGGAGCAAGAGTCATTAAATATAGATGAGTGAAAAATGAAACTATTGGTTATTTTACGAAACCATGCAGAGAGAGTATCAGGCCTATTATTATGGCAAACTTATGGACATTGAAATATGTCAGAAAGGAAGATTATGTAGTATTGGAAAGTAGTGTAGGTCGTAAGATTGTAGACCTCATGATTGGATCATTTGTAGTGGCATTGGAAGCTGCATGTGTGCAATAAAAAAGGATTGTCTTTTCTTTCACAGTCCCAACATGGAGTCACTAGTTGCCCATGGAATGTAATCTTGGACAACCATTACAGGAGTCATGTTTCAATGCATATGACTTTGCCTGTATGCATTGGCATAGTCAGATCAGCCTGTATGGAATGGCATAGTCAGAACTTTTTGTATATTAACAGTATAGTAATAGCTTTTCTCATAATTAAATAATACTACATTAAAATCATATATTTATATATGTATATATGTATACACACATACACACACATATATAGCTATATATATATATATATATATATATATATATATATATATATACATAAATTACATAAATTATATATAACAATATGTGCTTTTTTTAATGCAAGTTGATAATGAATTAGATATATCTGTTGAATTTTGTCAACCTAATTATAACTTAGGTATACATAGATATGGTCTTAATGGTCATATGTCTTTGCAGTCTGCAAGTATTATAGCTTGTAAAGCTGTTTTTTATCCTGAAAGAAAGTTTGTGTGAGTTTTAATGTTAATAATATTGAAATTGTCCATGTGTCAACAAAATTGAGACCATCCTCAAATTTACACTAAATTGTCTACTTACCAGTAGTGTCTATTACTAAGTTTATACTGACTAAAAATAATTTTTACATTCTCTAAAATGCATTTATTACAAATAAACTTTAGCAACCAGAACATAGCTAATCAAGAACAAAACTAGGCAATGAGATACAACAGCAATCTTTCCTTAAATACAACCACTTATCTGTTTTACCTTAAACTCCTGTCAAAGCTTAAGTTATCATTTACTGGTTGATACTTTATCAGCAATCAATAGCAAGGTTCAGATATAATTCTAATTTTGCCAGCTTTTGATTATTAATATATTTAAATGTTGCCTTGAAATAGTGGACTCATTCTTGTTGATTAATATTGAAATAAACACTGTAGCACTTAATACTGTAATTTCATTTTAATAAAAACTGTGTCTAGACACCCAGAAGAAAATATTTCAATGTGTAATTAATACAATCCCTAAATCTTGAAATCAAACTGTATTTAAAGTATGCATTTTTTTCTTTCAGACTCTAACATTAAATAAAATGTGAACTAGACAATAAAGGATATCATTATTATTGACGATATCTGACACTAAAATTTTAAATAACATAGTATTATAAGCAGTAGTTGGAGTATCATCAAATACATAATCATAATTATTTATAACACAAGTTTGATAAAAATCACTTTAAAAATGAAAGGAAATGTAGGGATGGTAGTGGCAAAAGTTATTGAAACCAAGTATTAAAGACATTTTTTCTGTTCACATCTCAACATATAATTAACTACTACTATGCTTAAATGTATTGATTGTACGCTAACACATGTAGTATACTGTATTATGTACTAATCTACTTACAATTCTATTCTGCTCTTTCTTTAAATGTTGAGTTGCCATTGGTAGGACAGGGTTAGTATTAATAACTTGATCTCTAACAGAACATCAGATATAAATGTATATATATCAGTTGTACCATAATGTATTATATATATATCACCATAAAAGCATTGTATCATTACAACCAAGGCCTTGATTACTAGAGTTTCATTAATATGATGTAAGTCCTATGCTAAGTTACTACAAAACCAAACCAGTCTACCTCAATATGTATAAAGCCACTGAAGTGTATATGTTTAGTTTGTGGCCCAATATTTGAAAGGGGCCATGAGAAAGAGATTAATACTATTTCAACTGAACTAATCAGTATACTAGTTACTATCTTTGTAACTCCTGTCTTGAAACCAGAATTTGTTGAAAATACGCTAAGTTATGTAAAGAGACGTACTTCCTCTCTAGGATCTCCACTCAGTTGTTTACAGGAAGTAACATGTCTTGTGTATGTAGTCAACAATTAAAAAAATTGTAGTACTGCAAGCATTAATATGATATATGATTGACATTATCTACGTAAATACTACCAATTAACTTGCTCTTAGCTGGGAGAGCGTCATTTGCTTAATATTAAAGGCATCAGTGATGATATGGGTGGGGCTAAAATCATCAACTGCAGGGTTTATCGTAAATGTACTCATTCATCGATTAGTCTCTGGTAAGAAAACTTTTTAGCTCTACTTTTACTTTGGGATGAGTTCAACTCTGTAGTTGAAAACAGTTCCATCTTTTCAGACCAATGATTATTATGTGTTCCCATTCTCTAATCTCTATAAAGCTAGTGTGATACCTATACCAGACTTGACTAGTAATAGTAGTGTGTAAATTTTATTGTTTTGTGTCAATCTTTATTAGAAATTTGTGTTATTTCTCGAATAGTTATCTCAGCAATATAGCATCAAAGGATCCATCATCTACAAATCCCTTGTCATATTTCAGTGCTCCTAATTAATATCCAAAGTTGTCTTATTCCTTTTAAGCAGTTAAGTGCAAAGAAAAAGAACAAGAAAAATAATATTTTATAAGCAACAAGAATTCAGTAAAAAATCCAAAGAAAAATCTTTTAAGTGTTAATTAGATAGCAATAAATGTAACAAATGGAACAGTGAGGACTATATCCAAAGAACATTATTAACATTGTTAATAGTCTTGCATTGTACAACAGATAAGGAGTTTGATACATAATGGACATCAGATTTCAAAGTAGATTACTAATGTAGTAAATGTACCTATGAAAGATGATCATGGATTAATTGATTCATTTTGTTGACTAAAGCATCAAATTACAAGTTAGCAATGCTTTATGTTTCTATTAGGTAGCTATAATACACGTATTGTGCTATGTAATTTTGTAAGTGAGTTCCTATACTTTAAAATACTGATATATTAATAATTAATTTGTTATATATGTACCTGTATAAAAAAGCAGCAGTAATAACATTCAAAACAAATGGTAGAACACTCTAGACTACCTAAGTTTAAGTACATTTAAGTTGGAGTTGTACAATAATTAGTACCTCTTATTTTCATGTTTTTATTTCCATACCAATGTCCTTTAACTTCTGGTTCTGCTTCAGAAGGAAGTCACAGATATAGAAAGTATGAGTGGTGATGATTATGACAAAGCAAATATAGTAGTTAATAAACTACAATATCAGATTGAAGAAAAAGAAATTGAATTTTTAAAAGCTATCTGTGAGTTCCTTCTGAAGCAAATTAACCAGAAGTTAAAAGACGTTGGTATTAACTTGAATGGCATCACAAGTAACAACAAAATATTCCAGAAATATTTTAGTTGGATCATAGAGCCTACACAATGTAACAATAAAAGCAATTAAGCAATTGTAACTATGACCCTCATAGAACAAAGTCAGAGCAATACCTTTCAGTGAATAGTATGTTCAGAATCTCTAGAGCTACAACTAAACGTGTATTTACTTTTTTCACATAGCTAGAGCTTACTCTTGTAGGTTTCACAGCTAAAAGGAAATTAAATTAAAACAATAAAGGCTGTGCAAACATTTCTGACAAGAGTATTGAAATGTGAAACGATCACTATCGTCAATGCTAAAGTAGATTATGACAATGACATTGAGTTAATGGACTCATGCAATTGTGCAAATATATTATCTAATAAACTGCATGCAATGTGCTAACTGTCGACGACTACCTGCGTTGGTTAATATTTCATTTTATATACCACAATCTCTTACAAAGATTGTTGGCATTAAAGATTCATTTTCTTTAACAGTCTCTCATTAACATTTTTACTAACAATCCATTATAATTATCATTTTAAAGAATTATCATTTTTTACTTTACAGTCACTCATAATCCCATTATTATAATTAAGATTTTAAAAAATTATCGTTATTTTACCTTTCTTTGTCAACAAGTAAAATTTCTTTGGAAGGATAGCCATTTCTTCTTCTCCTACACATGGGGTGGCTATTTTCTAAATGCAATAATTCTCTATGTGTCAATGACACAGTATTAACAAATGTGGTTAAAATTATTGTCTGTTGTTTTGTACAGTACCAGTAGTCATAGTACGTATAGTGTTAGAATTTCCTATTGTCTGAAACAATTGATTTCATTTTCTCAAGAAGTTATAGCACTTTTGAATCTTGTTAGTTATTGATGTAAATTCTCATAAAATTTTGTAGGTGTTTTTGTATGTCTACTTCTAGTTCTAAATCTAGCTTTACTGTCATAAACCTCTATATATTGGTTATATTTCCGTGAAAAAGGATTTTCTCTCTATGATTATTTTATAACAAACCCCTAAAGCACAAGAACAATGAATTTTTACCTAATAAGAAGATTATTGTAATTGGACTGAAGAAATTCTTCCCTGAGGTTAAAACAACAGCTGCTAATAATTCAAGAAGTCTTGATGAGTATATTGTCATTCTTCGAATATATAATAACTATAATTATTAGTGGCTGCCATTTACTAGTCTATGTGTTATATCTAAAACACTATATACAGGTGCTTAAATTATAAACGTAAGAAGAAATGAAAACAAAAAAATTGTTTTCATACTTATTAATAATTTATCAGATATTGTCATGGCTCAAGAAAGCTCTCTAAAAACAAATATGTTATTTTTTGGACTGCCTTAGAAACATTGCCATTAAGCATGTGTTCACTCTAATGCATGCATGGTTGTTGCTGTAAAAAATTCTTTAAACATTTGAAAATGTATGTTTAAAATTTCACTAATGGAATCACAAGGATTAACAATCATTTTTCTCCATTTGGCTTCATTCATGTTTTCCATTTTGATATAGTAAATTAATTTGTCATATAATTCATTTTCAGAATAATCTCATATACTAGACAGATGCTATAAGGACTGGCATTATAGGTATTCTATGATAGTCAATTTGCTTTGTTTTGTGCTAAGGACTGGTACCATATGTATTCTGCACATCGTCGTTTAATTTTGTGTGTATTATATATATTTTGTGCATTGTACTTTTTTTTGTATTATATATATAGACTGGCACCATAAGTATTCTGTGTATTGTATTTTAGCTGTGTATTTTATGTATAAAGACTGGCACCGTAAGTATTCTGTGCATTATACTTTTGATGTGTATTTTATGTATAAAGACTGGCACTATAAGTATTCTGTCCATTGTCCTTTTACAGTGTACTGTGTGTAAGGACTACCACTTGTCTTTATTAGATAAGGTACAAAAGAAGCGTCACCTGATAATGTTACTCCAATTAAGTATAAATGGAATACTTTTGGTGAGCAACTTGAAGTACCTTATGGTGGGATATGGCAACCTATGATTACACCTATCACACTAACTCAGTCATCTACATTTACTATATTTGTACACCATACAATTATTTACCTAGCTTCTTAACTCTAGTCTTTTCAGGATTATCTTGGACAGTGACTTAAGTCTTTATATAATGACAGATAAAAGTCCTTGATACAACAACCAATTAATGATTAATATCAACAATAAACAGCAAAATGAAATGTGACATGATTTGCAAAAAGGGACACTTCTGTCGAAAAGTTTGTGACCTAATTTGTGAAAAAAACACTGTTAAAAACATCTCAAAAAACAGTTTTGCTTACATATAGAATAGCTATGCATATGTAGCAACTGTATGTATACAAAACAGTTTTTAAATGTTTAAACAGTTTTTTTTTCGCAAATCAGGTCAAAAATGTTTGATAGAAGTATAGTCCCTTTTTGCAAATCAGGTCACAAATAGTGTTACATTACAGATCAGATTGGAATGCTTTAGAGAAAAAGATATCTATCTATAACATGCATATATCAATCTAGTCTAAGTTTGCTTGCTAACTAAGAGGTGGAGTCCAGTCATACAATGCTGAGTAATGACTGAGCACTAGTAGTGACTAGAATTTAACTTACTACTATGAGCTTTATTCCAATATCAGTGCACCTCTTTTATCTATGTTAACAAGTACATCAAAATGAAATCATTTCAATTAAAAATACATAATGAAACTTACACTAGCAGGCATATAATCTCAATTTATGAGTCGTGATAAAATTCAAGATGATAGCTTGCTAAGTTAATTACTAGCCAAGTTGACTAGACACGCTTGCAAAATGTTCAAATTCTTTGTTCAATCTCTTTGGTCAGGCTGCACTGCTCAGTCTTCTTTCAACAACTAGTATATTCAGAGTGCACTCTGTTGAAGTTGGCCTCACATTCCTGAGAGGAAACATTTGACATTCTCTTGTGGTTTTGCTGTTCCATAGGAGTTACCATATGAAAAGGTGGGGCTATCATATTTTTTGGATTTTTTTATTTAAAAAGATTAAAAATATATTATGTAAATATTAACATTTATTTAAATAAACCAGATGAAGGTGCCTAAGCAATGACAATAATAATATAAATTGCTGTGCATAGCATAAGAATGTATACTAATGCTAGATTGGTTTAAACAAAAATAAAAATTAAAGCAAAAATCGTCACAATACACGAAACAAAGACATTATAACTAAACCTACTTGTATGTCAACAGAAAGTTAATACCGTAAATGTCAAAATTCGCGTTTGTGTCAATCGTGAACATTTGACTTCGCGAATATTTAGATATTCGTTATCCAACGTGATGTTACTCTAATTATTCACGAGTCTAATATTCGCAATGTCACTTAATCGCGAAAATATAACTACCTGTTTAATTATTTAACAATACAATTAAATGTTTAAGGAAATAAACATTTAATTAAATCTTTAAAATCTATTGCTGCAGAACTCATTACCTAGGTTGAAACATTAGAGATAATATATACTTAATGTATGCTGGAAAAAAGTTATCAATCAGAAACAGTCAAAGTGTGCTTAATTTTTATGATCAATAAATTAATATTAATACAATCAACTACAGAGCAGCAAAAACATTTGTTTATAATTTTCCAATTATGCTAGGAGGAGACACCACACCTACTGTTGCAATGGTCTTAACTGTATCATGCATACAAAATATATGTGAATATGATTAATATGATCAACTATACACCTTAACAGGTCAGCAAAATAATTTTTGATTAATAATGATTAAATCACACCTACTTCCACAATGGTCTTGACTACATTTGTATATATGTGCAAACAATTAATCTGATCAACTATACACCTTAATACTTGCTTAAAAATTTCTAATACTTAACAGACAAAAATAATACTGCTGTTCTTGAATTTAGAGTGAATTTTGAATGTTTGAATTTAAGTCACAGTGATTACATCCAACATAGAACACTTATGATAAAGACGTCAATGCCAGTGGCCAATCACTCTGGATGATAAAGTAGCAATACATGGGCTTGCATTAATCAAAAAAATCATTATAGTTGCTAGAGATCAAACACTATCTGAATGGAATAGAAAGTGATATAAAGCAGTAACCAATATATTTTCTGTCAGACTTTACAAAAACAATAGTCTGGCCAGAATTTATAGCCTTACTACTCTATTAATGGAGAGGTTTAAAACAAATTGCAAGTGTGCAGTGAACGCATACATGTTATGAGATATGTCATCCTTATAGTTAATTTGTTATGTAAAATTTTCATATTGTACATCATAAAATCATAAAGAGTAACCATTTCAGTTCTTCAATAAACTTCATTTTAAATTAATAAGAAGACTAAATCCCCCCTAAAAATAAATTTATATTCATTTACTGGTAGTAGATCTGGCTCTAGTCTTTTTAACAGAGGGACAAGATACACTTTGTTTGCTTTACAAAAAATAGCAAAATACATTGTAACTGAGTATCTATTTATTTACCACTAGCAGCTCTAAAGTCACTATTAGAGGGTTGAGATACACTTTGTTTACCTAAAAATAGTTACTTTACATTGTAAACAAATATTATATTCATTTACCAGTAATAAAGCTAGCTCCAGGATCACTAACAGAGAGACGAGATACACTTTGTTTACCTTAAAATAATTATAAATACATTGTAAATGTATTATTCATTTACCAGTAATTATAACAGCTGTAGACTCACTAACAAACGGACAAGATACACTTTGTTTACTCAAAATAATTATTTATGCATTGTATTGAAAGCAATATTTATTCATTTACCAGTAGTAGATCTGGCTCTAGTCTCTCAAACAGAGGGATGAGATACACTTTGTTTACCTAATAACATTATAAATGAATCGTAAAAATGTACATTCTTTTACCAGTAGCAGCTGTATACTCACTAACAGATAAAGTTTGTCTAACTAAAAATAACTATAGAATGCATTTTAATCAAATACATATTAATTTACCAGTACCAACTCTAGACACACTAGCAAAGGGACGAGATACACTTTGTTTATCTAAAAATAATTACATATGCATTTTAAACAAATATTTCTTCATTTACTAGTAGAGCTTGCTCTGGAGTCACTAACAGAGGGACAAGATACATTTTCTTTACCTAAAAGCAATTATAAATAAATTGTAAAACATTTATATTAATTTACCACTAATTGTAGTAGATCTGTTTCTAGTCTCTCTAGAGATGAGATACACTTTGTTTACCTAATATAATTGTAAATACATCATAATATATATACATACATACATACATATATATATATATATATATATATATATATATATATATATATACCAGTAGCAGTTCTACAGTCACTAACAGAGAGATGGAATATATTTTGTTTACCTTAAAAAATAATTACAATGCATTGTAAACAAATATTTATTTATGTACTAGTAACATATCTGGCTCTAGTCTCTCTAACAGAGGGAAAAGATACACTTTGTCTATCTAATATATTTATAAATACATCATAAAAAATATAAGTTCCTTTGCCAGTAGTAGATCCGGCTCTAGTCTCTCTAACAGAAAAATGAGATAGACTTTGCTTACCTAAAAATAATTGCAATGCATTGTAAACAAACATTTATTCATTAACCAGTAGTAGAGCTGGCTCCAGAGTCACTAACAGAGGGATGAGATACACTTTGTTTACCTAAAAATAAATGCCTGTACTAAATACTTGCTTGTGCAAAGAGTATTAAGTGATTATGTATTCATTATATTAATTGGAATTACTTTTTGATCTTTCTCTTACAAGCGTCTTGAGATGGTGTTTTCTTATTATGCACTCATGATTGTGAAGATTATAAAGACAGTGTTCCTTTTTGGTGCATTCATTAATGTCATTTGTATTACCAGATCTAGTGATTTACTCCAAGTTGTCTTACTTGCTCTTGACTTTCTTCTGTTACCTGACATTTTACTACAAACATCAATAGAGACATTAAATTTGGTTCTCCTTAACATTGCATTGTTATTGTTATAGAATTGATTATTATAAGTTGTATAATATATATATATATATATATATATATTGTACTTACTATTTGTATGAAGTGCATACTCCAATATAAAAAAAAAACATTTAGGTTCTAATGTTTGGGGTTTATAGGGTGTAGAATATATTAGATATTGTGTTAATTTGTCATTGCAGCATGTACTGTGCTGTGCAAGTGGGGACTACCTATATCTGTTCCTTACAGAATTATTAGCTCCCATTTTACATATAATCTAGTTACATAGACATACTGTTGATGTTAATAAAGAGTGTTATGTGTTCTATTGATATCAGAAGTTCATAGGCTTAAACTTATTGCTTGTTGCCATACTATGATCCTTCCTCCTTTGAAAAGACTATATGAACTGAAGTAACCAGGAAAGAGACAGTTAATGTATTCACCTGTAATAAACATAGTCATCAACTTGGTAAAATGAGCATAAAGTATCTATGTGTTCCTTTTGATTTCTTTCATGTAGGATGTGTGATAATATAACATTCTTACCCTTATATATATACATATATATATTACATGGTCTCTTATATTCTATTAATAATGCTGTTAATAATGTGTTTTGACAATTAATAATTATTTTGCGATGTGAAATTAATTGGTGATTATGAAATATTCCTATTGACTGTATGTGTTCATTTGTTTACCCACACTTTATTAAGAATTTTAAAAATTTGTTAATATTTGTATATCAAAAACAATAAAAATGCAGTTCAAAAATACAGATAGTTGGAAATGTAGAAAAATGTAAAGTGAGGATTATATCTAAAAATAATTATTATTGATGTTAAATAATTATGAATTAATTATTTAAGTAATGTTAATTAACTGTTATTAATTATTATTATTAATTATCAGTTTTCAAAGTTGAATACTCATGAAGTAATAGTACCTATGAAAAATGATAACAGACTTATTGACTCATTATTATGATGGCTAAAGCTTAAAACTATTGTTTATAATACACAAATAATATCTACTGTATATCAAGAGAATACAACAAATCATTTATAGGAGTCATGTACATAACTACTATAGATACAAAGTGTTACTTTATTATAAAAAAATATAGAATCACTTTTAAAAGTCATTTTCATAACTTACCATATTACTATAGCAATAGTTGCTACAATGACTGATACTGCACACCAACCACCAACATAAAAATTATTAACTATATTAAAAGTAATATTAAGTTATTAGGCTATGAAACATACTTTGATAAGCTTGTTGAACTGTGCCTTGACCACAAATTTTAGCATTAAATGTATTTTGTTTTTTAAGATATCGAGTTACAATACTTACTCTCTTGGTTGACTCTATAGAATAGAGAAAGGAAGCAAATATAGTTTAAAAGAAGTCATTGAATGGCCATATACATGTACACTGAAAACAATTAGCTATAATCTGATCAAACAGAAAATGGAGGTATTATGTGTTGACATAGCAAATCATAACATCTTTGTTATTCCTATAATTATTGATAAATTAATTATAGTGTTGTGTTTGAGTGTCCATTCCTTAAAAATGAGGCTTATTACTAAATTTAAACTTAAAGTGTTTAGACAATCATTGATATAAAGGAATATATTGTTTTATTATTAAACCAATTACTAGATGCAGTATATATTCGAAGTATATGCATTTATCAGATAAAGTATTTTTGTTAAGTGTAATTGCTAAGTCATAACTATATGTGGAGGATCGATAATAAACCAGTACATTTTAACAATACTGTAATATATTGTAATTGTATTTTACTTAGCACTTACTTATTGTGTATAATTCTATCTTTTGTTAGGTTTGATTTTCTGTGTATTTGTTAATAGGTGCTTACTATATTCCTTTTGTAATAGGTAACAATGTTTAGTTGTGTTAATACTCTTTCTTTTATGCTATGTGTTACTTTTTAGTTACACCTTTCTTTGTTGAGTTTTCTATTTAAACTTGCTTGATGTTGTTATTGATATAGAGAGATTTATTTTCAAATCATATTTTGTGAATTCAGTGGTTTAAGTTACCACAAATACCTTACCAGTAGTGGTCAATAACTCCAACAGATCATCATCACAAATGTCACCACATCCCTTTGTCTTGGCTACATAAATGACAGTATAAAATAACTATGATGATTACTCTTTATAAAGGCAACAATAACTAAGATTGATTTTTTAAAAGTGAAGACACAAGTACAAAATCAACTAAAATGCAATAACCTAATTTTCTGGGACTATATAAGGACTCACCTTTTAAGAACTTTTCTATCTCTATCACAACAAATTTAGTTTCAATAGGTGGACTTTCTATTGTCTGTAAAATTGTGTTCCAAGTGACAGGTTTAGGCATTGTATCCATCCAAAGTTGTAACACTTCAGCAAGTTTTTCAATGTCTTTTGAGGTCTTGCTTTGTAAAGAGGCCAGGTATACATATTTAATTCCAAGACATTCACCAATAATATTCCATTTAAAGGCAATATCTGACATTAGTTTTAGAAGGTCACATTTCTCAGGACATGTTTCTAATAAATCAGAAAAAGCATGGTCATCAGTGACAATAATGTATATGTATATACAGTAATTGGGTAAGAAAGCTATCATTTACTACACAATTGCCTTAAATATACACTCAGATGTGTATAACAAACCTTTTAGACTTGAAATATTTGTAGATTGAAGGCGATTTTTTGAGACTTCTATAATTTCATTTTGTGTTAAACATGGACTTGAAAGAACCTTAAATTCATGAAATATATGTCTTAAAATAATGAGTACAAGGATAATGTATTAAATTAGTAATTGATTGTGCTCATATATAAAGATCTATAGTCTCATATATCATATAATAATGAAGACATGTATAAGGTTTAATATAGTACTGTAACTTACCAAAGGATTTTGTCCAGTGAAAAAACTATAGTCATTGAGCTGATTGGAAACATCAGAATAGGTGCTACCTTTGGATGTATTATAAGATGAAATTATACTAGGGACAAATTCTTGTATGTGTTGAAGAAATTTGTCTGGAATAACTTCATTGGTTTTGGCATCAGAGAATAAGGCGTGGATGACTGCTGGTGCAAGGGAGATGTATGGCTCATGTGGACAAATGTATTTGACATTGATTGAACTATCATGAACTTCATTATGGTCAAATATTTCCTCATTAACTAGCATTCCTCGAGCTACATCATTTACTTTATAAAGTATTCGTTCAGAAATAGCCTTACAACGAATGTCAGCTAAAGATCCAGGAGGAATTATGTACTCTTCAATTATACATGGGCACAACTGCTTTTGAAGAGAAAGAATCAGTTTTATAATAGAGCAACACATTTTTTGACTTTCAACTTCATTAACATTGGAAACAAATACAGTGACACATCTATTATCATCTGTCACTTCTACTACTACATCATTTCTATGTTTCCAAAAAATACCATTCTTCCAGACTGTACATCGACGATTCAACTGTTGTATAGGAGATCTTTTGTCTAATTCACCAAGTTTACGATGACGAGGAAGGGAGTATAGATATGCTAACCGAAGCAAAAGAACATGAAGGAAACGAACAGAGAGGAATTGAAATGAATTAGGGCAATATAAACACCAACCAAATCCATTTTGGAAATGCTCATTCAAATTTGAAGGAGGCTCAGTGGTGACAAGGGCAGGAAAGAACAGGACTTCTAAATCAGAAAATTTATCTGATGAAGACAAGTTGGTAGTAATAGTATTCAGTGTGTCTAAATCGATAACATGACAAAATTCCATACATATTAAAAAATCAATAAGCATACTTGTATCATAGGTTGGAAAGAGCTTTTGCAAAACAGAAAGATGGACAATGCCAGTGTTGCTAGATGTTGGTATAGGAAGATGTTTGATGTTCTTATTAAAAAGAACACCATTAACTTCAGCAAGGAGAAATGATTTCTTTACTACAATCCAACTGTTAGAAACTATTTTATTTCTCAGAAACAGAACAAGACCTTTGTCACTGAGAACTGACAAGTAGTCAAGTAAAATTGTTTCATCTGAAGGGAGGGAAGGATCATTAAGATCTTTTAAACTTTCAATAAGTTCTTTAAGGCTAATAGCTACTTTCTGTAGTTTTTGGAGGTAGGCATAATGCACATGGCAGTAATAACTAATGCTGTCACACTTATCAAGGACAGCCTTACAACTTTCACGAAGATGAAGGATGAATTCAGGAAAACCTTTTCCACCTGGGCAATGACAATCCATGGCAACAAAACTTCTATACTTTTGCTTATGAATAGCATCTTTAACAACATAATTCACACGCAACTTGAATTCATCATGACTGTTGGTAAATTGATCAGCAAAGCTTCCAACGACAATTACTTGAGAAGGTTTAGTTAAATTAGCACAAATGTTTTCAATAAAGTTAGACCAGTAATACAACTGATTCTCAAAGTAGTCAAAACCTTTGGTTGAATCTATCACTATTATAAAAACTGCAGGAGTTCTCAACATAAGATTCTCTAGTACAGCTGCATGACTACTATAATATTCTTGATGACCAGCAAAATCATAAAGAATAACATTTCCAACTTCATGACTACGAATATTATGATAGTTAATACCAGCAGTTTCCAATTGGACACCTTCAATGCATTGAGAAGGGTTGTAGTGATAATCAGCAGGTTTATCAGCACGATATATAATACATTGGGCTAATGAACTCTTTCCAGCTGTCATGTTTCCACAAAGGAACACTTTTCTATATGAATCAACTGGATAGTCATGACAACTTTTCTCAAATGGCTCAAACATCTTCAATATTTCAAATCTATTTGGATCGTTCAGTCGGACTTCTTCTAGTGGAGTTTTCCGAAGACGGTTACAATAAAGTGGATTGACTTTTCCAGTGTGAAGTAAATATGATATTACATCTACTTTACCATTTGCACAAGCAAGATGTAAGAGAGAGTCCCCATACTGTGAAGAATAAATAAATACAATAATAGTTATTATCAATACAATCTAGATTATATATATATATATATATATGATAAATGCATTATGTTCTACAATCTCCTAGAGAGCAACAATGAAAATTTTGTAAACAATTTTGTTATATGTATGTTAATTTCCTTTAAAATATTGATAATAAAAAGTCAATAATGTGTTATGTACATTGGATGTTAAAGGATAAAAACATAATACACATAGACAGAAATGGACAGAATCCTACAATTTGAAACTAGTGGATTCAGATATTAGTCTATGCTGCTTCCTGCATCCTTGTTGTTTGATTTAAGTGCTATATTAAAAAGACCATAAAAATTCAATGTTTTTAACTTATCATATGATTGACATCCAGGTAACATACCGAAATGGTAAGATGTAGTTCATATGGTGTGATGTTTTGCAAATGACAGTTCACTGAGGCACTAAGGTTCTTTTGCTAAGCCATAAATTTAATAGAATTATAATTTTGTAACACTTACTACTCTCTTTGCTATATCAAAAAAAATAAGAAAGGAAACTCGAGAAAACTCCTCAACCGAGTCACTTACAAGTGCAAGTTATAAATTATGTGATAACTATAATTATTCGTCAAATATACATAGACATCTGATGTTAACAGAATAAGGTAAGTTAATTACCATAATTTGAGAACAAAATATTGTAGAAAATTTCCTTGAAAATTTAAATAATTGATTATTGTATATACAGTAATTTTCTAAGTGTGATAAACTCTGCTATTTCGCATGTAACTCTCGCCAATGCAGTGACTTGTGAGGATTAATAAAAGTCATGTCTCATGTTGTGAATATTGTTAGTGATAACCACTAATAATATTTACAATTGTGTCTCTGTATTTTAAACATACATATAAACATAAATTATCTGTTTATATTTGATATACTTTAAACTGTCTATAAAATTTTATCATAGTAATGGCTGCTGTAAAAACAACTATTGCTTTGCTAATGCTGTTCAGTCATATCAATCAATTAACAAACTATATTAGTAAGGAGTATGCTCTATCATAAAAAATAGGCCATACCTACCAATAGCTTCCAATAACAATGGTTGTTAATCCTTTACTAATGTAAAATTAAAAGGATAAATCAATATAGAAATTGTTAATTATCATGCCCACTATTTCATAAAATCTTATATTTAATGGTAGTCCTTTTGTTAATTACTAGGCTCATAGCAAGTTTTTTAGCAAAGAAAAGGAATGATTACATTCTAGATCAATCAGTTACAGTCACTGACATTTTTATGTGCATATGTATATATGTGGAAGGTGGTAGAATTAGCAAAGATTACACAGAACATGCTACTGTTTGCATATTAATTATTCATGATATTAATTATTTGGCCATTAATGAATATAGTCATTGTTGATGTAGCGACAATAGGCTATGTTTGATACACTGCATGTAAACATCAAAATTTGATTTTGGATTATTATTCTCAGAGCATTTTTTGCTTTAGACAAAATGTTATCAAATTATTGGACAGTTTGGGTATACTTATTAAAAATGCCATCAATATTAAAGACATTATTAAAAGTTCATACTTTAAAGAGAATAAATCATTAGCAACTATAATTTGACTTACTTTGTCTATAGCATTTACATCAGCTTGTGACACTTCAATTAATAGCTTTAGAACACCAACATGACCTTTTTCTGCTGCATAATGTGCTGATGTTTGTTTAAGCTAAAGAGATAAGAGGAAAATTTATTCAATTTTTCGAAAAGTGTAGGTTCTATAATTAAATAAAACATGTAGTGAGTGCAATAGTCAACAATACAGACAATCATAGTTATTTTATTATCATGTTAATTTGGCCAATGTCAGGGAAGAAAAATGCGAAGAAACTGACTAAGATATTAAAAGTGTGTCAGTTTACAATAAACATTGCCATCAATGATAAACTAGAACATTTGGTCACAAACATATAGCTTAACTACCACACTTATAATGATTATCAACTCTATTAACATGATATATATATTCAAACTTGACTTTATGACTACATTTAAAAGGTATATGGTATCCAATTATTATAACCACTGAGAAGGTTCTGTTCTGAACATGGTGTCTTTTATAGTGAGATGTTCACTGTAGACACTGTCTAATCATAAAATCATTTTGCAAAATAACTAACAAACATTTTTCTCTGTCTTGATTGATTGATGTTAACATTACTTTTCCTTAATAACAGAACAGATTATGGGGGTGCATGGACTCAATTTGAGCTTAGTATATATGTATTTTATAAGCCATACCACTGACATGCAAAATAGTGCTAGCTTGCTAACAGACAGAGAAATTATTCTTCAATAATTTTGAGCCGTTGGCAAGCAATTGCAATATAATATATGTCCAATATTGCCATCAATGTTAAGTTTTAATACTTAAGGAAAGGGTCTAGTAATATTAGTAACCACAGGTAATTTAGATGTGTTAAGGCAGCCCCAAATAAGGTACATGTTTCTATGAGTAATACTTTATGAAATCATTATTACCAGTGTTATTAATAACCACAGTATTTTAGACAATTTCTTAGTAACACCCAGATAATATCAAGTTAGTACTTGATTAAAACATCTATTGTATGATACACCCTGTCTGAAAATTAAAATGACAGTACCTCACTACTGGCTATTTTTCTTATGTTCCAGTGTTTAGTGTTTAAGTTTTATGATGGGTATCTAGTAACAGTTTAAAAGTATAGTGTAATGCTGATAATTCAACTGTTAAATCATCAGAACCTTTTGACACAATGGTACAGTATGTCTCAAACTACTAATATGCTTTTAATGATATGCACTATTATTATAACAGCCCACACCCACTGATAGCTGACACTATGTTTGTTAATCATTCGTTAATCCTTTACTAAGAAAACTCTAAACAAAAAGTCGATATAGAAATTTGAAACAGTCCCAACTAACATATTTTATATCTATATTAAATACTGATTTAAATCTAGTAACATAATTATAGCAATTTCTACATAAAATGTATGCTGACCTTGTCATAAACATTAGGATCTGCATTGGAGTCTAACAGTAGCTGCACAATATCACAGTGACCTAATGTTGAGGCTAGATGTAGAGCTGTTACTTGAAACTAGAGGAAGTACATGAGTATTTATTGTTGCTATATTAGTATAAAGATCTATAATAAATTATAATAAATAAACCTCTGACAAAATTGACTACATATTAAATTAAACAAAAATAAAATTGTAGAATGTTTCCTAAGATAGTCATACTTCTGATTACACTGGTTATGCTGTTTTCCATATCATTGAAAAATAGAGGTTTGAAGTAGTTATCATAGGATAATAGAGAATTCTTATTATTAAAAGCTGAAAGGCTAGATTTGTAAGAACTTTTTCTCTCTTCAGGTTAATTGCTTAACACTTGGTCTTTGAGCAGTCATGCTCGGGTTGAATTACTGATGGAAAGAATACATTAAAAATTTATTGGTTGCTAAGTGTTTTGGTAGTTGTTAAAAGCAGTTAAATTTTATTCACTATTTCAATATCGATACAAACAAGTCCAAAAGCAGACATTGAGTATCATAAAACACAGTCAAAACTTATAACTGTCTAGCATATAAAGTGAACCAGCAAAAATAACAATAACTAACTACTACAAATACATTAATAATTTATAAAGTTCAGTGATATAAATACAATTAATTAATTAATACAAGTATTAGTCTGGTCTGAAAAAAAAGAATTAATAAAACATTATAATTTCATAATGGCTACCTGTATTATTACTACCAACACCATTTTCTAACCACACCTCTTAGGAACATCCAGATAAAATCAACAATGTACTTGATTTACTTATCTAGTGGTACCTCCATTAAGGATTACCTGGTGTAATATTGGCCCACAAACTAAGTAGACTTCAAACTTTAGTCAACAGGATTTAATGATAAAAGTATTCATGTTATTTGTGGGCTGATATTCACTGACCATGAATATTATTTACCAAAGGACAAGATTATATCAATAAATACAAGTCTACTAGGTCATATAAATAAAGTAATTGTCTATTGCTAAACTTGAATTTTGCAAAAGGTTATACTGATTGTGCAAGGTATTAAGGAGCTTTTCCAAAATGTCAAAAAAGGCATATTAAAGGTTTGGGTCAAAAATTCCTTGTTCATTAACATTGTATGACAATGTCAACAGAGTAAATGATAGAAAACTCTTATGAACATAAGAAGAGATAAATTAAATTGCCTTCTAAATAAAACAATGTCTACAAGAGTGAGTGAGGATAAATCTCTTCACTACCTATGGATGCCCTCCTTTGTTACAGAATATATTACTTTAAAAAGTAAATGTTAACAAACAGCAGTAATTTATTGCTATTTAATCAGCAATTAACCTCATAATGATGGACATTGATATTAGCACCTGATCCAAGTGCTAGAGTGACATTTTCTATATCACCATTTTCGGCTGAAGTCAAGAGTAAGGCATCCTATTAAAATTAATAATATATTATGATTGTGACATGTACCCACATATAATTATGTCATGTTTATAATATGTCATAATATGTAAGATCACTATGTCAATATAATTATATACAGTAAATATATTATTACATTTATCACTTACATTTCTAACCTGATCCCTATTTCTTGCTTCAACAGAACATAAGAGATGAACAATGTTATCATGACCTTTCCAGTAAGCTAAATGAAGTGGAGATTGTCCCCACTGCAAAAAAATATTTAATGATAACCATTGATTAAAATTGTTGAAGTGACATATCTAGGAATATAAATGTACACATGCACCAAAAAAAATGAACTGATCAGGTTTAAATTTCTACAGTGTCTAAACTCACATGAAAACACCAATATTCGATTTTTGACCTATAAATTCAATCTAAAACAAACATCAGCAACTTTAACCTCATCTACTCTACACAAACTATACAATAGCATAACATTGTGAATAATGTTTTATTTTATGTGATATTACATAGTTACTCACAACAATTATAAGACAATACTATAATTTGTTACTATAAACTACACTTAAAAACAATAAAATACAACTTTATAAAAAGTTACAATTGAAGCCATTAGAATAAAGCATGGAAGTTTTTAAAAAATTATGTATAATACTATAACATATACCATAAATTAGACTATTATTGTCTAAGTCTTAATAATACAGTTTACTAGACTAAGGATATAGCACTATTATAATAGCTCCTTTATCTTCTAAAAATATAATAAACATAATCTAGAGCTCATAATATATATGATGTATACATAATAGGCAAGAGGAGGAAGCATATTGAATGTGACCTCACGAATAACTAATATGTAAAAAAAGAAAGAAGCAAAATTCAAAGTATGATATTATGCCTCAATAGATGTAGTAATGATAAGAGAAAAGATGGTGGATATTTTGTAGACCATTCCAAACTGATATGTAAATAAGTGTGGGAAAAATATTTAATAATAGAAAAAGCATGGTTATGACTCATTAAACTGTTTTTTAAATGTATGTTTTGCTACTATCAAAGAAAATAACTTTTGGCATTACTAAGATTGTAAAATCCAGTTGTATTAACAATTGTTTATATATCATAGAAGGTAAAGATAAAAGACTACAAATAAGAGTTACTTTTGTTCACCCATACAGTTTACTTGAAACATTAATTAAATTGTGTGAAAAGGGTTAAGCCATTAATTGTACTCAAGTACTCATCACATTGACTTGATCTATATCCTGTCCTACTAGACAGTTAGTACTACATGTATGTACATGTTGTAGAAACGACAAATAAAAAGAAACTATACACAATACACACTGACCTTGTTATAAATATTAGGATCTGCATTTGATTGTAGAAGAAATTGGACTATCTCAATGTCACCATTACTTGAAGCATAATATAAAGCGGTACTGTGATCCTAATAATAAAACAATAAAGAATGAAAATATGTCTACTACAATTTGTAAAATACTAAAGTAAAGGTGTATAATTAAGTCAACTAATCAGTAACAATATAGTGAAGATATCACAGCAATATTTGACATGATATTATAGAGTTAGCAAATTAAAAAAATATGTCTGTGCACAGATGAAGCAGTGACTTTGTTGATGACAGACTTAGTCTAATACTTGTCAAGAATATAATAAGATTGTTTAGTTAGATAGTAAAAAGATTATCATCATAAAATTGTCGTAAGCTTATTTTGATGGCCTGATTCTCTTGGTATAAGGGATGGGATTGTTGTTAACTTTGAAGACTAGAGAGTTGGCAAAAGCTATGGAACTGGTCAAAGATGTTTTCTCAAGAAATATAATTCAGTTACTCTGAATTTGAAGTGCTCATAGTAAGTAATGCTATGTGCATCAGTGTTACAGTATGCAGATTAATTTCATTTTGTCAATCTCAAAAGTGGTATACAATGGTATTGTTTTTGACTGTTTTGCATGCTGTGTGTGCCAGATGAAAATATCTAGAATTTTCGGACATAATTATACAGCTGCAGTTCCCATAATTTGAATCTGCTTTATATGAATTTTCAAATATTTCAAACACATTTCATTGTCCCTTAATAAGGCCAATACCAAAAATTAAATTTAGTAAACTGTTCAGTCAAAAATGAATATAAACTTTAATATAAAGAGTACTATGTAAATCTCACAAAAATTACTTCTTCCATAACATGTGATACTCAATTTTGCAATTGACAAATAAAAGTTCTAGTGTGAAATGGTGAGCTTAAAGTACAAATCAATAAAGTGTAAGCTTGTGATTATTCCAGACAAAGTGGAAAATCTAACAGGAAGAAGATAGATATTGCTGTTGAATATGACCTTCTTCCAAGTACTCCTATAGCCCTAGTGTAAAGAACAAAAATTTTCTACAAGAAAACCATATTGATAAAAGTGTAAAAGAGAAGCGTCAGAGGGATCCTAAATGTGTTGACATTGATACTGTATTATTTATTTGGTTCACACCAATTGGTGTCAAGACAATTCCCATCAGTGATGAAGTAATGAAAGTGATGGCTGATGAATTAAGTAACAAAATTGACTCCACAGTGGATGAACCTGCTCTAGTTGTTAGCTTTCTCAATTGAAATGATGATATAGCATCACATTCTGTTTTATTTGTGGAAAGAATGCTGCTGTGGATTAAGTAAAAAAAAATTCTGGACATTGGGACAGTAACACCATATGGTATATAAGAAAATTGAAACATTAAAAAATTAACTTAACAAAGCTAGCATCAATTAGACATGTTGCAGCCAAAACCAGAAATTTAAGGCAATGAAGCAATTAAAGAAATGTCAATGCTCAAAGTAAAAAAAAGGAAAGATAGAAAAGTATGTCTTTTATTATGAATGAATTGCACTATCAGTATAATATTATAAACGTAGTTAAATCGTTCCTATAGTAAGGGGTTTGTTACTTAAATTGGGTTTTAGCTTTTTTCAACTGTGAATGATTTTGGATTATTGCTTTTTGAACATTTTTGCTAAATTGTTATATCAAAACATTTTAAGTAGTGGACAGTATGGGTATAAGAAACATTCATATTAATCTTGAACTCAGCATTAAATCACATACCTCAAAGGAAATAATATAGAATTCACTACAATATGACTTACTTTGTCTGTAGCATTTACATCAACTTGTCCCACTTCAATCAATAACTTCAGAGCATCAACATGACCCTCCTGTACAGCGATATGTGCTGGTGTTTTTCCATACTAGAAAACAAAAAAAGAAAAGTTTTTCTATTACAAAAATCATAGGAGCTGTCAAAGAATAAAGTATATTTTCAATGTAGCAGCAATCACTGGAAATAATTGTAGCTAATGTGTTACCACATCAAATATAATCAATGAAGCAGAAACTAACAAATCAGAAGTGTTGATAGGTGAAACGTAATGGCAATCTCATTAGGCAAAAAAGTGAACATTGTGAATATTGTTAGTAATAATATTCACAACTCACCTCTTTGTAATTCATAGATTTTAAATTATTGATAGTATTTTATCATAGTAACAGCTGTTGTCACAACAACTATTGCTATGTCAATGCTGTCCAATAATGTCTATCAATTGAAAGTAAGGAATATGCACTATTATAACCAGAAATACCTAATGATAGCTGCTTCTGACTATGCTTGTTAATCACATAAAACTAAAACAAGTTGTACCCACTATTCCTTAAAAGCTAAACTAATAGTAATAAGAAAGAATGCTCTTGATTCCTAGTCTTGTATGCATGGCCATTGTTTGGCAACTACAACAACCTACTGCTTTATTGTGATAACAGCTAGCTCTGTATTTAGAAATGCATAAGACATGTCATTGACACTGTATGAGATTTTAGCTCAATAATTTCCCTACATGTAAAAAGATGATTTCTAGCAAAATATCCACTTTGTGAAAGTCCTATGTCACTACCTTATAACATTAAAAGAAGTTATTATGTTACTTAGGGTCCTATGTCAGTGCAAACATAATAGACTGGTAATATTACAAAAATATATACATGTAATAGAGACAACAAATGAAATACAAACTATACATATTACATTCTGACCTTGTTACAAATATTAGGATCTGCATTTGATAATAAAAGAAATTGGACTAGCTTGGTGTGACCATTGCCTGAGGCTAAATGCAAAGCTGTATCACCAACCTAATAAAAAGGTAAAGAATGTAAATAAAAATATGACTACCACTTTTTAAAATTATTATAGTAAGAAAGTGTATCTAAGTCTGGTAATCATAAACAGTATAGTAAAGATATTACAACAATGTTTGACATCATACTCTAGACTTATTAATAGTTTAAAAATATATTTGTACACAGATAATTTATTGATGACAGACTTGGTCTAATTCCTTGTCTATTACAGCAAGATCATCTATAAGTATCCAGTTACCAAAAAGGTTATACTGCTAACAAAAACATTATATCACTCTAATTATCTCTAAACATTAATCGTGTTTTATACAGGTTGTGGTTTAACAGACATTTCAATTTCATATCGTTTTATCCTCATATAGATTCCTATATCACAATACCATTATGTAACAGTAGAGCTCCTAAGTTTTGAATATTTTTTGACACACAAAAAATGTTAATTTTCAAAGCACTAAGTAGTGTATATCTAACTTCTTGTGAAAACATTATATTCTTTATAAATAAATTTAAAAATGTAAATTAATGAGCTGTTTTTAATAGATCAATTAATAATTATTATAATTAAGTAATAACTTACTTTATCTAAATGTTGATCATTTATATCAGCATTCTTCTCAATAGCTTCTTTCACCATATCTACTAGTCCTCTTACAGCAGCTGCCAGCATAATCTCATCCTAAGAAATCATAATAAGTAAAATTTTCAATTTACATTATAATAAATACAACAATATACACTAGGAATACATGTGTATATAAAGCCATGCATAAGGTAACAGAGCATGCTTACTGTTCATTTTGATATAACATCAAAAACTAGTAGGATTATTGCCTGAAATATTTTTAATTTTAACACTTGTGACCAAATAAATCTGGTATGACTGCTATGTAATTTAATACTTTAGTTAATCCTTCAACATTTCTTTGCAAATATTATATGAAGTTAATTGGTAACACTGTTGTATCTTATAGTGTTATATGACATGTTTTAAACTAATGATTTAATAATAGTTACTAGCTAGATAATAGTGTTGTTTTAGTTAACAATAACTAAAACTAAAACATATTTTAGTAAGGCACTTTTCCTATACTAAAACTAAAACTAAAATTCAAACTCCATAGTGCTTATAACAATAACTAAAACTAAAACTACTGGTGTCTAACTATAACTAAAACTATAACTGTAATTGTGACTGACATTAACTAAAACTAAAACTAAAATTGTACAGTATTAACCAAAACTATTACAGTATTCAGCAGAGGTGTGACTTCTTAAAGTAGGTGGGGCATTTGTTCACATGTACCATTAACAAAATGGCTGATAACTCATTTACTGGTTCTTTTGAGCGTTCTGCTACTTATTTTCCTCCACCACCCGAAGAGAACGAGATACTTAGTTGTCTTATTTCATTAGTATTATGATAATTAATTATGATGATTTTTTACAATAACTAAAACTAAAACTAAAAGAATTTGGTGACGAGAACTATAACTAAAACTAAAATACAATTTAGAATTGATAACAATAACTATAACTAAAATTGTTTTTCAATTGCATTACTATAACTAAAACTAAAACTTAAAGTAAAGAGAGTAGGAAAACTATAACTAAAACTAAAACTAATTTACCATACTAAAACAACACTACTAGATAAACAATATTAAAAGAAAGGCAATGTGGAAAAGAGCAAAACTCAGGTACACAGCAATTATCAATAAAAAGTCGTACTAATTATCCAAAAAATGCATTGTTATGTGAATAAGAACTAGGGCAAAAAAGGAGACATTATAACATGTAGATGTACATAAAATAAATGTAACAACAAATTAAACTCTTCAGTTATTCTAAACATTGACTTCAATTACATACATGTATACACTTACATAATCAGGAGTAGCACCAACACTTTCCAAGAACTCTACTATTGTGTTATGAGCATTGACGTAAGCTACAGTATGAGGTGTCGTTAATGTAAGATACCGACCTTTACCATCACGAATCTATATAATAAACAAGCATATTCTATATATGAAATAAAATCAACTTACACATATCTGTAAACATAATACAAATTATTTAATTTATATTAATATGAATAATTAATTAAGACATTACTATCACAAAATGTAATGGATTTCATTCAATTAAATTATAACCAATATTAAAAAAAGATCATGTATATTATTAATTGTGGATACTAATTCAATAACTTTACAAATAGAATAATAATTAATAAATTGCGTAAATGTTGCTTCTAATTAAAGTATATGTGTGACTAAAAAGAATTAATACTCAATAAATATTATTTTGAATGAATTACGTAAGTTAGTACACACAAATAATAACAGTAAGTTAAAAGGAAATTAATATCATCTTACATTAAAACGACATTTGAAGTTTGCTCCTTTTTGAAGTGCTTGTTTGACTTTCTCTAAATGTCCATATTCAGCAGACCTCCAAAGATCAACGTCCTATACGTCATAATAAAATAAGTAATAGTAAATCATACATAACTACATGTATTATACGAGACTAATAAAACTATAGGACAGATCCAATACACTATTCATAATGATAAAATATTTATATAAAAAGAACATGATGTAATTAGGATTATGTATATAACTAACAAAGACAATTAAACTATATTAAAAATAAAAGAATTACACTACTAACAATAAACAGTTCAATTGATTTTATATACATAACATATCTATAACTAGAACTAGAACAATAAGTGAATATCAATGACACCAATATTTCTTGATATATGAAGACACTAACATGACTTTTACACATTGAATAACAGATTTTCATGCACGTGACTGGCTTTCAGGCTGTAAAATAATATCCTCAGTATATTAATAAAATTGAAACTACATTCAAATATACACTTAATTACCAACTTAATAGAAGTTTCTACTACTATGATTCTACTGTCTAAGCAACCTTTTAGACTCTTAAAAATATATTCTATTGCCTTAAAAAATTTTAGCAATCAGAAATAGCTATAGATTGAGAAAATCTTTCAATGATCAAGCTCAAAAATAGGTAATAACATACAAAAACTTTTCTTTAAACATAACCATCTTACTTTAAACTCCTGTTGAACATAAGCTATCACTTACTGTTTTATAAATACATATATATGAGAAATATGAATATATGTTTTGAAGCTATAATGTATTAACAATCTATAGCAAATCTTAGGAATAACTCTGACTTTGGCGTTTTTAATTATTAATGTCGGTAAATGTTGCCTTCAAATGTTAGCCTTCCTTCATGGTGAATAATATTGCGTAGCAGTTATACAAGGTAAAACAATAGTATTGTTTTGATAAAGATCATGTCTAGAATCCCAGCAGAAAAAGCAATTCTTCAATGTCAAATTAATACTATAACCTAGACTCTTAACCATGGAACAATAGCTGTATTGATTTTACATTTAATAATGACTTTTTTCCTCCGGTACTGTAACATGAACTAGACAATAAAGGATATCATTATTATTAACAAAACTAGTCACTATTAATTTAAATAACACAGCACTATAAGCAGTAGTTGGAGTATTATCAAATACATATCATAATTGATTGCAATGTAAGTATGATAAAAGTCATTTTAAAAATGTAGTATGTAGGAATAGCAGTGTCAAAAAATTCCTAAAACAAAGTACTAAGGTGAACACACAGAGACAGGTCCATATAATGATAGTAAATACAAGCATTGCTTACATAACTAATAGTATTTATCATGTGGTAATAACATGATCAGTTATAAATTAATGAATATTAACAGTGTAAATAATTATCATCTGTTTACACAATTGTCACAGATAAATAGATAAAATGTCCCTCAACAAAAAGGCTATAGCTTGTAAGAAACTATCACTTCATGAACAATTTGAGTTAGGAAGAAGTTGTGTACATGCTATTATGAGGAAAAATGAGAAACATTTTGGTGGCTTAGGTAGCTCCATTTTGTTTATTTATGTAAGACTTAATTATTCAATTTAATAGCTATATGATTGCAATATACTGTAATCAATAGAATTCAACAGCCATTTTTCTGACGATATTTTTACATATTAAGCACTCCTCTGCTTAATAATAATATGTAATGTATTGATTGTGTAGTAAAACATGCAAAATATTGTATTATACTAAAATACTTACAATTTTGTTTTTCTGTCTCTCTGAAAGTTGAGCTGTCATAGTTAGACCAGGATTAATAATAAGAACCTTATCTCTAGTAGAACATTATACATATACATACATGCATATATATAACATATATATATAACTATAATATTATAACAATTGTGTCATTTTGATCAAGGCCTTGGTTACTGTAGTTTCATTATGATGCAAACCTAATACTAAATTACCACAAACCAAACCAGTCTACCTCAATATGTATAAAACTGTCAAAGTGTAATATTTGTATTTTTTGTCCAATATTTCAAGCACGAGATTGATACTATTTCAACTGAACTAATCAGTATACTAGTTACTATCATTGTAACTGTTAAAAAGATTGTCCTGCTACCAGAATTAATTTTAAAATACACAAAATTATCCAAAGAGATGTACTTTGTCTCTAGAGTATCCACTATGATGTTTATATGAAGTAACATATCTCGTATATGTAGTCAACAATTCAAGTAAACATTGTAATACGTACTGTAAGCGTTAATATGATATATGACACACGTATTATGAACATAAAGTACTACTAATTTACTTGTACTTTATATTACTTACCAACTAAGTTACTGGTACACTATATCTTGAACACATACCGCGGTTTTAAGATCCACCTACAGGAATGTGCTGCTGCACGAATGTGCTGCTAACTTCAACAGAGTTATATCTTGCTCCTATCGCGCGATGACAGTGACAATTATGGGTGGGGCTCAAATCATTTCCAACTACAGGGGCTACCTCAGGCTTTTCATTTAGCAGTAATTTAGTCTGACAAGCTGAAAGCTGACTTTTCAACTATCCATTCTTTTATTCATCTATTCAATCATCTATAAATTAATGTATCTTTTGACGTTGTTGGATATAAATGAAATATCTACTTTTGGTCTTCTGGGGGAATGAGAATCAACCCCAGAGACAACCAATGTTAAAATACCTGTCTTATTATTTCAAAAAGTGAGCATTTTCATAAAGCAATGTCACCGTTATTTTGTAACTATCACTATAGACTCAGGATGGATTACCTCATATTACATCATTAACAGACATAAATGAAAAGAGAACAGCTCCTGATATACATCAAAAGTTTAAAGGAATACTTGACTATAATTACTTGTTTAATTAAGGCAAGTATTAATTACTTAATATTCATTTTTCTAAGACAGAAAGAAAGTGCCCCTGTCATTGAGTCCCCTCCAATTTTTTATCATTCTGAACACCATAAAACATCTCCAGAATTACCTAGATTTGCATTATTTGTATCTGTGTAATCATCATCTTCAGAGAAGTAAAAGTAAAGGATTATTTGGTGCAATCAGATATGTAAGTTAACATTTATAATAACTCTAATTGTGCCTGTTTGTAAAAATATCTCTGTATATTTATTGTATATTCTACTGTTGTTATAAATGGATATTGATACAATGTAGTTTTATTAATAAAATAATGTCATTTATTAACATTCTTAGAATCCTATATTTGGGAGAAAGAATAAGACTACTACTGATATAAATACTACTGATGTCATGTTGATCTTAGACCTAGGATGGATTATGAAGAGTGTTATTAATCAGGTATAAGATCAATAAATGTATTGGTAGTGTAAAGGACGCAAGTACAGTGTTCAGTAGGAACAAGATATGATGTCATAATAGTAACATTTGCTATATTTCCTGCTTTATAACTGGATAAGAAAATACTGACATTTGTATTAAACAATGTTTAGTTTAAGGTGTCATTTTCAAATTTAATCATCAAATGAAGTGTCTAATTTTGTTATGTGGTATATTGTAACAAGTATACAATCAATTGGTGTGTAATGTTACGTTTTATTGCCAGGACTTTCAAATCGAAATTACCTCTTCCTAACAGACCAAGTTTAAATGTGAGTTTCCCACTGTTCCTTTTTTCTTTTCTCATACAGTTATTATATTCTCTGTAGCAATTTCATGACGTCTTTAAAGATGAGGCTATAGACCCTAATATCAGACACAACGAAGGATATACTGCTTTTTATTGGTATATTTAGAACCACAGAGATATGTTACTATTATTGTCTTCAAAGTGGGTGTGGTTTTGATATTGGTGCAAAAGATCACTTTTATAATACTCCATAATACATTGCAGCTGAGATATGTTTTAAAAAGAATTAAGCCTCTTGTTAGAACAATTTTATTTTAAGTAAGAAGTAGCTTTGGAACTAAATTATGGTAAGTAACGATAATATTGGCTATAGACTACATCTGTATATGGATGATTGTGAGCCTAGAGTACTGATGTTCACTAGTCTAGTGCTTACTAATGGTATATCACTGTGGGCTGTAATCTCCTATTAGTGAACATCAATATTTACCACATTGTAAGTACTGATGTTTAGTAGTCAAGAGCTTACTAATGCTAGATATCCTAAGTCACTGGTAAATACTGGTATTTACTATAACTAAAGCTTACTAATGTTAAGTAACCTAGGTCACTGTAGTAAGTAGTGATAGAGTGTTTGTTAATTATAGCTATATAAAGGTATTAAGACACTGTAAGAGATGATCTCCAAATGTCTCCATAGAGATGACTCCCTCTGTGTATAATAACTGGGTAACCTCCAACGGAAAAGAAACATTTAAAAAGGATGTCCAAATATTTTTTGTAATGCTTTACAAACAGGAACAGATGACTCATCTAAAAAACATTATGTTATTCATGCTACTATTTGATTCCTCACTTAATTCTGTTATTTTTACAGCAGTGGTGACTTCTATTTTCTTGAGAGTATTAACTGAAGAGTTCATTGTAGGACTACCATTCTCATCACCCTTTTTAGTTCTACTCTTCAATCTCTGTCAGAGAAGGTTGTAGTACACTCAATTATAGACCAAGAAGAAACTACCTACGATTAGGAAAATAACTTCCTTTCAAAGCATCTATGACATCCTTTAAACAGCCAACATTTAAGAAGTCAAGACATTATAATGTAATGTGATACCTTAGAATATAATAGATTTATCATATTATGTACTTACCTAACTGGTGACTATCTAGCTTGTTGTCTGTAGTCAAATTTATAGCCATGTCATCAGTGTGTGTGGGAGAGGCAATTATAGCGATGAACCCACTTTAATATATTATTTGATATAAATTAATTATCATAATTAAGAGTTATAAAAAAAAAACTTTTAAATTGGCCATCAACAAATTCACTTTCTCTCTTTAATTAATATTGGTACTGTCTTTAAAACATCAATTAATTTTGTTAATAACTGGGAATGTGGATTGATAGAAGTCATTAGACCTTTAATTAGTAGGACACCTTCCTCTTTATGCCTTTGTAGTATTATCTGCATGATAACTACAAAAGTAAATGTCTTATAAATATTATTTTACACAGAAAGTTGTTTTCACGTGATTTATCTGCTTTTGCAATCTTATTTCAAGCACTTTTGACAATGAAAGTGGAGATTTGTGTAGGGGATGAAAGTAGCCTGTGAGAGATGCCATTTTTATGAGTTATAATAACATTCATTAGGAAAAACAGAGATCATTAACAGAAGTTTGTAGAGGAGTGATTTATTCTTTCACAAGGCCTGCTTCTAAGCTTTCTTCTTTGTTCATGATTCTTTAAGGAGATCAGATTTGTCTTGTCTTCAAGCAATCAAGAAACGGGTATACATTACCAGTTGAAGTAACTTTCTGGCTTGTGTGTGTGTGTGTGTGTGTGTGTGTGTGTGTGTGTGTGTGTGTGTGTGTGTATGTGTGTGTGTGTGTGTGTGTGTGTGTTTGTGTGTGTGTGTGTGTGTACAAAAGAATAACAATGCCCTGCTGCATGATATATCTTGAGTACACTCATTCAACCAGTAATAACGAAGAAAACACGTTGTGAATATACTATAACTAATTCATAATTCAAATAAAAATAACAAACAAGTAATAAAAATTTCTAAAAAAAATCATTAAATGTAGGAAGGCACTAAACATCACAAAGTAGGAAGGGCAGTATGGACATCCCTATATAACAGTCACATAGATATTTTTATATTTGAAGCTATATTTTATTGCATTGTTAGTACATTACTTCAACTAAATCCTCACTTTATACCTAACTAAACAGTCTTTTACTTTAAACTTCTTGTGCTACTGTTTGCCTCATACAACTATTCCAACAAAACATGATGTCCATAATGCCATTCCTACTTTGGGTTTGTCTGAGATGCCATCCTTACACTTTTTTAGAAATTTTATTCAGTTGTTATAACAGTCTGAGTAGTTCATTTGCTAGAGGTCATCTTTTCAGCAAAAAGACGTGATAGTGTAACAAATTGTGTCTTAAACATTTCTTCTGGAGAGGAATGACCTGTTAATTGAATTACTACACTCATAACACACACTAGCTATCAACAATATATAATAATAAATATTACATACTTGTATCTTGTGTAGTCTCATTAGCTGATACCGTACTTGATGCTCCTTCTTAAAAGAACCTGACTATATCTAACATAACGGATTACTTACCATGTCTAAGAGATCGTATAATATATATCTTCTTGTTATTAGGATTGATTCCTTTTAATGGCATACTATAGTTTATTTCAGTGACTGTATCAGGCCCATCTTCAGCAGACACGGTGATCATTAAAGAAGGATAAGATGGAGGATCTACAGAAGCAAACATGTCCACGTCACTTTTATATAATACCTATAAAAAGTATGTACATGTAGATTATGTAATAATATATAATCCTACTACATACTGGATCTGTGTGAGGAGAAATACTCCACCCATTGTAAGGATACTTTTGTTCTTCATCAAGGACCAATTCAATGTAACCATTACTATCTTCAAATGTAAAATTAATGTTGACACCTCTTTCAACATTAGATGGAAGACTGGTCCTCACAAACTATATCCATTACATAATAATTGTGCGGTTATATTACATCTATACTCATCTCTAGTAAATGACTGAGACTTTTACCAACAATAAAGTGCATTATCCACTCCCTTTTATTTAGTCTTTCATATACAACATAAGCAACATACTTATCTAGTTGTGGTGACAGAGGTTGGCAACTGGTTGTGTTATTGACATCTATCAACAAAGTTATCATAGCTTGAATTGTGTGTATATTATGCAGTATAGTTCACCTTCCTTGTCTCTTGTTAATTTCTCAATCTCTTCTTGTTTCTCTATACAACATAACCATATATGGTATGTACTACTAACAGTACTATAGCTTACCTTCCTTCTCTCTCATCAATTTCTCAATCTCTTTTTGTTTCTCTATACAATATAACCATATATATGGCATGTAATACTAACAGTACTATAGCTCACCTCCATTCTCTCTTCTTAACTTCTCAATTTCTTCTTGTTTGTCTACTAATACTTTATCAGTAGCTATGAACATAACCATGTGTAGTATGCACTACTAATATTACTATAGCTTACCTTCTTTCTCTCTGGTCAACTTCTCAATCTGTTCTTCTTTGTCTACTAATACTTTATCATTAGCTATAGAATATAACCATACATGGTATGTACTAATGACAACACTTTAGTTTACCTTTTTTCTCTTTGTTCAACTTTTCAATCTCCAACGTCTTCACTTCATTCATTCTGTCCAATAGTTTCAGTTTCTCTGTTTACATTAGTTACATAGTTATATCTCACTTAATGTATATGTACCTGATAAATTGTCATTTGATAAATGGTCTTGTTGTTGTTTAGAACAACAAAATAATCAACATATGCAAAATAAAACTGAATAATATATATTGAGCTATAAGTACAACTAACCTTTGTTTTTACTAGGATATTCTGGTAATTCAGTACTCAATCCCATTTCCTGAAACTTTAGCTGAACAGGTGAAGACTTGAAATATTCTAGAACATCAGAGAAATCATGATATATCTCTTTCTTATTTCATCAAGTAAGCATCATTCAAACCAGTTCAGTCCCAAAAAATGTGATCCAGTCAAAGATAGTTTTATCTTGCCAATATTTGTTAAGATTAAACAAAAATTTTTTATAACCCAATGAGAGCCGTTGCTTTGAGATCAGAAAGTTAATGAAAGGACATAAGATTCTTACAGGAGGCATTACTAATGACCTTGACACATGACTTTTTATACTTTTCAAAATTATTATAAATGCTTTTGTCTTTAGCTAATTTATTGATATCTTTCAAAAGGACATAATTAAGATTGCCAATAAAACAGTATTTAAACAAAAAAATCTTTAAAAGGATCACTCATATTTCTAATTCTGTTATGCTTTTGCTGACATTCCTTAATCTATTGCTCTCTTGATTTGAATATTATATGTTATTGTATCATTAGTGAATATTTTAATATCATCCAGACTAATACTTTTAGATATAAAAGCATTTTGAGTAATAAATGAAAATCTCTCTTAAATGTATTTGCTATCATCTCTAAATCATCTGCATTATCAATTACAGTACATAAAAGTCAGTTGGTCTATATAGAGCACACACTGTATGTGACTTTGATGATGTTAATACATCAAGTTGCAATAGAACATACCATTATAAGAATTCTCTATCCAATTATCATATGCAGAGACTGTCTCTTGAGGAGGACATGCCAATGATTCATGAAATTTTGCTACTTGTTGTAGAGGATATGATAATGAACTAAAATTAGTTACATAATAATACATTATTATTGTTAAGTTATAATCACATACCAGTCAAATTTGATAGCTTTTCTTCGATTTCTTTCCCAGCATCTCCCACCGGTCCACCAAAGTCTAGAAGAATATCAATAAAACATTTATACCGCTGTTGTATCTCTGAAATACTCCCACACGACTCAAAGCCAGTTTTGAATTGTTCAAATATACTGGCAAATTCTATTAATAGTGAGGATATAAGTCGCATTGAATATGCTTTGCTAGCAAAATCCTCCATGTTTCCCTTCAGTACAGATCGAATTCTGTCATAGTATGAGACGAAAATATTGATAACAGCTCTTCTGTAACTTTTAATATCCATAGTTTCAGTGTTGGAAGCCATTTACAAAAAAAGGGCGTATAAGGGCGAGGTCTATCAATTGCACATCTCAGTAAAACAATAATTGGGTGGAGCTCATTTGAAGGTTTTTCAATAGTTTCTTTGGCTGTTCTAAGGGCAGTCATTCTCCTAATACACAGTATATATCTATATTACAACAATGCACTCAAAATAAAATTCTATATTTATATTCAGCTTCTCTTCAATATTGGCAATCCATCATAAGCTATACTACTAATGTCTTGTTAATGTGGACCTCCTTATTTACTAAACTCTATAAAAATAAGTGACAATATTTAAATAACTTCTGACCATCAGGCATAATGTCAATGCTTGACTTGTATTCTCTCATCATGTCACAAAAATTAGCTGCATCTAGATCTGGTTGATTCAGATATTAGATCATGACAAGACATTTCTACAGCAAATGATTTAATAGATGCCTTCAGAAAACCATCTGAAGGACCATAACGCTGGTAAGAACATCTTGTATAATTTTTCTAGCTTCGTTAACTTCGTCACCAGATAACACTGAATCCTTCGAAGTAGCAGTAATTTGAATTTCGGCTGCAATATATAAATCAGTAATCAGTATATTCAAATTTGTATAAAATTTCAACTGTTTCTCTTACTTGTATTACATGTTTGTCTTAAAAATAAAATGATGAAAATCGCAGTACACTGTTCTACTCCTACTAATGGAACTTTGTAATGAAGTCTCTTTGCCATGTCATTTCCCTCATGTGGATACACATCTAAATGAAACATGAATAGAGGCTCTGAATACATCCTGCTTCCAAACTTTTTAATGGACATATGCCTTAAATCTGACGTGTCACTTTCTTCACTTCCTCTCATAGAAATACCAATTACACTAAATTGGGCAAGAGAAATGGAACCATATTTGTTTTCTAGAGTGAAGAGACCTCCTGGAAGAAATTGAAATCGAAAAGGAAGTGTTGCATCATTGACTGGTGTTCTCACTAACTGGAGAAGGTTACATTGTTTTAGTGTCTCCAGTAACACACATTTTTGTATACCAACAGTGAAAGTGGTTTTAATTGTGGCTTTGAAATGGAAATAGCATAGACAGTACAGAAAAGCTCAATGTCTTTAGGGTCACCTTCATGATTATTAATATTCTGATTGGTCTATATGTGAATGTCATCTGGGTAATCTTGCTTCAAATACACTAGTACTCATCTTCATGCATCTTCATTACTAAGAACCTGTTCTGCCTTAAGACAACTACTATCATAGTCTATAACAGGAACTATTTATGACTATTTGTGATACATTATACTGGCAAGTCACATGACTATGTCTAGTCTAAATATATTAACTCCTAAAATCTTGACCTGGCATTTTAATGAATGACATCTTTCTCATGGCACACTCTTAATATGTCTTAAGCAGTGAAAACTATCATATTGAAAAGTCTCACTGACATTGACTGTCAAAAGCTGACTTTGTACATGTATACATACATTAGGTCATATTGTACTTATAAACTATAATTTGCTTTGGTGATAGCTTTACTAGAAGGCACATAACATACATTTTTCTACTTTACTGACTTACTTGACGTCCATATTTTGAGCTTTTCTAGTTCTACTAACTAAAATACTCTCATCAGTTTCTAACTAGTACCAAATTAATATGATATAATATCAATGGAATAGACATACTTTAAAGAAGAAAATGAAAGCATTAGGTGACTAATGTTGAGTTAATACTAATAACTTTGGTACTTGTCATAAGTGAAGACTCAATGATGTTGATGATGATATCTTGTGTTCAACTTAACAAGAATATAAAAGAGACTATGTCAATATACACAAAAATATCTGTAGTACACTTCTTAAAGAGGTTTACTATTACATGTATATTAATTATTTAAAATTATTTCCATTGCATAAACAACTCATTTATTAGATTTATTAGATGCAAGTAATAGTAAGTTCAAAGTACAGGTACAACTATACTTGTCTCATATTACGACATACATAACACAAGTGTCTCTTATTAACACTTAGTCTAGTTAAGTAGTTCTTCCTTTTGAAATGGGTCTAGAGCTAAAGAGAATTCCAATAAGATCTAATGTTTATACTGACCTTTATTTTTGCTAAATTATCACAAACACTACTTAAGAGGAAGGTCTAGTTTGATAACCTAGTACATTTCACTTATTATATCATTAAGATATATGAAGAAGTCAGACACAGCTGCTACCAGATATATCATATATTGAGAGATGTTCATTAATGGACTAATAACATTAAGATAATGTACATAGTTAAATATAGTAGTGAATGGGACGAAAATAGAATGAATTAGTTGACTTGGATCTAGAGTAGCAGAAATATCGATATCAAAAAAAGACTATAAAATGAAAAGCACTAAAATACAGAATGCTTGCCACAACTATAGTATGATACTGTAATATTAGTTGACTTCATATTGTAATGTAAATTCTAAGTGTATTGAATGCAATTTTGTCATTTTATTCACTATATTGTTTTTGGTTACAACGTTTATGGTCCTGTCATTATTGATTGTGTAATTGTGTGTCCTTTACAATATAATAGTCTGTAAGAGTGATATATTGTAATGTAAATTCTAAGTGTATTTAACTCAATTTGACATTTTATTCACTATATTGTTTTTGGTTACCATATTTATGGTCCTGTCATTTCTGATCATCTAAATTTGTGTCATTTACAATATAATACTCTGTGTGATATATTGTAATGTAAATTTTGAGTCTATTGAATTCAATTTTGCCATTTTATTCACTATATTGTTTTTGGTTACCACTAATATAGTGCTGTCATTACTTATTATCTAAATGTATGTCTTTTAAAATATAATAGTCTGTAATTGTGATATATTGTAATGTAAATTCTAAGTGTATTGACTATATTGTTTTTGGTTACCACATTTATGGTCCTATAATTACTGACTATCTAAATGTGTGTCCTTTACCATATATTAGTCTGTGAGTTTGATATATTGTAATGTAAATTCTGATTGTATTGAATTTAATTTTCACATTTTATTAACTGTATTGTTTTTGGTTACCACATTTATGGTCCTGTCATTACTGATTATCTAAATTTGTGTTCTTTTCCATATAATAGTCTGCAAGCGTGATATATTGTAATGTAAATTCTCATTGTATTGAATGCAATTTTCTCATTTATTCACTATTTTTTTGGTTTTTGGTTATCACATTTATGGTCCTGTCATTACTGATTATCTGATTGTGTGTCCTTTACAATACAATAGTCTGTAAGTGTGATATATTATAATGTAAATTCTGCTTGTATTGAACGCAATTTTGTCCTTTTATTAACTATATTATTTTTGGTTACCACATTTATGGCCTTGTCATTACTTATTATCTAAATTTGTGTTCTTTTCCATATAATAGTCTGTAAGTCTGATATATTGTAATGAAAATTCTGATTGTATTGAATGCAATTTTGTCATTTATTCACAATATTTTTTTGTTTTCGGTTACCACATTTATGGTCCTGTCATTACTGATTATCTAAATGTGTGTCCTTTTCCATATAATAGTCTGTAAGTGTGATATATTGCACTGTAAATTCTGCTTGTATTAAATGCAATTTTGTCCTTTTATTAACTATATTGCTTTTAGTTACCACATTTATGGTCCTGTCATTACTGATTATCTAAATTTGTGTTCTTTTCTATATAATAGTCTGTAAGAGCGTTATATTGTAATGTGAATTGTCATTGTATTGAATGCAATTTTGTCCTTTTATTAGCTATATTGTTTTTGGTTACCACATTTATGGTCCTGTTATTAGTGATTATCTAAATGTGTGTCATTTAAAATATAATAGTCTGTAATTATGATATATTGTAATGTCAATTCTGATTGTTTTGAATGCAATTTTTTCCTTATATTAATCTATTGCTGTTAGTTACTACATTTATGGTCCTGTCGTTACTGATTATCTAAATTTGTGTTCTTTTCCATATAATAGTCTGTAAGCGTGATATATTGCACTGTAAATTCTGCTTGTATTAAATGCAGTTTTGTCCTTTTATTAACTATATTGCTTTTAGTTACCACATTTATGGTCCTGTCGTTACTGATTATCGTGTGTCCTTTTCCATATAATAGTCAATAAGTGTGATATATTGTAATGTAAATTCTGATTGTATTGAACGCAGTTTTGTCCTTTTTTTAACTATATTGTTTTTGCACTGTAAATTCTGCTTGTATTAAATGCAATTTTGTCCTTTTATTAACTATATTGCTTTTAGTTACCACATTTATGGTCCTGTCATTACTGATTATCTAAATGTATGCCCTTTACCATATAATAATCTGTAAGTGTGATATATTGTAATGTAAATTATGATTGTATTGAGTGCTATTTTGTCATTTATTCACTGTATTTTTTTGTTTGTGATTACCCCATTTTATGATTGATGAGACAACACTCCTATGCATAGAATAGTTATAAAAATGACTATTACAGACGTTTTCAAACCTTAAGTTACCAGCAATAATTCTCTTTCTTCCTAATATTCAGGGTAAAGACACAACACCCAATTTTATGGTTGCCACAACAACATTCATATGGATAGAATGGTTATAAAAATGACTATTACAGATAATTTCAAACCTTAAGTTACCAGCAATAACACATTCTTCCTAATAATACAATACCCAATTCTTCGATTGCCACAACAACACTCCTATGCATAGAATAGTTATAAAAATGACTATTACAAACATTTTCAAACCTTAAGTTACCAGCAATAATTCTCTTTCTTTCTAATATTCAGGGTAAAGACACCACACCCAATTTTACTTTTGCCACTCCTATGCATAGAATAGTTATAAAAATGACTATTACAGAATCTTAAGTTACCAGCAATAACACATTCTTCCTAATAATACCACACCCAATTCTTCAGTTGCCACGACAACATTCCTATGCATAGAATAGTTATAAAAATAACTATTACAGATAATTTCAAACATTAAGTTACCAGCAATAACTCTCTCGTTCTTCCTAATATTCAGGGTAAAGACATCACACCCAATTTTATGGTTGCCACAACAACACTCCTATGCATAGAATAGTTATAAAAATGACTATTACAGACAATTTCAAACCTTAAGTTACGAGTAATAACTCTTTCTTCCTGGAATATAATCAAATCATTGTTATGTACACAACACATACTAGATAACTTTATGTCATCTACTCCAATATTACTTACAGAACACAGGTACATAGATTATATATCTATTATATACATGTGTAATTGGTAATTTAATAATTATGGCTACTTAACTTTTATATGACAATTAATGACAGTAGACATTTATATTATATAGATCTCCCTATCAAAAGCAACAGATACCTTACCTTTGTTTATTACTGAAGTACAATAGAGACTAAAATGTAATGATATAGACTACATATATATTGTTCATATAGAAGGTGACAATTACCTAAATAATGAAACATTACACAAAATCTTATATCCCTAACAACTAATCAATTCTACAACTAATGAACTACATGACTTGTCATTAGTTTATTATTAATAAGAACAGTTACTACTTTACAGTATCTCATTATATATTATTCAATAGTAAATATCATTTATTGATTAAATTAACTGATCAATTTACTATTCTAGTTGTTTTATAGATGAAAGATTCAATTAACAAACTAGCTTTATTGCATGGACTTTGAAACTGACAAATTATATTTCATTGAACAGTATTATTTATTCTCTTATGATTTATTAAAGTCAACATAATGTTTAATATTATGATAATTATAATTAGGACATAATTTATAGGGAATAGTATGATGGATTCCTGACCAGCTGTGACACATTTCACAGTTATTTGGTGAAGTAGATGTGTTAAATAGTTATGCCATTACAGTCGTAGACTTGGCTTCTTCTATTCTCTTAAAAACATTTTGATGCAATAGTACTGCTAGTAATGTGATTGATCTCATTGACAACCTCTTATAATGTACATAGTCCAGTGCTCATTCTACTTAGTCAAAATTTGATGTCAGTTTACATGATATTATTGTAATTGTTATTTCCTTGTTTCCTTTGATCATGTTAATTATGTTAGTCATTGGACTGATTCAGACTATATCTACAAAATATTTAATTTACTAGCTGGTAGCTCCAGCTGTTACTGTTACTCCTGTGATTAATTCCTTTAATGTATCTGGTCCCAATTCGTTTTATAATTGGGATGTAGTTGTTCTGTAAGTGTGATTTATCAACAGTAGGTAGACCAACAGTATAGTCTGTCTAAAATATTCAAGCACTGCTGCTGGACTAGATTGAATGAGTTGAATTACATGACGTATGAATATGAAGGCAACATTCTCTGCAAAATGAAACACTTCTCCAGATCTTACATTGGATAATGTTCACTTTTAACAATTGATTATTAAACAATTATTCTTAATAAATGTACCATAAATGTTGTTTATCTACACACAGTAAACAAACATGTCAATTATTTATAACTCATATTAACTAAAAGACATCATCATATAAAAAGGTAATACAGACATCATATTTAGTCAAATGTACATGTACAATTGTTCCATGTACTTCAGGAAACATATAGTTTTAATATCAGTAAATTTGCTACACGTATATATTAAGCTCATTAATTACAAGCCTGGTTATTACATACCTGTTCTATATGGTATTATCATAATGAATACTATCATCATCATCTATGTACTTAGTAGAAGGAATTAATCTTTTATTAATAAATAAATTGACTTACAGTGATGTGTCTTAAAGTACATAAAATTTATATCATTATTGTTTGATATTTGTTCCATTAATGAATGATAAGTTGTTTACAATAATTTATGATTAGTTTAATAAATTTAGTGACAACTGTTTCTTTAACATATTCTGCTATTTCTGGGAGGAGACATCATGCCCATTTTAACAGTTGCCATGGCAACATTCCTTAGCATAGAGTAGTCATAAAAATGACTATTAAAGACAAATTGTAACCTTAAGTTACCAACAATTTTTAACAGATTCTGCCATGTCTGGGAGAACACACCACACCCACTTTTAAATTACCACAACAACATTTCTATGTATAGAAGAATCATGAAAATACTATTACAGACAACTTTAAGCCTTACCTTATGAGCAAAAACTGTTTCAACATATTTCGGCATTTCTGGAAGGAGACACCATGTCCACTTTTGAAATTGCCACGATATCATTCCTATGTATAGAATAGTCATAAAAATGACTATTACAGACAACTTTAAATCTTAAGTTACCAGCAATAACTATTTATCTAACATAATTATTCTGCTCTTTCTGGCAGGATACAACCACACCCATTCTTTAAATTGCCATGGCAACATTCCTATTTATGGAGTAGTCATAAAATGGCTATTACAGACACCTTCTAACCTTGACATATTCTGCCATTTCTGGGAGGAGACACCACACCTACTTCAATAATTGCCACAACAACATTCCTATGCCTAGAATAATTATAAAAATGACTATTAGAGACAATTTTAAACATTAAATAACCAGCAATAACTGTTTCTTCAACATAATCTGCTATTTCTGGGAGAAGACACCACACCCATTTTTTAAATTTCCATGGCAGCATTTCTAGGTATAGAATAGTTATAAAAGTGACTATTACAGACAATTTTAAACCTTAAGTCACCAGCAATAACTGTTTCTTCAACATATTCTTCTATTACTGGGAGGAAACACTACACCCATTTTTTAAATTGCCATGGTAACATTCCTATGTATAGAGTAGTCATAAAATGGCTATTACAGACACCTTCTAACCTTGACATATTCTGCCATTTCTGGGAGAAGACACCACACCTACTTTAATAATTGCCACGACAACATTCCTATGTATTTTAAATCTTAAGTTACCAGCAATAACTGTTTCTTCAACATATTCTGTTATTTCTGGGAGGAGACACCATGCCCATTTTTTAAATTACCACAACAACATTTCTATGTATAGAAGAATCATAAAAATACTATTACAGACAACTTTAAACCTTACCTTATGAGCAAAAACTGTTTCTTTAACATATTTCGGCATTTCTGGAAGGAGACACCGCGTCCATTTTTAAATTGCCATGACAATATTCCTATGTATAGAGTAGTCATATAATGGCTATTATAGACACCTCCTAACCTTAACATATTCTGCTATTTCTGGGAGGAGACACCACGCCCATTTTTTAAATTGTCATGGCAACATTCCTATGTATAGAGTAGTCATAAAATGGCTATTACAGACACCTTCTAACCTTCACATATTCTGCCATTTCTGGGAGGAGACACCATACCTACTTTAATAATTACCACGACAACATTCCTATGTATAGAATAGTTATAAAAATAAGTATTACAGACAACTTTAAACCTTAAGTTATCATCAATAGCTGTTTCTTCAACATATTCTTCTATTACTGGGAGGAGACACCACGCCCATTTTTTAAATTGCCATGGCAACATTCCTATGTAGAGTAGTCATAAATGGCTATAACAAACAACTTTTAGCCATAACATATTATGGGAGGAGACACCACACCTACTTTTACAATTGCCATGGCAACATTCCTATGTATAGAATGGTTATAAAATGACTATTACAGGCAATTTTAAACCTTAAGTTACCAGCAATAACTGTTTCTTCAACATATTCTGCCATTTCTGGGAGGAGACACCACACCTACTTTCACAATTGCCACGACAACATTCCAACATATAGAAGTTATAAAAATGACTATTACAGACAACTTAAAATCTTAAGTTACCAGCAAGAAGTGTTCCTTCAACATATTCTTCTATTACTGGGAGGAGACACCACGCCCATTTTTTAAATTGCCATGGCAACATTCCTATGTATAGAGTAGTCATAAAATGGCTATTACAGACACTTTCTAACCTTCACATATCCTGCCATTTCTAGGAGGAGACACCACACCTACTTTAATAATTGTCACGACAACATTCCTATGTATAGACTAGTTATAAAAATAATTATTACAGACAACTTTAAACCTTAAGTTATCATCAATAGCTGTTTCTTCAACATATTCTGCTATTACTGGGAGGAGACACCACATCTACTTTTACAATTGCCATGGCAACATTCCTATGTATAGAATGGTTATAAAATGACTATTACAGGCAATTTTAAACCAGCAATAACTGTTTCTTCAACATATACTGCCATTTCTGGGAGGAGACACCATGCCCATTTTTTAAATTGCCACAACAACATTTCTATGTATAGAAGAATCATAAAAATACTATTACAGACAACTTTAATCCTTACCCTAAGAGCAAAAACTGTTTCTTTAACATATTCGGCATTTCTGGAAGGAGACACCGCGTCCATTTTTAAATTGCCATGACAATATTCCTATGTATAGAGTAGTCATATAATGGCTATTATAGACACCTCCTAACCTTAACATATTCTGCTATTTCTGGGAGGAGACACCACACCCATTTTTTAAATTGTCATGGCAACATTCCTATGTATAGAGTAGTCATAAAATGGCTATTACAGACACCTTCTAACCTTAACATATTCTGCCATTTCTGGGAGGAGACACCACACCTACTTTTACAATTGCCACGACAACATTCCTATGTATAGAAAAGTCATAAAAATGACTATTACAGACAACTTTAAATCTTAAGTTACCAGCAATAACTGTTCTTTTAACATATTCTGCTATTTCTGGGAGGAGATACCACACCTATTTTTTAAATTACCATGGCAACATTCCTATGAATAGAGTAGTCAAAAAATGGCTATTACAGACACCTTCTAACCTTGACATATTCTGCCATTTCTGGGAGGAGACACCACACCTACTTTTACAATTGCCACGACAACATTCCTATGTATAGAATAGTTATAAAAATGACTATTACAGACAATTTTAAATCTTAAGTTACCAGCAATAAATGTTCATATTCTTCTATTACTGGGAGGAGGCACCACGCCCATTTTTTAAATTGCCATGACAACATTCCTATGTATAAAGTAGTCATAAAATGGCTATTACAGACATCTTCTAACCTTAACATATTCTGGGATGAGACTCTAAACCTACTTTACAATTGTCATGACGACATTCCTATGTATAAAATAGTTATAAAAATGACTATTACAGACAACTTTAAATCTTAAGTTACCAGCAAAGTGTTCCTTCAACATATTCTGCTATTTCTGTGAGAAGACAACATGCCCATTTTTTAAATTGCCATGGCAACATTCCTATGCATAGAATAATTATAAAAATGACTATTACGGACAATTTTAAATCTTAAGCTACCAGCAATAACTGTTTTCACTCAATATTACGTTTTGAACTGAAAGTTTGAAATGTTCATAATGACAACTAGATGGACTTGGTCTGATTTACTTATGTCTGTATCATAGAAGGGATCAGAAACATCATATGAAGATTATTGTCATTATTACATTTTAGATGTTAGAGTAGACTGTGTTGATAGCTGATTAATGAAGTGGGGGAGACCTTAGTTGCTCAATCTGTTTATCTGCATGCTATCAGATAATCTGGTCCTTTCTTTTAGTGAGGAGGTAGCCCCTAAATGAAGATGATTTGAGCCCCATCTTAATCGTCATTTGACGCAATTATCATCACGTGATAATAACTGCCAAATTAGGCGCTCCCCCCACTGAGAAAATAACCTGTATATTAGCAGTGACTTAGTAACAACTAACAACTAGGTAAGTATGTAAATTAGAAGTATGTAGATAATGTGAGTCATATGTCATACTGACGTTTGAAATGCTTCAGTCTCCCCTACATACTTATATGAGATATGATACTACTGATAAACATCTGATTACTGAGGAAATATACTCCTTTTTATAATTTAGTGTATTGTTGAGTTAATTCTAGTATATAGTCAGTGTTTACAACAGTTACAAAGATAGTATAAACCCATTTAGGTTATATTTTTGTTGTTCAAAGTCAGCACAAACTAAACCATCAATGTTTGAAAGGATGATACTTCATGATGATTATTTATTGTATTGTTCAAGTTATTATTGTACTTGATCTATTGAGATGATATTGAGCTATTGTTATAATCATGTTGTATATGATTTTACACAACAATAAATGAAGAGCATACAATTTATTGTCTTTGTTATATAAAGTGATATATAAATATAATACATTATAATATAACTGATATATGTACATTTATATATAACTGATATATGTACATTTATATATAACTGATATATGTACATTATATATAACTGATATATGTACATTTATATATAACTGATATATGTACATTTATATATAACTGATATATGTACATTTATATATAACTGATATATGTACATTTATATATAACTGATATATGTACATTATATATAACTGATATATGTACATTTATATATAACTGATATATGTACATTTATATATAACTGATATATGTACATTTATATATAACTGATATATGTACATTTTTATATAATGTCTTATTATAGAACTAGATCAATCTAACAGTACCAATCAAGGGCTGCCAGCCCCTCCTGGCAATGGCAGCTCAACTCTCAGAGAGAGATCAGAAAAGAATTGTAAGTATATTAATAACTAATCTATTATACTACATGTGTTAGTGTACAATCAATACATTACATGTTATATGATAAATATGATGATGTAGTAAGTGAGTACTCTTATAGTAGACTAGTTTATGGTATTGTTAATATTAGTTGTAGTATAGTCTAATTGTATCTGTTAGTTATATTGTACATAATACTATTTACATGATGTTCTTTTTTATGTATTTGACCTGTCCTATAGTTTTATTAGTCTCATATAATACATGTAGTTGTGTATGATTTACTATTTTTAAATATAATGACTTGTTTTATTATTATATAGGACTATGAACTTTGGGAGTCTGCTAGAGATGGAAATGTAGACAAAGTGAAACAATTACTTCAGAATGGAGCAAACTTTAAATGTCATTATTATGTAAGATCTTATTAGTTTATTATTTAGTTTGTTATTATTTGTATCTACTAACTTAAGTAATTAATTCAAAATATGTAGTTTTAATGATTATTAATTGTTTTTAGCTGTGTTTATATTGCGTATACACAGATATGTAATTGGATTTATTTTGTATATTAAAATGTTTTTGTTTTTGTCATCATATAGTATTCTATGCTTAAACCTCTTACAACACCTCATACTATAGCTCACATCAATGGTCATGACATAATAGTAGATGTTCTTGAAAATGCAGGAGCTACTCCTGATTATGTAAGTGTATACAAGTATAGTATGTACTTGATGTCAATATTTATAATTACTAGAATACTTGTTTGTTATATTGATATCATGTACATGTACATACTTGTATACTACATGAAAATGTCTCCTAGTTATTATCAAGTCCTAATACACATATCAATACATATATTGTTTATGTCTAGTTTTCTCCATACTACCTTTCTTATTACTAGCTACTAACTGTAGTATTAGTTTAAAACATATTATGTCACACTAAGATACAGCATACAGTGTCAACAATTGCCATCATATTACAGTTACCGTAAGGGTATAAATTTTCGTGGGGGATTTAATTTCGCTATATTCGTGGGTTGTTGCTTTAACACGAAATTTAACTTTTATTCCACCCACACACAATCACGTGATCTCAATAAAGCGTGTAAATAACGGCTACTGTAAAGAGTTACTTCTTTCTATTTTACACTGAAGTACTTCTCCGTCAACTGCCTCCCAGATTTTCTTGTATACATGGTACCCTCTCACCATGGATTCAATGGAATACGTAGCCATACTTCGGGAAAATCACGCTTGCGTTCACAACACGTGTCTGACACCACACCCCTTTAATTAATACTTCACACCCACTAAACACGAAAATTAATACCCACGAAATTTAAATAATAAAGCAAAATTTAAGAAACACGAAAATTTAAACCCTCGAAAATTTGTACCCTTACGGTATAAAAGTTGTCACAGATTATATAAACAATTGATGTCACAACAGTGACACCCACATACATTCCTCACAAGTGTATATATTAAATTCCAATGCTACTAGCTTATTAGAGCACAGAGTTAGCATTCTTTGTTACCTAATCTTATACTTTGTTAGAAGCCTAAATTTATTCCACATCAATATCTGGAGCTGTTCATATAACAGACACAATGTTCATTTTAATAGAGATCCTATCATTCTATCTACATTTAGAATAATATGTAGTCATTTTTGAGATTTAGTACAAAGTATTCAGTAAATCTGATAGACTTGTGTCAAACATTTATACAATAATTATTAGAAGAATACATGTATATATAAAGAACTGGGAAATTAATTAGTTGTTTGTTGTACTAGTCACAATTATATGTAATTAAACTCAACACTTGTATATACTGTTGTATTTATTATGATGTATATTATCTGTATTTACTTGTTATGATTTATTAGAATGAAATTATGTTAGCAGCTGCTGAAAGAGGACTAGTAGACATAGTGAAAGAAACTATTCAAAAGAAGGCAAATGTAAATTATCAGAACAAAGATGGAGTAAGTTATTATCTTATAATAATACATTATTATTTACTAGTAATAGATAGTTTTGTTGTCATTAATTTGATAATTACAAGTTTGTAGATAAGTTTTAGTTTGTTAATTATTAAATATTATTTATAATTGAAGTTTTAGGTATAGCTATATATCTACAAAAAAGTAAATAAAAAACAATTTCTATAAATAAAGTAACTTAGTGATGAGTAACATCATTCCAATACAGAGAATACAAACAAGACAGTAGGAATGACAATTGCATTTTCCCTACATATTAGCATAGTCATGGAATGCAAGAATATATCACTGATACTATTTTAGTGATTATGCCAACTGTGCTATTATGTAGAGATAATATAATTGCCATCCTTACTAATATTAGTCTATGAAAGATCTTTCTATGAACATTCTATCAGCTTTATTGTCTCCATTACAAAGTTAACAAATGTTTCAGATGTTTCCTTGTTGTGTTGTACATAGAAATTTGGACATATGCTTGTGACACATTGCTTTGTCTACACAGACAACCATAGGGGTAGGAACCAGGGGGGCTAGGGGGGCTTTAGCCCCCCTAATGTTGATTAAAGGGGGGCTTACCCCCCTAATATTGTTAAGAAAGTAAAGTTACTCTATTTTTAAAAAAATAATCATTAATTTATTAAGTATCGAAAAGGATTTTGTAACCAGCAACAAGAGACGTGTAAACTATTTTGGACATTATTAACCTATTTTATTAGGTCATGTGTATATATGTCATTTCTTTAATTTAGTCATAATCATCTGTTATCAATTAACATAATTTTACAAGTTTTCAAATTAAAAACTTCTGGGAATGCAACCCCCTGCTCATGGAACAGTTATTACTACTGATAACATTTTAGCCCCCCTAATCCCTACTATCTTCCTACCCCTATGCAGACAACAGTATGTTAGTTACAGATTTCTCTGTGTACTCATAATACACTTTTAAAATTCACCTATATAGATAAGAGGTTACAACCCACAAGCCATAAATACATTTTAATTTTATGTTATATCCATATATGGAAATACATATAACTGTAATTTCAATAACAGTTAATTATGAAGTTATATGATGCTCATGTACTTCTGATAATAAACAGCAATCATTCTCAATGTCATTCTCTACTATCCACTATTAGGATATGAATATTATCCATCATATTTTTAGTAATATTCCTAATAATATAAAGAGAGTTAGTTGCTAATTGGATTAGGTTTTGAGATAATCATTGTATACTATAATAATGTAAACAAAAGATATACTTCTAGTAAAACCTCTAACATTCATTGTTGTAGCAAATAACTTGTAATGTTGTTATGATATCGATATTGTCACTATGATGTAACTGATTGACTTTGTACATTCATCTACTGTAGTATTGAACAGTTATTAGTAATTAATTTGTAGCCACATTATTTACTGTTCATTCTTTCTATAGGCTCATCAGACTGCTTTGCATTATGCTTCAAGGGCAGGACACATTGAGATAGTCCAGTTATTATTAAGTGCTAAGGCAGACAATATTTGTGACAAGGTTTGCATTATATAGAGAGATGGTTTATATTCCATGTACTTGTGTATTGTGTTCACTCCATGTACATGTATGTAATACTACTAGTATGTATTATATCAGTACAGGATATTATAATAATATATATGTACATGTACATTGCTAAACATGACTCAGACAACATAAACCAACAATCTTACACAACTCAGCCCTGAGTGTTGAAAGTAAATGATCATTTTCAATGTATTTTATTTAAGCTTTGTACTTTTTCGAAGAGAGATTTTAGATAGTGCCCACATTCTCAATCAGTAAATCCAGTTTAGATATATATGGTGATGCCCCATCAGACCCCACCCTAACACAAATCACAGGTATGATGCTCACAACATCAGCACTCCTTTGCAGTTCAAACCTAGTCACCCCATGACACTTCATCCCCAATACACCTGGCTGTCCACTTCCTTCCATGCATTTTCTATTGTTCTTGAATCCTTGCAGCTTGGCGTGAAAGTGAGCTGGTGAATGAATTTGGGCATGTGTTAGACAAGACTAATGTTATTTGGTAGCAGCTCTTACAGTTATTCAAACTATATTATAATAACCACACAATAAAAATGTACTAGTAAAACTTAAAGCTAACATTATTGTAGTAAATAAGTTGTAATGTTATCTGATAGCAGTGCTTATAGTTATTCAAACTATAATGATTAGATTTTGTCCACCAGTATCCCAGGTGTTGGAGGTAAGACCCTTGATAGAATAATAGAGGGGTGGCGTAATGAATGTAGAGCTTGATGAGAAGCCAGATAATGGTGCTAGACCAATTGTGGCAAAGTCAGGGTCAACAGTGGGCACAGGGTCACTCTAGACTTGAAAGAGAGTCAGGTGTGACAGTCACAGGGGTATGTGCACCTATAAGGTAGTAAATTAAGCAAACAGAGAAAAGATACAAAAAATAAAGGAGTGTGGTAAGCAGCTTTCAACTATTGTACTGACTGACCAGAGGATTTGTTGGTGTTTGGAACTGTTGGTCCTTCAGTTCTGATACCACAATAGAGCAGATTGGTGCACAACATAATATTCCTCTGCTCAGGACTTCTCTGAGTTACAATAAATGTTCTGTTATGTAGATTTTCTGTCTCCTTGGAGCCTGTTTGTACCATCAAGTACTTGAAAGTGAAAAGAGCCTCAAACTAGAAATAACAGTAGCAATTCAGGCTTGTAGGTTATATTGGCACACTAGCTAGACTGACCTTGATATATGTGAGGTTGAACTTTAAAGAAAGTGTCTGCTATTGTGTTTACGAATTTACCTGACTCCCTGAACTTGGTTGCTATGGTACATCTATTATGTCAGTTTATTATAGTATTATACCACATTCTACTAGATATTATATAATGTCCATCTAATAACATGACAGTTTTCTAGCAAGTCTAAAGATTTTAGTTTATATATGTGGGTGTGGTTTTATTTTCTTGTTCACTGTCAAATTTTGTGTCTTGATGTGTTAGCTTGTTTAGAAGTCAGTTCTAATATCATATAGTAATATCATGTGACAAGATATAGCTAATAATGAGAATATGTTATTACTACAGTTTTTAATTGTTATAATGCAATACAATTGTTATGATGATGTGTACTGATGACTGGTTACATTGACTATATAGTTTACTGTCTAATAGTTTATGTTCTTTTGTAATTAAATAACTTTGTCTCTTATGTTTCTAGTATGGACGTACACCTGCACATCTTGCAGCAATTAATAGACAAAATGACATAGTAAAGTTGTTAATCAAAGTGGGACAAGCTAATATCAACACTAAGGATGAAGTAAGTCACAGTAATTGTATTACAAGACTATCATTGTATCAAATTATGACCAATGAAGTAATTCAAATTATTTTATTTGAGTTTAATAAATCAATAACACATGATTTGAGTTGTATTACTGATTCAATTAGAAACCTGCACTCTATAAAACTGTTATTTACCAGTTCATGATTCTTTTAATAAACATTTCAATGATAATGGCATTATGTAGTATTGCTGAATTCAATTAGGAAATTAGCTGTATTAGTACTCTCATTATATGACTTGTAGCGAGGTTATTATAATATATATATATATATATATATATATAAACAGGTTTCTCTCTGTTAGTCATGATACTATTAATCATAGCCACTTGTAGTATAATACAATCATACCTGAGATCCTTACTTTTCTTGACCATTATACTTTGTGTTAACCACAAAACATGTTATAAACACTTTATCAGAAACTGTTTATTGCAGTTACTATTCCAAATTTCTCAGAAACAATGTCAAACATTTTTAAATGCTTAATTTATATGTATTCATCAATCACCATGGAAATTTTGAAAGAATTCCTTAACCCTTAGAAGACCACTGTCACAAATTCACAAATTTGTGACACATGGAATGTTAATTTTAAAAATGTTTCTTATATACCTTAAATTATTTATAGAAAGCTTAACAAATTATTATTTAATAATTATTGCTATAGAACAACAAGTGATTTCGATGAGGTTTTTGAAAATTGCTCAGATATTAAAACAGAAGGAGAGTGTTGTTACAATTATGACTATAGTAGCAATGATTAACTGAATAATGAAGTCCTACTGATTGTGTTCAGATGAATGTTTTAATAAATGCCATTTTTGACTGTAACTAATAAATCATAGCCTTTCATATATGATATATTCATAGAAAAACAAACATACCATAGTGGTTGATGGGTAAAGCAATTTGCTATTGAGAAAACAGAAATTGAAGCATACATACAGTGATTGTTTTCATCAACAAACTCCCATTTTTTCACCTGGATCTTGTGGCTTTTAAGTGCAATAAATTAAATAGGCATTGTCCTTTAAGATTTAGCCTAAATGTACCAATTAAATCATATCATCATAAAAGAAAGCAATAGCACATAATTTATTATAGCAACAGCACATATGTCATCATAGCAACAGTTACTAAGTAAAAGAAAGCATGTCAGCATAACATGAATTGCTACAGCAACAGCCTGTATGTCACCATAGCAACTTTTATATAACAACAACACATGCGTAATGATAAAAAACTATTGTCTTGGTGACTATTGTCATTATACGACTATAGTATAACAACAATTAACATTGTCATAGTTACCATAGTAACATTGTTATACCAATTAGGTATGTATCGTCATGATAGCAATGATTTCCATGGTAACAGTTGTCATAACATCATTGCTATAGCAACAACATATAGATATATTACTATATTAATGTTATTTATAACACTATGAGAATTGAGCAAATTGTTGTTTTAAGATGAAAATTATAGCATTATGCTTTGATATGTTTGTCAAAATCTACAAAATATTTAATTAATGACCATTATTTAATTTTTATGCATAATTGGCAAGTTTTGCTAAAAAGTGACATTCAAGAATGGCTGGATGAACATAACATCACTTACGAACCTACAAATATTAAAAAGACATTACTAGATAACGTGAAAACCAAAACCTATATGTCTGACTGATGAAGTTGCTAATGAGTATGGACATAACATTGTCTTTGACTTCCTGTTTGGCATTGTGAACTCAATCCAATTGAGTTGGCATAGGCTTCATTAAAAGGTTACGTAGCAAAACACAACACACACTACAACCTGACACATGTTCAACAGTTAGTACCAGAAGGATTTAAACACACAACAATAGATATATGGTGAAGAAGAGAGTGATGATGAAAATAATGATGATGATGAGTTAATTGATAATGCAGACAGACAACTTATTGACAGAGCTTTATGTGAACAATCTACAACAAGTGCAAGCACAAGTGACATTTGGACTGACTCCAGACAAGAATTAGACAGTGACTTCCTTAGCAGCTTTGACCCAATTTTCATTTAACTGACTGATTGTCCTTATATTTAACATTTAAATAATATTATAGCTATCATATAACGTATAAATTAGCCTTCAAAACTAGCTACTTACTGTAAAATCTTGTCTGCAATAAAACTTCAATCCTAGTGCCATTTTGATCATTGACCACCCCCAATATACGTATGAACAATTCTAGTGGTCAGTGGTAAGCTTATACTTCACATATGGACAATACAGCTAACTTCAAAGTATACATCACAGGTGATTTTTGAAATTATCAGTAGATACACAAGTTAAAAGGGATCAATATGGTACTTGAAATTTTGAAATCTGACTAGTAATAAGGAAGTTACAGTGAAAAAACCAAGTGCCAGGTGAACACGAATGGACTGATGATGTGTACTGATGACTAAAAGTCCATTCATGTTCACCTGCCAGCAGAAGTAGTTACGCAATAAAAATTGTAAGTAATAAACCACTAATGAAAATATTTTTGGTTTACAAATATGTACAAATTAACTGCGAACATCATGAATGCACGTGGAACTTCATGTTTGATGAGCAGAAACCAAAGTTAGTTAAAAAAGCAGCCAAAGGCTGAAGAATATATATATATATAATTTCAAAAGCAATTGTACCAATGAAATCACAAAATAGAAGGAGTCATATAATAAGCACAACAGCATATAATTAACTATTGCAACAGTATATAATGTCACCATAGTGACAATCACTACAGCAAGATCATTAATGTCATCATAGCAACTGTTACTATAGCAAATAATAGTCACAATGGTTGTTATTAATGTTTATCAAATCTCATAACCTGCTATAAAAACAAAATAATGGCAAGCCCATTCTCACTATAGTGAGTAAATTGAGACTTATTTGTCAACCATAGTGAATGCATATCAAAGTCACAGTTTACTTCCAGTAAGAATTTTCAGTACTATGTTCCCATTGTTCTTATTAGCAATAAAATATATATACTACAATATTTTTTTTACATTACTATAAAGTAATTTGATAAGACATGTTATAGTACATACAGTAGATTGTGAACCCACAAGTATTGTGAACTGTATATATCATTGTTGATTGAGAGTGTAGTCATACAAAGTAAGTACATGTACATATGATGTTCATAAGATATTCTTTTACAATCTGTACCTTGTAAAGTTGTCATTATTGTGTATAGTTTGTTTGATTGGAAAATCAGGACAAATTTCTTTAAAAGTACAGTTTCACTTCTTTGTAGTGTCTGTGATATAAAAGAGCATAAATTATCTTTTATTTTATTGGATCCTTATATTTACTTATTTATTGATAACTGATTACATTGACTATTTAGTTTATTGTCTAATAGTTGTTCTTTTGTGATAAAATAACCTTGTCTATTATGTTCTTAGGATGGATGTACACCTGCACATTTTGCAGCAATGGAAGGAGATACTGACACAGTAAAAGTGTTAATTGAAATTGGACAAGCTGATATGAACACTAAGGATAGAGTAAGTCACAGTAATTGTATTACAAGACATATCATTGTACCAAATTATGACCAATGAATTAATTCAAATTACTTCATTTGAGGTTAATAAATCAATAAGACACATGTTTTGATGTGTATTGCTGATTACTAAAACCTGCACTCTACAGCAACTGTTCTTTACCAGCTCATGATTATTTTAATATGTTTTTACCAAACATTTCAATAATAATAATACTAATGTGTATTATTGATGAATTTAATTAGCAAATATGCTAAAATTGTACCATTATGCCTTATGTTAACAACAAAAACATTTTATAATCATTTTAGCAGAAACTGTTTATTGCCATAACTATTCCAAATTTCTTAGAAACAATGCCAAAAGTTTCTAGATGTTTAATTGTATGTATTCATCAATCACCATGAGCAATTTGCAAAAGTTTCTTCAACCAAATGTACCCATTAAATAATAAAGTCCAAGGAATCATGTCATCATAGAAGAAAGCAACAGCACATAATTTATTATAGCAACAGTACATATGTCATCATAGCAACAGTTACTAAGCAAATGAAAGTTCGTCACCATAACATGAATTACTCAGTAATAGCAAATATGTCGCCATAGCAACTGTTGCTATACCAATAAGATATGAGTATAAACGACTATAGTATAACAAGAATAAACAATGTCATAGTTACCATAGCAACATTGCTATAGCAATTAGGTATGCATCTATCATGATAGCAATGATCTCCATGGTAACAGTTGTCATAACATCATTACCATAGCAACAACATATAGATATATTACTATATTAATGTTACTTATAACACTGACAATTGAGCAAATTGTTGTTTTAAGATGAAAATTATAGCATTATGCTTTCATATGCTTACAAACTTTGTCAAAACTTATAAAATATATAATTAATGACCATTATTTAATTTCTATTCATAATTGGCAATTTTTACTAAAAATGATTTGCTATCAAAAGTTTAACATATAGTTACTGTGACCTTTTTATACATATTTTGGCACAAAACAATTTATTGCCATAATTATTCAAGTTTTGTTGAAAACAATGCTAAAACATACTATATCTTTAATACATAATTATATATTCATCAATCTCTATGAAAGATTTATAAATTTCAAAAGCAATTGTACCAATAAAATCACAAAATATATGGAGTCATACAATAAGCAACAACATATAATTCACTATATCCATGGTATGTAATGTCACCATAGCAACAATCACTATAGCAACAGCATTTATTTCACCATAGCAACGGTACTATAGTGTCACAGTGTTTGTTATTAATGATTATTGTAATGTTACTCGTAACTCAAAATAACTCTTTTACAAACAAACAACGACCTCTCTTCTTACTAAAGACACGCATGATAATAATACAAAACTGAGCATGCTCAAACATTACAATAACAACACAATATGAATAATCATAAGATACATACACAAATGCAATCCATTACATCTCCCCTCTTAAGCTAATAAGTAAGTCTGTCTGGGGGACGAACAGTTATTCCTGAGCGAGAACGGGTAGTAATACTTCTAGGTCTAGTTTCCAACTCTGTATCAGTTGATTCTTCACTTCTGACTCTAAGGTCTCTTTGATTTCTACGAACTTGTCCAGATGGCGTATTGACTAAATAAGATCTAGGAGTATTAGAAGGTTGAACAATTTGACCAGGTACCTGTCTTCCTCCAGTATTCACCCACACTGATAAGTCGTCTGGATATGGTGGTAAAGGTCTGACTCGATGACGACAGTCATAATAACGCTTTTGTTCCACCTTGAGTTTCTGGTCTAGCCTCCTGAAATTCTTAATATATGGCCATTTAGGAATAAAGAGATGTTTAATCTGTGGAACATTAGTACGTACTCTGCGATCCATTAATAATTCAGCTGGGCTGAGTCCACACCAAGGCATAGGAGTTGCCCTGTAGGTTAAAAGAGCCAAATGAATGTCTTGTGAATTTTCCAATAGATCTTTACTGTCCTCTCAGCTAAGCCATTTGACTGAGGGTAATAGGGACTGCTTGTAACATGTACAAAGCCATACGACTGTCTAAACTCATTCATTTCCTCAGAAACAAACTGGGGTCCATTATCACTCATAAAGGTTAGGGGAATTCCATGCAGGGAGAAAATAGACTTTAAACCTGTTATTACATTCGTGGAGGTTGTAGAGGTGAGCTTTTGGACTTCCACAAATCTGGAATAGTAATCCACTACCAAAAGATACGTAGTCTTCTTCAGTTCAAACAGATCTGCTGCTACTCTTTCCCAGGGATGGCTAGGAAGAGGAATTTGTAACAATGGTTGAGTAGGAGGGGGTGTGGTCTTCAAACACTGTGGACAGGATTTAACAAATGTTTCTACCTGTTTGGCTACACCTGGCCACCACACTGCTCAGGAGACTCTCTGACGACAACGATGAATACCTTGGTGACCATAGTGAATTTTAGAAAGGGTTTCGGCCTGTAAATTTTTGGGACAACAATATGAGTACCAAACAACAACAAATCATCCACAATGCTAAGTTCACTCCTCACCTTCCAATAGCTTCTATACTTTTCTTCGATTCTATGACGGCCTGGCCATCTTTGGTTGCAGTAAACTATAATTTGGGAACAAATAGGGTCAGCTTTTGAGCTTGACAATAGACCTCTAAACGATCAGGATTGAGTGGTAGAGAGGAAACAATAGCATGTAGAAATGATTCCATATCCATATTATCAAAACAGTCACTTGAACTGATGATGGGAGCTCGAGAGAGGGTATCTGCTGTATAAAGCAGTTTACCAGGAATATGAGAAATGGAATAATCAAATCGTGAGAGATGAAGTCGGAAACGCAAAATTCGAGGTGGTAAACTATCAAGATTGGCTTTTCCAAGTAATGCTATGAGAGGTTTATGGTCTGTTTCTAACCTGATATGTTTACCTAAAATGTAGTTTGAGAACTTCCTACAGGACCATACAAGGGCTAATGCTTCCTTCTCGATTTGTGAGTATCAACGTTCAGTGTCACTCATTGACCTGGATGCATAGGCAACAGCTTTCCACTGGGTGTGTTGCTGTTGTTGTAGAAGGACCGCTCCTAATCCATATGTAGAAGCATCTGCACATATCTTCGTTTCAGCTGCAGGATCATATAGGGCTAGAACAACTGGTTTTGTTAGCTCTCTCTTGACATTTTCAAAAGCAGTATCTTGATGGTCAGTCCAAACCCAGGCCCGCTTAGGGCTGAGGAGCTCACGAAGAGGTTGAGAAAGGTCGGACATTTGAGGGCTGAATTTCCCTAACTGATTGACCATACCCATGAATCGTCTAAGTTGGGTGAGTGTCTTAGGTGTTTCCATCTTGAGAATAGCAGCTGTTTTACTAGGGTCTGGAGAGATTCCACATTTATTGATCTTATGACCTAAAAAATAGAGAGAGTCTTTAAAGAACTCACATTTATTCTTGTTTAGAGTCACTCCTGCTGCTAAGATCTTCTGTAATACTGAATGAAGTCTAGCATCATGTTCTTGACAATTTTTCCCAAAGATAAGGACATCATCCATATGACAGAGTACTCCTTCCTCACTGGCTAGCATATCGCTCATCCTTCTTTGGAAGCACTCAGGAGCACTACATATACCAAAGGGTAATTTGTTGAACCAAAATCTACCAAATGAAGTTATAAATGTGATAAGAGGTCTTGACATCTCATCCAAAGGTATTTGCCAAAAGCCGCAATTGGCATCTAATTTACTAAAAACTGTAGCTCCAGCTAACTGAGCTAAGGTCTCGTCTACCGTTGGCAATGGATGTACTTCTCTCAATACCCCCTCATTGAGTGGCCTGAAGTCAACACAGATACGGACATTCCCTGACTTTTTTGGGACCACTACCATCCCGGCACACCAATCAGTTGGCTGGTTAACTCTGGAAATGACTCCTAGAGACTCCATTCGTATTAGTTCTTCTGCGACCTTTTTCCTTAGTGGAAGGGGAACGTTTCGTGGAGTAAACAGGGAATATGGTTGAGCATCTGCCTTCATTTTGATAGCATAACTGACCTTGAAGGTACCTAGACCTGTAAACAATGCTGGATATTGATCAGTGATCCCTTGAGTAATTGTGTGTACATGCGACAAAATTCCCAGAGCTTGAATGGCAGATAGACCAAGAAGGTTCTCTCTCAGTCCTTTCACGACATAGACTAACTGATCGCATGACTTTCCTTTGTATGAGAGTGATGCTAACAGCTCACCCAGAACTGACAAACGCCTTTGGTCTGGACCACACAGACTCTTCGACAATTTCCTTAGTTTTTTCAAATTAAGTTGTGTGAGAATGTTCTCAGCTAGAACAGTAACCTCGGCACCAATATCTACCTTAAAGGTGACTTCTTTCCCATCAACCAACACTTTACAGTTCCATGATTTTGATTGACTCTTAGAAACAACTGTGTTCAGGTAAAATCCCTTTTCTTCCTCATCAGATTCTAAAGAGGGTGTTACTACATTAGCAACAGACCTTGAGAAACACTGGGAGCGGTAATGCCCCTTCTTCTGGCAGGTATGACACACAGCATCCCTGGCAGGGCAGGTCTGTCTAGAATGTGGGCCTTTGCCACACCTTGTACATTTGTGGTTAGTCCCTGACCTTTGTCTGGGGCCTCCTTTGGGTGGTACTCTGAAGGGTCTCCTTTGTTGTCTAGAGGTTTTTTTCTCCTTTAGTGTATCCACTGTCTTCATGTCTCCCTGACCACACTTTAAAATCTCTTGTTGCTCATGCACGGCCTCACGCTGCCTCACCATTTTCTTAGCTTTTTCCAGTGTCAAGTCCGCATCTATTTGCATCCGCTCTGATAACGCACTATCACGAATACCGACCACAATTCGGTCTCGGATCATTTCTTCTTTCATGGCTGCAAAATCGCAGTTCTCTGCTAGACTGTACAAACTGGTTATAAATTGCTCAACAGACTCCCCTTCGCTCTGACTACGCCGATTAAATCTGGCGCGCTCAAAAATGGTATTTCTTCTAACCTGGAAGAAGGCATCAAATTTAGTAAGGACTGCCGCGTACGATTTCCGGTCATCCTCGGAGATGTTAGTAGAAGTAAGGGTATCTTCGGCATCTTCGCCCATACAATATAATAGTGCGCTGACCTGTCTCTCATCAGATTCACCGGAGAGACCAGAGGCTAGTCTATATTGGTCGAATCGTCGTTTCCACTTAGACCACTGATCAGGTGTCTTGAACGAGAACTGAGAAGGAGGCTCTAGTTGAATACTGGCCATCCCACTCCTGACACCACGTAATGTTACTCATAACTCAAAATAACTCTTTTACAAACAAACAACGACCTCTCTTCTTACTAAAGACACGCATGATAATAATACAAAACTGAGCATGCTCAAACATTACAATAACAACACAATATGAATAATCATAAGATACATACACAAATGCAATCCATTACAATTATCAAATCCCACATAAAAATAACACAGTGGGAAGCCTATTCTAGCTATAGAGAGTAAAGAAAGCCTTTTTGTCAACCATAGTGAATACAAAAATACAAATAGAAATAGACATGCACTGTTTGGTACAAGCAAGTAACATATTAAAGTAAAGATTTTCAGCACTATGTTCTCAATGTTCTCTATTAGCAATGAGATGTATGTATAACATTATTTATTTTTCACAATACTATATTATAGTAATACAAATACAACATATTGTACACACAGTTGACTGTGAACCCACAAGCATTGTGAACTGTTGTATAATATAAATATATCACTGTTGATTGAGAGTATACTCATACAATAAAGTACATGTACATATAATGTTCCAAAGATATTCTTATATCATTTGTAACTGTTGATCCCATAACCTGCTGTAAAAATAACACAAAGTTGAGAATGTTTCACTATAGGGAGTGGAAAAATACTTCTTGTCAACCATATTGATTATAAAATACAATACAAATACGTATACACTGTGTGGTACAAGCAAGTGACATAAAATCATAGTTTACTTGCAATAACAAGTGTCAGTGCTATTACTTAGACATTTAAAAGGTGTTGGTTGTCATAGTTACATTTGCTCCTATGATGATCTTGAAAGATTGATTCAGACCATTTAATGAGACAGTTACATACCACTGATGTCTATCTCCACTAGTCACTGCTATTTCAGATTTTACTGTTCCTAGAAAAGTGTTCTTATCAAATTCTCTGACTCTTTTGAGTCAATGACACATAACCTCATAATGTCCCCATTTACAACACTTTTACAAATACTTTCCTGAGCTGGACATATCAATCTGTTCTGACTTGAGGTGACTTTCCACGCTTTGTACATCTATACTATTAGAGTCCACTGATCCTTTCCTCTTCACTTTACTATGAAAATGAGTTCATGTCCCTCTTGATCTTTTTCTTGACTGGGCAATACAGCTTTATGAAAAGTTTTTAAATCTTTTCCATGAACAACGGTCTGTCATTTTTAACAGTTTACTCTGTCCAACTTCAATAATAACTGTCTATAACTTGAGTTCAGCATGTAACTGTTTTGCTCTGACAGTTTACAAATCAAAATTCTGACTAAAATCTGATCTCAAATCATCACTTCTCTGAGATCACTGTATCTACAGTGCTCAGAGAAGGAGTATATCAACTGTTTAGCATACCTCTGGACATACTAATTAAACCTGTCTCTTTGAAGCATTAGATTCATCTGCTTCATGAAATGAAGCTGTGTCATATTTCTTTGCTTCTTCCATATTAGTCCAAAAGATTACAAGATATCATCAGTTTCCTCACCCTCAGTGATATAAGTGTCTTTATTTGACTCTCTTCTGCCTTTATACTAAGACAAAATGCCTAACAGTATCTGTCAAAATATCAAATCTATATTTGTCATTATTCAGGCTTAGTAAAAGGAAAGCTTTCAGGCTATATAGAAAATACCCATGTGGCAGTTAATGTGTCCCAATCCATTCTATTTAAATGTTAAATGTAATGTTTATTATTGTTAAATTTCATTAAGATAATTAGCAAATATGCAAAACTGGTACTTTCATTATGTGACTTGTAACAAGACTATTCTGTATGTGTAACACCAAAAAATAATAAATAAGATGTCAAGGTTTCTATCTGTTAGTCATGATGCCATTCATCATGGCCATTTGTCTAACCAATAGAGTATTGTAATCATGTCTGAGATCCTTATTTTTTGACCATTATTCCACTTGAATTAGCCAGAAAAACATGAAACATTTGCTATAACTATTCCAAATTTATCAGAAACAATGCCAAAATTACTAGATGTACAATTAATATTTATTCATCATTCTCCATGACAATTTAAGAATTTCAAAGCCAATCATACCCACAAAATTCAATATGTTTACTAATATTACATTCTGAACTGTACAATGATTATTACCTAAATAAAATAGATTATGCAGAAAAACTAACAAAAACTAAAACTACAAGCCAATAACTATAACTATAAAACTAAACTAAAACTAGATGTGCAATAAACAACAACTATAACTAACTAAAATATTTTACTTGGACTAAACAACTAACTGTAACTAAACTAAAACTAAATTTCATAACTAAAACAACACTAGTGTTGTCGCAAGATCAAGAGTGATTATTTTAGGCAATATATGGAATATACTCAGAGCTGATTGATTCACATAACATTAATTTCATGTTCTGTTTTGCTATGAACACTGTTTGTGTGGACAATTAGAATTAAAAGAAAAAAGAAGATAGAACCACATATTTACTAGATATTCCTCCAGATAATTATTCCTTTTAAGTCAAAATTTACACACAATGTCAGAACTTGTTTCCTTGAAGTGATCCTTTTGTGCAGCTGTTCCAGGTACATTGGTAATTTTTTCACTCTTCCTACATTTCATTTCAGTGAGGTCCTTAATAAAGGTGTGTTATAGTATCACCACAAGGACATCGGAGTTATATGTGGTAATGTAGACATCTATAACCTAAGATAGGTTTTCTTTGAGTTTGCTAGTAGCCACTTAACCATGTACTAGATATGGCTTACATCATTTGCTCTGTCAGTTCTAAGGAGTCAATTAGCTTTCTTTCTCCAATATCAAAATTATATTAACAGTTCTAATTTTTCATATACTGTGACATTATTAAATCAGCTACATGATGAAGGGCATTTTTATGATCAGAATTTTTGGCTTCAAAAACACCTGCATTGAGTTCACCTGTTTGCTAGTCTTGTAAAGTTGTATGATGTCTGTAAAACAAATGCATACTCATTAATATAGTCTGTATTTGTTGTTAGAGATGGCACTGAAGACTAGGCATTGAATATTAATAATTAATGAACCCAACATAGTGGCATCCCTGTTAAAGTTCACAATATTAGAGCCATTCTTGTGTTAAATATAATTTAGTCTATTGTAGAAGCTGTTGCTACAAAGAAGAGGATTGAAACATAATTGGAATGCTTTTCTGAAATGCCAAGATACACTTTTGCTACACATTTGTAGTTGGCAGGTTCCTCTTACAAGCAATGCTAACTTGAACCATTTTTACATATGAAAACTTCTTCATGTACTTAGTTTCAAGGTATTGTTCAATGTGAATTTAAGTGATATTATGCTTTACATCTTTGTTACCATCAAATGTAAAAGTACCTGTATGGTTTTAACATCAGCCATGACAATTCTAATGTTAACAAACTCTTCTGTAACTACTAAACTGGTGGATAGGTCCTTAGACTCTCTCTTACTATGTCTTCCCTAAATTTTGGCTTTCCTTCCTTTATGCTTATCTCTTTTCAAAATAAATTTTACTTTGTTGTGTGTGACTTTGTATCTACCTATGCTAAGGCATGAAACAGCGCTCTATAAGATCAAAGAGTATATTTATTGTAACAAGTTTAAATCATTATCAATACCTTATAGATACACTGAGGTGTAGTTGACTTTGTTAATACGATTCATAGTCTTAAATCCACAGATACTATGAGTGATCTTTTGATACAAATTTTGTATCTATACATCAACTTTATTATTGAACTTATACCTGTTGGAATTTTATTCAGTTAACTGACACCTATTAATATATTTGTCAGTTCATGTCAATTACCTCATGTTTGTGGCAATTTAAATGCCTTTCAAAATGTAATGGCTGGCCATTGATGTCTTACATCAATGTTATTTACATCCTGCACATTTTTTTGTCTTAATGCTTGACTCTTACTATGCAGCTTGCTTTGCAAGTTATGATATTCAGTATTTTTTCATATTTTGCCACCTAGTTTATGATGAATATTAATTTAAATCACCATCCATTGAACTATTCCATGCCTGATATATCTAGTACCACAAAATTTTTATAACCTTAGAGGAAGTTATAGCAAACTCCAGCAAAAATTATTGTATAAGAATTGTCTTTATTAAATGTTCTATAGAGACTATTTTCAAGCTTTTTAAAGTGCTACTTTTACTGTCAAAGTACTCAAAGTTAAAATAGATATTGCTGATTTAAAAGCATAATCATATTGGTTTCATTACAAATGTTCTAGTTTTATAGTTATCATAGTTCAAACAAAATTAATTATATAAAAAAGAAAAGAACATTGTGTCATATCTAAATAGACAATGCTGTTGACTACATGATTGTTGTCCTCAAAAACACAAAAGCATTTATGTAAATTGACATTCACATTAATTGACATGTGACCCTAAACAATCCTAGGACTATCTGTTGATATGTAGTATGTCAGTTAATTAAAACAAACTAGTCATGAAAGCAAGATACTTCCTCATATTAAAACAAATGACAACACTAGCAGTCAATAGAAGTATGACTAATTAAAACAACATTATCTTTCAGTCATTATACTCTGTTTATAACTGTTATATTATTGTCAGTGATAAAGGAATAGATAGAGCTAATTTGTGTTATTGATATTTTCAGTTTTAATATCTTAATATCTTTCTCATCATTTTGCCAAGAATATTGTATCCATGAGATATTAATAATAATATAATTATAAAATGCAATATTATAACAAATTATTTTGCTCCATGCTATCATCTAGACCTATGTGTTATGTGTTTACTTCTTTCTCTAGTTTGGCAATACTCTACTGCATTCTGCCTGCTCACGTGGTAGAAAGGACACAATACAATACCTGCTAAATGATGTGAAGTTAAATCCACTGGCTGTAAACAATCGTCAACAAATACCATTAGAACGTATTCCACCAAATCTCAAAGACAAATTCCAATTACTAAAATTGTTTCAACCATTTCTTCAACATAATATAGAGTATCCAGTAGATTCATATGCCAAACTATTCCTTTGTGGAAAAACAAATGCTGGTAAAAGCTCTTTAGCTGCTGTTATATCTTATCGTGCTGACCAGGGACGATACCGTGACTACAATCCAGGAGAATGTGTTGAAGATGTTGTATTACAAACCACTGGAATTGACTACCACAGCATTCGCAGTATAGAAGTAGGAAACGTTGTAATTTTTGATTTTGCCGGACATGCAGAATATTACAGTAGCCATGCTGCAGTATTGGAAACTCTTTTGTTGAGGTCACCAGCTGTCTTTGTAATTGTAACTAATCTTACTGATGAGAAAGAGATAATAAAGAGGGACCTGTACTTCTGGTTTAATTTTATTGAGAATGTTAGCACTAATTTAATTAGCCCCAGTCAAGTTATAATTGTTGGAAGCCATATTGATCTTTTGCCACATGAAAATGATTACGATTCTTTTATTAATGAAATTGCAAGTAGTGCCATTCGTGATCAAAATTATATTGGGTTCCTGCCAATGGACTGTCATAGACCAGGAAGTAAAGGTGTTATAGAATTTATGACTGAACTAAAGAAGAGCTGTGAAGCTGTTATTGACAGAGAAGATAAAATAAGCTACAATTGTCATTGTCTACACACTTTCCTTCAACAGCTTCAACTTGTTGCTATTAGTTTAGATGACCTCTGCTCAAGAATTAAGAATATGAATGAGCCATGTCTTTTGTCAGACCGATCAACTGTGTTGAAGTTTTTGACCATTCTTGGAGAAAAGGGTCTTGTCTTATTCTTAGGAGATTGGCTAATTATCGACCAAAAAGCTCTGTTAACTGAGGTAAATGGTATTCTTTTTAATAAAAGCATTGATCGTGTATGTAAACCAGTTACCAGTAACACTGGTATCATGCCAGTGTCCACATTAGCTAAGTTATTTCCCAACCACAATACAAAAATGCTAATTCGCTTCTTAATAAGTCTACAATTCTGTCACCAAATCAATTCTCGTTCTGTTAGTAACATCACAAACAATATACCATCTGAAGAACCTCCTGTAACTGAAGATACCAAATACTTGTTTTTTCCTGCACTTATTAAGGATGAGAGGCCCTCACCAGTCTTCAATACAACAGATGGATTTGGTTGGTGTCTATGGTGTCCAGATCCACAACAATTTCTACCTATACGATTCCTTCATACACTACTTCGTCACTTGGCCTATACTCGTTGTCTTCCTCCTGACAACACTGGTATTACTGAAACCAATATTAAAGTCAAGGAACTGTATCGTGATTGTACTATGTGGAAAAATGGCATATATTGGAAAGATGAGAATGATATCGAAATGGTGGTGGAGGTTACTGAACACAACAGATGTGTTACAATTCTAGTTTCTCACAGTAGTTCCTTGAAAAGTTATGAAATCCGTACATCTCTCATTAAAGAAGTACTTAGTCTTAAGAGCAAGATATGCTCGTGTGAAGTGGAGCAGTTTGTTATTCCTCCTGGTAATGTCAATGATGTTATTGAGAAGGAGCAGAGACACCGTATACTCTATTCCCTCAGAAAAGTAGCCCTTGGAGTTATTATCAAATGTCCTATTGGTGATGCAAACAATAAAACTGCTAAAAGAGTTGATGTCAGATCAATTGTGGGTGAGAAAGAACCTTACCTTTGCATTGCACCCATTGTCATTGAGGCACTCTTCACAGACTGCAACAACGACATATTATTACCACATGCTTATATCCGACACATAGAGGAAGCATGTAAGGAGATAATGCCCCTCTCATCTCATCGGACTCATCTGTCAGCGAGGAAACGCCTTGATCAATTTAGCATTTTTACTGGCCGTAATCCTTTGGTAAGTTAACAATTTAATAATTTGTAATTGTTTGGAATTTGTACATAGACTACATCCTCTCGACCTATTAGAGAAGAAGAGATACAATGTCTGCCTGAAGATGATGTTTATGTTACAAAGAAAGGTAGGTTATCAAGCCTATTCTGCTTAAATTTATTTGTTAATGGTTATAGAATCTGGTACCACTAACTCTGATCAACAAATGCAATCATTGAGTACATATGATATATCAGGTATGTTTGTTTGTCAAATTCATTTTGTTGGTAAGTAATGATCCAATGTAATAAGTTGTTAATATTAGAGATATGTAGTATGTTTACTTTGGACACTACCTCAAGCTTATATACTATAATTATAAAGAATACTATACACTGGAATGTATTAACAGTTATTTTGACCTCTTATTTTGAAATTTATAAAAAGTTTAGTTTAGCTTTTTTACTTCAGTTACTAGCAATAGTAAAAGATATTTGTGATTGTTTTATATTTCACTACTACTGCCTGTCCGAATTGTTACAACAGCCTGTTATTGTTTATTTAATACTATACTATGTTACAGATAATCAAGAGTCAAAGTTTGGTACGTCCACTGACAATTTTAGTCATTTTCCTAAATTACGTAAGTTAATAGATTCATTTCTCAACAATTGTTTTATTTAATTGTCCTGTTAGTTGCTCAGCCAAAAAGACCTGAAGTTTTAACTCAACTAGTATGTACTGATACTTTATGGCGTAATATTGGTAATGGTCTTGGAGTCAGTTTTAATATCCTTCAAGGTTTGGCTGAATCCAACCAGTCAAATCAAGCAAAGCTCGACCAAGTTATTCAGAAATGGCTGGACATGAATGGTAAAGATGATGGTGCTCCTGTCACATGGATCACAATATTAGATATTCTAAAGGGACCACTTGTTGACAACAAAGCCCTAGCTATGAAGATATACCATTTATTGAAAGAAGAAAGTTCTAAAGAACAGATAGCTCCAAGTAAATATACAATATAGACACATGATGTTGATACATAAATATTTTAATCTTGATGCAGTTAATAGTTGTGACTGTGATAATATTGACATTAGCATTAATCTGCTTCGTAGATTCTGTCTGACTTAACATAATATTATTTTTGTCTCAGTTTTATGGGATGAACTAGAAGGTTAATATATTTTTAGTGATTTTTATTGCTCTATCTCTTGCCAATATATGTTTGTTCTGACTCATATAGCAATAAGGATTATGTGTATTGCTCACATAATATGTTTTAGTGTACATACTAATTGTAGTTAAAGGCTATCCAACTATCAACTTGTGACATTCTACAAAAGATTTGTATATAACATGTCACATTTTATGAGGTTAACTTTATATCCTATAGAACCTGCTAAGGAATCAGCTACTGCTAATACAACTGAAGGATATAATACTGACAAGTTACCTATGGAACATCAGGTATGATTTATCTTCTTATGTTGTAAGTCATGTTAATTTTGGTCATTCATAAATTCAGTTCCTTAATGATATAATAGACAATGATTACATCATCAATCTTTCCTATTGTCTATTTATCACATACTTATTCTACTCAACAGCAACAATCCTCACAAGAACTTTTAAATGAGCCCAAAGAAAAGACTGTCTCTAGTGATAGTACACATCAAGGTAATGTAAGACAATAATAACCATTTCATATAATATTATATGTGATGACATCAACTAATCATTGTGTCACCTACACAGTCTATGTTGTTATAGTTGGCATAGTGATGTTAAGTAGTTTACTTGGGTTAATAAATGTTGTATTACTTTTTGTTGAGATCAAAATTCATTTATTTTTTTTGTATTTTCTAAATAAACTTTAACTTAGTTAAATTTCCTTTTGTTGTTACATTGTGTAGGTACTTCTGAGCCATCAGAAGTATTTCGAGTATATTTTGCTGATATTTGTGATGCCATTGAACTTAAACCTCTGCCCATTGTTAACCGAGTCTATTCTGCTAACTTGATATCATCAAATTTTAAAGATGATGTACAAAGTATGAGTGGTGATAATTATGACAAAGCAGACAAAGTAGTTAATGAACTACAACGACAGGTTAAGGAAAAAGGAATTGATTTTTTAATGGCTATCTGTGATTTTCTTCTGAGCCAAAACCATACATTAAAAGACATTGGCATAAGAATGAAACATCAACTAGAAAGTAAGTGGTTATATTGTATAAATCTAGTATATGACTGTCAGTTATTTTACAGTATATATTTTATAATGTAATTTCTTGTTTTAAATGATATTATATTCAAGCAACCTACTGTATGTCTTTCTTTTTACTGCAGGCATAACTCCACCTACTTAATTAGTGTGCAGTGCCCTTTACATTTCACATTTGTTACTTTATATATTTCATTATTATAGTTAAGTTAGTTTATGTACACTTTAATTGTCTAGAATGTTTTACCATTAGTTTTTGATTTTATAGTTGCTGCTTTTTATAAAATATAATTGCTAAATCTATAATGTCATTTATAATCTACTGAATGATTCTAGTTCCTGAGGTAACAATGCTAACTCACTCATTCACTAAAATAATTATTCTGGAAATTGATTTACTAGCTCAAAGAACTGACCCTGCTATATTAACTCTATAGTTGTTTGTTCTTCATATATAACTCATAACTAATAAATTATCAGATCAAAAGCTATTGCCATGCATGCAGATAGTCAATGTAATTTAACAGCTAGGGAATATCTTAATGGAATAGATGTACATGTCATTCAACATTTGTGCAATTATATACTGCAAGGGAGAAAAAGAACATATTGTATGTGAATGAATTATGTGCTAATAAGCAATATCCTAATACATTATTATCTGTTGATGTTCTGTATCTAACTGTATTTAGTCTATACAGAATACTGACAGTCATATTGTTTCACATGTGAGTACTAGTATGGTGAGATATGTGAAAATCACTCTAGTATGCAAGTAGGATACTTCTTTGTACACTCAAGTATCCTATTAGTATGTACAATTGGATACTCCAAGTATTCAACTTTGCTCACAAGTTTGGATATGAACTTAAATATCCAAACTATTGTATACCCCAAGTATGTAAACTAGCATACTCTGTGTATACTACCTTTGTATGCTTGTAACCCCTTTAGGATACTTAGATGTGCTAAATGTATTTTGAGATTACAACCATTTTTTATGAAAAAAATATGCATAGACAAATACAGTTAGGTGTATTGTTATTAGAATTTGCACTGTTTTGGTGACTTAATTCTTCACCACTTCAATCTAAAGATATGTCAAAACAAACATAATTTGAATTACTGGTCAAGCAAAAATCTTTTGTTCACCTTGTTTAGCTATCCAATAACTATTAATAGTCCAGTCAGGGGCATTTACAGGTGGAAGAGATGTTGAGAGAGGTCCGTCCTTTCTTGTCTTACGTAAAATTACATCACTTTTATTAAGTTTACTTTTACTGAATCTCTCATCAAGCATTTCTAGAAATCGTTGCAAGTCTATACAAAAATATAAAAATGATTATATTATTAATTATTTACCTTCGGATCTCCAAGGAAGTTTATGGACAATGATATTTACTGCATTTGTTGTATCATCACTTTCTTGTGACATGTAATCTATGGTAATGTCACTCCAATATTTTAACTCAGACTTTAACAGATTATATTTCTGTTAAATGAATTAAATACAACATATAACATGCATGCATGACCATACCCTATGAACCCTAAACCTATTTTTCCTTCTTAGCTGTTTGTTCTGTTATATCTTCAATATCACTGTTATCTTCTAACAAGAATTGTCTCCGAAGACTTTGATACTTCCTTTTAATAACTTCTATAAAATAATAATAGCTATACAAATTTGGAAAATAGCTAGTTGGAAGTACTAACTTTGAATTTCATTTACTGAATATGCACTTCCGTCCATCTGTTTTAGCAAGAAGTCAGTTACATGCTTATTATGACACGACACAGAACTAAAACAAAAGTTAAAAGTAAAAATAAACGACCGCATACCTTTCATCTAATTTGAATTTGACTGTCTTGGTCATTGAGAACATTATATAAAGTAGATACTTTTTTCTAAAATTGAAAAGAATAAATACATATGAGCTCAGCCAGTTTCCTCAATTAAAAACCAACTGTGAATAAATAACTAAAGAAAGTAAGATAGCTACAGTCATGTCTAAGGAGGATCAAGCTTGTAAGAAAAATAAATGGTTAAAATAAATTCCTACATCGTATTAATACCAGAAAACACCTATGAGTTAGAATAATACTAGGCTGAGGAATTACAGTAATCTATCTCACGACCTTAATTATATGCACTATGTGTATACACTGTAATACTTACAGAGAGATCACGAGCTATCCTATTTTTTCCTCTGTCCTGAGAACTAGAAGAGCTTTTCTCTTGAACTAATTCAACAGCTCCAAGTCTATCTTCAGTGTTTTCTATCTTTGTAGCTAATTTGTCTTGTTTTACCCTAAACAATACTTGTTGTTTAATTAATTGCTGAAGTAAGGCTTGCTGCTGTTGTAACAATGCTACGACATCTGGAGAATGTAAGTTACCGTAAGCTCGTGAAAGGTGGGTTAGCGGTGTGGAGTTGTATAAGGGAGGAGAAATATTAACTGTGGGAGTAAATACACTATTCTCAGTGGTAGCTGTTGCTGCAACATACTTATTTTCTTTCTGTTCACCTGAATCCAAATTAGTGTAGTCCTCGTTTTCAGTGCCATCCGAACATAATGATTCGTCACTAAATGTTTCTGAGGTCTTTTCTATTCTAGTGAATAGATCATCACCAGGTTCATAACATGTCTTTATAGACTTAGATTGTGGGTAGGTCTTCGTACTTGGTCTTCCTTGACTTGATAGTTCGTTTGCCGAATTGGAACTGAAGAATTTTTTAGGGGTCAAAGCCGTTCTAAAAATGCCATCTTTCTTTTGCTTGAATCGACAGCAACTTTCTCCATCTTTATAATGTTGAACCTCGTGCTAATGTGGTCTAATCAACACTCCCACTAGAGAAGGTGTGAGATCTAATCAACACTTCAATTAGATTCTGTAAAATGAAGTCGTCTCGTAGTGTCTTCTGTCCTCATTGTTCCCGAGTAATATCAAAAACTTTGTTCTTTCAGCATAAGAGACTTTACTACTTAAGAAATAGTGGAGGTTGAGTGAGCATGCATTGCATATTTCTATAGTCTTGCTTGCCAGCCCCTCCCCTTTTGAGGTTGACGAAGGACAATCTACCATTAATTTTATTCTGCTTCTTGAATAATATTTAACTGTTTGTTCTTTTGACAAAGGAATTTCTTTCTAAAGGTATAATGAAAACCAATAGCTCTATATCAAATGAAATATTTTTAAAAAATTATAATATTTTCAAATAGAGTTTGACCAAAATCAACTAAGAGCTTCTTTGATAACAACAACCAATACACAGCATACATTCATCTATATAGTGACAGCTAGGTCGTGTGACAAGTAACCATGTAGCAAGTTAACCTATAGCAACACAAGATACCTGTGATGATCAGTCATTGGCAACTCCCAAACATTTCCAAGTAGTTTGGAATAGATATTATTGATTTGAAAATTTTGAGAATATCAACAGCATTAAACATAGTCCTTTGTCAATACTAGACATATCATTTATAGGCTACCAAAATACTAGCTTGAGTAGGGCAAAGTGCATAGATGAAAATAGTGACAGCAACATTCAAGTACACGGCCAGCTGGAAAGACAAAAGAGTAGAGCATGTTAGAGAAAGAAAGATATGTATATTCATAACTAGCCAAATATGCTAAGCATATACTAACTTGTATACACAGTGTAGATATCACTTTAGGATAGTAACTGTATACAAATTTGGGTACTTTTGGATACTGACATGATTTTGGCTGTGTTTGATATGTGAATGTTATGAAATGTATTCATTAATAGAGCTATAAAAACCATATGTCTTAATTAAATCAGGTAAACTAATAAATTACTATATACAACATAATATGGAAATCTGTAGCTATAATACATTGTTTATAACATGGAAACCTTATTATCTATAATTCATCAGGTATGTACTATTGGAATATCAACTGATTCTCAATAAACATACATAAATTAGTAAGTAGGGATAACAATGACATAGAAAAGTATACTTAAAATATAAATCTATATTGTTTCAAAATACTGCAGAGGATTTCTAATATAAATACAAGACAACAATGTACATATTATAATATTATACATGTTTATATAAATAGCTAGTGACAAGTATTGGTAGAATATTTAAACTTGTAATATTTATTGTTCTCAACAAATAAATTAGACATTTACTAATTATTACAATATATAAATAAAGCACTCAATAATATAAGGTAATAAATAGAATTCATACAATAATAATGATGAGATAAATAGGAACAGATATATTTATATAACACACAAAAATAATTATAATATAATTATTTTTGTGTGTTATATAAATTATTTACTATGAATGTTACAAGTGATGCATTATTGTATTTTTAAGAGGTGGAAATGAAGAGCAGGATTTAATCTCAAGTGGTAGTAGTTCAAAGAGAACAGGTAGAGGGAAACTGTACTCTTTCCTTGAAGAAAAGATAGCCAAGATTCATATTTTCTTGAGACAAGTATGTATTTAGTTATTTTGAATGTTGGTTTTCAGAAGTTGAGTGGAAATTAGTTATCAGATTGAATGATGGTAGGTGATGAAAATGGAGATGATAGAAGAGTATATCAGTGTACACAATAAATTCATTAAGAGGGAGTGTTTAGTGATGTGATTAAAAATGGAATAAAAAGAAGTAATCCCAGAATTTAAATAACATAAATACACAAACAAACATTATTTATGAAGACTGATCAGAGATACGTAATCATATATTTCTCTCTTATTATATATTCATGTCCTTTATATACCACGATAGTAACCATCAGCAATATACATAACAATAGTACCAAACCTTATAAAGTGAACAAGACATTGAAAATGAGAACCACATTGACATGACAACAATGACCTGTACATTCTATCAATACAATACTCAATAATAATGTGATTAATTATAACCTGATTTGCAATAAGAAATCACTTCTTGAAAAGCATTTGTGACCTGATTTGTGAAATGGGACCATTGTTAAAACACATCAAAAACAACTCTGATACATACAGTTGCTATATACACAACTACTCATTGTAACTGTATGTATTCAAAACTGTTTTTTGAGGTATTTAGTGATTATTTTTCACTAATAAGTCAATAATATTAAAATTAGGTCAAAATTACTCTGTACCAACTAAACCATCATATTTCATCCTGATTTGTAAATCTTAGTCTTGTCTTAATTCATATTGACAGTATGGGTTAATATTAACAACTCTTTGGGTATAACAAAATCCATATAATAAAAATTAATAAAAGTAAAAATTTTTAGAGAGTAATAACATCAAGTCTATCTATTCATAATAAAACATTAAATATATGTAATATGAACATGTACATCAGTTCAATGTTGCTTATGTACATGACACAAATAGGATATCAATTTTTCTTCAATGACCACACCCTTCTCTTTCTCCTTTACAGAGAGACAAAATACTTCTTCATTAAGTTTATCTCTTTCAACAACAGTCACTTTCTCTTTCCTTTGTACTAGTGTATTAGTAGCAACTACAACCTATATAGAGGAGTATAGTGGTCATATTATTTGTATGTCAATATAAATATTATATAAAGACACATATAGTTAATTACAAATCATCACTGTATCATTCATACAAGGATAATGGAGCATTAAATATACATATATCACTTTATATAAAAAGAGAATAAACTGTATGTTCTTCATTTATTATTGCCATTGTAAATCTTATACAACGTGATAATGCATCTCTACAAAAACTTAAACATTAAAGCTAATAAAGAAACTATTTTTTCAGCAATAGAGAGTTAAAATGTTGGAACATTAAACACGGATGAAGTCTGAGTTTATTCAGCCTCAACTCTGCAACCTCTGTAACTGTTTGAAATGCTCTCTTGCTACCAGAAATAGTTACAAATATAATACGTATACAGAGGAATGTATACTTCTACATTCAAATGTCATAGGTAGATATAATCATGACTCAAAATGTAACAATGTATTACTACAAGGGTTTAACATGACACATGGCTCTTAATATCTACGTACAATACTACTAATTAACTTCATTACTTACCGAGTAGTTAACTGACGCAACGCTTCTTTCTTGATGGGAGAGCGCCTACACGTGATTTTAAGACGTCATTGACGACTTGGGTGTGGCTAAAAATAAGTTCATGGAACACCTCAGGCTCTTCATTCCAAAGGAAATATATTTAATCATGATTAGTCTGGCAGCAGACTTTTCAACTCCACTTTTACTTCGTGATGGGTTCAAATTTATAGTTAAAGACAGTAACATTGTCTCATCTTTTAAGATAATGTACACTGAAGATCTACATATATAATGACCAATACATGTATATTTCAAATTTTAAAACAGTTACATATATTTCTTCAATTGCCATGGAAAATACACATACAGGTTCAGTTGAGAAGGTGATCTAGATCTGTTTGTTGGTAATGAGTCCATCTGTGTCTTTAGATCATTGCTTGAATCCTTCTCGATGCATACGGCAATAAGAAATAAGAACTTTCTATATATAAGAATAATTTACAGAGATAGAATTTAATGTATCAGGTCATGTTATCACAATCATTAATATAAACTTCTTTAAGTTTCTATCATTGTCATAAGACCTCAGCAGGATGACACTGAGTGTAAAAGGTAGTGTATATATTCACTTTATACATTGTATTTCTCAATGTCTGACACAAATGACAGGACAGTTATCAGTCCATTCATATCAGATCACTTACTTGGCTTTTACTGTGTATGCAATAAGGAGTCCACCACTAGCCCAGTACAGCCATGGCTATTCTATTTCATCATATGGAATGTAACGAGAACACTATAATTTCTATTATGTAAGATGTAGTCTGAAATATAGCTTTACAGTAACATTTATCTCAGTATCATGTATGGTTTAGTGACTATATAAATTATAATAGTGTAATTGTATGTTTGAATGTTAATAGGTTAGTTTGTAATATGAATTATGAATTTTTGTAACATAAAAAGTGTAAATGATTTTTAAAGTAAATACAAATGATTTTACTAGTGTTAATAACAAAATAACTATTTATATCTTAAAAGTTATGTTTGATTTTGATATGTAAAAATAATAGATTTACTTAAGATTATATTGTGACCTACTTTACTTTAATTTTATATATTATAGGTAATGTGACAATACAAGGGACTAAACTATATAATTTAGTAACTTTACTTATTTTCATTTCATGTAGATATCACTCATCTTAACAATACCAATAAGAGAAAATAAATCAATTTGGTAAGTTTGTGTTTGAGAGGTTAGACTTTTGAAAATAAATTGATAATCAAAAGACAGAGCTCATTACCTTTATTGGGTGTAGTAGTGCACGTGGAAACTGGCTGTTACCCCAGTAAAGCAAACGGCAAAAGAGAGGAATGTTTTTATAGGAATGCTTCCGCAGGAATGGGGTATATTATATATTTATAGCAACTTTAAAAAAACAATGGATGGAATAACAATTAATAAACGTAATAGTAAATGATATCTATTATAGTATTTTAAATTGACTTTATTTTAATGCAACTTGAGCAGATCTGTGTAGTAGTTGGTGAATTTTCAATACTCACATACAATTATTGTATTCCAATGAAATAGACATATTTTATTCATGGTCTTTATATTAATGATACCAATTCTAGCATATATAATATACCATTTAATGTACTTATCAATGAAACCATCTACATGCAGCGGTCATCACATTCTATTAGTATGTCACTCTGTGTTGTAGATAGTTAGCAATGAGAGTACCTTCATTCAAGACATTTAGTACTTACTATAGTTTTGTGTTGATGATAGCATGGTTCAAGTGTAATCCTCCTTACCTAACGCTTTCTGTTCTTCATTTGTCATGTAATCCTTAATGTTAGCGATGTCAAAGTCAATTATCTCATTGAGTAAGTTGTCCATTTTCTTTTTCATTTGTACCAGTGTTAATGTTTCTGTCTGACATTATCTGCTCTATCTTTGGTACATAGCAGTATTACAGTATCTACAAAAGGAAGAAGGTATATATAATTAAGTACTCATTGAAATTAGCTGTATGCAGACTTATTTGTCATGTACAATCTTGTGTCACTATTTACTTCTTTCAATTTCTTTTTTAGTGTTCTTTGGTTTCATTAGTCTAACTGATTGTGCTTTGTCTCTGACAAGTGCTAAAGAATGATCGTTATGTTTTATTTACTGGTTATGTCTTGTGTCAGTGGAAGTACTGGTTTGTTTGCTCTAAATATTATTTTTTAGTCTATTGTGGTACCAAGCTTATCATTTGTAATGTCTGTTTATCAGGATATTTTTCTACCAGTCTTGTAATAGTCTGAATTTTGTTGATAATGTGTTGTCTCACTTCAGTAATGACCAAATCACCAAGATCTGACATTATTGCTTCAACTCATTGCACTTTAGTCTACAATTCTCTTGGCACACCTCATTCTCCACAGTCACCCTGTATTTGTCATTACCATGTGGTGACGTCACATTCCATACTCCATTCTTAAATCATTCTACAGAATCTACTGTCCTGTCATTTCTAGTGAAATGTCTTTTGTATATGTCAATCAATATCTTTGTATTTTCCCCTTGGTTAGTTTTATAAATTGTTCAAATCCTTTGTCCCTTATCTTTTTCATTAGTTCTATCCTACCATTCATGTAACACTAGATTAATATAACACTAGCTTCTTAGCAAATACATGATAACATTGTACCTTCATTTTCTGCAAATGTCATTGTCTTCAATTAATCTCTATTCTGTGTGTGCTGTTTAAATGTTCGTGTAGCCATGTCAGTCTCTGTGTTGTAAAGTGACAGTTAGGCTCCTGATAATGAAGAATTGCTAAGTTTTCATAATAAAGATGATTCTTGTGTTTGAAAGGGCCATTTCTACTTTGGTATATCTTTCCACAACAAAACTATTGGTATTTATTATCTACCTACATATATGGGGCTGCTAATATTTTTAACATTGTTGTTCCAATTTTAAACTTTTGTAATTGTGTCCTTTGTGTCCTGTGACTTTGAAACATTATTATTTGTTGCATTTCTACTTACAGGATGAAATTTCTACCCCATTTTGCCCAGTCAAAGTTATTCCTGTTACCTGCACATATCTTTTGTTAATGAATTTCCTATCCATTACATAAGAGTAAGGACATAATATTATTTGTCTCACCTTATTGTTTTTTTAGCCCACGTTACATTGGTAAGAACAGACATAGCAGTCTGTGCAATGCATGATTCTTCTCTTGTCTGTTGAAGTCAATCACCCATTTAAACTACATATACACTAAATGTAAGGACTGTAGAGTTATATACCATCATTGTTCAATGAGCATATCTGTGGATAGGTATAATCCACATGTCAAATTCTGAAAAATTGTCCACTCAGTGAGGCAATTGTAATAATGTTTTACCTTTTTATACTACTTTCAAACATATTGTCAATCTCTCTGTTCTGTAAGACCTCCAAAAAAACTAATGTTAATATGTTGGCTCCCCATAAGGAGTTAATTTGAGCTCTTATGTTTTTATTTACACTTTCTTCTTAATACTATTGCATATCATGAGGATATAGCCATTGACTATTTGGAATGCTATTTGAATCTTTTTATTAGTTATCTATTGCATTACAAAATTGTCATTGATCCAAAATTTACCTTTTGAACTTGACGTAGATGCTGAAGATCAGTCCCTTTGACACTAATTTGCTCTTTGTATATTTGTTGTTTATTCTTCTAAGAAATTGACACAACTATTGAAGTAAGTGACTGCATTTGAAAACATTTCCACATATCTAAAAGCATGTTGTAGTATACTATGGTAAATGTAATAACAGCAGCAACCTCTCTATGTAAGAATAGTGGATTCTGTTCACTTATTTGATAAACTTTTTAATTAATGTTTCACCTATATTGGTAACAGTGTGAAACAGTAATTTTCACACTAAACTACACATAAACAGATATTATACATGTGTGTGTGTGTGTGATTAAGTATTATAAATACTTTCCCTTTATTGTTAATTTGTATGCTATAGTTTCTGCCACTGCAGTTGATTTACTATTACTTGAAGGTATGAATATATAATAGTATAGATAAAATATGTAATATTTATCATTTGTATACCCATCCTAGCTACTAAACCAGAAAAACACATATTGCTGATGTTACTTACTTCTGTCAGTGCTAAGTGGCAGGAGATTGTGATCTACTTGGAGACTTGGAGTAGATCACCAATCTACATTATTGAAGGATTACATACTTCAAACTTATCTAACCATGTTAAGATGTCTAAGATATTACTGAGCTAGTTGGATAATGCACCCACTCCAGTGACATGGCATAACATAATCAGTGTCTTAGAGGGACCTCTAAAGGAGAAATCAATAGCTATTAAGATTCGCAATACTCTTGCAAGTATGTATAATAATGGACTGTATCACAATTATATATCATTTCATGAATAAATGTGTCATTGAATTAAATGCATTGATACTTGATATAATGCCATACAATTCACACCATATTGTTGTTTTGTTTCTTTAGATCATGGTAGAAACCACTAGCAGTTATTCATAGCACTCACACAACATGTATAAGTGACTAGTAGAACGATCTGAGTCACATTTGTTGAATGCAGATAAATATAATGCATGTATGCGAGTGTATTGATAATGATATATGTATATTTCTTTAATTATTCTGTTGTTCTTTACCAGTTCATATTACATTAAATATACATTGACTTTTGTTTAGCACTTTGTTGACCATAAAATAATATATATATGAACTGAACATGAAAGTGGTGACACTACTATGTATCAAAGTAATGTATGTAAAAGCTATGTTTCAATGAATATTATTTACATAAATATAATCAATTATAGCTTTAGTTTGAAGACTATTCAGTTTAGAATGATACTTCTTCATACTGTAGTTTTAAGGTATAGTGTATTACTATCAGTTATGACTATATCATCAATCATGTACATTACTATAGTATTTTATGATTATAATAACAGATCAGTTGTTTAGAGATGGAGTGAAATCATCTTTTGAGAGATAACATGTCCTACTCAGTAAATGCTATTAAAATAAAGCTAGTACATTATAAAACATACATATATAATACTTGATTTAAATATATCTTATGATGTCTTTATACTGGTATCTCTACCTATAACAAAGACTGGTGGTTTGTTTCATTAAGCTTTTAACTTATTGAAAATGGATAGATAGATGAATAAATTTGGTTGATGAATAGATGGATTGTTATAGATAGACAAATGTAGATTAATAAATGAATGAAAGACTGATTGAATGGATGGATAGATTAATAAATATATGAATGGATGGATGAACTAACTAACCATATATGGACATATGTCTATTCACACATACTATATAGACTAGTATATAATTCATTGATCCATTCATCCTCCATTATGAATTGATACTACTATATCCATCTATTAGTTCATGAGTTCATTCTTGTAATCATCATTATATCATATTTGTATTTGTAATAAGAGATGACTATACTAACAAAGTGAGTGTATCTCTTAACTGAGTTATCTTAATAAAGAGTAATGGGAAGTTCATATGATAATTCCTTGATATGATATCTATATCCGGAGAAAACATGACAAGGGTCAGTTTAGATGATGTTAGATATTTAATGACTTCACAACAGTTTATATAGTACAGCTGTACTTGTATTACATTCAGAATATAGTTTAGTCTTAGTTAATAGCAATACTATACAGATTATTATGATATTGTAGTCCATGCATGTCCATATATAGGACATCAATATGATGCATTTTGTAGAGCAAGTTAAAGGATTAAGTAACTTGATGGAAATTGTTACATTAGAAGGTGTTGTATTGTAGCTTAAACACCTAGATTACTATTATAAACCTTAATAATTACTGGATTGTTGGTCATATCAATCATTGTACTTAGACCAATATTCAGACATATTAACTATTTCTACATGTAAAGTAATAGTTTGTTATAACTTTATCTCTTCATGTTATTGGATCTTTAGAATATACTGTTTTTTTCAATTTTATGAGGTTACTGAAAGTTCACTTTGATATCAGATATTTCTTCAGTGACTAATAGTGTAAATCATTGCATTAATCTAATGTCCAATGTTCTATTGTTGTCACTCCTAGTATTGTAAGTGGTTAGTTGTTTCTTAGTTTCTTACAAGTCATATACATGGTGGTGAGCATGCTATTGTTTTTGTAATTGGCACGTTTGATGATTTATAAATAGCTAGTATATCATTATAAAAATGGATTGATTAATTTAACCAGTCAATAATAATATACATTATATATAATGCAGGATATAAGATGATGCAAACTAGTAAACATCACACTGCTGTTATTTCTAATATAAAATGTTTGAGAGTTCAGTGCTGAGTTAATCATAATAGCAATGAACACTGTGTTTAACATCTATTATGCAATATAACTTAAATCACAAAAAAATGAATTCACAATTGGACAAATAAAGAAAAGTCTGTTTGAAACCAAATATTTTGACAACAATATCGATGTTTTCTTTGATTGTGGTTGAATTTCTTATAATAGGGATAAGAATAAGTTTGTTTGTTAATTACTAAGTTGAAGGAGGAAGCTACCAAGTTTACTAAGTTACCTTTCCCAGTCCTTTTATGATGGTTTGCAAGAAGTTGAAAGTAGGAAGGATCCAACAAATACTTCATCAATGTTTTTATATGCCAAGACTTCAGATATTTTCTAGTCCAGAGGTCAGGGCAATAGTCCAACATTGTCACTTCTGATCAGTTGATATGTATTGAGTCTTAAATACATGCTCTGACACAGCACTCTCATCAATGCACCTTATAAACCCTTTTCTGACTTTGTTGACAGCTGTTTGATACTTACTAATTCATCAGTATATATTGTTGTTGAAACAACTATTAATCAGTTAAACAACCATCTATTTTAACATTGATATATAGTTGAGCTGACGATTGTATCAGTTTACAATGAACCCATTTTAGTGACATTAGTGTCTTAGAGGACCCTCTGAAGAAGTCTCTGGCAGCTTATACTTTGTAAAACTACTTTAGGAAATATATTATATATATATTAATTTTCATAGATTAATGTCATGCATGTGAACTATGGTATTAAAAACAAATAAATATTGTCACTATTACCTTAAAGATCTAACTTGGACTGTTAAAGTGTATACTTTAAATAGTATGCATTATAGCTAAATATTGTATCATGAAATGTATTGGTATTCTTGATATGTTTGTCACTCAACTGAACTCAAAACCTATCACGCATCACAATTTCTCAATTTTACTAGTTTTAAACACTCAATTATGTTTCTTAATTCCAAACACATACACTAAGTACATGTAAGTCTATTGACTCACATAACAAACTATTGATAGCATATAATCAAATCATTGTTATGTACACAACACATACTAGATAACATTATGTCATCTATTCCAATATTACTTATAGAAAACAGGTACATGGATTATGCATCTATGATATACGTGTGTAATTAGTAATTTAATAATTATGACTACTTAACTTTTATATGACAATCTCAATGACAGTAGACAGTTATATTATATAGATGTCCCTATTAAGAGGAAGCAACAGACACCTTACCTTTGTTTATTACTGAAGTACAATAGAGACTAGAATATAATGATATAGACTACATATATATTGTTCATATAGAAGATGACAATTACCTAACTAATGAAACATTACACAAAATGTTATATCCCTAGCAACAGATCAATTCTACAACATTCTCTCCATTTATTACTTGTCATCTGAAATAATGGTTTAAAATATAATAACTGGTAAGTGTGTATATTGTAATATAAATTCTATATGTATTGAATTCAATATTGTCATTTTGTTCACTTAATTGCTTTTTGTTTCCACATTTATTGTGTTGTCATTACTGATCATGTAAATGTGTCTTTTACAGAGGTAAGTGTGATATAATTTAATGAATATTCTTACCATATTGAATGTAATCTGTCATTACGTTCACTCTATTGTTTTCTTGTTTTCACATTTATGGTACAATCATTACTTATTATTTCAATGTGTCCTTTACAATATAACAAATGGGTAAGTGTGATATATTGTAATGTAAATTCTACGTGTATCGAATGCAATATTGTCATTTTGTCCACTCTATTGCTTTTATTTCAACTTTTATGGTGTTATATTATTTGCCATCTTAATGTGTCCTTTACAATATAATAGTCAGTAATTGTGATATATTGTAATGTAAATTCTGTGTCTATTGAATGCAATTTTGTCATTTTATATATTCACTATATTGTGTTTGGTACCTCATCTATAGTGCTGTCATTACTGTTATTGTGTCATTTACAATATAATAGTCTGTAAGTGTGATATATTGTAATACAATTTATATTGAACGTAATTTCGTCATTTTATTCACTCTATTGCTTTTGTTTCTGCATTTATGATGCTGTCATTACTTGTCATCTAAAATAATGGTTTAAAATATAATAACCAGTAAGTGTGTATATTGTAATTTAAATTCTATGTGTTCAATATTGTCATTTTGAACATTTTATTTTTTAGTTTCCACATTTATGGTGCTGTTATTACTGATCATCTGAATGTATCCTTTACAATATAATAGCAGGTAAGTGTTATATAATGTTATGTAAATTCTATGTGAATTGAATACAATTTTGTGATTGAATGTAATTTGTCATTTTGTTCACTCTATTGTTTTTTGTTTATACATTTATTGTGTTGCCATTACTGATCATCTGAATGTGTCTTTTACAATATAATAGTCTGCAATTGTGATATAATTTAATGTGTATTCATATTGTATTGAATGTAATCTGTCATTTTGCTCACTCTATTGTTTTCTTGTTTCCACGTTTATGATACAATCATTACTGATCATCTCAATGTATCTTTTACAATGTAGCACAATGGATAAGTGTGATATACTGTAATCTAAGTTCTATATGTATCGAATACAATTTTGTCATTTTATTAACTATGTTGTTTTTGCTTACCACATTTATGGTCTTGTCATTACTGATTATCTAAATATGTATACTTTACAATATAATAGTCAGTAAGTGTGATATATTTAAATGTAAATTCTGAGTATATTGAATGCAATTTTGTCATTTTATTCACACTATTGCTTTTGTTTCTGTATTTATGATGCTGTCATTACTTGTCATCTCAAATAATGGTTTAAAATATAATAACTGGTAAGTATGTATATTGTAATGTAAATTCTATGTGTTATTACTGATCATCTGAATGTGTCCTTTACAATATAATAGCAGGTAAGTGTGTTATAATGTTATGTAAATTCTTTGTGAATTGAATACAATTTTGTCATTTTGTTCACTCTATTGATTTTTGTTACCACCCACATCTATTGTGTTGTTATTACTTCTCATCTAAATGTATCCTGTGCAATATAATAGTTTTTAAGTGTGATATATTGTAATGTAAATTCTATGTGTATCAAATGCAATTTTGTCATTTTGTTCACTCTATTGCTTTTATTTCAACTTTTATGGTGTTGTCATTACTTGCCATCTTAATGTGTCTTTTACAATAATAATAGTCAGTAAGTGTGATATATTGTAATGTAAATTCTGAGTGTATCGAATGCAATTTTGTCATTTTATTCACTCTCTTCTTTTGTTTCCACATTTATGATGCAGTCATTACTTGTCATCTGTATGTGTGCATTAAAATATATTAGCCAGTAAGTGTGATAAATTTGTAATGTAAATTACATGTGTATTGAATGCAATTTTGTCATTTTATTTACTTTATTGTTTTTGGTTACCACATTTATTGTCCTGTCATTACCGATTATCTAAATGTGTGTCCTTTACAATATAATAGTCTGTAAATGTGATATATTGTATAATGTAAATTCTGAGTGTATTGAATGCAATTTTGTCATTTTATTGACTCTCTTACTTTTGTTTCCACATTTATGAAGGTATTATTAATGTGGAAACAAGTTATATGTTCTATTCTATAGATAACTCCCCATTAATAACTTCACAGGTCATTGATGAAATCAGGTCTTTACCATTATTATAGATTATAATTATGGTAAACTACTTGATTATCCTCAGGTTGATCAAATAGTTTTCTATTACTAAATATGGAAAAGTTTACAATGTATGTGATTGTGAAGTCATTATAGCATTATCATGAACAGTAACATTGTCATATTTTCCACACTTGACTGTGAGAAAGTAATGAATACAAATATATAGTGTTGTTTTAGTTTTTGTTTTTTATTTTTAGTTAGCTATAGTTAGTTTTGCTCCTAGAATAGTTTTTTTAGTTATTGCATGTGATTTGAATTAATGTAGACGTTGTCAATCTGCTGTTACTTTTTCATAGATTTTATTTTTACAATCTGCTCTTCTTTGTATCTAAACTAACAGGTAGTTATGATAGGTCATAGAAACAACATTGTGTTCTAGCTCATACATATAATGTGAAATACATGTAGAAGGAGTGTCATCATTGTTTAACACTATGTTGTTTCATTAATATTATTTAATAAAGGCAGATGGTATTGTTTTGATTATGGAAGACCTATATTATACATAATGACTTAATTATAATGTGTGTTTTGTGATAATTATCACCATGTATGGCTTTAGGTTATTTCTTAGTAGTCCTAGATAGTCAGCCTTACATCTATTCAAAAAGAACAAAGTTTGAACTTTTTTAAATAGCAACCTAGATGCAGTAATATAGTATCACTTGAGTTCCTTTCTTTACAATTGATTTCTTTTATCCATCGAGGTGGTTCAATTAACTGGCTCCAGAAGACGTCGGTAAATAAACAACAACTTTTCCTCCAATGAGATGATGGAATTACTGTCACTTTAGTAACCATAGAATGTTTCGTTTTCGACACAAAAGCAAAGGTATGGAGTCTTAAAGCAAGGAAAATGATTATTTTCTAACATTCAGCCCGCTGAATGTTACCAACCCACAAATCTGGGAATGGGAGGACCTGTGAAACATAATTATATATATTATATATATATATATATATACAATAGCTAGTATAGTATTTACTCGATCACACTTTCTGTGGATACTGTAACATTGAAATAAGAACTTCACAGCAGAATAATGGATTACTTGGACTAACTATTACTCTAACACCTATTGAAAGTTTATTTTTGTTTTTTGTTCGAGTCTCATGTAGTGAAAGTTGTACTCTACTATCTATGGTTGTACTTAATGTGCACGTGCTACGCATTTATTAATTGATTAAATTCCTCATAACTATTTTTCTAAAATACTTGTGCATTTTCCTATAGAATTTTTTTGGTTCAGAAATCTGATGTTTCCTGATGAGAGGAATAAAGAACAAAGTTTGATCTTTTTTTAAATGACAACCTAGTTACTGTAATATCAAATCACACTTGTAAAATGCAATGTTTTCAAAATTATAAATCCTCTAAATCATTCTGATTAGGTTGTGCCAGAATAAAGTTTTTCATTACGTACAAATAACTGATAAGCAGCTCTCAATCCAGACTCAAGAGCTCCTTGTATCCATCCATTTGCATTAGAAAGTGCTTCTCCACAAAAGTAAATGGATTGGTATGGAAACATCATTAGACCTTTCACAGCAATATATTGCTCTGGGTTGAGAAGACAAAAACCTCCTTGAGCTGATAGATCATCGTACCATGACTGAACTACTCCTACTTCAAACTCTTTGGTAATTTCAGGATGAATCTCTGCAACCTCTTCTACAGCTTCTGTAATTGCTTTCTCTGGTGAGAGCAACCCAAAGAGAAGAGCCTCACTCTTCCATGTGTAGCACATCAAAATACCCCTTTCATCATTTGGTATTTTAAACTCAGGGTTACTCGGATAATGAATTTGACCAATAGGCATGTTTGTTTTGCTGAAACCACCTTGAATTCCTTTTTCCTGCCAGAAACGATGACGACATTGTAGCATTATCTTAGTTGAAACTTCTACATTGATGTTGTCAAAAGCTTGGTAATAAAGCCCTGGTAAAGGTGGAGAGAATTTCAATCCACGAATTATATTAATTGGTAATGTTATAATAACTTGATCTCCTTCAAAAACACATTTTTGCATTGTTGTCTTATTATGACAGATGACCTTAACATGGCCATGTGAGTACTCAATAGTGTGAGCAGAAACACCAAAGATAATATTCTGTGAAAGCTCCACCTTTGTATTCCAACCTTGTTTATTCAATTTGATAAAAGCTTCTGGAAGCATACTTAAACCATCTTCAAAAGAGTGCATAGGATCTTTCCACCACTGACCAAGGTCAACCCTCAAGAATTCAATGAGGCTGATTTTAAGAGGAATGGCATATGTGTAAGTACTGTATGCAATAACAGCTTCGGTTGGCCATGGCAAAAGGTCAGCAAGTAAAGCAAGATCATCGTCATCTGTGTTAGCAGAGTCCTGACTTTGTTGAAGTGTAAGCTTCACTTGTGCATACGTACTACATAGGAGCCTAGCTACTGAGAATTGTGCCCAATTAATAAGCCACTTTTTCCATGCTGTTTTTGGATTTTCAGCCCACCATTTATGAAGTTGTTTCATAACAGGAGCCATAGTTGCATCAAAATATGAGACTATAAAGGAAACACCATAACAGTCAATATAATACTTCATTTATTACTTTATTTGCTGGTACATATATTGATTATTTTAACCAATTTATTGAGATATAGGTTGTGTTTATGACTAAGAAAGGCATCTACTGACCACAAAATTAACAATTTAAAATATAATGATGCAGTTGTGTAAGCATGTTGGCATGATTAATATTCAGAGATTTAACAAAATGTAGTACTAACATTGACAATAATTGTAAGTGAAATTCTGTTATCATGTAATATAAAGCTGACCATACATAAGTTGGTTAAATGAATTGATCAAATAAGTTAACAACTTACTTATGTCTTTAATTTTTAAAGACTTTTTGAAACCAGGTTTTATTAGTTCTACTTCCTTCAAACGTTTATCCCAGCCTGGCCAAAATTGGTCACAGTATTTCCCAGGGTCTTTTGCCCATTCTAACAAAAACATAATAAATTACTTCTTTAAATAATAACATACCTGACATTTGAACAGCTGGTTGATCATAGAACTTGTAATATCCAGTTTGGCCACTGTTAACAAAAGGAATGATAGGAAGTTTAAAATGCTGAGCATAGAAGTCTGCCATGAAGTGACTAGGTCCATTCCAGCCTGGTTCTCCAGTACCTGGTAGACGCATTGCTCCAGCTATGAGAGAGAGAAAAAGAGAGTAAGAGAGTTATAATGGTCTTTTTACATTACATTTACTTACAATCACTCCATAGTCCACTTCCTTTAAGAAAATGGGAGTCACTAATCGTCTTTACTCGTCCACTTACACGATGCTGCATCTCTAATATAGTAACATTATGTCCGACTTGAGCAAGCTCATAAGCAGTAACTAATCCAGACATACCAGCTCCAATAATAATGATATTAATAGGGTGTGTTGTTTTAGTATGCTTGTACTTTTCTGGATTTTCTTCCTACTTTCCATAATATTTATGGTAGGCATAATTGAGACCCCAATTACTAATATCCAACAAGAATGGTTTTAACAGGTCGCTTTGCTGAAGTGGACTATCTGATTCTTTAGAATGACTCTGCGCTAAAGATGTGACTTCATCATCTAATACTTTATTGAATGATGACAATTCATCATAGAGACACCCATGCTCCCAATCAGGTTCTTCTGCTATTTTTAAGCTACTAGCCTGTGCCATTTTTGTCTACACTCGTTCAGGTCAAATAACCTTTTCGCCAATTCCAACATCTTTAAATTAGTTTCCGTAGTTGAAGTTAGTTCCTACAAAAACCACATCATAGATACTCAAACGCCTACTCAATTGGATCATTTATGTCTATGTGAGGGTGGAGAGAATGTTAACTGGGCACATTTGCACATGCGCAAGACATGTACAATTGAAGTATAAGGACAATATGCATTGTATTTGTGTCTTCACTGTAAACAAGTAATATATCACGTTAGTTCTCTCTTTTATATAATTACAGGCAAATGAGTGATTAGGAAATAGACTATAGCAATCATAATTTTGTCATTCAGGGAGCATGTTTACAGATTACGAAGATTTTAATATTACATACTAGTCTCATCCCCAGACCTACTTGCAAGCGAAAAGCAGGTCTGGTAACTCGAGTTGACTTTTGCATCCTCAGTAATAAGGAAAAGGCACGAGTGTTGGTATGCAATTAGAGATAATCTGAACTTTGAATATCATTAAATTAAAGTATTTGGAGCTAAGCATCTGGCCAGGTACTTCTGTAAGTACATCTATGAAAGCACTTGTACTTATATTTAAGATTTAATGTGTATATGTGTAAGATTTAATGTGTATATGTAGATTTAATGTGCATACAGAAATACGTAATTAGATCTTATTTAATTTTTTTGTTTATCATATAGATTGCAACACCTCGTACAACACCACATACTGTAGCTTACATCAATGGTCATAATACAACAGTACAACTCTTGGAAAATGCAGGTGCTACTCCTAATTATGTAAGTGTAGGCATGTATGTAGTTGAGTGTTTGATTGTTACATATATTATGTACATGTTCATATTTAGATTAAAATGTCTCTAATTTATTACCCAAGTCTTTCTATGCATAACAATACATTTATGGATAATTATTACTTTTCTTGTAATATAACTAATAGGTATCATTAAAACATTAATCATGTATTACTAAGGTACAACAGTCTTACTATTAATTGACTTAAATTTTGAGGGATCCACTAAATGATTGTTTGTATATTCTGTTACACACATATTCATTTGCTCATAAGTGATGAATATAAGTATAATTATGTTGTTAATGTATATTGGAATTAACAGCAAGCAAACTTTGTTACCTTATCTCACACTTATTGGTTAGAAGAATAAATTGAGCTACATGAATACCAGAATCTGTTCAAGTAACAGACACAACATTCTTTTCAATAAAGATCCTATAATTTGTTCTTTTGATCTAAATTTTGATTAATGTGGAGCCATCTTTGTGATTTAGAACAAATAGTGTTAGCTTTCTTTAAAGTTGATAAATTTTGTAGAGTAACTACTAGAGAACTTGTAGTGAATTATATGTATTAATTTTAAAAAGTTACACTTGTATACATATTTGTAATTATTATGATTTACAATATATGTATTTCTTGTTTGTGGTTTCTTAGACTGAGATCATGTTAGCAGCTGCAGCAAATGGACTAGTAGATAAAGTGAAAGAAGCTATTGAGAAGAAAATTGATATAAATGCTAAAGACTCATATTTTGTAAGTTATAGCTGAATATATTTCTACCTTCATGACAGCTTCAAGTGTAGTGAAGAATTCATAATATTCTACAGTAGAGCCTGTACTGGCCACTGTAAATAATTGTCTGATTTTGGCCTCAGAAAGTTTACAAAACAACATTTCATTGTTAGAGACAGTCTGAAATAGAGAAATGAGAGAATCAATATCAAATACTTTATAAAACAGTCAAATGCAATCAAAAAAAAACATAAGACGTGTAAACAAAAAGACAAAAAGATATCATTGATAACTTAACTAATTTCAGTTTACTTCAGTTAAACATGAGACACTGATGACACATGCAGCTATCTTAATATCACAGAATGACTGCATTTAGTTGGTTCTTTAGTTGAGCAATTCTTTGTAAAGTATGACAAACTAATATAAATAGTTCCTCTTGTTCTTCATTATCACTAAAACAGGAGATGTTAATGAGACTGAAAGAGTTCAGACAAGAAACATTCCAAGAAAAGACAAACACATTATTTACACATTCTTACATAGTATTTACTTCAAAAAAATAGTCAGAACGATTGAGTACATGGACTCCAGTTCTTTCTTCTTGTATTGTTAAACAGCCCTGCCGAAGTGATGTCCTAACAGACACTAAATAGTTATGGTGACTAAGTTAACGTTTTTAAGTATAAAATTGGCGCAACTAGAGCATGCCCAGTTGATCATTGAGATCACGCCATGATAGTAACAACAATATAACAATTCCTACATATTATCTAATCTGATAGTACATAATGTTCTAGTGCTAGTAGTAAACTAATCATTCTATGATTATAAAGGATGCATTGTTGGTATTCCACTGTAAATATATATAATAAATATGTATAACATGACATCATGTATAATTTCAATATTATTAACATTAAAACTCACACAAACTTTCTTTCATGTTCACAATTAGGAGCAGCTGAAAATGTCATTTATAGCAAAGGTAAGAAACATGAAGAGCAAAACAACAGCCAAGAACTAAGAAAAGTAAACATTTATAAGCTATATACTTGCAGACTGCAAAGACATAAGACCATATGCATGTATAGCTAAGTTATAATTAGGTTGATGAAATTCTCATTCTCTAAGTTACACAAGACAGCTATCCAAGTCATTATCAACTTGCATTTAAAAGCACACACACACACACATATATATAATTTATATATATATATTATGAAAACACTTGAACAGGAGTGTTTTATAAAGATACAAGAGTTACATGTATCTTTTGACACAATACACAGGAATGTTATATTTAAACACAGGGTTGTAAAAGAATGGAGGGTTATATTAGGACACATAGCAATGAAGTGTACATATTTTGATAGGAAGTTGAAAGTTTATGCCACAGAAAAAAACAAGTGTATACAATGAATAGAACAGTTATGTTAAACACAAGAGTTACATAAGGACCAATAAGAGGATTACATTATTATTATAAATAGTTACATTTGAACATATTAAAATAAATGTTATGATAGAGGAGGGTACATGTACATATTAGTACACAATGAATAGGACTAAACACAGTGAACATTGACTTAAACAACCATTATAGTTAAGGACACAGGGTTATTTACAGGATTACATTGACACTGGGATATTATGAGGGTTACATTAGGGACAAGGGTTGTTCAGACACAGTGAACTTAACAACAACAGCAAGTAAGGACATAGGGTTACTTACAGGATTACATAGAACCTGGGACATAATGAGGGTTACATTAGGAAGCAGTGGATAGAAAGCTTATTTGGACACAGTGAAAATGAGGAACACATATTAATAAAAACACAGAAGGATGAATTGATATATTAAGTGTGCACAATTAGTCTAGGACTGCGTGAAGAGAAGGATTATTGCATAGAGAGAAATAAATACAAGAACAATGGTTTAGGATTCACTTTGCATATAGAAAGATACATTAGCACACAGTGAATATAGGAGGGATAAACACATAGAGACTTTATTAGGATACTCTCTGTAAAGAACTGGAGGTTATATTAATATAAAATTGACAGTAAGTAGACAAACAAGAGACTTAAATCAAAATATATGAAATTAAAGGACATATGTGGGGAAGATTGTCAATGTAAACCAAATTGATACAAGAAACTATATTTATACTGTTCATATAACAAGTTAAATAGGATGTATGTGGAAAAATGTACATTTTGAACAGAATTTACTATAATGAGAGGATAAAAGGTTCATATATGTAGGAGGAATAGGCCAGAGTTGTACTAAAGACACCAGACTGATTTGTATTAAACACTTCAGTTTATATATACTGGTTATTACAATCCATACAGTACATGTAAAAGGACTAGTCAGGTTTGTTTTAAAATGATTCTCTTACAGATAATAAACAGACTAAAAGCTCATTGAGTATAAAGGTAAGAGGGACAAGCTATATACTGACACACATGGAGTACTGCTACTCTGACCATATATATTTACTGTCTTCCAACTTTGTTGTAGTCAGGAGAATCTTTCTTTCAGTCTTTATATCAGAGAACATTGTCAGAATGACTGGCTACATGAACTCCAATTCTTTGTCTTATTAAACAGCCTTGTAGAAGTGACGTCATGACAGACAGCTCGTTAAATGAAGTTATTGCTTACATTTTTCTAGTACGAAATTGGCGCCACTAAAGCGGCTTATTGAACTGAGCATGCCCAGTGGATGATTGAGATCACGTTATGGTAGTAACAACAATATAATAATTCCTACATATTATATAATATGGAGTAATCACCTCTCGTTTACAAATGGGTGGAGTTACTGCCTAGCCTTTGACTGATTACGGCATATACGTCAGCAGACCAGATCACTTGTTAAATACCCTTTCCAATAGTAAATGATAATATGCATAAAACAATATAAACAGCATAAGTATAAAACTACATCAATATAATAATAATACTGATTAATATTGACTTAAATAAAATGATTGAAAAGTTATAAATCAATGTCAGTGATTTATACATCTCTGATATCTTATTTTACAGTCATATTTGTAAAATGTGCAGTGGTCAATTAACTAGATCACCTCATGTTGAGTCTATAAAGTTGACTAACTTTATAGTATATTATTTAGAAGTATAATGAAAGGATGACCACTCAAAATAATTACTCATCAGTAGTTCAAACAGAGTCACAGCATCAGGGACAAGAATGTCAGACATCCCATACCTTTATTATAAACTGATACTGCTACTATAGACAATACTGTAAGATAAGACATATCAGAATAATGTATTTCAATAAATTTGAGATTTGAATGTAATGATGCCATACCCACTTGATGTACTAGAAATATAAAAGTTTAAGAATTAAGTACAGTCAATTTATTGATATCAATTTACTTATATAATATATTTATAATAATGTAATTCTTCTCATTTAAAATAAGAAATTCTAAAAATTACCATTAGGCAAAAGTGTAACATCAACAAGTCAGAATTTATATCCTTAATTTGAATACCCTGCCAGTCACCAAGGTATTTGAGGGTCCATGACAACAAGTAACTCATAAATTTAACCTCTAACAGAATGTTGATGGAACTTTATTATTCAGTACATCATGCAAATTGAATTGAAATGTCACTAACAATATGCATAAAAGAGAGCACTAGATGTTAACATTCAGGAGAGTACTAATAGTATACCAAAAATCCATGAATATAAAAGATATCATTCTTGATTAACCGCTTTTCAACTTCTGGTCCAAATTCATCTTATAATTTTAATACTTTTAGAGAATCTAAAAATTATTTTTAGTCAGTATAAACTTAGTAATAGACACTACTGGTAAGTAGACAATTTAGTGTAAATTTGAGGATGGTCTCAATTTTGTTGACACATGGATAATTTCAATAGTATTAACATTAAAACTCACACAAACTTTCTTTCAGGATAAAAAACAGCTTTATAAGCTATAATACTTGCAGACTGCATTCATTATCAACTTGCATTAAAAAAGCACATATATTTATGTATAATTTATGTGTATATATATATATATATATATATATATATATATAGCTATATATGTGTGTGTATGTGTGTATACATATATACATATATGATTTTAATGTAGTATTATTTAATTATGAGAAAAGCTATTACTATACTGTTAATATACAAAAAGTTCTGACTATATATATGCCAATGCATACAGGCAAAGTCATATGCATTGAAACATGACTCCTCCATCAACACATGCATAAAGTACATAGGACCTGTAATGGTTGTCCAAGATTACATTCCATTGGCAACTAGTGACTCCATGTTGGGACTGTGAAAGAAAAGACAATCCTTTTTTATTGTACATATGCAACTTCCAATGGCACTACAAATGATCCAATCATGAAGTCTGCAATCTTATGACCTACAATACTTTCCAATACTATATAATCTTCCTCTCTGACATATTTCAATGTCCATAAGTTTGCCATAATAATAGGCCTGATAATCTCTCTGGTTTTGTAAAATAACCAATAGTTTCATTTTTCACTCATCTATATTTAATGACTCTAGCTCCTGAGGTAATTGTACTAATTAACAGACACTCATTAATAAAAGGCTCTGGAAATTAAAGTGACTCATTTGTTCCAAGAGTTGATCTGGCTGTGCTATATGTCTAGACGTTTCTTCTTATAGTTCTCTACAAAATATCAGGTCTGATGTAGCAAGGATTTTGCCATACAAGCAGTCATTTTTTTTTAAAATGAGAGTAAGTTACCTTAACAATTACTTTTATTTAATGTTCAAGCAATTAAATACTTAAAGGAGAGTAAGGATATTGAATATGAATATATTACCTATTGAAACCAAAATATCTTAACACTACATTATATGATCTATTTAGTTGTTCTATATAATTTTACAGAATACTGCTGTCACGTTATATATGTGTCTATTAACAACACTTTAATTTTGTGAATTAATTGATCAAAGATGCATGTCAATAAATTACCTAAAATATTCAATTACTAGATCTGACCCATATCGAAAACTTATCTTATTAGTATGTATGCATATACAGTGTACATACATATTACTTGCAATATAAATAGATTGTATACAGTGCTGATATATCAACTGTATTGGCTCCAGTACACATATAGACTTAGTGGGCAGAGATGATAATGAAATAGAATGAAATAGAGAGCTATGCTTAAAACATGAAATGGATTTATTTACTAAATAGAGATGGTTGTATAAAGATTACTAATATAAATACAAGACAACAAAAGACATATATCTCTTAACAAAATAATTAAACTCTTGCTATAGCTTATACAGAAACCATGTGCCAATGCACTAAAATACAAAGAAGTATGAAGACTGATTAGAGAAACAACATCATGTCTCATACAACAATTTTCTTTTTATGTGTGCATGTCCTGTACATGCCACAGCAGATACAATCAGCATTATGTAAGTATTATGACACTTTATTAAGTAAACAAGACTTTTCTTCTTATTTAATTTTTTTATGAAAGTGACATGCAGACAATAAGAGACAATGTTCAAATGAGAATAACAAGGAGAACATTTGTTAATACTGTGCTCAACAATAACTCAAAGTATTTATTTTGTTTCTTTTAGATCTCCACACTTCATTCTGTTAATACCAAACATACTCGAAGGGAGCATCTCAGAAACTGAGAGCAACCTCAACAACTTAAAAGTAAAAATACAGATACTCAGGATCTAGAAATTGACTAGTTCCATGAGCTGACCCAGTGATGTTAGATAGAAGTGTAGGGAGATATTAACTTTTAATTTATTATCTACCAAGTAAGAATATCTTAGTTCAAACAATACAAACTGTACAGAATATTGGCAGTTATAGAATACGCAAATTTAGCCAATTCATATGTGAGTAAACGAACTCCCATTCGATTCATACACTTTATTTTAATAGAAAGACTAAAACCTAAATGTTACTTGCTGGATTGTGGTGCTCAATGTAGAAGAAATCATTTTGTTCATTTTTGGAAACATTTCTCACTTGAATATGTGGAGTAGAAAGGTAATCGTCACATATGTTATGTATGTATAATAACTACTGCACACGTGTAAGGAATATGAAATCTATATTCCTGGAGGGGGTCAACAATTATGTACTCAAAGCACACGCAGCTAATATGTGCTGTGATGGATTTGTTTGCAAAGGCAGCTATTTGAATTGCATCCAGTACAATAGCCAGTATGGTTACTTAACTTGTAAACTTTCAGGTAGTAAATATGGTAAGGACTTGTCACACAATATTTTATTCTACGCCATTTTTTGTCCTAGGACCAAAAATTGCTAGTTGTATTTTATCCCACTTGGCAATTTTGTATCCACATGTGTTGGTATTTCTCCTAACTGAACAAAGAGTACTAGCTGCACAACTAATCAATTCTACAACTAATGAACTACACTACTTGTCATTAGTTTATTATTAATAAGAACAGATGGTGTTTACTACTTTATAGTATCTTATTATATATTATTCAACAATAATGATCATGAATTGATTAAATTAACTGATCAATTTCTATTTCTTTTATAGATGAAAGATTCAATTAACAAACTAACTTTACTGTATGGACTTTGAAATTGACAAATTATGTTTCATTGACAGTATTATTTATTTTCTTATGATTCATCAAGGTCAACATAATGTGTAATATTATGATAACTATAATTAGGACCAACAGTATAGGAAATAGCATGATGGATTCCTGACTGGCTTTGACACATACCACAGTTATTTGGTGTAATAGGTGTGTTCATAATTATTGCCATAGCCTTGGCTTCTCCTATTCTCTTACAAATATTTTGACGCATTAGTACTGCTATATAGTAATGTGATTGATCTCATTGATTAACCCCTACCATCTACATTGTCCAGTGCTCATTCTACTGAGTGAAACTTTGATGGACACTTTACATGATACCATTGTAATTATGATTTCCTTGTTTCCTTTGATCCTGTTTATTATGTTATTCATTGGACTGACTCAGACTATATCTACCAAAAATTTAATTCACTGGTAGCTCCAGCTGTCATTGTTACTCTTGTAATTAACTCCTCTTCAACTTCTGGTCCCAATTCATTTGGCAAGTATTTGTTCTTTAAAGTGTGGTTTTATCAACAGTAGGTAGAGCAACAGTAATACATAGGATAATTCTCACTTTTAACAATTGATTATTGAACAGTTGTACTTGATAAATGTACAAGTAATGTTGTTTATCTACACACAGTAAACAAACATGTCAATTATTTATGACTCACATTAAAAAAGACATCATCATATAAAAGGTAGTACAGACCTTATCTCTTGCTACAAGAGACAAGGCATTTGAATGTTTTAGTAAGTAGGAAAAATCAAACAAATACCACAAGAGAGCTCTTTTGTTAAAATTTGTCTTCTGCTGCACAAATTGAAAATACAAAATGGAAAGTACAATCATAATCATCTCCTGACACAAATTATGTGTTTGAGAAAGCTCAAGAAAACTGTGGATGCAAGCTGTTACAGTTCTACTCCAACTCTGTCAATGCCTACTGTTAAAGAAATAAATAAAATTGAAAAAGACTTAGAGAGTACTGACATAAAATTCTGTGGTAGCTGTTTGAAAGAAGATGACAAAACTACTATTGATGTTGTTACATGGATACAATATGACAGATGTACAATATGGTTACATCTCTGTTGCACACAACCACAACTAACTACTATATAGCAGCTAATGTCATTTTTATAACATCAAAGAAACAAAATGAATTTAAAGTGTATAATATTTCTTTCTTACCTTTGATTAGTGTTGTCATATCCTCTCAGATCCAAGGCATAAGACTCGTTTTCATTATCTTTTGTTCCCTTGGTTACAACAGGCTTTTTAGCTACTTCACAGATCCTTAGTATCTGATCTTGACAGATCCTCAGCATCCTTAACTACTTAAGTGGCTCAATGTGGTTGATCATGTGGAAACTGAGAAAATGAGGGTTGAAATTTTCTTATAACCTCCGGCTAATGACTATCTTGACTTAGTAAGATACACCCATTTGCTTAAAGGAAGAAAATACTTTTCCTGTGTATAGTATAAACAGAACAATGACATTGCTCAAATATTTCTTCAAAGCCTCCAAGAGAACTGCCTTTCCTAGTGAAAAGGAGTGTGCATCTTTATGATCCAAAAAAGCATTATTCTTTTTGATAAAAAGATAACAAGAGGTCAATATTCGCCATGGAACTTGTCCTACAACAACAAAATCTTTTGTTATAGACTCTACATATTGTTCTTCAATGTCATGCTCCTCAATTATACATTGTGACTCTCCATCAAGTATGGGTGTCCAGATGCTTTTATAGATATGGTGACCTTGTACACAACTAACTATCTTGTGAGAAAGAATTAGTCACTATATCACTTTGATCACATTATTTGACATGGTATGTCCCACAATAATACCACCCACTCTTCATTAACTTGTTTTTTTTTTATGAAAGCCTAAATTAAAATTATGGCAATTTTTAATTTTGCTCATTTTCATACTAAACTGTCAATTATTTTAACCGACAATAAAACACGCTATATGGTATAACTTTTCAAGCTATATTTAGTCAACAATCTATAGCAAGGTTCAGAAATAATTTTATTTTCTGCAGCTTTTGATTATTAATTTGTTTAAATTTCCTGCAAAAGGCATGTTTCCTGCTTTTGAAAAATATGAAATAAAAGTGTATCACTTATACAAGGTAATACAATAGTTTCATTTTAATAAAAAATGTGCCTATAGAGTCGCAACAGAAAATACAATAGTTCAATGAAAAATTAATACTATACCCAATATGACAATTAATTTACTATATCAAAATGAAAGACATGAATGAAATCCACCTGCCAAATGGAGAAAAATGATTGTTAATTCTTGCGATTCCATTAGTGAAATTTTAAACATACATTTTCAAATGTTTAAAGAATTTTTTACAGTAACAACCATGCATGCATTAGAGTGAACACATGCTTAATGGCAATGTTTCTAAGGCAGTCCACATGCATTTGGTTTTTGAGAGCATTCTTGAGCCATGACAATATTTGATAAATTATTAATAAGTATGAAAACAAATTTTTGTTTTCACTTCTTCTTGTTTCTAATATAAGCACCTGTGTTTAGTGTTTTAAATATAACACATAGACTAGTGAAGGGCAGCCTGTTTTAACCTGAGGGAAAAATTTCTTCAGTACAATTACAATAATCTTTATATTAGGTAATAAGAAACATTGCCATTAAGCATGTGTTCACTCTTTAGGGGATTGTTATAAAATATACTTAGAGAGAAAATCCTTTTTTCATGGAAATATAACTAATATAGAGGTTTATGACAATAAAGCTAGATTTAGAACTAGAAGTAGACATACAAAAACACCTATATAAATTTTATGAGAATTTACATCCATAACTAACAAGATTCAAAAGTTCTATAACTTCTTGAGAAAATGAAATCAATTGTTTCAGACAATAGGAAATTATAACACTATACGTACTATAACTACTGGTACTGTACCAAGCAACAGACAATAATATTAACCACATTTGTTAATACTGTGTCCACAAGTTTTATATACCACAAAAAATCAAAACGACAAGTTTTCACGACTATTACTACACTCATCCACTATTGAGTGAGTGATTTTGGACGCATGTAAATACAGGTTCCCACTAGGACAATTATCGCATTACCATAGGTGTGATATATATATAGAGAGAGAAACTATATATAATATAAATTAAATATAATATATTATATATAATTTATGTTATGCTTTCCAATTATACATTGGTTAAGTGCAGTCGTTCATAAGAATTCGCATGGCTATTTATGTAGGGAAGAAACAACAAGCGCTGGTCATTCGTAAAAACTACGAAAGATTAAGTATTTTATTGTGCTTTTAGATGGCCAACAAAAAAATAAAACTGTGAATATTGAAGATGACGACAGCAATCACCCATATCCCTACTTCTACACGCCTCTGCTGGCTGTATTCTTTTGTATGTCGGCATTACTAGTTGACATTGACACGTAAAGAATTATTGCATTTAGAAATAGCCACCCCATGTGTAAGAGAAGAAGAAATGGCTATTCTTCCAAAGAAATTTCACTTGGTGACAAAGAAAAGGTAAAATAACTAATAGTTCTAATTATAATAATGTGATCACATTGAGTGACAAATTTGAAAAAATGATAATTCTTGAAAATTGACAATGCCTTGGATTGTCAGAAAAAATGTTTGCGAGAGACTGTTAAAGAAAATGATTGCATTTAGAAATAGCCACCCTATATGTAAGAGAAGAAGAAATGGCTATTCTTCCAAAGAAATTTCACTTGGTGACAAAGAAAAGGTAAAATAACGATAGTTCTGATTATAATAATGTCATTATGAGTGACAAACGTGAAAAAATGATAATTCTTGAAAATTGACAATGCCTTGGATTGTCAGAAAAAATGTTTGCGAGAGACTGTTAAAGAAAATGATTCCATTTAGAAATAGCCACCCTATATGTAAGAGAAGAAGAAATGGCTATTCTTCCAAAGAAATTTCACTTGGTGACAAAGAAAAGGTAAAATAACGATAGTTCTGATTATAATAATGTCATTATGAGTGACAAACGTGAAAAAATGATAATTCTTGAAAATTGACAATGCCTTGGATTGTCAGAAAAAATGTTTGCGAGAGACTGTTAAAGAAAATGAATCTTAGTCAACAATCTTTGTAAGAGATTGTGCTATTAAAAATGAAATACTAACCAACGCAGGTAGTCGTTGACAGTTAGTACACTGCATGCGATTTATTAGATAATATATTTGCATGAGTCATTAACTCAATGGCATTGTCATAATACACTTTAGCATTGACAATAGTGATCGCTTCACATTTCAACACTCTTGTCAGAAATGTTTGCACAGCCTTTATTGTTTTAATTTAGTTTTCTTTTAGCTGTGAAACCTACAAGAGTAAGCCCTAGCTATGTGAAAAAGTAAATACACGTTTAGTTGTAGCTCTATTGCTCTGACTTTGTTCTGAACATACTATTCACTGAAAGGAATTGCTCTGACTTTGTTCTGTGAGGGTCATAGTTACAATTGCTTAATTGTTTTTATGTTACATTGTGTAGGCACTATGATCCAACTAAAATATTTCTGGAATATTTTGCTGTTACTTGTGATGCCATTAGGAGAGTGGGTTCTTACGTTGTCATTTGCTGTCTAGTATATAGCATTATTTGAATAAAATTCATTTATTTTATTGAACTTTAGATGATTTGCCTAAAACTAACAAGTTTGCCCAAGACAAGCAAGATAGTATGGCTAACAGACTTGCTGGAGTAAAAGGTATTAAGGAAGAATGCAAATAATGTATACAAGAAGGTTTATAAAGTTGTTAAAATAAATTTGTGATTTTCTTTCAGAACAAATTGATTAATCTTAAAGATAAAATTTACAAGTAAACTTAATGTAGTGTGTAAGTGAAACACATTGAGTGAACACAGACGTCACATCTATCAATAATAATATTATATATCAGAAATGTTAATAATATCACTTTTTTATAAAGACAACTAACTGATCAAGTGTAATACAAACTTGTAGTCCATTAGAAGCAGCAGTACTATGATTATTATAACATAATACTCAAAAGACAAATATACAATACATATAAATTATGATACACATATAACTTCACTAAATAAGTAATTACTTGCAATAACTACATGTTTTTTTATTATTAAAGGTTACATGTTCTTTGGATATAGTCTTCCCTTTTACAATTTGTTACATTTGTTGCTATCTAATTAATACTACTTAGAAAACTGTATAGGTATCTGTATTTTTGAACTACATTTTGGTATTTTTCATGTGTATATATTGAGCTGCATATTTCATACATTCATAGCTTTATTCTTTTGATACTTACATATATTTAGATATTGCTATTTTATTTTTTTTTAAATTGTAAATTCCTCAGTGAATGCATGTACTTTAAATCTTTCAAGTCTATGACGACATATTTTTCCCTGCACAAAATTTCTGACTGTGCCACTGCATACAGTTTGATATTTTACATAGATAGCAAATTCATATAGATTATCAAAGTCACATACATTTATATAATTTATCAAAGTCACATACATTTATATAATGTAAGTAGGAGCTGCACTAGTTGCCCAAGAATATCTTCCATGTTGGAAGTGTGAAAGAAAGGAACAATAATTATTCATTCCTTACGTACAATCTGTCAGTCCTGTCTTGTCTGTAAAAGTTATTTAAGAAAAGTAAGTGTAATCTGTTCTTTCATTATTCTAAAAATGAAAAAAGCCAAAACATGTTCTATATCAGCTTGAACAACAAGCATCTCATTTTAAAGTACATACTTCGTCTTCACTTCAGTCAGTGTCTTGTTACATGTATATAATGACAGGTAACAAACAATACATTCTCATTACTTATCACAAACATCAAGATATGGCTACCTGTTATAAGTTCTAGACTTGGAAACATCCCCTGTACCTACTAAGGACTCTATTGTAATCACAGTTGCTTATATAAACACAGATGTAAGCTAGAGCTAACACTGTGCTGCTTTATCGCACACTACTCTCAGTGCTACTACACATGATCCAATCATCAGATCTGTAATCTTATGACCAGTATAACTTTCTAACACTACATGGATCTTCCTGTCTGATATTGTATTTCAGTGTTCATCATTATAGGATGCTCTGGTTGCTAGTAAAGTATATAAGTTCTTTGTTAACCTAATATAGTTATTACACAATATGTTTTAGGCTGTTTATGGTGTTAAAAGTATTTGGGTATTTACCTTATGTATGATCCTAAGTCTTCCCAAGTTTTGATATTATTTGATGAATTCTAGTTGACTATATTCATTGTGTCCTTCTTGATGGAGTTAACAAGACTGCAAAACTGTGATTTGACTAAGCATACAGTATAGAAGAATGGTAAATATGATATTATTTGATGAATTCCAGTTGTCTATATTGGTAAGTTAACTGTGATTACATAAAAAAGTGATTATAATTGAACATCTTATAATTATTTGGATATGATGTCACAGTGTTAAGAAGAAAAGAATTTGCATTTTTCCAGTGTATTCACTATAAAGTCCAAGAACAAAAAAGCTATTTGGTAAATGCTTAGTCATGGCGATTTCTATCAGCAACCCGACAGTACTAACCAAAACCATGTATGGAATTCAAAACAGTATTAGCTATTCGAGGTCATCATATTTATAAATCAATCAGGGAGCCAGAGACAGAGAGATACTCTCAGCTAAAAAAGGAAGACACCAATTCTCATAATCAATTATTTGTTGTTGCAGTAATGGACAAAGTGAGTTTAAGTGACAGCCACATCCTTAGAGAGATTTCGAAGGCCTTGCTAATGTCTTCAACCTAAGACACTTTAAAAGATGGATAAACTATAATAAAATTCCCTTGCTTAACTATTGATTTCTTATTTATAGTTAACACGTTAGACCACAATCTTTCAGAGGGTGGGCGCTCGCATGGGATATTGGCCTTTTTCTTCAAAAGAGAAAAACGGGGTGGGCATTTGCTCTGGACTTTACCATATTTACTCAAATATTAAAGGAAGTATTCGAGTAAAGATTCTTAATGACTTTATTTTATTTATATTGATCTTTTACTAGCAAAATAAACATGTCTTCTTCACCATCCAACAAGCTGAAGTAGTCTTATAACAAAGATTATGATTAATTAGTAATATTATTATAATACATGATATATTATTATAATGCTTGCATTTTATAACAACATTTTTCCTTTTTTAAATATTCATATTTCATCTTCAGATTTACCAGTTACTACTGAGGAATCAGAAATTGTTGATTGGACAGAAAGCACTGACAATACGTCAGGTCATGGAATAGTAGGTACAATTTAAATTGTTCCTTCGACTCTTTTTTTATATACCATTTCCATAGGAAATATTGCCATCGAAAGGAGCCAAAAAAGTAACTCTTTTGTTATTTCAAAGCAGCAGTGGTTCACAACAAGATACTGTATTTATAGTTGTGATATGTTAATTGTCTGCTTTCTTACTATAGAGACCATTCTAGATGCTCGTAAATGCAAGATTGGTAGTAACTCTAACTCAGATGAAATTATTTGTTAATCAATTTATTTCCTATACACATACATGTATTTTTCTTCATACTATAATAACTTGAGGATTTTTTATAATAACATGTTAAGTAACATGAACACACATTATAATAGTAAGTTCTTGTCTGTCCATAGTAAAGTGTCAGGAATACCACAGAATGTGATGTGTTTACTATCTTGTATTTAACATTATTTGAATAAAATTCATTTATTTTATCTAACTTTAGATGAATTGCCTAAAACTAAGATGTTTGCCCAAGACAAACAAGAGAGTATGGCTAACAGACTTGCTACAGTGTAAGGTATTAAGGAAGATGACAAGAATGCAAATAATGTATACAATAAGGTTTATGAAGTTATTAAAACAAGACTATGATTTTCTTTCAGAACAAACTGATGAATCATAAAGAAATAATAATGAGTCAACTTTATGTAGAGTGTAAGTGAGAAACACGTCACATGTATCGTGTATCGAGAAACATGTCACATGTATCGATAATAATAAATATGAAGTTTTAATGAATATATTAAATTAAAATGATAGATTTGCAATGTGTTTACAGTCAACGACTAAAGATATATCGGAAATGTTAATAGTATCACTTTCTTTTTAAAAAACTGTTAACTGATCAAATGTAATATAATCTTGTAGTCCATTAGAAGCAGCAGTACTATAATTATTATAACATAATACTCAAAAGACAATTATATAAATTATGATACACATACTCTTCACAAAATTTGTAATTAGTTGTAATAACTATTTTTCTATTATAGGTTATTACATGCTATTTAGATATAGTCTTCCATTTTACATTTGCTAAATTTACTGCTATCCAATTAATACTACTTAGTAAACTGTATATGTATTTGTACTTTTGAACTACATTTTTGCATTTTTCATATGTAGATAAGTCACAAGACTACTTTATTGTGGTCTAGTCTACCTCCCAAAAGCTTAACCTCCATTTTAATGTATGATATCTTTCCTCATGTGCGCTCATAATATGTCTTAAGTAGTAGAGACAATCACATTGAATAGTTTTACTAACATTGACTGTCAAAAGTTGACTTTGTAGATATACATACAATAGATCATATTGTACATGTAACTATATGCTTTGATAACAACTTTACTAGAAGGCAAATATGTACATTTTTCTACTTTACTGACTTACTTGATGTCCATATTTTGTCACAGCTTTTCTAGTTTTACTAACTAAAACATGCACTCTCATCAGTTTCTAACTAATAACAGACTAATATCATATAATATCAATGGAATAGACATACTTTAAAGGAGACAACATAAGGTGAGCAATGTTGAGTAATTACTGCTATTAACTTTGGTACTTAATTGTTGTAAGTGAAGACCCAATGATGTTGATTATGATACCTTATGTTCAACCTGACAAGAGCATAAAAAAGATTATGTTTATATACACAACAATGAATCTCAAGTTCCTCTTCTGATGTTAGTATATATCTGTAGTATACTTCTTAAAGAGGTTTACTATTACATGTATGTTAATTTATGGAACCTAATAAAAATTATTTTTCACTAAATAAACAAGTACATTTATTACATGCAAGTTATATAGTAAGTTTAAAGTACATCTACAACTCTACTTGTTCTCATATTATGTCTTATATATCACAAGTGTCTTTTATGAACACATAGTCTAGTTAATTAGTTCCTTTTTTAAAAATAGGAATAGAGCTAAAGAGATGACTACATAGTGATCTTTGCTCTTTGCTAAATTATTATGAACACTACTTAAGAGGAAGGTCTAGTTTGATAGCCTAGAATGTTTCACATACCATGTCATCAGGATGTATAAAGAAGTCAGACACAGCTGCTACCAGATATATCATATATTGAGAGGTGTTCATTAATGGACTAATAACATTAAGATAATGTACATAGTTAAATAGTAGTGAATGGGACTAATAGTAATTTGTTAAGGTTTTGTTTTTTAAACTAATAAGTTACTTGACTCACTTCAAATTGCAACAGAGAAAAGCTCACAAGCTATTATATGTCAGACCAAAATTGCGTTTGACACAACATTATAATTATTACAATATTTTCAAGACTCATAATCAATGGAAAAACAAGTATTCTTGTATAATGTTGTCAGGTAATGCTCTCATGTACTCTTTAAGTCTTCAACAGCAGACAGTGTGGAAGTATCTCTGAGAAATATATATTAATAATCTACAAGTAGAGCTTAATATTGTGTTTGACAGCAGGCTATTAAAAACAATTAAAACTGACAAATTCATCATTTTTTGTTCAAAGACAAATTTAAAATTATATTATAATAATTATTATATAGGAACTCTGTTATTGACTTGTAAACCACATGTTGATTGTATGATGTTGAACAAGAGCTATGAATGATTGATTATCTATGATGTAGGACAATATTGTTATATACATCAATAGTTATTAAAAATGTCTATTATGGACAACTTTAAAACTTAAGTTACCATCAATAACTCTTTCTTCCTAATATTCAGGGTAAAGACACCACAGTCAATTTTATGGTTGCAACGACAACACTCCTAATAGTTATAAAAATGACTATTACAGACAACTTTAATTCTTAAGTTACAAGCATTCTGCAATAACTCTTTCTTCTTAATATTCAGGATAAATACACCACATCTAACTTTACGGTTGGCACAACAACACTCCTATGCATAGAATAGTTATAAAAATGACTATTACAGACAATTTCAAACCTTAACTTACCAGCAATAACTCTTTCTGCCTAATATTCAGGGTTAAGCCACCACACCCAACTTTATGGTTGGCATGACAACACTCCTATACATAGAATAGTTATAAAAATGACTATTACAGACAATTTCAAACCTTAATTTACCAGCAATAACTCTTTCTGCCTAATATTCAGGGTTAAGAGAACACACCCAACTTTACGGTTGGCATGACAACACTCCTATGCATAGAATAGTTATAAAAATGACTATTACAGACAATTTCAAACCTTAACTTACCAGCAATAACTCTTTCTTCCTAATATTCAGGGTAAAGACACCACACCCAACTTTATGGTTGGCATGACAACACTCCTATGTATAGAATAGTTATAAAAATGACTATTACAGACAATTTCAAATCTTAACTTACCAGCAATAACTCTTTCTTCCTAATATTCAGGGTAAAGACACCACACCCAATTTTATGGTTGCCACAACAACACTCCTATGCATAGAATAGTTATAAAAATGACTAATACAAACAACTTTAAACCTTAACTTACCAGCAATAACTCTTTCTTCGAAATATTCAGGGTAAAGACACTAAACCCAATTTTATGGTTGCCATGACAACACTCCTATGTATAGAATAGTTATTAAAATGACTATTACTGACAATTTTAAACCTTAACTTACAAATAATAACTCTTTCTTCCTAATATTCAGGGTTAAGACACCAAACCCAATTTTACAGTTACCGCTACAACACTCCTATACATAGAATAGTTATAAAAATGACTATTACAGACAACTTTAAACCTTAACTTACCAGCAATAACTCTTTCTGCCTAATATTCAGGGTTAAGAGACCACACCCAACTTTACAGTTGCCACGACAACATTCCTATCCATAGAATAGTTATAAAAGGACTATTACAGACAATTTCAAAACTAAACTTACCAGCAATAACTCTTTCCTAATAATATTCAGGGTAAAGACACTACACCCAATTTTATGGTTGCCACGACAACACTCCTATGCATAGAATAGTTATAAAAATGACTATTACAGACAATTTCAAACCTTAACTTACTAGCAATAACTCTTTCTGCCTAATATTCAGGGTAAAAACACTACACCCAACTTTACAATTGGCACGACTTACCAGCAATAACTCTTTCTGCCTAATATTCAGGGTAAAGACACCACACTCAATTTTATGGTTGCCATGACAACACTCCTATGCATAGAATAGTTATAAAAGGACTATTACAGACAATTTCAAACCTTAAGTTACTAGCAATAACTCTTTCTGCCTAATATTCAGGGTTAAGATACCACACCCAACTTTACGGTTGCCATGACAACATTCCTATCCATAGAATAGTTATAAAAGGACTATTACAGACAATTTCAAACCTAAACTTACCAGCAATAACTCTTTCTTCCTAATATTCAGGGTAAAGACACTACACCCAATTTTACGGTTGCCACGACAACACTCCTATGCATAAAATAGTTATAGAAATGACTATTACAAATAATTTCAAACCTTAAGTTACTAGCAATAACTCTTTCTTCCTAATATTCAGTGTAAAGTCACCACACTAAATTTTACGGTAGCTATGACAACACTCCTATGCATAAAATAGTTATAAAAATGACTACTACAGACAATTTCAAATCTTAAATCACCAGGAATAACTCTCTCTTTCTTCCTAATATTCAGAATAAAGACACCACACCCATGCAATTTTACAGTTGCCACGACAATACTCCTATGCATAGAATAGTTATAAAAGGACTATTACAGACAATTTCAAAACTAAACTTACCAGCAATAACTCTTTCTTCCTAATATTCAGGGTAAAGACACTACACCCAATTTTACGGTTGCCACGACAACACTCCTATGCATAAAATAGTTATAGAAATGACTATTACAGATAATTTCAAACCTTAAGTTACTAGCAATAACTCTTTCTTCCTAATATTCAGTGTAAAGTCACCACACTAAATTTTACGGTAGCTATGACAACACTCCTATGCATAAAATAGTTATAAAAATGACTACTACAGACAATTTCAAATCTTAAATCACCAGGAATAACTCTCTCTTTCTTCCTAATATTCAGAATAAAGACACCACACCCATGCAATTTTACAGTTGCCACGACAATACTCCTATGCATAGAATAGGTATAAAAATGACTATTACAGACAATTTCAAACCTTAACTTACCAGCAATAACTTTCTTCTTCCTAATATTCAGGGTAAAGACATCACACACAATTTTACGGTTGCCACGAGAACACTCTATGCATAGAATAGTTATAAAAATGACTACTACAGACAATTTCAAATCTTAAATCACCAGGAATAACTCTCTCTTTCTGCCTAATATTCAGGGTTAAGATACCACACCCAACTTTACGGTTGCCACGACAATACTCCTATGCGTAGAATAGTTATAAAAGGACTATTACAGACAATTTCAAACCTAAACTTACCAGCAATAACTCTTTCTGCCTAATATTCAGGGTTAAGATACCACACCCAACTTTACGGTTGCCACGACAACATTCCTATCCATAGAATAGTTATAAAAAATGACTATTACAGATAATTTCAAACCTTAACTTACCAGCAATAACACTTTCTTCCTAATATTCAGGGTAAAGACATCACATCCAATTTTATGGTTTCCACGACAACACACCTATGCACAGAATAGTTATATAAATGATTATTATAGACAATTTCAAACCTTAACTTACCAGTAATAACTCTTTCTGTCTAATATTCAGGGTAAAGACCCAATTTTACGGTTGCCACGACAACACTCCTATGCATAGAATAGTTATAAAAATGACTATTACAGACAATTTTAAACATTTACTTACCAGCAATAACTCTTTCTTCCTAATATTTAGGGTAAAGTCACCACACCCAATTATACGGTTGCCAGGACAACACTCTTATGAATAGAATAGTTATAAAAATGACTATTACAGACAATTTCAAACCTTAACTTATCAGCAATAACTCTTTCTTCCTAATATTCAGGGTAAAGACACCACACCCAATTTTACGGTTGCCATGACAACACTCCTATGCATAGAATAGTTATAAAATGACTATTACAGACAATTTCAAACCTTAACTTACCAGCAATAACACTTTCTTCCTAATATTTAGGGTAAAGACACCACACCTAATTTACGGTTGCCACGACAACACTCCTATGAATAGAATAGTTATAAAAATGACTATTACAGACAATTTCAAACATTAACTTACCAGCAATAACTCTTTCTGCCTAATATTCAGGGATAAGAGACCACACCCAACTTTACGGTTGCCACGACAACACTCCTATGCACAGAATAGTTATATAAATGATTATTATAGACAATTTCAAACCTTAACTTACCAGCAATAACTCTTTCTTCCTAATATTCAGGGTAAAGACACCATACCCAATTTTACGGTTGCCACGACAACACTCCTATGCATAGAATAGTTGTAAAAATGACTATTACAGACAATTTCAAACATTAACTTACCAGCAATAACTCTTTCTTCCTAATGTTCAGGGTAAAGACACCATACCAAATTTTACGGTTGCCACGACAACACTCCTATGCATAGAATAGTTATAAAAATGACTATTACAGACAATTACAAACATTAACTTACCAGCAATAACTCTTTCTTCCTAATATTCAGGGTAAAGACACCACGCCAAATTTTACGGTTGCCACGACAACACTCCTATGCATAGAATAGTTATAAAAATGACTATTACAGATAATTTCAGACCTTAACTTACCAGCAATAACACTTTCTTCCTAATATTCAGAGTAAAGACACCACGCCCAATTTTACGGTTGCCATGACAACACTCCTATGCATAGAATAGTTATAAAAATGACTATTATAGACAATTTCAAATCTTAACTTACCAGCAATAATACTTTCTTCCTAATATTCAGGGTAAAGACACCACGTCCAATTTTACGGTTGCCACGACAACACTCCTATGCACTGAATAGTTATATAAATCATTATTACAGACAATTTCAAACCTTAATTTACCAGCAATAACTCCTTCTTCTTAATATTCAGGGTAAAGACACCACACCCAATTTTACGGTTGCCACGACAACACTGCTATGCATAGAATAGTCATAAAAATGACTATTACAGATAATTTCAAACATTAACTTACCAGCAATAACTCTTTCTTCCTAATATTCAGGGTAAAGACACCACGCCCAATTTTACGGTTGCCATGACAACACTCCTATGCATAGAATAGTTATAAAAATGACTATTACAGACAATTTCAAACATTACCTTACCAGCAATAACTATTTCTGCCTAATATTCAGGGTTAAGAGACCACACCCAACTTTACGGTTGGCATGACAACATTCCTATGCATAGAATAGTTATATAAATGATTATAATAGACAATTTCAAACATTAACTTACCAGCAATAACTCTTTCTTCCTAATATTCAGGGTAAAGACACCACGCCCAATTTTACGGTTGCCACGACAACACTCCTATGCATAGAATAGTCATAAAAATGACTATTACAGACAATTTCAAACATTACCTTACCAGCAATAACTCTTTCTTCTTAATATTCAGGGTAAAGACACCATGCCCAATTTTACAGTTGCCAGGACAACTCTCCTATGCATAGAATAGTCATAAAAATGACTATTACAGACAATTTCAAACATTAACTTACCAGCAATAACACTTTCTTCCTAATATTTCGGGTAAAGACACCACGCCCAATTTTACGGTTGCCACGACAACACTCCTATGCATAGAATAGTTATAAAAATGACTATTACAGACAATTTCAAACCTTAACTTACCAGCAATAACTATTTCTTCTTAATATTCAGGGTTAAGAGACCACATCCAACTTTACAGTTGGCATGACAACACTCCTATGCATAGAATAGTTATAAAAATGACTATTACAGACAATTTCAAGCATTAACTTACCAGCAATAACTCTTTCTTCCAAATATTCAGAATAAAGACACCACACCCAACTTTACGGTTGGCACGACAACACTCCTATGCATAGAATAGTTATAAAAAATGACTATTACAGACAATTTCAAACCTTAACTTACCAGCAATAACTCTTTCTTCTTAATATTCAGGGTAAAGACACCACACCCAATTTTACGGTTGCCATGACAACACTCCTATGCATAGAATAGTTATAAAATGACTATTACAGATAATTTCAAACCTTAACTTACCAGAAATAACACTTTCTTCCTAATATTTAGGGTAAAGACACCACACCTAATTTACGGTTGCCACGACAACACTCCTATGAATAGAATAGTTATAAAAATGACTATTACAGACAATTTCAAACATTAACTTACCAGCAATAACTCTTTCTGCCTAATACTCAGGGATAAGAGACCACACCCAACTTTACGGTTGCCACGACAACACTCTATGCACAGAATAGTTATAAAAATGACTATTATAGACAATTTCAAACATTAACTTACCAGCAATAACATTTTCTGTCTAATATTCAGGGTAAAGACACCACACCCAATTTTACGGTTGCCACGATAACACTCCTATGCATAGAATAGTTATAAAAATGACTATTACAGATAATTTTAAACCTTAACTTACCAGCAATAACACTTTCTTCCCAATATTCAGGATAAAGATACCACGCCCAATTTTACGGATGCCACGACAACACTCCTATGCACAGAATAGTTATATAAATGATTATTACAGACAATTTCAAACCTTAAGTTACCAGCAATAACTCATTCTTCTTAATATTCAGGGTAAAGACACCACGTCCAATTTTACGGTTGCCACGACAACACTCCTATGCACTGAATAGTTATATAAATGATTATTACAGACAATTTCAAACCTTAATTTACCAGCAATAACTCTTTCTTCCTAATATTCAGGGTAAAGACACCACGCCCAATTTTACGGTTGCCACGACATCACTCCTATGCATAGAATAGTCATAAAAATGACTATTACAGACAATTTCAAACATTAACTTACCAGCAATAACTCTTTCTTCTTAATATTCAGGGTAAAGACACCATGCCCAATTTTACAGTTGCCAGGACAACTCTCCTATGCATAGAATAGTCATAAAAATGACTATTACAGACAATTTCAAACATTAACTTACCAGCAATAACACTTTCTTCCTAATATTCCGGGTAAAGACACCATGCCCAATTTTACAGTTGGCACGACAACACTCCTATGCATAGAATAGTTATAAAAATGATTATTACAGATAATTTTAAATCTTACATTACCAGCAAAAACTGTCTCTATATTCTGACATTTCTGGGAAGAGATACCACACTTACTTTTACAATTGCCACTATTGTATCACTACATAATATAGATAGTTAAACTAAATAAAAGAGAAATGTACAAAATGTAATAATAGTAATAAACACAGTATAATGACATACTTTACATGATAATTACATACTTCATTAACATTAACTTAATCCAATATTAAGTATGTTGTATTACTACTTGAAATAAACTACATTCACATTCAAACTGACATATCAGTTCAACATATCACTCTAGACAGATTATACTAATAAAATGATTAGATCAAAATAACTTGTGACTACTTTTGATGTTCAATTTTGTTTATATTACACTTACCTTAAAGTGTTCATTTGTATCAACTAAGTCTTTATATTCTATTCTCTTCTATGTCACAGTATATGAGGTAAATAAATCAGAGAGACTGGGAGCACTATCACCAGTAGTTTTGTCTTCCTAACTGCCATGGACATGTTCAATTTTTAACCCTTTTAATTTCTGTGTCAATTATAATAATACGATGTATACATGTGTAAAATGTAAAATATAAGTAAGAATGATGGAAAGCCATTCCTTGTACTATTTTGAGTCATTATTTCCTCCTGGGATAACTAATATAGCATACAATTGCTATGCTACCAGTGTTATTCAGTGTATTCTGTTGTTATTCAGTCAATGTTAGAAGAAATAAATTAAGAACACAGGATACGTGAACAGTGTAGGAAGTCAGATAAAATAATATATATTATAATAACAACTGTACAATACAAAGAATATAAAACCAATACAATCAACAATGTCTTAAAGTGTTCATTTGTATCAATTTTAATAATACGATGCATCAATTTTAATAAAATCTGGCTTTCCATCATTCTTGCTTACATTTTACATTTTACATTTTACACATGTACATATATATCGTATTATTAAAATTGATATCTTATACATTATGTACTCAGTACAAATACAACATTTCATCAACAGCTATATCCTCTGATGTCATTGTTCAAAACCTACAAAGTAAGATAATAAAAAAACACTAAATGTTATAATGTAATTAACTACAACAGTGACTCATCAATCATTTTGTCCTAGTCAATATCAGGATACTCTGAGTATTTTGTTTATTTTGTGGATAAACTAACACAACTATCATCAATATCAGTAACTTAACTATTCATATCACAATATACTTATATTACATTACATTATAATGATGGAATTACAGACTTGATAAAAAACAAGCTCTTTTTAAAACTAACTCAAACTGGTTTAATACCACTATATGTACTGGTATCATTGCTTAACATTAGTCCTATGTATCAAATGTGACTATAACAATGATATTCAACAGTCATTAACTGTTTTGGAACTTAAATTTATAATGCTTGCATATATACTGTAGATCTGGAAGTCATGAGAAATCCCCAAAATCATTAAAATACCCTGAGTTTCTTTGCATTCATGTCACTAAATCATCAACTGTACATGTCTTAACACAGTATGTAACATGGTGTGTTATTAAGTCTAATGTGTTTATACACTATATATTGTACAACAACCTCACCAACTGTCCAAGTGCAGGTAAATATATGTAATACAAAATTCAGATGAATTCATAATTATAAATATAGTGAATAACTTTAAAAGTAGACAACAGATACTACAGACTCACAAGAATGGTCAATTATTTATCAGTTGGGATGTATTATACATGTTTTATTAGTTCTAAAGATAATCAAACTCAATGGTTCTACATTAATGACAGTAATGTATTTGTACTATCAATAATAGTCTCCATAAGATATTGCTGCTACAATTAGAAGTGATTCCAATAAGTGCAGTTATAGTCACATAACAAGACCCATTCATGATGATTATTATATGAAGGTATACATGAGGAGAGGACTAACATAGTAATTAAACCATAGTCATTTCAATAAGTGAATCAACTACTGCATTGCTTTGAAATATTTGATGTCTATCCATAGCAATCTATCTTTCAGATGAGGTAATCAAGTATATATGTGTGAATAAGTTAATAACTAGTAGTAAATATAAACATTTTAGGTGATACATTCATATATGGATATTGTCTACTATGAAGCATCAAATGTACTATAAACTTATAATTTAAATTGAGGTTCTATATTTTTATATATAAAGAAAAAAAATCTTTAATTTATGTTCCAAGTTTTTTTGCAAAATTTCACCATTATCAAGTAGTGTTATTGTGGTATCATTAGGTTAATCAAACACTTGTTATACAACACATAAATATCACATTTAGGTCAATCTAATGGAGTATGATGTACATATGTGTGTCATAAATCATAAAAACTGTCATTGGATATTACTGGTACTATCTGTTAGTTAGTATTCATATCTACAAAAAGATGTTATCATAAAGGCAATAGATCTTAATAAGAAACATGTAGAATACTTTGATTCATACAAAGGCTCAATTCAATCTTAGTGTACAAAATATAGAAAATACAAATGAATTAATTCTACATGTACAAACAGATCAGTCTTGTTGTAAAGACCAGAACTTGTCTGTGCTAAAATGGGATCAGTGGTAATACATTCATAGAACAGTGAGTAGTGAAGACCATAGAGTGAGTAGGTTAATTAATTCCTGACAGTATTAATATGAACATTTGGTAGTTTGACTTGAAAATGTTAGCCAATAATTGAAAATTCATCAAATTAAACACTTGAAAATTCTCCCCTGCATGATTGTAGTAATGTGTATTATGGATACAATTATCTGTCCTGTCCCACTATAATGCTATCTTATGTATACTATATAAATGTCATATATGTAATCACATAAGTACGATTATCATCATGATTACTAAAAGTGGTATTAAAGTGTTATCAAAGTTATATTAAAGATTGCTCTATATCTCTGTGACTCTATTCCAAGTCATAACATATTGGCGATGAGGGTAGACGAGGCTGGATTTTCAGTCAGTCACTACTAAGGAGACAAGATGGCTATCCACGGGAGTATGGGAGAATTTCGCCCTCATGAAGAGGAGTGGGTGACATACGTGGAACGTCTTCAACATTATTGTAGGGCTAACGACATTGTCGATGACAAGAAATTGGTGGTTTTGTGTAGTGTTTGTGGTCCATCGACATACAAATTAATCAAGAATTTGGTGATGCCTAGAAGCCCCTCCGATTTATCTTTTGATTCAGTTGTAGACTTGGTGAATGAGCATTATAGTCCTAAACCATCAGTAATTGTCCAGTGTTTTAAATTTAATTCAAGGCTACAACAGCCAGGAGAGACTGGCAACATTTGTAGCTGAGCTCAGACAACTATGTGAGTTTTGTGAATATGGGGAGATGTTAGACAACATGCTACGTGATTGTTTAGTGTGTGGTATTCGACAACTGAGTATTCAGCGACGACTGTTGGCTGAACCCACCCTGACTTTGAAATGTGCTTTTCAACTTATACTTGCAATGGAGTCAGAAGAGAAAGACATAAGAGATATTCAGAGAGCAGATGTTAGTTCCACCCAGACACAAGTTCATAAGGTGGACAAGAAAACTCAGCACCAAGTTGCAGATTTAAAGACTCATGTTTGTCTTGGTTGCAACAAGTAAGGGCACCTGGTCAGATGTTGTAGAAATAGCCAAAGGAGGTCAAGCAAGTCGAGTATGAACATTCATGAGTTGGAGGAAGACCTTATTTCTCAAGTATATGTTACCCTCAAGTAAGACGAAACCATTGAAGACAGTTGTTAATATTAATGGCAAAGAGGTTGAAATGGAGATAGACACAGGAACAGGAGCATCAGTGTGTGTGTATGACACACACAGAGTACAAAAGGCTATGGATCCCAAAGAGTAGACCGCCATTACACGCGGCAGGAATAAAATTTAAGACATATACCGGAGGTACGATTAAAATCTATGGAACTTGTGAAGTGGTAGTGAACCATCAAGGGGATGAAGAGAAATTACCATTAATTATTGTAGAGTCTGAAGGACCTAATCTACTCGGAAGAGACTGGTTGATGAAGTCGAAACTGGACTGGCACATGTTAAATCAGTAGTTCATTCTGAAAAATGGCAGAGTATTTTGAAATGAGTGTTGTTAACTCTTCCTTCACTTGGACCTGATTTAACATGTGCCAGTCCAGTTAACAACACTCATTTCAAAATACTCTGACATTTTTCAGAATGAACTAGGTACCATCAAAGGCATATCTGCCAGGATTGTAGTAGAAGAGAGAGCCACCCCGAGATTGTCGTCCACGCCCAGTACCATTTGCACTCCGTTCGAAGGTAGATAAGGAACTGGAGAGACTAGAATCAATGGGAGTACTGGAAAAAGTGGAATTTGCAGACTGGGCAGCACCCATCGTTCAGTATTGAAGGATGATGGAAATGTTAGAATTTGTGGAGATATAAGATGACAATTAATAAAGCATCAAAAGTGGATCTGTATCCAATCCTGAGAGTGGAGGACCTTTTCATAGCAATGTCCAGTGTAGTGTCTTTTTCAAAGTTAGACTAATCACATGCATATCTCCAACTACAATTAGAGGAGTCATCAAGGTAATATGTAACAATAAACACCCACAGAGGACTCTATATACAAGGTTACCGTTTGGGGTGTCGTCAGCACCAAGTATTTTTTAAAGAGCCATGGATAACCTCCTGCATGGAATGCCATATGTCGTGGCATACCTCAATGATATATTGATCTCTGGTAGGTCAGAACAAGAACATCTCGATAACTTAGAATGTGTCCTCAAGAAATTGTCAGAAGCGGGAATGTGTCTAAAGAGGGAGAAGTGTCTGTTCATGTTGCCAGAAGTGGATTATCTGGGACATCGAATCTCAAAAGAAGGTATCAAACCAACGGAAAAAAAGGAAAAAAAGGTCAGTGCAATCACACATGCACGTAGACCCAACAATGTATTTGAGTTGAGATCATTTTTGGGCCTCATCAATTTTTACAGTAAATTCTTACCAAACCTCTCTTCTGTTTTGAGTCCTTTATATCTGTTACTTCATAAGTCAAGAAGATGGCAGTGGGGGAAAGATCAAGATAGAGCTTTTACAGAAGCCAAGTTGTTGTTTAACTCACCCCACCTGTTAACTCATTATGACTGCAGCAAACACCTCACCCTTGCATGTGATGCTTCACCCTATGGGGTGGGAGCGGTACTGTCATATAAGTTTGATAATGATGATGAAAAACCCATAGCATATGTGTCTAGAACTCTTAATAAAACAGAATCAAAGTATGCTCAGATTGACAAGGAGTCCCTGGCCATTATTTTTGGTATAACTAAATTTCACAAGTACCTAGTGGGTCGTAAATTCACCATTTATACAGATCATAAGCCTTTAATGTATCTTTTCGGAGAGAACAAAGGTATCCCTATGACAGCATCTGCGAGAGTAACCAGATGGCCTTTGCTGTTAAGTGGCTATGACTATTCAGTTCAGTACAAACCTGGGAAGGAGTTGGCGAATGCAGATGGACTTAGCCGTCTTCCATTGTCAGACGTGGGTCAAGAAGATGCCACACCAATGGAGCTAATTAATTTGATTGAGCATTTGAACTCCACACCAATATCAGTGTCTGAAATCATTAAATGGACAAGTAGAGACAAAACTCTATCGAGAGTGAGGCACTTGATAAGACATGGGTGGCCAGAAAATATTGATGGAGATGTAGAGCTGAAACTATATGTTAGGTATAAATTGGAACTAAGTGTATTAGACAACTGCATCCTGTTTGGATCTTGTGTGGTTGTTCCACCTCACTGCAGGAAGACAGTCTTAGATGAACTTCATCAATGTCATCCGGGAGTATCAAGAATAAAGGCATTAACAAGGTCATATGTTTGGTGGCCAAAGATGGATACTGACATTGAAAGTAAAGTGAGGGAATGTCATGTATGTCAATCTAATAGGAACTCTCCAGCACCAGCACCATTACATCCGTGGGAGTATCCAACAAGCCCTTGGAGCCGAATTTATGTTGATCATGCGGGTCCAGTGTTGGGTCATACACTGTTAATTGTGACGGACGCTTACTCAAAATGGATAGATGCGATGCCCGTAAACTCGACGTCATCAGCAGAGACACTGGAGAAGCTCCGACATTTGTTTTGAAATTTTGGAATTCCTGACAAGGTGGTTTCTGATAATGGTACATCATTTTCTAGTTGTGAATTTAAAGAATTTATGGACAACAATGGCATTGTGCACACTCGAGTAGCACCTTACCATCGATCTAACAATGGCCAAGCAGAAAGAGCATTACAAATTGTCAAACGAGGGATACAGAACCAGACTGAAAAAACTTTGAACATGAGGATTTCAAGGTTTTTATTTACTTAGTGTAATACCCCTCAGAGTGTGACAGAACACTCACCTGCAGAGTTAATGTTTGGTCGTAAACTAAAGTCTCGATTAGATTGTTTGCAACTAGACCTCAATAGGAAGGTTCAAACAAAACAGATTAGGAAAAAGGAGTGCCATGATAGAGGTACTAAGTTACATGAGTTTAAGATTGGAGATAATGTGTACTTGAAGAATTTTCATAGGGGAGAACAATGGCTACTTGGAATGGTATGTCAAGTAATGGTCCGTTATCATACGTCGTTAAGTTGACCGACGGACGAGAGTTAAAACGTCATGTCGACCATCTCCGATCTCGTTTGGATGGAGAAGAAATAGAGCTCAGCCCAACACCAGTTGCTCATACTGAGCCAAGTAAAGAACCATTTAATTATGACCTAATTCAGACGTGGGCGAAGTCCCTGAATCTCGAACGAATGAACAAATTCCTTTACGTAGATCCTCACGTCGAAGGAATCCTCCCGACTGGTATCATAATTTTCTAAGGGGGAAGGGATGTAGTAATGTGTATTATGAATACAATTATCTTATGTATACTATATAAATGTCATATATGTTATCAAATAAGTATGATTATTATCATTATTATTAGTATGAAAGTGTTCATTTTAATCAAATTGTTTGGCACAAATAAAAATTCCATTTTGTTCATATGATTTTTGTATCTAGACTGTTTACAATTGTGTTTATTCATGTTATGAAAATTATCAAAACAGATTTCTATTTTGGTACTATTACTGTCATTTTCTTATCTTCTGTTATCTCTTCATTTCCTTTTATTGTAGACAATATTTTCTTATTTTGTATACAGCATTACATCAAAAATATAAAAATAGAGGGAATCTACAATACAAATATAATAAAATATTATAATCTAATAGTTGAAGTAACAAACACTGATATAGTCTACTAAATATAGTATTAGATAACAATAAATGTAACAAAATGTAAAAGGGAGGACTCTATCCAAAGAACACGTAACCTACAATAGAAAAGAACATGTAGTTATTACAACTTATTAAATACTAAAGAGTTTGTTATTTATATAGTCTTTGTCTCTTTGAGTATTATTGTATATCATAATACACTAGTATTGTTAGTATTATTACAAAATTATGATTAGTTAATTCGAAAAACACGTCAGCTATTTCTAGTACATTTTATTTAGTTATTAACTCAATATATTACCAAGCAAGTAATTATAATATATTTAATTATTTAATCTACTTTAAACATTATAGATGTTATGTGTGTTCATGTAATATTTTCAACTTACACTCTATAGTTGACTCATCATTTTAGTACCAATGTCCTTTAAAGTCTTGTCAGTTTGCTCTAAAAGAAAATCACAAATCTTCTTTAGTAACTCAATTGAGTGTTCATCATCATCAATCTGTCTTTGTAGCTTCTCCACAATTTTATCAGCCTTATCATATATATCAGGTGTACTCTTAACTTCTTCCTTAGCACATGCTGATCAGCAGCAACAAGTCTGTTAACAATACAATGAGGATTAGCATCCACAATTATATCACAAAAATCAGCAGAATGAACCCGAAAGATTTTTGATGCATTAAATTTACCTGTATGATGTAATTAATAATATACATTATCTTTCTATACTAAATTATAAACTTACCACTAACAGTATTATTGTCCTCTGTGATAGACTTGCCAACAATTTCATCAATATCTATTTTAAGGAGGAATCAGTGTCCTCATGCACAAGTCAGCATAAAGTGACTTACCATCAGTTTGCTTACCAATTGTGTTTTTGTCTCTATGTGTTATAACTCCTATAATAAGAATATATAACAATCAATGAAAATATTTAAATATGACATATTTATATTATAAATGATTTCTTAACTCAATGAACAGCTAAATCAATGAAATTCCAAATAAAGATACAAGTGTCCCTATATTGTTAATTCCCTTTAAGATTATTCACTAATTACGCATTATTATTAGCTAACTCACATATATACATGCATATATTTATAATGATATACCTCTGATATTACTCTTTTGTTGTTCTTGGGCAAACTTCTTAGTTTCAGGCAAATCATCTACTATTGTGTAAAATAAAAGAATTATATTTAAATAACTTAAACTTTATATATATAGAAATCAAACATGGCATGTATTCCCTAACACTTCATTATGAATATACTTAAACTACATTAGTTTCTTTACTTTCCAAAGTAGACAGACAATTGGTAAAATATATGTTCACATTTATTATAATTATATAGCATTGTCTGTATTATTAAGTGAAAATAAATTCCTGATATTATATTGTGGAAACATAGCATGTAAATAGAAAATAAATATTTTTAGCTAAAAGTACAACCAATTTGTTGTCATTACCTGAATTAAAGTTACTACTATGCTTGCGTTTAAGAGAGCCTGGACTGGTTTCTATAAAACATAATATATCAGAACTCCAAATACATGTATAAAGTTATCTCTAAATGCAGATATTATAATTTAACAACTGTGTGTGTGACACTTAAATATAATCTACCTAATTGATCATCATCTGTGTTATATATCAGATTGTTTGAGCTTTTGTAATGTTGAATGGGAAAAACACTCTGCTATGAACAGATTTAAACTACATTAGTTTCTTTACTTTCAAAGTAGACAGACAATTGATAAAATATTTGTGAATGTTCATTTTATTGTTAGAGAATAAGTCCTTTAGTATCACCAATATTAGAATTTGATAGTACTTGTCAACTTTAATATTCATACTTACTTCACAGATACAAAACTTGAGAGATACATGTTATTAAGGGTACATATTATGTCTACTATATGTATATATACCTAATTGAGTATGAGGTGAAGTATTAGATGGTGCTCTCAATGGACCATCAGTTTCTAAGACTCCTGGTTCATTTTTTAAAAGAGGTACTGATGAAGGGTTGTGTAAACATTCCTGTGACACTTGATAAGTTTGAGAGGGTAATTTGTCTGTTTAAATAAAAAAATAACAATGTTGTTGATCAACTTTTATTTCCTATGACAAGTGAATGTCACTTGACATATCACTGGCACTACCTTTTAAAACATAAGATTCAATTTTTTAGCTGACTTGAGTCTGTCCAACAATTTCATTCCTCACAACAGTATATCAAGTCACTTCTGCACTTTGATTAAGCCAATACTTTAGACAACTGTGTAATATTTGATACATGTTCCTGTTGTAGACCTTCAAGCTTTGTATTAGGAATTCTCAGCGCTAATCCTATTTCATATTACAAATGATTGATACCAGCTAATAGTTCAAGAAGTTTATGTACATCTGGTGTTGAGTCAAGTTCACAACCTATATATAGACAATGATTAGTAAGTTCACGCTATGTACAATATTCATATGATAGTTCTGTTTTAACTAAGCTAACTTGGATCCCACAAACAATTAACAAGACAACATGACTATTCTATTAGATTATTGCTTTTAAGAAAACCACTCAAAGATTGTTACAGAACTAGTGAAAATCATTTTACATATGCAATGCTTAGCAAAGTGACTACCATGATTGTACTGAGTTCATACAAAAGATTATTATTAATATCTGTCTTTTGGTATGCATGAGTGCTTCTGAGCACCTACAAGTCACTTGTACTAAGTGCATTAACTAGGAACTCAATGTTATAAGATATTCTTTACATACCTTTTACTGTAGATTGTTTTTGTCCAATGAGTATTTGATCCAAGTATTTCTTTATGGTATCAGCTAGATCTTGGTTCAGTCTTTTACAATCTCAATAATATTATCCCAAGTAGTGGGAGTAGGCTTTGTCTCCACCCACTTTTGTATGACTTCATTTAGCTCAATGAGCTCACCACTGATTATGTTCCATTTTGAACTGATTGAAGCTAACAGTTTAATAAGATGATCTAGTTCTGGTCTTTACCTTTTTTAACTTAAAAAGATTACTGATTTTCTTAGAAAAATTCAGGTGAAGTTTACAGTGAGTGATATTTATGTTAGATATTTGATTATGTCATTGATCTCTACAGTTAATTTCGATATGATGATTCATTTGATATGGTTAATTCATAGAAAGATGTCAGTGACATCTCTCGTAGCTTGAGATCAACTATGAAACTATAAACAATAAAGAAATATTTACTCAAATCCATTTTCCTTTTGATTGGATTAAATAATCTTAATATAACACATATCTCTCGGGCTTTTTATCTGTGAAGTAAGCCTCAGATACATGTATGAGACAAGCACTATTAAATTCTGATATTTGTACACATTTATCATGCTAATGGAGCACTTGTATCTTCAACAATAAACTGTCTACATATATCTCTGTGCCACTTAACGCTTGGAGTCCCGCCATTGTCATATCTATTACATAGTGTATACCTGAGGTAAAGTACTTGGTGGTGATTTACCAGAAACTAAGAAGAAAAGCTTTATGCATGACATTTAATTTCCATTAATTATAAAATCAAAAAAATGGCAATTGTCTAAACAATAAATCATGTTAAATAATTGTGGAGTTTTTGATTTTGTGTTTATTGAGACATCCAGCTCCCAATAGTACTGATGTACTTTCAATAAATTCTAATTTTGACAGACAATAAATTCATTACATAGCAAAATACACAACTCACTTTGACACGATTTCGTCAGACAAGTCATTCTGTTTCAAGTCATATCTCAAAATATTAACAAATGTCATCATGTTATTAGTGTCATCCTTGGTACGACTCCTTAGATCATCAAGAATTAATTCAAGACGCTCCACGTTTGTATCGCTGGAGGTTTTATCTCGGACATGCTTGTAAACTTTCTCAGAAAGGATTTCTTTTGTAAAGAGCTTCCTTGCCAAAGTGGGTGGATCAATACTTGATTCAACAATAATGTCAGTACATTTAACTAGAGCTCTCACAGCTTTATCACAATTCTCAGGAGTATTATCTGTAGAAGATTTTACATTATAAGTATTAATACACACACATACACAGCAGTATCTATGTAATTACTAGCTAACATTTATAAAACTAATTATTATGATATGCTTTTAATGCAAATTAAACACCAACTTCACAGGCTTTTTATGTGATAAAAAATAATTAATCCTTACCTAGTTTGGTATGTCGAGTTGTCTTAGTTTGAATGTCATGTCTAGACACTTCAGCAGTTTTGTGGGGAGAGGGAGCTGAGGAAGAAAAAGAAACATGACTACACAAATTAGATGTTTAATTAATTAATAATTCCTCTTTGCCAGAGCTTGTAGTCACACCCATATCATATCATTACATGTCGTATACCTGAGTGAATATGATGTGAAGTACTAAATAGTGTTCTCAATGGAACATCAGTTTCTAAACCTCCTGGTCTCTTGTCTTCATTTTTTGAAAGAGGTACTGATGAAGTATTGTGTAAACATTCCTGTGACACTTGATGAGCTTGAGAAGCGAATTTGTCTGTTTAAATTAAATTTATAAATGATTTCTTAACTCAATGAACAGCTAAATCAATGAAATTCCAAATAAATATATAAGTGTCCCTATATTGCTGATTCCCTTTAAGATTATTCACTAATTACGCATTATTATTAGCTAACTCAGATATATACATGCATATTTTTATAATGATATACCTCTGATATTACTCTCTTGTTGTTCTTGGGCAAATTTCTTGGTTTCAGGCAAATCATCTAATGTTATATAAAGTAAATATATAAAAAGTTAATCAAACACAACCTGTAACTAAATTAAACTTAAGGTGTTGTAGACAATCATTTATATAAAGAGTATGCTGTTTTGTTAAAAAAATATTACTAGATAAATTACATATTACATGAACAGCTCCATGGAAATTAATTTGCAAAATTTATGGAGCACAATGACACATATTGTGTTATGAAATTTTGTAAGTGAATTTCTTTACTTTTAAAATTCTGATATATTTATAATTAATTTGTTATCTATTTTAGAAAAAAATAACTTTAAACAATAGCAACCACAACATTAAGATAAAGTGTTGAACATTCTAGACTATCAAAGTTTAAGTACATTTACTAAAATCTTAAGTTAGAGTTGTACAATAATTAGAACCTCTTACTTTCTAATTGATGTTTAATTTTCACACCAATGTCTTTGAACACTTGGTTATACTTCAAAAGGAAATCACAAATAGCTTTTAAAAATTCAATTCCTTTTTCATCAACCTGTCGTTGTAGCTCATCAACAACTTTATTTGCAATGTTGTAAGGATCACCACTCATACTTTGTACATCTTTCTTAAAACTTAATGATATTAAATTAGCAGAGAAGATCCAGTTAACAATTGGAAGAGGTTTAACTTCAATAGCATCACAAATATAAGCGAAATTTTCTTGAAATATTTTTGATGGATCAAAAGTGCCTACACAATTTAATAAGAAATGGAAATGGACTGAATTATCACATATATGTAGTGTTTATTATATAACTGTCTGATATTACCTTGTTGTGTAGTATCACTAGGGAGAGTCTCTGCTTTGTGCTCACTTGATAGTTCATTATTAGAGTGTTGCTATTGGATACAGGATATAACTGATGATATATGAGGTGTAAAGTATTTTATTATTACAATTCTCAAGATTGATGATGTAACTGTTGTTTACATTATTGCTAAGCCTGGAGGTAAGGAATTACTATTTAATTATGAATAATACTCATTGTCACATAGAGAAATTATATATCTATCCATGTCAAGCTAAAAGATGCATTCCAGAACCCACAACCATAAAGAACACTTCAGAGGTGTGGCTACATAATTAGTGATATGACTGCTTAGTTGACTTTGGTCATGTTGAGATGCACACTTGCTTAATGCAAGAGACTACTTTTTGTACTATCTGGAGCAAATCACATTGATTGAGATCTCTCATCTTGCCAGTCAATATTGCACCAGATACTTTTTCTTATTAAGCTAGTGAGCTTATATTTGACAGAAAGCAAATGAACTGATTATCAAAAAAGTCCTAATTACTAAAAGAAGCTATTTGTATTAATAGCTACTCACCAACAAGAGGAATTAAAGAGTTATTATTGAATTGCTGCTAATAGCAATAGTATAATATCAAGTAAGTTTGGGCTCTATAAGTATGCACTGCTTTTGAATTTAAAAATACTACAGGTTAAAGTTTAGTTGAAATATGTTACTGTCATAGCAATAAATCATCTGTAATATTACTTATTATAGTTATTTTATAATATGGTGAGGCATGTTAAGTGTATCTCATCATATTCTTAATAAACTGAATTTGTGATTAACTATAATTAATATAATCTACTATTTAAAATGATAAATCATACTTGATGCTCCATTGATAAATTGTCAGTAATAAAGACTTCACATGAATTAGTAGTACATGATTCCTTAGCACATTCTATAGAATATTGAGTAGAAAGAGTTGACAATAGTTACAATATAATTGTTATATAACATGTACATTCAACTATATGTAATATGTGAACAGTTGGAAAAATAATTATTATACAGTCAATATTTATTTGGAGAAGTCTGTTCTTTAGAACTGTACTTGTAATATAATAATATAATGACATCACCTTTATACCAATTACAGACTTACCACTAACAGTGTTATTGTTCTCAGTGATAGGATCACTAATGCTTTCATTAACATCTATAATAATTGTGAAGGGAATAAAATAATTTGTCACTTATGAATCATCGTATCATTTTGTACAGGTTAAATGATAATGTAGCTTACTATCAGTTTCCTCATGTGCCATAACTCCTAAAAAGTTATAGTAAGATGATGAACATATTGCATACTAGTGCATATATGTACCATTATTATCATGAGATCTAGAAGATATTTTTCCAATAACTTCACTGTTACTACCTATGATAAAAGATAAAATTAATACAAATACAATTATAGCTTGAAATGGAAACTTTGTCCACTTTATTTCTCTTTATTTTACCACAGGTAAACATTATAATTACCTCACATTCAACATTTCATTGTTATTTTCCATGACAAATACTATGGTTTATTAATTTTAATATTTTAATACATAATGTGGACTTCAACACTTTGGACTAAACAACCAGTGGATTTTTGACTACTTCCAACTGACAATAATAAATGTGTAATATCAACTTGAAACTTCTTTATCTTATTGTATCAACTTAACAACACTTTACTAGATGTCAAATCTTCATATTATCTGTGTAACAATCTATACTGCAAACAGAGCAATTGGTTTCCAACTAATCGTGTCACTCAGTTACTGTGATTATGAGTGTAATAATCATAGTAACTAAAAAGAGATTTTATTAAACATTTATAAAGAGAGGACAAAATTTCTCCTAAATTAAAATGATCTCTCATATGGCCAACATGTAGTGAAGATTGAATTATTATGCAAGCAGCCTATATACTTCTAGCAACTAAAGATCATATGACCACTTACTTTGAGTATCCTGTTGTGCAGAGCTTTTTGCTTTCAAGTACTCATATATCCTCATAGCTCGAGTTATGTCCTGAACAAGAGGTCCGTTTATAACATTCAAAATGGTATTCCAAGTGACAGGAGCACCTTCACCTTGACCATTCATGTCAAACCATTTCTGAATAACGTATTCAAGTCTTGTTTGATCTGAATCATTGCGTTGAGCCATACCATGAAGGTCATTGAAACTCACTCCAAGACCTTGACCAATGTTTCGCCATCGACTATTGATAAAAGCTAGTTGGGTTAAAACTTCATATCTTTTAGGTTTTTCATCTGTGAGTAGAATATGATAAAGAATTGTCATATAAGTTTGCCTAAAATATGGCAACTAACTACTAGCTACAATATGACAATATATAACAATTAGGGTAATCAAATATAAAAGTAGCAGATATAAAACAAGAAAATTAAAAAAATTAATAATAAATTATTAAAAAATGACATTTTCTAGACTTGTAGACATACCTCCAATATTGTATGTAATAGATGACGACATCTGTTTGTCAGGTTTTGTAACAATGTTAGTAAATTCTGCAAAACATCAACTAAGTCAATACAAGAGAATACTGACATAATTAGAACCTTTTGTTTTTCTTGTCTCAACATGTTTTGATAATCTTTGTATTACTTCATCTTTTATTGGTGGAGAAGGCATACTCTATGTAGAGAAAATCCAATTTTCATAGACATATTGTTAAGACAAAGTGAATGTAAACTTACCAAAGGATTACGTCCAGCAAAAATACTAAATTTATTGAGATGTTCTCGTACAGAGAGTTGGGTAAAATCTGAGTATGGATAGAAGAGCATGATCTCCCTACATACTTCTTGTATATGTTGGACATAGTGATCTGGTAGTGGTGGATTTTTGCTGCTGTCTGTAAAGAGAGTTTTGATCACAAGAGGGGCAATACAAAGGTATGGTTCCTTTTCACCAACAACTAATTGGACATCAACTCTTTCATTATTAGTTGAAGTAGCAGTTTCTTTCACTAGTACTCCTTTAGCAACTTCTTTTAGTGCATAGACAACACGATCTTTCTGTTCTTTATCCATGATATCCTTAATGTTACCAGGTGCAATAACAAACTGTTTTGAAGTACATGGACATAATTCTTTTTTAAGATTAAGAATTTCTTTGATGAGTGATGCACGAAGTTGATAACTTTCAATTAAATTGCTGTGAGACACAAGAACTGTAACACATCGGTTGGCTTCAGTAACCTCAACCATCACTTCAATATTATTCTCCTCTTCTCTCCAATAAATACCACTTTTCCACATAGTACAGACTCGATGCAACTCTTGGTTCTCTTGAGTGTGTACAACATATCCTCCTTCCTCGGGAGGAGAAGGACAGTAAGTATAAGCAAAGCGATGGAGAAGAGTGTGAAGAAAATGCATGGAGAGAAATTGTTGTGGTTCGGGACACCATAAGCACCAACCAAATCCATCTGCTATTTTGAAGATTGAAGATGGCTTGTCTTCTGTAATAAGTGCAGGAAAGAATAAAAATGTCTCATCTTTACTAAAAGGGAAGTCATCAGATAGTACATTGTTACTGATACTAGAAACAGCATAAGAATCCATTTGATGACAAAATTGTAGACTTGTTAAAAAACGAATTAGCATATCTGTGTTGTGGTTTTTGAAAAGCTTTGCTAGAGTAGAGACAGGCATTATACCAGTATTACTAGCAACTGGTTTACACTCACGATCAATGCTTTTATTGAATAAGACACCATTTACCTCAGTTAAGAGAGCTTTTTTGTCAAAAATCACCCATGTGTCAGCCAGAAACAAGATGAGACCCTTGCTTCCAAGAATGGTCAAAAACTCCAACACTATAGATCGATCTGTCAGAAGACAAGGCTCATTTAGCTCCAGTAGTTTTGAACATAGCTCATTTAGGCTTATAGCAACCACCTCAAGCTGTTGGAGATAAGAATTTAGACAGTGGCAGTGGTAGCTCATCTTATCATTTTTGTCCACAACAGCTTCACAACTCTCTTTTAATTTTGTCATAAATTCCTTGACACCTTTTCCTCCTGGTCGATGACAGTCCATTGGTAAATACCCTTTGTAATTCTGAAAACGAATTCCCAGACTTGCTACTTCATTTACAAAAGGCTGGAAGTCTTTTTCACTGGGGACTTCATCAATGTGACTTCCAACCACAAGCACTTGACTTGAGCTAATTAACTTCGTGCTTACATTTTCGACAAAGTTAAACCAGAAAAGCAGGTCCTTCTTAATTGTCTCCTCCTCATCAGTGATGTTACTTAAAATTGCAAAAACAGCTGGTGACCTCAACAAGAGAGTTTCCAGTACTGCAGCATGGCTACTGTAATATTCTGCATGTCCAGAGAAATCAAATATTACAACATTTCCTATTTCCCTACTATGAAGACTGTGGTACTCAATTCCGGTGGTTTGTAATACAACACCTTCAACACACATTTTTGGGTCAATATAATGATACCACTTGTCAGCACGATAAGAGATAATAGCAGCCAATGAGCTTTTACCAGCTTCTGTCTTTCCACAGAGAAATATTTTAGCGTATGGTCTTGTAAGGTAGTCTGTGTGACAGTGTTCAAATGGTTGAAACAATTTCAACAATTGAAATCTATCACTGCTAGATGGTGGAATACAATCTATTGGCATTTGTTGATGATCGTTTAGAGCTAATAGATGGTCTGGATTTAACTGGACATAATGCAAAAGGTAGTGTATGGTTTCTGCATTGCCACTTTGACAGGCTAAATGTAGTAGATTATTACCCCACTAAAATGAAAATAGTGAAAATATAAATAAATCTATATCATTATAAGTAACATATATACTTAATGTGTAATATGATGACAAATAAGTGGATTAATTGGTTATAAAATTTTTAAGAATACTTTTAATATATAGCCATAAGAAAAAGACTGAGTCTTTTTGAAAGAAAGGTTTGTACATTTCATAGTATTTTTTGTTATTAATAACAAGAAATACTGACACAACAAATTCTAAAACAAAAGGTAAATACAAACTATGTTAGAGATCACATCAAAGACTATTATTAAAGACTATGATATATCATACAGAATTATAGATTGTCATTGTAGTTTCTTAATAGGAGAAAATTTTAAAAGTAACATTTATCATTGTATTTACTAAATATGAAATGAAGTAAGCATTGTTTCATAACAAAAATGAATAAAAGATTTAAATGCCATTTTAAAGCTGCACTAATTTTCAAATATTTACATATTTGTTAAGGAATCATGATGTTTTAGTTCAGTCTTTATACAAAGAAGGAGTATTGAATATTACTACTGGCTTTGTACATTAAAGTGTCTGTGTGTAAGTATTCCACAATGACACAACAAGTGAAATTGTGATACCGAAATTTAGTTATTTTCTAAGGTCTATTTAATTTCCTCCTTCTTTGTACATTCATTCAATTTTATATTGAAACTAAGTCTTTCACATAAAACAATCACCATAAATCAGAACAAAAGAAAAAAGGACACAAGGAGATCTTATAACTCACCAGTTGCTCCAACACTCTCTATACTCTATACTCAATGTAGTGATACCATGTAGACCAATTGAATTTTATCGAGTAAAATTTATTACATTCATTAATAATAGTTAGCTAATAAATGACACTAGCAGTAACAGTAAGAGAGCAAAAATAAACACTGATTCACTTGAAGTAAGCTCTACTGTCCTATTCTCAAGTATGATTTCAAAATAATTAACTGAATTTTAATTAATATTAATAACTTAGCAATGAGGTTCTACACTATAGATTTCAGATTTTGTCTAATGTAAACAGATGTATGAGTGAGAGTCTCTCAAAGAGCATGGTCACTTAGAACTAAGTTATTGATTTTATATAATTATTTTTACACATTTTTTTACATAGTAGTATATTTTTTGTTCAGGAAAACAGATATAACCAAATTCACTATTTCTTCAGTCCATGGTTTTTCCAATATATGAAAAAATGGCTTGTCCACATAACAATGTGCTTCAATCTGAAGCCAGTGATCTATTCATAATTTATGAAATTCTCCAAAACACTATTACCCAATTATAAGAAAATTAATGTAGAACACATTACAAAAGAGGCACAAAACTGTTAAAGCCACACACAGACAAATAATGACAATATCATAGACAACATTTTATGAATGATTATGTGGAGGAAGGATTGATAAAAGGCACACAAACATCCAAAATTTTGGGAACTTAATTAATTATTCATTACTATTAATTAGTTCATCATTATGAATATTGTGATTGTTGATACAGCAATAACAACCCATGTTTGACACAATGCAGCAAAAATTGAAATTTAGGGAAATTAAAGAGAGTATGTCCTTTCTTATTAATGAGTTCTACTGTCAAGATATATCGTTGTTAAACTATTACTATGGTAATAGTTAGGGACTTTGTCATTTAAATTAAGCTTATATATGAAACATTTTCTATCTAATCATGTTATTAAAATATTTGATGTAATGGACAGTCTGGGTATAAAAAAGGTTGGTATCAATTTTGAATGCTAAATTAAAATGTCATACTTGAAAGAAAATATCATAAGGAACTATAATGTGACTTACTTTGTCTTTAGCATTTATATCAGCTTGTCCCACTTTAATTAATAACTTCAGAGCATTAACATGACCCCTCTGTGCTGCACAGTGTGCTGGTGTTTGTTTAGTCTGGAAAACAGAAAAGAGAAATTTAATTATGAAATTACACTAGCTATAGATATTATACTACCATGTCAAATCTGAACAATGATTGTGACTACATAACATATACAACACACTTAATATAAACTATAAACAGTAGATAGTATATACATACAAGTCACTAACAAACTTTATTTATTATCTATACCTTTTTCTATTATATCATATTATGATATTGGTATTGACTTACTACTAATAAACTAGGACATCAAAAGACTAAATTCAACAGTAAATACACATGTTGTAAACATCATTGACTCTTTTAGACTAATATCCAAGCTTAATGAATCTCTTTTAGTATATTTTTGTTGACCTGATCTGTTTATGTTTTTCTGATGACTTTAGTTATTATATTATTTCTACATTGTCACATTGTCTACATGAGGTAGTGGTTAGGGCCTATATAACTCTTGTTAATTATATTCATTGTGCAATCTAATATGTCAGGTTAGTACAGAAATGATGCACAACAGTTTGAACACAATTCTCTGTTCTGTTACTCACAAAAATTTAATACTTTATTTATAACATAATTGCATGTACAGGTTGAATAGAAGGTTTTACTAATCATTCTTTGCATTGCTTATGTGCCATCAGATTGTTTTAGGATGTTGAAGAGCAGGTTGTCATGTTTATTACTGGCAATAGAAATATTGATAATGCAAATTATATGACACTCTCATCTACTACATGCAATAAGCGTCACATTTCACATTGTGAATATTGTTATTGATAATCACTAGTATCATTCATAATTTATCTGATATACTTAAAATCATCAATAGTATTTTATCATAGTAACAGTTGTTTCACAACAACTATTGCTATGTCAATGCTATTCAGAAATGTCTACCAATTGACAACTAAATAAACTGATAATAGTAAGGAATATGAACTATTACAACATGCCACACCTACTGATAGCTGACACTGACAATGCTTGTTAATCCATAACTAACACAACATTTAAACAACAAATTGATGTAGAAATTTTAAATGTCCCCACCCTGAATTCCTTAAACCAATGATAAGTATTACCATTGTTAATAACTAGCTTAGTAAAGAAAAGGAACAACTTAAAACTACTACTTGTGCCAATTATTATTGTTTAAGTTAATTATGATGACATGGGCTGGGCTTTGGTGCAATTATAATAAATATGAAATACACTAAAGTGCTTAACCTCTCAGCAGTCTTAATAGAGAATTTAGCCTCCTCAAGTGACGTAATCTCATGTGATGCAAAAGATGATTATTTCTTCAATCAAAGGGAAAAAGGTTTGCCTTTTAGTGCATCTACTGGGCACTCTGCACTCTAATTGACAAAAGGTCCAATACTTTCCAACTTCTTAGTAAAAGTTAATCATTCTCCAATGACAGCTATAGTGCTAGTATTTGTAGCTCGCGCTCTATGTATCAACAAAGAGAATTGCCAAAAGTTAGTAAAACTGTCATAACTTTTCAAAGAAGTATTTTGGCCAAAATTCTCACTTTACAAAGTTGGAAGATGTCATAAGCTGTATGCAGGAAGTTTTTATTGAATTCTTGAGTCTTCACTGAATGCTATGCTTTTTTTTCAAAGGCTTTTCAGATTTTTAAAGCTTTTTGTTTGTTTGACTCTCCTTTCTTAAGAAGTACAAAAGTTTTGCTACCATCCACTATAGTTTATTGGCTATCAGTGCTCTGTTTGCTGAGTTAAAGCAGTTCAAAGCCATTTGCCCGGGTAACAGAGACACATACACACTTACAAACTACAGAAACATTTGCTATGCACCCACGCACTCCGAGGTTAATTATTCAATTCTTCTAATGACATTTATTAATCTCTACTCACAATATACACTGCACAAATATTAGAGTTTGGCTAAGCTAGATGCAGCAGTATAAAATTATATGTACTGTATAATGATGATACTACTCCCATTTTATAATGATGATAATACCACTCTCATAATCATCAGAACATTGACACATATAGCATAACATACTAGTTGGATCTCTATGAATACGAAAATCTTTTAAAGATATGTACTATTATAACAAACCACATCTAATGATAACTGACACTGACTATGTTTGTTAATTCTTTACCAACAAAAGATTGAAAAAAACAAGTTGACATAAACAAGTCTAATAGCCATGTATTACTTGTCTCAATATTAAAATAGCAGTGGTCACTTCAGGGTATAATTCTTACATGTAGGCAATTACAGTTTAGGTTTTAGAGTGGCATTTAGCAGCAATATAAAATTATATGTATAGTATAATGATGATGATACGACTCTCATAATCATCAGAATATTAACACATATAGTATAACATACTAGTTGGACCTCTATGACTACAAAAATCTTTTAAACGTATGTACTATTATAACAGACGACATCTAATGATAGCTGACACTGACTATATTTGTTAATTCTTTATGAACAAAAGATTGAAACAACAAGTTGACATTAACAAGTATAATAGCCATATCAATAACATTTTATATCTATCAAAAAATGATTTAACATGTAGTAATCACTACACACAATATACACTGACCCAGCTGCCACAAATATTTGGATCTGCATTGGAGTTTAACAGTAGCTGTACGATATCACGATGACCCTTTTCCGAGGCTAGATGTAAAGCTGTGTTTTGCTCCTAGAGGAAGTACACAAATATATTGCACATTTTTAACAACATCAAAACACTTCAATTTTGTATTTAATTTGCAGAGCTAGTGTATTACTTGTCTCAATATTAAAATAGGAGTGGTCACTTCAGGTTATGATTCTTACATGTAGGCAATTACAGTTTAGTTTTTTGAGTGGCATTTAGCAGCAATATAAAATTATATGTATTGTATAATGATGATGATACCACAGTCATAATCATCAGAATATTAACACATATAGCATAACATAGTAGTTGGATCACTATGAATACAAAAATCTTTTAAACGTATGTACTATTATAACAGACGACATCTAATGATAGCTGACACTGACTATGTTTGTTAATTCTTTACTAACAAAAGATTGAAACAACAACTTGAAATAAACAAGTCTAATAGCCATATCAATAACATTTTATATCTATCAAAAAATGATTTAACATGTAGTAATCACTACACACAATATACACTGACCCAGTCACAAATATTTGGATCTGCATTGGAGTTTAACAGTAGCTGTACGATATCACGATGACCCTTTTCCGAGGCTAGATGTAAAGCTGTGTTTTGCTCCTAGAGGAAGTACACAAATATATTGCACATTTTTAACAACATCAAAACACTTCAAGTTTGTATTTAATTTACAGAGCTAGTGTATTACTTGTCTCAATATTAAAATAGGAGTGGTCACTTCAGGTTATGATTCTTACATGTAGACAATTACAGTTTAGGTTTTTGAGTGGCATTTAGCAGCAATATAAAATTTTATGTATTGTATAATGATGATGATACCACTCTCATAATCATCAGAATATTAACACATATAGCATAACATACTACTTGGACCTCTATGAATACAAAAATCTTTTAAACGTATGTACTATTATAACAGACGACATCTAATGATAGCTGACGCTGACTATGTTTGTTAATTCTTTATGAACAAAAGATTGAAACAACAAGTTGACATTAACAAGTCTAATAGCCATATCAATAACATTTTATATCTATCAAAAAATGATTTAACATGTAGTAATCACTACACACAATATACACTGACCTTGTTGCAAATATTTGGATCTGCATTGGAGTTTAACAGTAGCTGTACGATATCACGATGACCCTTTTCCGAGGCTAGATGTAAAGCTGTTTTTTGCTCCTAGAGGAAGTACACAAATATATTGCACATTTTTAACAACATCAAAACACTTCAATTTTGTATTTAATTTGCAGAGCTAGTGTATTACTTGTCTCAATATTAAAATAGGAGTGGTCACTTCAGGTTATGATTCTTACATGTAGGCAATTACAGTTTAGGTTTTTGAGTGGCATTTAGCAGCAATATAAAATTATATGTATTGTATAATGATGATGATACCACTCTCATAATCATCAGTTAACACATATAGCATAACATACTAGTTGGACCTCTATGAATACAAAAATCTTTTAAACGTATGTACTATTATAACAGACGACATCTAATGATAGCTGACACTGACTATGTTTTTTAATTCTTTCCTAACAAAAGATTGAAACAACAACTTGACATAAACAAGTCTAATAGCCATATCAATAACATTTTATATCTATCAAAAAATGATTTAAATCTACTAAGATGTAGTAATCACTACACACAATATACACTGACCCTGTCACAAATATTTGGAACTGCATTGGATTTGAACAGTAGCTGTACGATATCACGATGACCCTTTTCCGAGGCTAGATGTAAAGCTGTTTTTTGCTCCTAGAGGAAGTACACAAATATATTGCACATTTTTAACAACATCTACATACTTCAGGTTTGTATTTAATTTACAGATCTAATTTATTTAGTAGCAATATAAAATTATATGTATTGTGTAATGATAATGATACCACTCTCATAATCAGAACATTAACACATATACCATAACATACTACTTGGACCTCTATGAATACAAAATATAACTGTCTAGTATGTAAATGATGCTATATAGAAAACAATATCTACAATTATATTCTGTTCATGTTAAGAATAACCATTAACTAATGATATAACTCTGACTAATAATGAACTAGAGTGAAATGATTTGTATTATTCAATATATAGTCCATGAATGATCACAAATTTTATCAAAAAAAAGATTGCTAGCAATTTCACGAAACTTGTAAAGCAGAAATATGATATTTATGAAAAATCTGCTGGTCATTATCTAGTGCAAGCATTCTCGAGCTTCATCAAAAAAGTTAATAAACTGTTGAAAATACCATCAACATTTAAATTAATGAAATTAAGAGGGAACTAATGCAAAGAATTATTAAAAGTTCACACAGACACAGACAGAGGAAGAGGAATGAAGTTTAAGTTGGGGGGGCTGACCTTATATTTTGTTGCGTTATATTATTACACATCAAAAATGACTAAAAAATTAATTTGTCTGTCGTTAAAGGAAAGAAACTCTTCTTGCTATTTCTAATAAGTTTATGTTATCAGTACAGTTGTTATGTGTATGTAACAGCATGACATGGTTTAGTCGTTCTTGGTCATAGTACTTTTTAGGATATTTTTTAATCAGCGTAAGTTTGAAAAGTGTGGTCTGCTGTAGCAGAAGTCATTGGTATGGTTAGATACAGTCTAATTAGGTTATGAACTTCCGACTTGAGTACAAATCAGGGTGTCTTCAACCCCCCCCCCTTCCTCCCCCTTCCCTATCCCTATGACCACAGATATAGCAAATAAGTTGTAAAAGAAATAGGAAATAATTAGGATTACAGTACTATATAGTAGGTAATTTTAGATAGATAGAATATTGGTAATTTGGAAAATTGTATTTCATTCATCCAAATTCTACCTGCAATTTTTTTTAATTGGAGATGTGGAAGTAGGCAAAGAAGTCATTTATAAAATTTATTTTCCAAAATGTCCATTTTATATTGATTCTCTAATATTTCTCACTCTAAAATTACCCACTATATGGTATTATAATATTAGATTAATACAAGTATTAGTATAATAATTGTAACACATGGTCTGACAAGGGATGAGTAATACTGTGATATTTGAATGATAACTAGTAGTAGCCAAACCACTTTTTTAAAAGAGCTCTTGAGTATTATCTCCATGAATAATAAGATGCTATAAAGATTTATCTGCTCAGTACTAGTTAAAAAATTATGGAGATTTCAAAGATTGGATCAGTAGAATTTTAATAATAGAAATAATAATGCCACTTGTGGGGTGACATTCACTGATTATTATAATATCCTTACTTTACAAAAAGGTCACAGCCTTTTGTTTAACGACACTTTAGTAATAGTTTGTAAATAGAAAAGATAGATTAAACTGCCTTCTAAATCAAACATGAGTAGGTAGGGCTAAATCTTTTGAATGTCTGTGATTGTTCTTATTTGTTATAGAATATAATACTTTAAAAAGTAAACACTAACAAACAACAGTAATTTATTATTATTTTAATCAGTTACTAACCTTCATAGGATGATGAAGATTGACATTAGCACCTGATGTAACTGCTCGAGTTACATTTTCTATATCACCGTTTTCAGCTGAAGTCAATAGTAAGTCATCCTTTTAAAATAAATGATATATTATAACTGTGACATGTACCCACATATACTTAGATCATGTTAATAATATATTATAACATAAGATTACTATGTTAATGTCATCATATACAGTAAATATATTATTATATTTGTCACTTACATTTCTAACTTGGTCCATATCTCTTGCTCCTAAGATCTTAACAATGTTATTGTGACCGTAAAAATATGCTATATAAAGTGGAATGTGTCCCCACTATGAAATGAAATAAATTGTTTCAATAATAATACATTAAATCTTAAAGTAGATATGTATATATATATATACATATACACTAGAGCAATAGCAGTCACAGAACTGATAATTTTTATTTTATGTAAGGACATCCATATTAAAAGTAGGAATTTTATTTGTCGCACACAGAGGCATTTTATTGTAAAATTGCATGGTGTGAGAGGGTTAAGTTATTGATCTATATCTTGTCCTACTAGCAATCTTTACAGGCAATATACACTGACCCTGTCACAAATATTTGGATCTGCATTGCAGTTTAACAGTAGCTGTACGATATCACAATGACCATTTTCCGAGGCTAGACGTAGAGCTGTTTTCTTATACTAGAGGAAGTACACAATTATATTGCACATTTTTAACTAATCCATTTAACAAAATTCACATACTTCAAGTTTGTATTTAACTTACAGATCTAGTCAAATTACTTGTCTCAATGTTAAAATTAAAGTGCTCACTTCAAGCTATGGTTCTTAAACTTAGGCATTTACAGTTTAGGTTTTTGGGTAGGATTTAGCAGCAATATAAATTATATGTATTATATAGTGATGATGATACCACTCTTATAATCATCAAAAACATTAACATGTATAGCATAACATGCTAGTTAGTTCTCTATGATAACAGAAATGGTTTCAAACATATGTACTATTATAACAGACGACATCTAATGATAGCTGACACTGACTATGTTTGTTAATTCTTTATGAACAAAAGATTGAAACAACAACTTGACATAAATAAGTCTAATAGCCATATCAATAACATTTTATATCTATCAAAAAATGATTTAAAACTAATAACATGTAGTAATCACTACACACAATATACACTGACCCAGCTGTCACAAATATTTGGATCTGCATTGGAGTTTAACAGTAGCTGTATAATATCATGATGACCCTTTTCCGAGGCTAGATGTAAAGCTGTTTTCAGCTCCTAGAGGAAGTACACAAATATATTGCACATTTTTAATAACATCAACATACTTCAAGTTTGTATTTAATTTATAGATCTAGTGTATTACTTGTCTCAATATTAAAATAGGAGTAGTCACTTCAGGTTATAATTCTTACATGTAGGCAGTTACAGTTTAGGTTTTTGAGTGGCATTTAGCAACAATATAAAATTATATGTATTGTATAATGATGATGATACCACTCTCATAATCATCAGAATATTAACACATATAGCATAACATACTAGTTGGATCACTATGAATACAAAAATCTTTTAAACGTATGTACTATTATAACAGACGACATCTAATGATAGCTGACAATGACTATGTTTGTTATTCTCTAATAACAAAAGATTGAAACAACAAGTTCACATAAACAAGTCTAATAGCCATATCAATAACATTTCATATCTATCAAAAAATGATTTAAATATAGTAACATGTAGTAATCACTACACAAAATATACACTGACCCAGCTGCCACAAATATTTGGATCTGCATTGGAGTTTAACAATAGCTGTACGATATCACGATGACCCTTTTCCGAGGCTAGATGTAAAGCTGTTTTCAGCTCCTAGAGGAAGTACACAAATATATCGCACATTTTTAACAACATCAACAAACTTCAAGTTTGTATTTAATTTACAGATCTAGTGTATTACATGTCTCAATATTAAAATAGGAGTAGTCACTTCAGGTTATAATTCTTACATTTAGGCAATTACAGTTTAGGTTTTGAGTGGCATTTAGCAGCAATATAAAATTATATGTATTGTATAATGATGATGATACCACTCTCATAATCATCAGAATATTAACACATATAGCATAACATAGTAGTTGGATCACTATGAATACAAAAATCTTTTAAACATATGTACTATTATAACAGACGACATCTAATGATAGCTGACACTGACTATGTTTGTTAATTCTCTAATAACAAAAGATTGAAACAACAAGTTCACATAAACAAGTATAATAGCCATATCAATAACATTTTATATCTATCAAAAAATGATTTAACATGTAGTAATCACTACACACAATATACACTGACCCAGTTGCCACAAATATTTGGATCTGCATTGGAGTTTAACAATAGCTGTACGATATCACGATGACCCTTTGCCGAGGCTATATGTAAAGCTTTTTTCTGCTCCTAGAGGAAGTACACAAATATATTGCACATTTTTAACAACATCAACATACTTCAAGTTTGTATTTAATTTACAGATCTAGTGTATTACTTGTCTCAATATTAAAATAGGAGTGGTCACTTCAGGTTATGATTCTTACATGTAGGCAATTACAGTTTAGGTTTTTGAGTGGCATTTAGCAGCAATATAAAATTATATGCATTGTATAATGATGATGATACCACACTCATAATCATCAGAATATTAACACATATAGCATAACATACTAGTTGGATCACTATGAATACAAAAATCCTTTAAACGTATGTACTATTATAACAGACGACATCTAATAATAGCTGACGCTGACTATGTTTGTTAATTCTTTATGAACAAAAGATTGAAACAACAAGTTGACATTAACAAGCCTAATAGCCATATCAATAACATTTTATATCTATCAAAAAATGATTTAACATGTAGTAATCACTACACACAATATACACTGACCTTGTTGCAAATATTTGGATCTGCATTGGAGTTTAACAGTAGCTGTACGATATCACGATGACCCTTTTCCGAGGCTAGATGTAAAGCTGTGTTTTGCTCCTAGAGGAAGTACACAAATATATTGCACATTTTTAACAACATCAAAACACTTCAAGTTTGTATTTAATTTACAGAGCTAGTGTATTACTTGTCTCAATATTAAAATAGGAGTGGTCACTTCAGGTTATGATTCTTACATGTAGGCAGTTACAGTTTAGTTTTTTGAGTGGCATTTAGCAGCAATATAAAATTATATGTATTGTATAATGATGATGATACCACACTCATAATCATCAGAATATTAACACATATAGCATAACATACTAGTTGGATCACTATGAATACAAAAATCTTTTAAACGTATGTACTATTATAACAGACAACATCTAATGATAGCTGACACTGACTATGTTTGTTAATTCTTTACTAACAAAAGATTGAAACAACAACTTGAAATAAACAAGTCTAATAGCCATATCAATAACATTTTATATCTATCAAAAAATGATTTAACATATAGTAATCACTACACACAATATACACTGACCCTGTCACAAATATTTGGATCTGCATTGGAGTTTAACAGTAGCTGTACAATATCATGATGACCCTTTTCCAAGGCTAGATATAAAGCTGTTTTCTGCTTCTAGAGGAAGTACACAAATATATTGCACATTCTTAACAACATCTACATACTTCAAGTTTGTATTTAATTTACAGATCTAATTTATTTAGTAGCAATATAAAATTATATGTATTGTGTAATGATGATGATACCACTCTCATAATCAGAACATTAACACATATACCATAACATACTAGTTGGACCTCTATGAATACAAACCATAACTGTCTAGTATGTAAATGATGCTATACAGAAAACAATATCTACAATTATACTCTGTTCATGTTAAGAATAACCATTAACTAATGATATAACTCTGACTAATAATGAACTAGAGTGAAATGATTTGTATTATTCAGTAGTCCATGAATGATCACAAATTTTATCAAAAAAAAGATTGCCACGAAACTTGTAAAGCAGAAATATGATATTTATGAAAAATCTGCTGGTCATTATCTAGTGCTCGAGCAAGCATTCTCGAGCTTCATGAAGAAAGTTAATAAACTGTTGAAAATACCATCAACATTTAAATTAATGAAATTAAGAGGGGACTAATGCAAAGAATTATTAAAAGTTCACACAGACACAGACAGAGGGGGAGGAATGACCTTATATTTTGTTGCGTTATATTATTAAACATCAAAAATGACTAAAAAATTAATTCGTCTGTCATTAAAGGAAAGAAACTCTTCTCGCTATTTCCAATAAGTTTATGTTATCAGTACAGTTGTTATGTGTATGTAACAGCATGACATGGCTTAGTTGTTCTTGGTTATTGTACTTTGTAGGATATTGTTTAATCAGCGTAAGGTTGAAAAGTGTGGTCTGCTGTAGCAGAACTCATTGGTATGGTTAGATACAGTCTAATTAGGTTATGAATTTCCGACTTGAGTGCAAATCAGGGGGTCTTCAGCCCCCCTGCACCCCCTTCCCTATCCCTGTGACCACAGATATAGCAAATAAGTTGTAAAAGAAATAGGAAATAATTAGGACTGCAGTACCATATAGTAGGTAATTTTAGATAGATAGAATTACATAGTATTTAGAATTAAATAGTATTTCATTCATCCAAATTCTACCTTCAAATTTTTTAATTAGAGGGTGGAAGTAGGCAAAGAAGTCATTTATAAAATTTATTTTCCAAAATGTCCATTTTATATTGATTCTCTAATATTTCTCACTCTAAAATTACCCACTATATGGTATTACAATATTAGATTACTACAAGTATCAGTATAATGGTCTGACAAGGGATGAGTAATACTGTGATATTTGAATGATAACTAGTAGTAGCCAAACCACTTTTTTAAAAGAGCTCTTGAGTATTATCTCCATGAATAATAAGATCCTATAAAGATTTATCTGCTCAGTACTAGTTAAAAAATTAAGGAGATTTCAAAGATTGGATCAGTAGAATTTTAATAATAGAAATAATAATGCCACTTGTGGGGTGACATTCACTGATTATTATAATATCCTTAGTTTACAAAAAGGTCACAGCCTTTTGTTTAACTACACTTTAGTAATAGTTTGTAAATAGAAAATATAGATTAAACTGCCTTCTAAATCAAACATGAGTAGGTTGGGCTAAATCTTTTGAATGTCTGTGATTGATCTTATTTGTTATAGAATATAATACTTTAAAAAGTAAACACTAACAAACAACAGTAATTTATTATTATTTTAATCAGTTACTAACCTTCTTAGGATGATGAACATTGACATTAGCACCTGATGTAACTGCTCGAGTTACATTTTCTATATCACCGTTTTCAGCTGAAGTCAATAGTAAGTCATCCTTTTAAAATAAATGATATATTATAACTGTGACATGTACCCACATATACTTAGATCATGTTAATAATATATTATAACATAAGATTACAATGTTAATGTCATCATATACAGTAAATATATTATTATATTTGTCACTTACATTTCTAACTTGGTCCATATCTCTTGCTCCTAAGATCTTAACAATGTTATTGTGACCGTAAAAATATGCTATATAAAGTGGAATGTGTCCCCACTATGAAATGAAATAAATTGTTTCAATAATAATACATTAAATCTTAAAGTAGATATGTATATATATATACATATACACTAGAGCAATAGCAGTCACAGAACTGATAATTTTTATTTTATGTAAGGACATCCATATTAAAAGTAGGAATTATATTTGTCACACACAGAGGCATTTTATTGTAAAATTGCATGGTGTGAGAGGGTTAAGTTATTGATCTATATCTTGTCCTACTAGCAATCTTTACAGGCAATATACACTGACCCTGTCACAAATATTTGGATCTGCATTGCAGTTTAACAGTAGCTGTACGATATCACAATGACCATTTTCCGAGGCTAGACGTAGAGCTGTTTTCTTATACTAGAGGAAGTACACAATTATATTGCACATTTTTAACTAATCCATTTAACAAAATCCACATATTTGAAGTTTGTATTTAACTTACAGATCTAGTCAAATTACTTGTCTCAATGTTAAAATTAAAGTGCTCACCTCAAGCTATGGTTCTTAAACTTAGGCATTTACAGTTTAGGTTTTTGGGTAGGATTTAGCAGCAATATAAATTATATGTATTATATAGTGATGATGATACCACTCTTATAATCATCAAAAACATAAACATGTATAGCATAACATGCTAGTTAGTTCTCTATGATAACAGAAATGGTTTCAAACATATGTACTATTATAACAGACGACATCTAATGATAGCTGACACTGACTATGTTTGTTAATTCTTTATGAACAAAAGATTGAAACAACAACTTGACATAAATAAGTCTAATAGCCATATCAATAACATTTTATATCTATCAAAAAATGATTTAAATCTAGTAACATGTAGTAATCACTACACACAATATACACTGACCCAGCTGTCACAAATATTTGGATCTGCATTGGAGTTTAACAGTAGCTGTACAATATCACGATGACCCTTTTTCGAGGCTAGATGTAAAGCTGTATTCTGCTCCTAGAGGAAGTACACAAATATATTGCACATTTTTAATAACATCAACATACTTCAAGTTTGTATTTAATTTACAGATCTAGTGTATTACTTGTCTCAATATTAAAATAGGAGTAGTCACTTCAGGTTACAATTCTTACATGTAGGCAATTACAGTTTAGGTTTTTGAGTGGCATTTAGCAGCAATATAAAATTATATGTATTGTATAATGATGATGATACCACTCTCATAATCATCAGAATATTAACACATATAGCATAACATACTAGTTGGATCACTATGAATACAAAAATCTTTTAAACGTATGTACTATTATAACAGACGACATCTAATGATAGCTGACACTGACTATGTTTGTTAATTCTCTAATAACAAAAGATTGAAACAACAAGTTCACATAAACAAGTCTAATAGCCATATCAATAACATTTTATATCTATCGAAAAATGATTTAAATCTAGTAACATGTAGTAATCACTACACACAATATACACTGACCCAGCTGTCACAAATATTTGGATCTGCATTGCAGTTTAACAGTAGCTGTACGATATCACAATGACCATTTTCCGAGGCTAGACATAGAGCTGTTTTCTTATTCTAGAGGAAGTACACAATTATATTGCAAATTTTTAACTAACAAAATATACATACTTGAAGTTTGTATTTAACTTACAGATCTAGTCAAATTACTTGTCTCAATGTTAAAATTAAAGTGCTCACGTCAAGCTATGTTTCTTAAACTTAGGCATTTACAGTTTAGGCTTTTGGGTAGGATTTAGCAGCAATATAAATTATATGTATTATATAGTGATGATGATACCACTCTCATAATCATCTAAAACATTAACACATAGAGCATAACATACTAGTTGGATCACTATGAATACAAAAATCTTTTAAACGTATGTACTATTATAACAGATGACATCTAATGATAGCTGACGCTGACTATGTTTGTTAATTCATTATGAACAAAAGATTGAAACAACAAGTTGACATTAACAAGTCTAATAGCCATATCAATAACATTTCATATCTATCAAAAAATGATTTAAATATAGTAACATGTAGTAATCACTACACACAATATACACTGACCCAGCTGCCACAAATATTTGGATCTGCATTGGAGTTTAACAGTAGCTGTACGATATCACGATGACCCTTTTCCGAGGCTAGATGTAAAGCAGTTTTTTGCTCCTAGAGGAAGTACACAAATATATTGCACATTTTTAACAACATCAAAACACTTCAAGTTTGTATTTAATTTACAGAGCTAGTGTATTACTTGTCTCAATATTAAAATAGGAGTGGTCACTTCAGGTTATGATTCTTAATGTAGGCAATTACAGTTTAGTTTCTTGAGTGGCATTTAGCAGCAATATAAAATTATATGTATTGTATAATGATGATGATACCACTCTCATAATCATCAGAATATTAACACATATAGCATAACATAGTAGTTGGATCACTATGAATACAAAAATCTTTTAAACGTATGTACTATTATAACAGACGACATCTAATGATAGCTGACACTGACTATGTTTGTTAATTCTTTACTAACAAAAGATTGAAACAACAACTTGAAATAAACAAGTCTAATAGCCATATCAATAACATTTTATATCTATCAAAAAATGATTTAACATATAGTAATCACTACACACAATATACACTGACCCTGTCACAAATATTTGGATCTGCATTGGAGTTTAACAGTAACTGTACGATATCACGATGACCCTTTTCCGAGGCTAGATGTAAAGCTGTTTTCTGCTTCTAGAGGAAGTACACAAATATATTGCACATTCTTAACAACATCTACATACTTCAAGTTTGTATTTAATTTACAGATCTAATTTATTTAGTAGCAATATAAAATTATATGTATTGTGTAATGATGATGATACCACTCTCATAATCAAAACATTAACACATATACCATAACATACTAGTTGGACCTCTATGAATACAAACCATAACTGTCTAGTATGTAAATGATGCTATACAGAAAACAATATCTACAATTATACTCTGTTCATGTTAAGAATAACCATTAACTAATGACATAACTCTGACTAATAATGAACTAGAGTGAAATGATTTGTATTATTCAGTAGTCCATGAATGATCACAAATTTTATCAAAAAAAAGATTGCTAGCAATTTCACGAAACTTGTAAAGCAGAAATATGATATTTATGAAAAATCTGCTGGTCATTATCTAGTGCTCGAGCAAGCATTCTCGAGCTTCATGAAGAAAGTTAATAAACTGTTGAAAATACCATCAACATTTAAATTAATGAAATTAAGAGGGGACTAATGCAAAGAATTATTAAAAGTTCACACAGACACAGACAGAGGGGAAGGAATGACCTTATATTTTGTTGCGTTATATTATTAAACATCAAAAATGACTAAAAAATTAATTCGTCTGTCATTAAAGGAAAGAAACTCTTCTCGCTATTTCCAATAAGTTTATGTTATCAGTACAGTTGTTATGTGTATGTAACAGCATGACATGGCTTAGTCGTTCTTGGTTATTGTACTTTGTAGGATATTGTTTAATCAGCGTAAGGTTGAAAAGTGTGGTCTGCTGTAGCAGAACTCATTGGTATGGTTAGATACAGTCTAATTAGGTTATGAATTTCCGACTTGAGTGCAAATCAGGGGGTCTTCAGCCCCCCTGCACCCCCTTCCCTATCCCTGTGAACACAGATATAGCAAATAAGTTGTAAAAGAAATAGGAAATAATTAGGACTGCAGTACCATATAGTAGGTAATTTTAGATAGATAGAATTACATAGTATTTAGAATTAAATAGTATTTCATTCATCCAAATTCTACCTTCAATTTTTTTAATTAGAGGGTGGAAGTAGGCAAAGAAGTCATTTATAAAATTTATTTTCCAAAATGTCCATTTTATATTGATTCTCTAATATTTCTCACTCTAAAATTACCCACTATATGGTATTACAATATTAGATTACTACAAGTATCAGTATAATGGTCTGACAAGGGATGAGTAATACTGTGATATTTGAATGATAACTAGTAGTAGCCAAACCACTTTTTTAAAAGAGCTCTTGAGTATTATCTCCATGAATAATAAGATCCTATAAAGATTTATCTGCTCAGTACTAGTTAAAAAATTATGGAGATTTCAAAGATTGGATCAGTAGAATTTTAATAATAGAAATAATAATGCCACTTGTGGGGTGACATTCACTGATTATTATAATATCCTTAGTTTACAAAAAGGTCACAGCCTTTTGTTTAACTACACTTTAGTAATAGTTTGTAAATAGAAAAGATAGATTAAACTGCCTTCTAAATCAAACATGAGTAGGTAGGGCTAAATCTTTTGAATGTCTGTGATTGATCTTATTTGTTATAGAATATAATACTTTAAAAAGTAAACACTAACAAACAACAGTAATTTATTATTATTTTAATCAGTTACTAACCTTCTTAGGATGATGAACATTGACATTAGCACCTGATGTAACTGCTCGAGTTACATTTTCTATATCACCATTTTCAGCTGAAGTCAATAGTAAGTCATCCTGTTAAAATAAATGATATATTATAACTGTGACATGTACCCACATATACTTAGTTCATGTTAATAATATATTATAACATAAGATTACTACGTTAATGTCATCATATGCAGTAAATATATTATTATATTTGTAACTTACATTTCTAACTTGGTCCATATCTCTTGCTCCTAAGATCTTAACAATGTTATTGTGACTGTAAAAATATGCTATATAAAGTGGAATGTGTCCCCACTATGAAATGAAATAAATTGTTTCAATAATAATACATTAATCTTAAAGTAGATATGTAAAGATATATACATATCAGTTGATCCATATCAGTCACAGAACTGATAATTTTTATTTTATGTAAGGACATCCATATTAAAAGATGCAACACAAGAAGTAGGAGCTATACTTGTTACACACAGAGGCATTTTATTGTAAAATTGCATAGTGTGAGAAGGTTAAGGTATTGATCTGTATCTTGTCCTACTAGCAATCTTTACATGCAATATACACTGACCCTATCGCAAATATTTGGATCTGCATTGCAGTTTAAAAGTAGCTGTACGATATCACAATGACCATCTTCCGAGGCTAGATGTAGAGCTGTTTTCTTATGCTAGAGGAAGTTCACAATTATATTGCACATTTTTAACTAATCCATTTAACAAAATTCACATACTTCAAGTTTGTATCTAACTTACAGATCTAGTGAAATTACTTGTTAAAATGTTAAAATAAAAGTGCTCACTTCAGGCTATGGTTCTTAAACTTAGGCATTTACAGTTTAGGTTTTTGGGTAGGATTTAGCAGCAATATAAATTACATGAATTATATAATGATGATGATACCACTCTCATAATCATCAGAATATTAACACATATAGTATAACATACTAGTTGGACCTCTATGACTACAAAAATCTTTTAAACGTATGTACTATTATAACAGACGACATTTAATGATAGGTGACGCTGACTATGTTTGTTAATTCTTTATGAACAAAAGATTGAAACAACAAGTTGACATTAACAAGTCTAATAGCCATATCAATAACATTTTATATCTATCAAAAAATGATTTAACAGGTAGTAATCACTACACACAATATACACTGACCTTGTTGCAAATATTTGGATCTGCATTGGAGTTTAACAGTAGCTGTACGATATCACGATGACCCTTTTCCGAGGCTAGATGTAAAGCTGTGTTTTGCTCCTAGAGGAAGTACACAAATATATTGCACATATTTAACAACATCAAAACACTTCAATTTTGTATTTAATTTGCAGAGCTAGTGTATTACTTGTCTCAATATTAAAATAGGAGTGGTCACTTCAGGTTATGATTCTTACATGTAGGCAATTACAGTTTAGGTTTTTGAGTGGCATTTAGCAGCAATATAAAATTATATGTATAGTATAATGATGATGATACCACAGTCATAATCATCAGAATATTAACACATATAGCATAACATACTACTTGGACCTCTATGAATACAAAAATCTTTTAAACGTATGTACTATTATAACAGACAACATCTAATGATAGCTGACGCTGACTATGTTTGTTAATTCTTTATGAACAAAAGATTGAAACAACAAGTTGACATTAACAAGTCTAATAGCCATATCAATAACATTTTATATCTATCAAAAAATGATTTAACATGTAGTAATCACTACACACAATATACACTGACCTTGTTGCAAATATTTGGATCTGCATTGGAGTTTAACAGTAGCTGTACGATATCACGATGACCCTTTTCCGAGGCTAGATGTAAAGCTGTTTTTTGCTCCTAGAGGAAGTACACAAATATATTGCACATTTTTAACAACATCAAAACACTTCAATTTTGTATTTAATTTGCAGAGCTAGTGTATTACTTGTCTCAATATTAAAATAGGAGTGGTCACTTTAGGTTATGATTCTTACATGTAGGCAATTACAGTTTAGGTTTTTGAGTGGCATTTAGCAGCAATATAAAATTATATGTATAGTATAATGATGATGATACCACACTCATAATCATCAGAATATTAACACATATAGCATAACATAGTAGTTGAATGACTATGAATACAAAAATCTTTTAAACGTATGTACTATTATAACAGACGACATCTAATGATAGCTGACACTGACTATGTTTGTTAATTCTTTACTAACAAAAGATTGAAACAACAACTTGAAATAAACAAGTCTAATAGCCATATCAATAACATTTTATATCTATCAAAAAATGATTTAACATATAGTAATCACTACACACAATCTACACTGACCCAGCTGTCACAAATATTTGGATCTGCATTGGAGTTTAACAGTAGCTGTACGATATCACGATGACCCTCTTCCGAGGCTAGATGTAAAGCTGTTTTCTGCTCCTAGAGGAAGTACAAAAATATATTGCACATTCTTAACAACATCTACATACTTCAAGTTTGTATTTAATTTACAGATCTAATTTATTTAGTAGCAATATAAAATTATATGTATTGTGTAATGATGATGATACCACTCTCATAATCAAAACATTAACACATATACCATAACATACTAGTTGGACCTCTATGAATACAAACCATAACTGTCTAGTATGTAAATGATGCTATACAGAAAACAATATCTACAATTATACTCTGTTCATGTTAAGAATAACCATTAACTAATGATATAACTCTGACTAATAATGAACTAGAGTGAAATGATTTGTATTATTCAATAGTCCATGAATGATCACAAATTTTATCAAAAAAAAGATTGCTAGCAATTTCACGAAACTTGTAAAGCAGAAATATGATATTTATGAAAAATCTGCTGGTCATTATCTAGTGCTCGAGCAAGCATTCTCGAGCTTCATGAAGAAAGTTAATAAACTGTTGAAAATACCATCAACATTTAAATTAATGAAATTAAGAGGGGACTAATGCAAAGAATTATTAAAAGTTCACACAGACACAGACAGAGGGGAAGGAATGACCTTATATTTTGTTGCGTTATATTATTAAACATCAAAAATGACTAAAAAATTAATTCGTCTGTCATTAAAGGAAAGAAACTCTTCTCGCTATTTCCAATAAGTTTATGTTATCAGTACAGTTGTTATGTGTATGTAACAGCATGACATGGCTTAGTCGTTCTTGGTTATTGTACTTTGTAGGATATTGTTTAATCAGCGTAAGGTTGAAAAGTGTGGTCTGCTGTAGCAGAACTCATTGGTATGGTTAGATACAGTCTAATTAGGTTATGAATTTCCGACTTGAGTGCAAATCAGGGGGTCTTCAGCCCCCCTGCACCCCCTTCCCTATCCCTGTGAACACAGATATAGCAAATAAGTTGTAAAAGAAATAGGAAATAATTAGGACTGCAGTACCATATAGTAGGTAATTTTAGATAGATAGAATTACATAGTATTTAGAATTAAATAGTATTTCATTCATCCAAATTCTACCTTCAATTTTTTTAATTAGAGGGTGGAAGTAGGCAAAGAAGTCATTTATAAAATTTATTTTCCAAAATGTCCATTTTATATTGATTCTCTAATATTTCTCACTCTAAAATTACCCACTATATGGTATTACAATATTAGATTACTACAAGTATCAGTATAATGGTCTGACAAGGGATGAGTAATACTGTGATATTTGAATGATAACTAGTAGTAGCCAAACCACTTTTTTAAAAGAGCTCTTGAGTATTATCTCCATGAATAATAAGATCCTATAAAGATTTATCTGCTCAGTACTAGTTAAAAAATTATGGAGATTTCAAAGATTGGATCAGTAGAATTTTAATAATAGAAATAATAATGCCACTTGTGGGGTGACATTCACTGATTATTATAATATCCTTAGTTTACAAAAAGGTCACAGCCTTTTGTTTAACTACACTTTAGTAATAGTTTGTAAATAGAAAATATAGATTAAACTGCCTTCTAAATCAAACATGAGTAGGTAGGGCTAAATCTTTTGAATGTCTGTGATTGATCTTATTTGTTATAGAATATAATACTTTAAAAAGTAAACACTAACAAACAACAGTAATTTATTATTATTTTAATCAGTTACTAACCTTCTTAGGATGATGAACATTGACATTAGCACCTGATGTAACTGCTCGAGTTACATTTTCTATATCACCATTTTCAGCTGAAGTCAATAGTAAGTCATCCTGTTAAAATAAATGATATATTATAACTGTGACATGTACCCACATATACTTAGATCATGTTAATAATATATTATAACATAAGATTACTACGTTAATGTCATCATATGCAGTAAATATATTATTATATTTGTAACTTACATTTCTAACTTGGTCCATATCTCTTGCTCCTAAGATCTTAACAATGTTATTGTGACTGTAAAAATATGCTATATAAAGTGGAATGTGTCCCCACTATGAAATGAAATAAATTGTTTCAATAATAATACATTAAATCTTAAAGTAGATATGTAAAGATATATACATATACACTAGAGCAATAGCAGTCACAGAACTGATAATTTTTATTTTATGTAAGGACATATATATTAAAAGATGCAACACAAGAAGTAGGAACTATACTTGTTACACACAGAGGCATTTTATTGTAAAATTGCATAGTGTGAGAAGGTTAAGGTATTGATCTGTATCTTGTCCTACTAGCAATCTTTACATGCAATATAGCCTGACCCTATCGCAAATATTTGGATCTGCATTGCAGTTTAAAAGTAGCTGTACGATATCACAATGACCATTTTCCGAGGCTAGATGTAGAGCTGTTTTCTTATGCTAGAGGAAGTTCACAATTATATTGCACATTTTTAACTAATCCATTTAACAAAATTCACATACTTCAAGTTTGTATCTAACTTACAGATCTAGTGAAATTACTTGTTAAAATGTTAAAATAAAAGTGCTCACTTCAGGCTATGGTTCTTAAACTTAGGCATTTACAGTTTAGGTTTTTGGGTAGGATTTAGCAGCAATATAAATTACATGAATTATATAATGATGATGATACCACTCTCATAATCATCAGAATATTAACACATATAGTATAACATACTAGTTGGACCTCTATGACTACAAAAATCTTTTAAACGTATGTACTATTATAACAGACGACATCTAATGATAGCTGACGCTGACTATGTTTGTTAATTCTTTATGAACAAAAGATTGAAACAACAAGTTGACATTAACAAGTCTAATAGCCATATCAATAACATTTTATATCTATCAAAAAATGATTTAACAGGTAGTAATCACTACACACAATATACACTGACCTTGTTGCAAATATTTGGATCTGCATTGGAGTTTAACAGTAGCTGTACGATATCACGATGACCCTTTTCCGAGGCTAGATGTAAAGCTGTGTTTTGCTCCTAGAGGAAGTACACAAATATATTGCACATTTTTAACAACATCAAAACACTTCAATTTTGTATTTAATTTGCAGAGCTAGTGTATTACTTGTCTCAATATTAAAATAGGAGTGGTCACTTCAGGTTATGATTCTTACATGTAGGCAATTACAGTTTAGGTTTTTGAGTGGCATTTAGCAGCAATATAAAATTATATGTATTGTATAATGATGATGATACCACTCTCATAATCATCAGTTAACACATATAGCATAACATACTAGTTGGACCTCTATGAATACAAAAATCTTTTAAACGTATGTACTATTATAACAGACGACATCTAATGATAGCTGACACTGACTATGTTTTTTAATTCTTTCCTAACAAAAGATTGAAACAACAACTTGACATAAACAAGTCTAATAGCCATATCAATAACATTTTATATCTATCAAAAAATGATTTAAATCTACTAAGATGTAGTAATCACTACACACAATATACACTGACCCTGTCACAAATATTTGGATCTGCATTGGAGTTTAACAGTAGCTGTACAATATCATGATGACCCTTTTCCAAGGCTAGATGTAAAGCTGTTTTCTGCTTCTAGAGGAAGTACACAAATATATTGCACATTCTTAACAACATCTACATACTTCAAGTTTGTATTTAATTTACAGATCTAATTTATTTAGTAGCAATATAAAATTATATGTATTGTGTAATGATGATGATACCACTCTCATAATCAAAACATTAACACATATACCATAACATACTAGTTGGACCTCTATGAATACAAAATATAACTGTCTAGTATGTAAATGATGCTATATAGAAAACAATATCTACAATTATATTCTGTTCATGTTAAGAATAACCATTAACTAATGATATAACTCTGACTAATAATGAACTAGAGTGAAATGATTTGTATTATTCAATAGTCCATGAATGATCACAAATTTTATCAAAAAAAAGATTGCTAGCAATTTCACGAAACTTGTAAAGCAGAAATATGATATTTATGAAAAATCTGCTGGTCATTATCTAGTGCAAGCATTCTCGAGCTTCATCAAAAAAGTTAATAAACTGTTGAAAATACCATCAACATTTAAATTAATGAAATTAAGAGGGGACTAATGCAAAGAATTATTAAAAGTTCACACAGACACAGACAGAGGAAGAGGAATGAAGTTTAAGTTGGGGGGGCTGACCTTATATTTTGTTGCGTTATATTATTACACATCAAAAATGACTAAAAAATTAATTTGTCTGTCGTTAAAGGAAAGAAACTCTTCTTGCTATTTCTAATAAGTTTATGTTATCAGTACAGTTGTTATGTGTATGTAACAGCATGACATGGTTTAGTCGTTCTTGGTCATAGTACTTTTTAGGATATTTTTTAATCAGCGTAAGTTTGAAAAGTGTGGTCTGCTGTAGCAGAAGTCATTGGTATGGTTAGATACAGTCTAATTAGGTTATGAACTTCCGACTTGAGTACAAATCAGGGTGTCTTCAACCCCCCCCCCTTCCTCCCCCTTCCCTATCCCTATGACCACAGATATAGCAAATAAGTTGTAAAAGAAATAGGAAATAATTAGGATTACAGTACTATATAGTAGGTAATTTTAGATAGATAGAATATTGGTAATTTGGAAAATTGTATTTCATTCATCCAAATTCTACCTGCAATTTTTTTAAATTGGAGATGTAGAAGTAGGCAAAGAAGTCATTTATAAAATTTATTTTCCAAAATGTCCATTTTATATTGATTCTCTAATATTTCTCACTCTAAAATTACCCACTATATGGTATTACAATATTAGATTAATACAAGTATTAGTATAATAATTGTAACACATGGTCTGACAAGGGATGAATAATACTGTGATATTTGAATGATAACTAGTAGTAGCCAAACCACTTTTTTAAAAGAGCTCTTGTGTATTATCTCCATGAATAATAAGATGCTATAAAGATTTATCTGCTCAGTACTAGTTAAAAAATTAAGGAGATTTCAAAGATTGGATCAGTAGAATTTTAATAATAGAAATAATAATGCCACTTGTGGGGTGACATTCACTGATTATTATAATATCCTTAGTTTACAAAAAGGTCACAGCCTTTTGTTTAACTATACTTTAGTAATAGTTTGTAAATAGAAAAGATAGATTAAACTGCCTTCTAAATCAAACATGAGTAGGTTGGGCTAAATCTTTTGAATGTCTGTGATTGATCTTATTTGTTATAGAATATAATACTTTAAAAAGTAAACACTAACAAACAACAGTAATTTATTATTATTTTAATCAGTTACTAACCTTCTTAGGATGATGAACATTGACATTAGCACCTGATGTAACTGCTCGAGTTACATTTTCTATATCACCGTTTTCAGCTGAAGTCAATAGTAAGTCATCCTTTTAAAATAAATGATATATTATAACTGTGACATGTACCCACATATACTTAGATCATGTTAATAATATATTATAACATAAGATTACTATGTTAATGTCATCATATACAGTAAATATATTATTATATTTGTCACTTACATTTCTAACTTGGTCCATATCTCTTGCTCCTAAGATCTTAACAATGTTATTGTGACCGTAAAAATATGCTATATAAAGTGGAATGTGTCCCCACTATGAAATGAAATAAATTGTTTCAATAATAATACATTAAATCTTAAAGTAGATATGTATATATATATATACATATGCACTAGAGCAATAGCAGTCACAGAACTGATAATTTTTATTTTATGTAAGGACATCCATATTAAAAGTAGGAATTATATTTGTCACACACAGAGGCATTTTATTGTAAAATTGCATGGTGTGAGAGGGTTAAGGTATTGATCTATATCTTGTCCTACTAGCAATCTTTACAGGCAATATACACTGACCCTGTCACAAATATTTGGATCTGCATTGGAGTTTAACAGTAGCTTTACGATATCACAATGACCATTTTCCGAGGCTAGACGTAGAGCTGTTTTCTTATACTAGAGGAAGTACACAATTATATTGCACATTTTTAACTAATCCATTTAACAAAATTCACATACTTCAAGTTTGTATTTAACTTACAGATCTAGTCAAATTACTTGTCTCAATGTTAAAATTAAAGTGTTCACTTCAAGCTATGGTTCTTAAACTTAGGCATTTACAGTTTAGGTTTTTGGGTAGGATTTAGCAGCAATATAAATTATATGTATTATATAGTGATGATGATACCACTCTCATAATCATCAAAAACATTAACATGTATAGCATAACATGCTAGTTAGTTCTCTATGATAACACAAATGGTTTCAAACATATGTACTATTATAACAGACGACATCTAATGATAGCTGACACTGACTATGTTTGTTAATTCTTTATGAACAAAAGATTGAAACAACAACTTGACATAAATAAGTCTAATAGCAATATCAATAACATTTTATATCTATCAAAAAATGATTTAAATCTAGTAACATGTAGTAATCACTACACTCAATATACACTGACCCAGCTGTCACAAATATTTGGATCTACATTGGAGTTTAACAGTAGCTGTACAATATCACGATGACCCTTTTCCGAGGCTAGATGTAAAGCTGTTTTCTGCTCCTAGAGGAAGTACACAAATATATTGCACATTTTTAATAACATCAACATACTTCAAGTTTGTATTTTATTTATAGATCTAGTGTATTATTTGTCTCAATATTAAAATAGGAGTAGTCACTTAAGGTTATAATTCTTACATGTAGGCAATTACAGTTTAGGTTTTTGAGAGGCATTTAGCAGCAATATAAAATTATATGTATTGTATAATGATAATGATACCACTCTCATAATCATCAGAATATTAACACATATAGCATAAGATACTAGTTGGATCACTATGAATACAAAAATCTTTTAAATGTATGTACTATTATAACAGACGACATCTAATGATAGCTGACACTGACTATGTTTGTTAATTATCTAATAACAAAAGATTGAAACAACAAGTTCACGTAAACAAGTCTAATAGCCATATCAATAACTTTTTATATCTATCAAAAAACGATTTAAATGTAGTAACATGTAGTAATCACTACACACAATATACACTGACCCTGTCACAAATATTTGGATCTGCATTGGAGTTTAACAGTAGCTGTACGATATCACAATGACCATTTTCCGAGGCTAGACGTAGAGCTGTTTTCTTATACTAGAGGAAGTACACAATTATATTGCACATTTTTAACTAATCCATTTAACAAAATTCACATACTTCAAGTTTGTATTTAACTTACAGATCTAGTCAAATTACTTGTCTCAATGTTAAAATTAAAGTACTCACTTCAAGCTATGGTTCTTAAACTTAGGCATTTACAGTTTAGGTTTTTGGGTAGGATTTAGCAGCAATATAAATTATATGTATTATATAGTGATGATGATACCACTCTCATAATCATCAAAAACATTAACATGTATAGCATAACATGCTAGTTAGTTCTCTATGATAACACAAATGGTTTCAAACATATGTACTATTATAACAGACGACATCTAATGATAGCTGACACTGACTATGTTTGTTAATTCTTTATGAACAAAAGATTGAAACAACAACTTGACATAAATAAGTCTAATAGCAATATCAATAACATTTTATATCTATCAAAAAATGATTTAAATCTAGTAACATGTAGTAATCACTACACACAATATACACTGACCCAGCTGTCACAAATATTTGGATCTACATTGGAGTTTAACAGTAGCTGTACAATATCACGATGACCCTTTTCCGAGGCTAGATGTAAAGCTGTTTTCTGCTCCTAGAGGAAGTACACAAATATATTGCACATTTTTAATAACATCAACATACTTCAAGTTTGTATTTTATTTATAGATCTAGTGTATTATTTGTCTCAATATTAAAATAGGAGTAGTCACTTAAGGTTATAATTCTTACATGTAGGCAATTACAGTTTAGGTTTTTGAGTGGCATTTAGCAACAATATAAAATTATATGTATTGTATAATGATGATGATACCACTCTCATAATCATCAGAATATTAACACATATAGCAAAACATAGTAGTTGGATCACTATGAATACAAAAATCTTTTAAACGTATGTACTATTATAACAGACGACATCTAATGATAGCTGACACTGACTATGTTTGTTAATTATCTAATAACAAAAGATTGAAACAACAAGTTCACATAAACAAGTCTAATAGCCATATCAATAACATTTTATATCTATCAAAAAATGATTTCAATCTAGTGACATGTAGTAATCACTACACACAATATACACTGACCCAGCTGCCACAAATATTTGGATCTGCATTGCAGTTTAACAGTAGCTGTACGATATCACAATGACCATTTTCTGAGGCTAGACATAGAGCTGTTTTCTTATTCTAGAGGAATTACACAAATATATTGCAAATTTTTGACTAATCTCAATGTTAATAAAGTATACCACAGATATTGTAATTAATTTGAAAAGGTATAGGAAATAATTAGGACTATAGTATCATATAGTAAGAAATTATATATCTATATATATAATTATATATATATATATATATATATATATACATATACATATATATATATATATATTTATATATGTGTATATATATATATATATATATAGAATAGTGGTAATTTGGAAAATTGTATTTTATTCATCCAAATTTTATCTTCAATATTTTAATTAGAGGTGTGGTAGTAGGCAAAGAAATCGTCTGCCAAATTTATTTTCCAAAATGTTTATTTTATATTGATTCTCCAATATTAATAAAGTATACCACAGATATAGTAATTAATTTGAAAAGGTATAGGAAATAATTAGGACTATAGTTAGTATCTCTACTGTAAATTGGTGCTAATTGTGATATTGATTCTCCAATATTTCTCACTCTAAAATTACTCATTATATGGTATGACAGTATAGAATGGCAATAAGTAACAGTATAATAATTGTAACACATGCATGGTCTGATGAATAATTTACTGTAATACTATGATATTTGAAAGATTACTAGACTCGTCATGTTCTTAAAAGATGTCTTGAGTGTTACCTCTGTGAATACTTAGATACTGTAAAGTATTATTATCTGGTTAGTAGATTTCAAAGATTGGATGAATGGAATTTTATTAATAGAAAATAGTGATGCCACTTGTGGGCTGACATTCACTGACTATTATATTATCATTTATGAAAAGACAAAGGTTATTTCAAGAAATTTAAGTCCAATAGTTTACAAAAAAGTCACAGCCTTCTGCTTAACTACACTTTAGTAACAGTACACTCTAGTAATAGTTTGTAAAAGGTAGATTAAAAGATACAAAAGATAGATTAAAACTGCTTTCTAAATGAAACATGACTAGATGGGACTAAAATCTCTTGAATGTCTGTGATTGATCTTATTTGTTATAGAATATAATACTTTAAAAAGTAAACACTAACAAACAACAGTAATTTATTATTATTTTAATCAGTTACTAACCTTCATAGGATGATGAACATTGACATTAGCACCTGATGTAAGTGCTCGAGTTACATTTTCTATATCACCATTTTCAGCTGAAGTCAATAGTAAGTCATCCTGTTAAAATAAATAATATATTATAACTGTGACATGTACCCACATATACTTAGGTCATGTTTATAATATATCATAACATGTAAGATCACTATTTCCATATTATTATATACAGTAAATATATTATTATGTTTATTACTTACATTTCTAACTTGGTCCATATCTCTTGCTCCAAAAGAACATAAGATCTTAACAATGTTATGATTACCATACCAGTATGCTATATGAAGTGGAACATGTCCCCACTATAACATGAAATAGAGTTTTAATAATAATAGATTAAATTGTAAAGTGGACATACATAGATATATACGTAATACACTTGATCTATACCAATCATAGGATTGGTAAGGTCTATTCTATATATGGACACATTAATGTATAATATATGTATTGCATTAATTAGACAAATGTTGTCTGAGTTAATAACAAAGTTTATTAAACTAAGAATATAGTACTAATATATAGCTCACAACAACTGAATATAACACATGGACTGGAGCTCATTATATATAATAACATGCAATGGGAGAATGTGAACACAGAAATAAATACGGTAATAAATATGGTATGCAAGCAAGGAGCAGTATTTGTTGTATCATATTATGGTTCTGCAAATGTAGTAATAATAGATGAAAATATGATGGATATTAGGTAAGTCAATCCAAACCTATATGCAAAATAGTTTGAATAAAACATTCAAGCTAGGTTTTGACATACTGTAGTATTCTTTTCAAATATTATCTTTCTTTACTCAAAGAAGACCAATTTTGATATCACTGTATAGCTTAATTAAACCAGTCATATTAACAATAAGAAAATTCTATACCATATTAAAAGATGCAACAAAAAAATAAGAACTTTATTTGTCACACCTACAGGTATTTATTGTAATATTGCATCATGTGTAGAATGTTAACTTAAAAATCCTTGTCACATTGGTATTGATCTATATCTTGTTTTACTAGACAAGAAGTAAGTACTACATATATGTATACATGTAATAGAGACAATGAATAAAATACACAAACTATACACAAAATAAAATCCACTACATTGTCTGTGATTTTGGTATATACAAACAAACACACAGTATTGTAATCCACACATACACATATTTTGTGGAAACACACATACAATAATTATGATTTGTTTTAACCTCATATAACTTGCTACATGCATAAGCTTTTGTCTCTTCATCTTATATCTTTTATCATTTAGCCTTTAAGTAATCATGCTATGGTTGAAATGGTGGTGGGAAGAATAAACTAAGTTCATTAGTTGATGAATGGACAGGTAGTCATTACAAAAAGTTAAATTTTATTCAAAACTTTTAATACTCATGTATATCTTTAAATTAAAATATAAAAATGGACATTGATGTTTCATACAAACATAGTCCAAAAGAATCTTATAATTGTCTAGCATATAAAGTGTACTAGTGAAAAATAGTGACTATAACTATACTGTAGAGTGTAGATATATTAAATAATTTGTAAAATTTTAGTTATATGAAGGAACTGGGACTACTGTATTATATTAATACTACTATTGGTATAACAATTGTCTACACCTGATCTGAAATGAGAGTAAAACTCTGATATCAGATTATATCTACCAGTAGCTATATACCATTTCTTATCAACATACATTTTAATAACACCCACAAACTTCCAAGTTTATACTTCATTTACTTGTCTAGTGTTTGCTGCTTCCTCTGTCTCAACATTAAAATTGGAGTGGCTCACTAATGGCTGTGCTTCTTGTGCACAAGAGTTGAGTTAAGATTTTAGGTGGAGTGTAGTAACAGTATTAAATTATACATAGTATAATACTGATGATATTACTTCCACAATGATCAAAATATTTTGACACAAACAGTACACATACTAGTTGTACCACCTCCATGTATATCATGATGTTTTCAAGGATATGTACATTTTAACAAACCACACCTACTGATAACTGCTCCTGTCTATGCTTTTAATCTTTTATTAACAAAAGATTTTAAAACAAGTCAATGTATACATAAGAGATAATGCAATTGCCATTCCTGCAATTTTGTTTTCATTTTTGTATTGGACTGATATTACCCATCCTTATATTAGTGTCATATTTTAGAAAATAGAGTTATTTACTTTTTGGGTTATTTTTAAAAATGTATATGTAAGTGATTTTGATAATCAATAACAAAAGCTATAACATGCTAGAAGATAATGAGTTTCACACCAAAATATTTGCATATATTGTCACTGGCTTTTCAGTCATGCAGTAATGATCATGGATCTTCTTTAAGCTGAACATCAAAGCAGGAAATAGTCAATAATAATTGCTAGTAGTGGGAGGCTAGGCTTCAGTTTAGCTATATATAATACAATGAAATAGAATTTTCTGTTCTCATTCATTTCTTTCTTTAATGTTACTTATTCAAAAATGGCTTCTTAAGAGTAACTTTTGATAGTAAACTGCTGATACCACTATTTTGGTTTATTTCTTAAAGGCAAACTGTTGTAGTCGAGTATGCTATCTCTGTGATTTTGGTGTCTAAACTGTTTATGGTTATTAAATTATCTTGTAATATAAAGCAGCAGAGGCAGAGTCACAGACAGAAAGATGAAGGAATTCAACATTGACCAAATGTGTCATGATCTGTGATTTTTTGGAAACTTAGTCTTAACCAATAACTGAGTCATGGTTAAGGGATTTTTATAGAAAGGAGCATTGCATGAATCGAAATTGATCTGTTTTGAGTGATATATTCATTATTTTCTGCCAATAGATTTGAATGGATAATCCAGGCTATTCCTTCCTACATAAGCACTGTTATCATGTACCTCATAAAACACTGATTTAAATAGTGCAGCATGTAGTTGTCACTACACATATTATACACTGACATTATCACAAATATTGGGATCTGCATTGGAGTTTAACATTAGCTGTACAATATCATAGTGACCCCTTTTCGAAGCTAGATGTAGAGCTGTTTGCTGAAACTAAAAGTATGCAAATACTTTTCACTAATCATAATAGAATTAAATTTACTTAAAACTATAATATATAGCAATTATAAAATAGACCAAATATTAAATTTTAAACAAGATTAACAGTAAAAATTGTGATAAGATAATTTTGATTGTGTTGATATTGTAATTGTTTCTCTGCCATAGAAAATTGGAGATTTTAATGAGTTATGATAAAATGATATAGAAATCTTAATGTTAAGTGTTGAAGAAGCTACAAATGTAAGCTCTTTAGCTTGAACTGAGCCTTCAGTAGTCACACTATTTTTAACCACACTTCTAATTAACACCAGATAACTTAATAATAACACATGGGGTACCATCAAACTGTCTTTAAAATGAAAATTGGTTGTGTTGTCAGTATAAAAGTATAGTGTAATATTGACAATACTACTCATATATCAGAATGTGTTAACATAAAAATGACTTGACATACTAGTGTGAATACTAAGATTCTTCCAAGGATGCCTACAATTATAACAAGCCATACTTACTGCTTGGCCTTTGAATAGTGATGCTCAGGCTGAGGTACTGGTTGGAAAGGTATATTAAATTATATATATATATGTATATATATGTATGTATATTTAAAATAAAGTACAAAGTGTATATTGACATTGTATAAAGACACATTTCAAAATAATGTTAATTTTCAAGCTTGTAAATTGGGCTAGTAAAAAAAATACATCCATCATAGATATATTAATTAATTAATTTATAAATGTTAGTTTAAAAGAAGTGATAACTAATACTTTATATTTGAATCATAACTACCAGTATTATTAATAGTACATCATATCTATATACCAGATATACTAATTAATTTGTAAAAGTGATAGGAAAGAACTGGACTACAGTACTGTATAGTGAGTATTTTGGTGAGAGAAAATATTGGCAAATTTGGCAAATTGTGTTTCATTCATCAAACTTTTATCCTCAAATATTTGATTTAGTGGTGTGGTATTAGGCAGAAGTCATTTGGCAAATTTAATTTTGCCAAAGTCTATTTTTAATTGATTTGACAAAATATGTGACCGGATATGCAAAAAGGACCACTTGAGTCATTTCTGTCATTTTCACATTTTCATACCATTTTAAAGTATAGATAATGCTGAATTGTTTGATACCTTGGATAAATGAATGCGTTGCTAAAGAAACAAGATATAAAAGGAAATACAGTGGGTACTACCAAAAATTAATTTTGAGAAAAGTGGAATTTAATTTTCCACCCCCGCATACTGTACACTAACATATGAGAGTTTCTACGTGCTAAAGAGCTTTGGCTTTATAGATACTCCAAAATGACTGTCAGGTACTATTCTCTTTGCTTTTTGGTTTAACTCATACTGAGATTTTTTTATTTGACAGAAGTGGTCCCTTTTCGCAAATCAGGTCACATATCTCTCCAAAATTACTGATTATATGGCATTACAATATTACATTAGTGCAAGTGTACAAATATAATCATGGCAATTTGGTAAACTTGAATTTGGGAAAAAGTTTGTATTAATTGTGCAAGGTCATAAGGGCATTTAGGCATTTACAGTTTAGGTTTTTGGGTAGGATTTGGCAGCAATATAAAATTATATGTATTATATATAATGATGATGATACCACTCTCATAATCATTAGAATATTAACACATATAGCATAACATACTAGTTGGATCTCTATGAATACAAAACATCTTTTAAACATATGTACTATTATAATAGACCACATCTACTGATAGCAGACACTGACTATGTTTGTTAATTCTTTACTAACAAAAGATTGAAACAACAAGTTGACATAAACAAGTCTAATGGCCATATCAATAACATTTTATAACTATCAAAAATTGATTTAAATCTAGTAACATGTAATAATCACAACACACAATATACACTGACCCGGTTGTCACAAATATTTGGATCTGCATTGCAGTTTAACAGTAGCTGTATGATATCACAATGACCCTTTTCCGTGGCTAGATGTAAAGCTGTTTTCTGCTCCTAGAGGAAGTACACAAATATATTGTACATTTTTAACAAAATCACCATACTTCAAGTTGTATTTAATTTACAGATCTAGTGTATTACTTGTCACAATATAAAAATAGGAGTCTCTCACTTCTGGCTATGATTCTTACACTTAGGCATTTACAGTTTAAGTTTTTGGGTAGGATTTAGCAGCAATATAAAATTATATGTATTATATAATGATGATGATATCACTCTCATAATCATCAGAATATTAACAAATATAGCATAACATACTAGTTGGATCTCTATGAACACAAAATCTTTTAAAGATATGTACTATTATAAGAGACCAGACCACATCTACTGATAGCTAACACTGACTATATTTGTTAATTTTTTTACTAACAAAAGATTGAAACAACAAGTTGACATAAACAAGTCTAATGGCCATATCAATAACATTTTATAACTATCAAAAAATGATTTAAATCTAGTAACTTGTAATAATCACAACACACAATATACACTGACCCAGTTGTCACAAATATTTGGATCTGCATTGCAGTTTAACAGTAGCTGTACGATATCACAATGACCTTTTTCCGAGGCTAGATGTAAAGCTGTTTTCTGCTCCTAGAGGAAGTACACAAATATATTGTACATTTTTAACAAAATCACCATACTTCAAGTTTGTATTTAATTTACAGATCTAGTGTATTACTTGTCACAATATAAAAATAGGAGTCTCTCACTTCTGGCTATGATTCTTACACTTAGGCATTTACAGTTTAGGTTTTTGGGTAGGATTTAGCAGCAATATAAAATTATATGTATTATATAATGATGATGATATCACTCTCATAATCATTAGAACATTAACATATATAGTATAACATACTAGTTGGATCTCTATAAATACAAACCACAACTACTAACTGTTTATTATGTAAATGATGCTATATAGAAAACAATAGCTACAATTATACTCTGGTCATGTTAAGAATAACCATTAACTAATGATATAACTCCTGCCCCCAATTCCCTATCGGTATGACTACAGATATAGTACTTAAGGTGTAAAAGTTATAGGAAATAATACAGTACCATAAAGTAGGTAACACAGACACAGACAGAGGGGTAGGAGTCAAGTTTAAGTTGGGGGGGGGGGGGGGGGGGCTGACCTTATATTTTGTTGCGTTATATTATTAAACATCAAAATTAGATGCTATAAAGATTTATCTGTTCAGTACTAGTTTAAAAATTAAGGAGATTTCAAAGATTAGATCAGAAGAATTTTAATAATAGAAATAATGATACCACTTGTGGGATGACATTCACTAATATCCTTATTTTATAAAGAAAGTCACAGCCTTTTGCTTAACTACACTTTAGTAATAGTTTGTAAATAGAAAAGATACTTTAAACTGCCTTCTAAATCAAACATCAGTAGGTGGGGCTAAATCCTTTGAATGTCTGTGATTGATCTTATTTGTTATATACTTTTACAAGTAAACACTAACAAACAACAGTAGTTTATTATTATTTTAATCAGTTACTAACCTTCTTAGGATGATGAACATTGACATTAGCACCTGATTTAAGTGCTCGAGTTACATTTTCTATATTACCATTTTCAGCTGAAGTCACTAGTAAGTCATCCTGTTAAAATAAATAATATATTATAACTGTGACATGTACCCACATATACTTAGGTCATGTTCATAAGATATTATAACATGTAAGATCACTATGTCTATGTCATCATTTACAGTAAATATATTATTATATTTGTCACTTACATTTCTAACTTGGTCTATGTCTTTTGCTCCAAAAAAACGTAAGATCTTAACAATGTTGTGATGACGATACCAGTATGCTATATGAAGTGGAACGTGTCCCCACTATAACATGAAATAGAGTTTAAATAATAATAGATGAAATTGAAAAGTGGACATACATAGATATATACGTAATACACTTAATCTATAACAATCATAGCATTGATGAGGTCTATTTTATATGTGGACACATTAATGTATAATATATGTATTGCATAAATTAGACAAGTGTTGTCTGAGTTAATAACAAAGTTTATTAAACTAAGAATATAATACTAATATATGGCTCACAACAACTGAATATAACACATGGACTGGAGCTCATTATATATAATAACATGCAATGGGAGATTGTGAACACAGAAATAAATACAGTAATAAATATGGTAAGCAAGCAAGGAGCAGTATTTGTTGTATCATATTATGGTTCAGCAAATGTAGTAATAATAAATGAAAATATGATGGATATTAGGTAAGCCAATTCGAACCTATATGAAAATTAGTTTGAATAAAACCTTCAATGATAAAAAGCTAGGTTTTGACATACTATAATATTCTTTCAAATGTTATTTTTCTTTACTCAAAGAAGACCAATCTTGATATCACTGTATAGCTTAATTAAACTAGTCATATTAACAATAAGAAAATTCTATATCATATTAAAAGATCTGTCATACCTACAAGTATTTATTATAATATTGCATTATGTGTAAGGTGTTAACTTAAAAATCCTTGTCACATTGGTATTGATCTATATCTTGTCTTACTAGACAGGTAGTACTACATATATGTATACATGTAATAGAGACAACAAATAAAATACACAAACTATACACAAAATAAAATCTACTACATTGTCTGTGATTTTGGTATATACAGACAAACACACAGTATTGTAATTCACACATACACATATTTTGTAGAAACACACATACAATGATTGTGATTTGTTTTAACCTCATATAACTTGCTACATGCATAAGCTTTTGTCTCTTCATCTTATTTCTTTTATCATTTAGCATTTAAGTAATCATGCTATGGTTGAAATGGTGGCAGGAAGAATAAACTAAGTTCATTATTTGATGAGTGGACAGGTAGTCATTACAAAATGTTAAATTTTATTCAAAACTTTTAATACTCATATATATCATTAAATTAAAGTATAAAAATGGACATTGATGTTTCATACAAACATAGTCCAAAAGAATCTTATAATTGTCTAGCATATAAAGTGTACTAGTGAAAAATAATGACTACAACTATACTGTAGAGTGCAGATATATTAATTAACTTGTAAAATTTTAGTTATAAGTGAACTGGGACTTCTGTATTATATTAATACTACTATTGGTATAACAATTGTCTACACCTGATCTGAAATGAGAGTAACACTCTGATATCAGATTATATCTACCAGTAACTATATACCATTTCTTATCAACATACATCTTAATAACACACACAAACTTCCAAGTTTATACTTCATTTATTGTCTAGTGTATGCTGCTTCCTCTGTCTCAACATTAAAATTGGAGTGGCTCACTAATGGCTGTACTTCTTGTGCACAAGAGTTTAGAGTTAAGATTTTAGGTGGAGTGTAGTAACATTATTAAATTATACATAGTGTAATACTGATGACATCACTTCCACAATGATCAAAATATTTTGACACAAACAGTACACATACTAGTTGTACCACCTCCATGTATATCATGATAGGATATGTACATTTTAACAAACCACACCTACTTATAACTGCACCAGTCTATGCTTTTAATCTTTTATTAACAAAAAAATTAAAAACAATATATAATATAGACATAAGAGATAATGCAATTGCCATTCCCGCAATTTTGTTTGCATTTTTGTATTGGACTGATATTACCCATCCCTATATTAATGTCATATTTTAGAAAATAGTGTTATTTACTTTTTGGGTTATTTTTAAAAATGTATATGTAAGTGATTTTGATAATCAATCACAAAAGCTATAACATGCTAGAAGATAATGAGTTTCACACCAAAATATTTGCATATATTGTCACTGGCTTTTCAGTCATGCAGTAATAATCATGGATTTTATTTAAGCTGAACATCAAAGCAGGAAATAGTCAATAATAATTGTTAGTAGTGGGAGGCTAGTCTTCAGTTTAGCTATATATAATACAATGAAATAGAATTTTCTGTTCTCATTCATTTCTTTCTTTAATGTTACTTATTCAAAAAATGGCTTCTTAAGAGTAGCTTTGATAGTAAACTGCTGAGACCACTATTTTTGTTGATTTCTAAAAGGCAAACTGTTGTAGTTGAGTATACTACCTCTGTGATTTTGGTGTCAAAACTGTTTATGGTTATTAAATTATCTTGCACTATAAAGCAGCAGAGGCAGAGTCACAGACAGAAAGATGAAGGAATTCAACATTGACCAAATGTGTCATGATCTGTGATTTTTTAGAAACTTAGTCTTAACCAATAACTGAGTCATGGTTAAGGGATTTTTATAGAAAGGAGCATTGCATGAATCGAAATTGATCTGTTTTGAGTGATATATTCATTATTTTCTGCCAATAGATTTGAATGGATAATCCAGGCTATTCCTTCCTACATAAGCACTGTTATCATGTACCTCATAAAACACTGATTTAAATAGTGCAGCATGTAGTTGTCACTACACATATTATACACTGACATTATCACAAATATTGGGATCTGCATTGGAGTTTAACATTAGCTGTACAATATCATAGTGACCCCTTTTCGAAGCTAGATGTAGAGCTGTTTGCTGAAACTAAAAGTATGCAAATACTTTTCACTAATCATAATAGAATTAAATTTACTTAAAACTATAATATATAGCAATTATAAAATAGACCAAATATTAAATTTTAAACAAGATTAACAGTAAAAATTGTGATAAGATAATTTTGATTGTGTTGATATTGTAATTGTTTCTCTGCCATAGAAAATTGGAGATTTTAATGAGTTATGATAAAATGATATAGAAATCTTAATGTTAAGTGTTGAAGAAGCTACAAATGTAAGCTCTTTAGCTTGAACTGAGCCTTCAGTAGTCACACTATTTTTAACCACACTTCTAATTAACACCAGATAACTTAATAATAACACATGGGGTACCATCAAACTGTCTTTAAAATGAAAATTGGTTGTGTTGTCAGTATAAAAGTATAGTGTAATATTGACAATACTACTCATATATCAGAATGTGTTAACATAAAAATGACTTGACATACTAGTGTGAATACTAAGATTCTTCCAAGGATGCCTACAATTATAACAAGCCATACTTACTGCTTGGCCTTTGAATAGTGATGCTCAGGCTGAGGTACTGGTTGGAAAGGTATATTAAATTATATATATATATGTATATATATGTATGTATATTTAAAATAAAGTACAAAGTGTATATTGACATTGTATAAAGACACATTTCAAAATAATGTTAATTTTCAAGCTTGTAAATTGGGCTAGTAAAAAAAATACATCCATCATAGATATATTAATTAATTAATTTATAAATGTTAGTTTAAAAGAAGTGATAACTAATACTTTATATTTGAATCATAACTACCAGTATTATTAATAGTACATCATATCTATATACCAGATATACTAATTAATTTGTAAAAGTGATAGGAAAGAACTGGACTACAGTACTGTATAGTGAGTATTTTGGTGAGAGAAAATATTGGCAAATTTGGCAAATTGTGTTTCATTCATCAAACTTTTATCCTCAAATATTTGATTTAGTGGTGTGGTATTAGGCAGAAGTCATTTGGCAAATTTAATTTTGCCAAAGTCTATTTTTAATTGATTTGACAAAATATGTGACCGGATATGCAAAAAGGACCACTTGAGTCATTTCTGTCATTTTCACATTTTCATACCATTTTAAAGTATAGATAATGCTGAATTGTTTGATACCTTGGATAAATGAATGCGTTGCTAAAGAAACAAGATATAAAAGGAAATACAGTGGGTACTACCAAAAATTAATTTTGAGAAAAGTGGAATTTAATTTTCCACCCCCGCATACTGTACACTAACATATGAGAGTTTCTACGTGCTAAAGAGCTTTGGCTTTATAGATACTCCAAAATGACTGTCAGGTACTATTCTCTTTGCTTTTTGGTTTAACTCATACTGAGATTTTTTTATTTGACAGAAGTGGTCCCTTTTCGCAAATCAGGTCACATATCTCTCCAAAATTACTGATTATATGGCATTACAATATTACATTAGTGCAAGTGTACAAATATAATCATGGCAATTTGGTAAACTTGAATTTGGGAAAAAGTTTGTATTAATTGTGCAAGGTCATAAGGGTATTGCCAAATGTCAAATAGGAACATTAATTTTGTTTGTTCAAAGAACTCATTGTTTGTTAAATATGTGTATGATAACATCAACATAACAAAATGATAGAGTAGTCTTATGAAAATAGGAAAAGATAGATTAAACTGTTTTCTAGACAAAACAATGTCTATAAGTGTGTGGGGCTAAATATCTTGAATACCTGTGATTGATCTCCTTTGTTATAGAATATAATACTTTTAAAAGTAATATTAACAAACAACAGTTAAAAGTAAGGTGTAAAACTCATGATAGCATTCCTATAATCAGTGGTACCTCTGTGAATAGGAAGATCTTTTCAAGGATATTTACTATTATAACAGGCTACACATACTGATAGCTACCACTGGCTATACTTAATAAAGCCAGTGGTACCTATACTTAATACTCTAATAACAAATGAGTAGTCATTAATGGCTCTAATGTGATACCAATAACATTTTGTATCTATTAAATACTGATTTAAATCTAGTAACATGTAGTAATCTCTATACACAACATACACTGGCCATGTCAAAAATAGTGGAACCTTTGTTACATTATATCTGTAGCTATATAGTATCACAATATTACAATACATATCTGTGATAAAGTGGACCACATATTAAATTATACAAAGGTTAAAATTGTGCAATTTGTCTTAAGATACTTTTGGTTGTACTGGTATTGCAGTTAACTTCACTGTTATATAAATGAGGAGTTTGAAGATGCTACATATGTAAATTGAAATTACTAACACCTTGCCTTTGTTACCTCATTCCCTCTAATAATAAATGTGGCAAGTAGTAAAGCCAAACAAGAAGCAGTAATCAAACCACTGGTACAATTAATGAATAATACTGTCCTGATTTACATCAGTGAAATTGAAGAAATTATCATCATCATTTCATAAAACAATATGGTGTTCTCCATAAAGACAACTACCAAACTATTAATTATTCTTAAAAGTGGTACAGTCAAAACAATTTTAACACTATATAAACCAAGGTAGTATACTTGTGTTGATAATGATTACACCCAACATTTCCTGTTACAAATTTTTCATGTATTCTCATATATTATTAATAAGAGAAAAACTTGATAGATAGACAATTGAAAGATATATGCAAATAAGTTTGGGAAACTGTTTCAACATTGAAAAAGTGTTGATATGACCATCAAACTGTATTTAAATGTTAGCATTACTTAAATAAGAATAGTTATGGTATCAATGAGTAGCTTAAAGCTTGCTTTTCAGGTTACATTAAATATTAGTCACATGTGATGAGAAATTAAAATATGCACCTTTGTCTCATACATTTAGATTTCATTAAAAATTGTATGGAGTGAAAAGGATGCACTTGTTACATACTATTGATCTATATCCAGTCCTACTAGACAGGTAGTACTACACATATGTACATGTAGTAGAGACAACAAACAATATACAAAGTATATACAATACACACTGACCTTGTTGTAAATGTTAGGATCTGCATTTGATTTTAAGAGTAAGTCGACTGTCTCAGTATAACCACAAAATGAAGCATAATGCAAAGCTGTATTCAGATCCTGATTATAATATAACAACAAAAAATGCAAATAAATATATGATTGCTACTATTTAAAAACAGTGATGAAACTATACATTACATTGTGGATTCACATGCACTGTGTCTTTGAGTAGCACATTCTGATTTTCAATTACTCACATCTACACGCAATCTATTTCAATGCCGTAGTGTTTTCATTGCTTACAGGTTCCTGTTTTAAAATGTCAGGAAATATAAAATATATCTCCTTAGCTTTTGAGTATTTTATGACAATCAAGAAATTTTACTGTCAAAAGCTGTAAGTCTTATATATCTATCTGTCTTCTCATGAAAATATTATATTGTTTATAAATATAGTTATAATTGTGAAATTAATGAGCAATCCTTTGCTATAACAAAAGAATCATTTACTATAATGAGGTATAGCTTACATCTGTTTGTTTTGCATTGATATTAGCATTCTGGTTTATAGCTTCTTCCACTTTATCTACTCGTCCATTTAAGGCAGCTTTGAACATAATTTCAGTCTAATAAATCATAACAGATAAATACAGATAATACACATCATAATAAATATAACAGTATATACAAGTGTTGAGTTTAAATATTAATCTTCATCTACATTAAATGACAAAGATACAGTTTCTCCATCAATATGTTACAGTTATATAAGCAGCTCCTAGTATTGACATGGCTCAATTTAGTCTTCTAACCAAAATATAAGATAACAAAGCATGCTTACCTTTTACTCCAATATAACATTAAAGCTAGTAGCATTACTGCTATAATTAGTTTTAATTCTAACACTTGTAAAAAAATAAATTAGGCATGACTGCTGTGTAATACAATAGTGTAGTCAAACCCATGACATTCCTTTGCAAATATATTGAAGTCAATTGTTAACACTGCTGCACCTTAGTGTTACATGACATGCTTTAAACTTAACACTTTAATGATAGTTACAACCTATAGAAACCAATGCTTAAAGAAAATTAACGTTGAGAAAAATAGAATATAGGAATGCAACAATTATATTAGTAAATGTCATAATAATTATCCATTAAATGTATTGTATAAGGACTTCAGCAAGAAATAGGACACATTTTAATATAAGTATGTACATGTACATAATATCAATGTAACAATGAAATACTTGAGAGCTATTATAAACATTCACCTCAACTACATACATCTTATATACTTACATAATCAGGAGCAGCACCTGTATTTTCTAAGAGTTGTACTATTGTGTTATGATCATTGATATAAGCTACAGTATGAAATTCTTTTTGTACTTGAAAATAATTCTATTTAATGAACAAAGACATTTTAATATATGCAATAAAATCCAATTACATATCTATATGTACACAATACAAGCTATTACTTTATATTGACATGTATATATCATTAATTAAGTATCACACAATATAGTGGATTTCATTCAATTAAATTCTAAGACAACATTAAAAATACTACATATAATGATCTTGTATGTTATTAATTGTGGATACTAGTTCAGTAACTTAAACAAATAGAATAATAATTAATAAATTGTGTAACTGTTGTATTTTCAATCAATGTTTAGCGTGGAAAAAAGAAATTAATACTCATTAGATCTACATAATTATTTTGAATCAATTGTTAGGTTAGTAAATGCAAATAATAACACTAGGTTAATGGCAAGTTAATAGCATCTTACCACATGATGACATTGTTTGAAGTTTGCTCCTTTCTGAAAGAACCGTTTTACTTTTTGTAAATATCCCAATTTAGTAGAGATAAAAAGTTCTCTGTCCTATATAACAGAAAACTAAATAATTACATTTTAAAATAGTAAATCATACACAATTAAATGTTTTTGTGAGACTATATATCATTTGGTGAAAGTTATGAAAAAGCTGTGTAGTTTGTTCCCATGTACTCTTTCCTATCATAATAGAACCATTACAAACACTCCACATAATATTGTGCTAGTATGTAAAAGAACAAGAGGATGAATTATTCAACTGTTTAGCTAGTTTCCAGTTCTCCATTACATTAATACTTTATAACATTCTTGAAGAACTTACTAGATGTAAGATAATCAATAATGGTAAGTAACTGCAAAAATAAACCTATGACGGAACTTTAACAGTTATTTGACAATGTAGTGTAATAGATTGAATGTGACAGACATTTTCCTGTGTCTATCTCTACATATTCAGTGCTACCATACATAATAATACACGTAATATTTTCATATTTACAGTAACACATGTAGTATACTGTAATATTTATTAATAAACTTACAATTCTCTTTTGCTTTCTCTCTGAAAGTTTAACTGCCATTGCCTGGAGAAGTTTGGTACTAATAATTTAATATCTAATAGGACATTAGATATAAATGAGCATATATCAGTTTTGTACTATAGAACAAAATGTCTTATATACATTTCCTAATTATATTTTTTGACATGCGTGCCATTTCTAGGCTTTTCTTGTTACTTAATAAAACGCGGAGCGCGAGCTGTCTCTTAGAATCGGTCGTCAGCGAGCTGTTTCTTGTTAGGTTGGGTCCCTTACTTTGTATATTGCAGTTCTTATTTAGGGAAATCGAGGACGGGAATTCAAACTCCGTATAACCCAGTTTAATTGAAATTGGAAATAGGAATTGGAATGTCCGTCTGAGGCTTCCGTAGGAATGTATGTGTTGCTAATTTTCAAATATTTGTAATTCTTGTCAGTATTTCCTTGTGAAGTTATTATTTTTTTTGACAAAAATAATGATTTGTAGGTAATCCATACCAACTACAGAATCCAGCTGTGAATTGAGATAACCAGTACAACCATTCTAGAAAATTACTACTCACATATGGATCCTCAACCTTTTAAAATAGCAAGCAAAAGACTATCCTTAAGAAACAATCTGTGATGAAATTAATCCCGAGAAAGAAGTTTGAAAAGACAGGAGAGAATCACGAACAATGTTTATGACTGAACTATCTGCATTGATCACTACTTCACTTACACATGCTGTGGAAGTTGAAAAGTTTAAAAAAAGAAAGAAGATTCCAATTGGCTTATCTCTCTACCAATTGCTGAATGTAGCTTTGTGCCACACAGAGGAGCCTTTAAGGATGTTCTCTGTTTGTTATATGGATGGAAATCTGATATTCTTAACAAATTTATCTACAATAAACAATTTGCAGTTAATCATGCATCGAGTTGCTCTTTTTTTGGAGAGGCCATTTTATCTGGCACAATGAGGTCAGGAACATCGCGACCAACCAACTAAGTGACATATATCACAACATTCGAATTGAGCCTCAGCTACAATCAATGGTGAATCTTTGGCCTTGAAGGGTTGCAGACAAGTGGAGCCTCGATGAGACATAAAAGCTCAAAGATTTCTGTGAATAATGGACAAATTGCATTTTTTGATATAAGAATATTTAATCATTTCACACAAACCTATCAAAGACTTCCCACTGAAACCAATAACAGAAGAAATGAATAGGACAATGGGAGAGCCAATAATCTTAGAGTAGGAAATAGAACATGATTGTTTCATGTCACTTGTTTTCACATATCCAGGTGGTAGAGGACAGTCATTAAAGTTTATGTACAAACTAGTGGCTATATATGATTGTTCTTAAAGATGACAATTAAGACATACAGTCAAACTATAGTCTGGCTAAGATGTTGCATAAGTTTTTTCTCTGCTCTAATCAAACATGTAGTGCTTCCATGAATTATAATCTACCTTCAGATGTCCAGCACATCCAGAGAACAGCAAAGTCTCAAGTGCCCTTTGTGAGGGCAGAATGGGCACTCATTGATAATCATTACTTGTAAACACTTTTTTTCAGATTCTGTATCACAAATTATCGCTCATCATGTGTCTCCTATCATCACTGATCATGTCATGAATCATATTGTAAATTTATTATGAATATGATCTTGTGGGCGCGAATGCGTCGGTAAGCTTATGAATCTTAAAATAAGGTAAACAAAGGGTTAAATACTACACGCCCACACATTTTCTTTGCCATAAATACTAATATCGAAAAAATTAGAGTAATTCTGGGTGGCATAATGAAGAACTTGCTGTGATTGGTGAGAGCCATTGTCGTCTGCTTTTTCTACTTTTTACATTATATTTTCAATTTTTTAACGACGTTAGCCATAAACTAAAGGTACGTTCAGATATAGAGTTTAGGGAAGAGTTTCTATTGTTTTCTTTGTTAATTTACCATCTACCTAAGACGAAAGAAAGTTGCCCATGTCGGCTACGTAGACGTAACTATTTGTAATTTAAATTAAATTATCAAACTTATTTTATGATATATTGACATACGCTTCCCTTTACTGTAGAAACGTCAGGCGATACAAGAATAAGTATAGGTCTGTCGTACTGCAGCTTAGTGAGACAGTCAAAATTATGGTGAGCCGTTAGTAACACATCTTGTTTGGTATAATATAGATCTATCAATAAATCTCTAGATGTAAAAACGTCAGGCGACACGATTGCCCGTTGTACGGAAGATTATAACGACAGTTAAGCCGTATTGCGTGCCATAACATAGAGCTGACAGAAGGATGGAAGCTCAACACCTTAGGTACGTATTATAAAGCTAGAATGTCACAGTTCGATTTGTTACTGATAGTTTGCATACGGCGCCAATGCACTAGACAGCATATAAGTTTCATAACCCCACCCCTAAATATTTCTAAAATGTAGGTTAATAACACACTCGTAGAATGATGTCACTAACGAAGCATAGTACACTTTAATAATTGATCTCTAATTCACTAACCAGAATAAAACAAAAGCTCTCGAAAAGCAAACACATTTATGGCCCGCTCAAACAATTTAGAGTTTACAGTTTTATGGTTTAGGAGATATATAAGGATACAAATTATCATGGCAAGTGTAATTTACTTACAGAAGCTGCAACTATATAGCATCCAGTGCTACGGCTAGTCTAGCGAGGCCAGACTCTTTGCTTAGAGGGGAAGGGTCTGGTCTACCAAGCATAGTACAGTTGTCAAAAAGGAATTTTATTAACTGTGTAATATTATATAACCGTGGTTTTTAATTATTACGTGTTAATTAACCCCACAGCGATGACAATTTCATCATCATAGTAGCAAACTAGATAAACTACTCACTGCCTTAAGAGATTAATAATTTAACACTGAATATGATAGTGATAAGTTATGAAAAGATCTAAGAACAAAGAACGGGAAGTTTCAGGTCTAGAAGAAAGTATTCGTTTAACACGTAACGTTATTTGCTCAGCTACCTGTTGACCAAACAGTGGTTTCCCCAGGAATGCTGGGGAAGGAGACAACCGCACTATGCGAGGTAGAGCTGACCCTTCCTCTCTAAGCAAAGGACCTCGCTAGACTGTGCTATGACTAGGTTAGATCCAGTCAGTAAACTAGAGACTGCCATCTCTACGTACCCAATAAATACTAAACCTTTAGGATTAAAGCTTGCAGCCTGAAGTTCAGGCTGTCTCACTGCATGGTAAATCCCATTGATAATGAGTGTCCATATTGTTGTGCATTGTAGACAACTTAAAAGCATAGCCCATTTCTCCTACTGAAAAGAAAATGTCAATATTCTTTATATATTAGCTAAAGCTAGTAAGCAGTTTTGATGCAAAAAGAGTCAGAACAGCATATTCAAAGCAGTAAATGAAATCAAGCAAGATAGTTAAATATCTACATACGTATAGGTAGATACGTACAAGAGATAAAATATGCTAATCTCAAATTATTCCACTGAGCTAGTGTAGCAATTATGCACCTCTATTCTGCAGCCATCAGAGTAAAAATCATATATTACCTCAAACTTGGAGTAAACCTATGAATAAAAAGCTGCAGCATGAATAAAATAGTTTTAGTCATTGTTACACAAATTTTTGGTTGAATCAGCAACTTTGAAAATGTTGGGCTGATGAATTTGCCATTGATTGCCTACCAATGTATTTCTCAAAAGAGGAACTATATACTGACAAAACAATCCATGAATTTACCACTGGGAGGATTAGAAGGGGTGACTACATAAGAAGTACCTGTATGCTGCACATACATGTATATAAGTATAACATAATATTATAATTTATATTTTTGTCTAACAACACAGTTAACAATAACAAACAGCACTTACATACTCTTAATCACAGACACTGTTTGATTCGGAACCTTTCTTGCCTTTGTCTTTGCAAAAGTATTCAGTATATGTTATATTATTCATCACATGATAGTATGATATATATAAATGAGTGTGACTTAAATGATCTAAAAATATAGTGGGTCTTCCTCATTTATTACATAACAATAGAAGTGAATATATTCATAATATTTGTAAATGGGCTGTTATTATCCTCACTACAGAGGTGTCACAAATGCACCTGTCACACTTTAAACCTTCTTAATAGTAATACAGTTACCTAAGACAATATCAAGACTATCGTAGAATTAATGTCTTTGAGCACATGTCAGACTTAATTTTTGCTTAATAACGTCTATGATTAGAATATAAAATTACATAAAAATAAAATATAAGAATTATTTTAATCATTTGGCATAAATGTATTACAGAACATACTAATTCAAAAAGAAGTGCTATTTGATACATCAATAGAGAATGTTCATAGCATCCATCCGTTGTATTTACTGTAAACTCAAAAAGTCATTCAGCAAAGAAAAATGAAAAGATGTGATTACTGAAGTCACATTACTGATTACTGATCACAGCTTCATTATTTGCGTATTCTTGTCATGTATATTATTACTATATTACTAGAGAGACAAGACAATATAAGAAAATAAATAAAATAAGAGAGACAGAGAGAGATTTATTATGTATGGTCTTCATACTTTTAACATCATGATCACACACAACAACCAAATGTACTAAAGATATTTTCTAGTAAAAAAGTACCACAAAGTTCTAAATTAATAACAATACAAGGTCTTGGTTAAAATATGTCACTTCTAATGTACATTCCAACTAAAATACATACTACACTTCATAATTATATTTACTACTTTACTATAAGATTATAGTAATACCTCTTTAGATCTATACCACTGAGCAACATCTTAGAGAGAGAGAGAGAGAAAGAGGAGAGAGAGAGAGAGAAAGAGAGAGAGAGAGACAGAGACAGAGAGAAAGACAAAAATGTAATAATTGAGTTAGTTGTTGTTATATTTATAAATCTATGCATGATCGTTCACACATGTCAACCTAGTAATTGTCAGTACATCATAATGTGATGTAAAGGTTTATAAAAATCAATGCTATACCTCAGTACTCATTTACCCTACAGCTATGAGTGTGGTCGTGCATGGTTGAATTCAAATCCCACCTGCACCTATGTGACTTTAATTTTGTTACTATGAATTTACAAAGAACTCATCTAAATTAAAATCCTGTTTGGTGTCAGGTCAGATCTAGCACCAACTTGGCAATAAAAAATAAGTTATATTAAATTCATAGTAATAAAATTTTTTCACTTTGGGTGCTAAAGACCACACAGCAGAAGATATACTGGATATACCATAGATTTTTATTAAGATGGTTCTGTTTGCTAATATGTAAATATGGTCTATAAGATTTGTAACTAGTTAGTCTTTTTCTTCTTGACACTCATTTAATTATTTCCTATAAGTCATGTTCATGTGAGTTTGTATAATCCTCACAATCAACTCTCAATGGGTAAAGGCTATAGTGCTTGCTCTATCAGTCTGTTTGTCTGTTCATAAAAAAAGTTTTGTTCTGAAGTTATAGTACTTTTAATTTCTTACCTGTCCTGAAAGGTCCTTGTATCCACACATATTCGACAGATATTAACATCATGTGATTATTTCCTTGTTCTTCATAATTTGACTGTGAACTTCAAGTGAATTTACTATACAAATATCCTTAAGGAAATGTTACAAACAAGAAGTTGTGGATAACCTATATTGCCAATTGTCATACTTGTTGTATAGTTGCCATTATAACTTGCATATTTTTATTTTCATAGATATTATCACATTCAGTTTGAAATAACCTTTGTTGCTTATTTTATTCAGCATATTTTCCTACAGTTGAAAGAATAGGAAAAATAATGACAGCTCTTTTTCTAAATTAAACTTGTTACTTTTAGTTCCAGTAATAAATACAGCAATAAAATATATACTAAAGCAATATATTCAGTATGTACCATATTGGAATCAACAAGTTTTTCTTCTTTCTGTTTAAATCTCTATTTTCTCTACATCTAGAGTATTGATAAATGATAGTAGTTCCTAAACAAAAAGATATACTTCATCATCTTCATCATACAACTAAGTATTAAACAATCGTAATTATGATGTGTTATCAGCTGATCACTGAATCACTACAGTTGTTACAATGAAAATATTATGACTGACAACTAATAAATTTCTATAATGTACTATTTTCTAATGAACTGAAAGCAAGTACACCAGATGAAACTTAAGTAAAAAAGTAATTAATGATGTGACAGCATCCTCCTCTCCTACATTGATTAACAATATTCATAGTTGCAATCATTACTAATCAACAGCACTTCAAATGTGACAAGATTACACAAATGGAATAGATTATGATAACTGAAATATAAATATGTTTCAGAATACATCTAGGTTTTCATATACATTGTAATGTTGAAGTCTACCTTTTTATGAAGCACTTGTTTCTATATGCAAGTGATCTAAATATTAGAAGGGATCTTTGCTGATACATGATTTCAATAGCTAAATCTGTCACTAACACTTACAACTATGAATAGAAAGGTCATTACTTCAGTGCACTGTCTAAAGTGTATCCTTAGTCTTTTGTTGCTTAGCAGCAGATATTAAAAACCTGACTTCCAGTCTTGTTAAAATGTTTCTTAAAGGATGGTCTTGTCAGCACTAATAACTTTTGTTTTCGTTAAATGTCTGTCACATTTAATCATCACTGTATAAAGAGAAATCCTCTTCTGTGTAGCCTATATGTACAACAGAGCAGTATGACTCAATATCAACATTGTAGCACTGATATGTTTAATAAGTGAATTGATTAATGTTATGTTTGGTATCTAAGAGGTTTAAAAAATGTTTTAATTAGTTCTTACTATTTAAAAGACAATATATAAAAGAGAGAAAAGAGTAATACATAGTTCATAATAAAACAGTACTACAAAAAAAATCTAAATTTATAACAGTACATGGTATTGGTTATATATAGTTTGTTATAGCCATCAAATAGAGAGAGAAAGAGAAGATAAACATCTGGTTAGCTGTTAAGCTAATGTTTATTATAGATCTATGTATGATTACTTAGACACATGACACATAGGCACTCATCATCCTAACATTTGCCAATATATTGTGATGTGATGCTACGTTTCATAAAACAAAATCAATTGTATGTCTCAGTGTACATGAATCATCACATCCTATAGCTTTATGTTGTGATCCTGGTGGAATTTAGAACCCATTTTGGTACCATATAAATGACTATAATTTCATTACTATGAATTAAAAGTAATAACTAGCCCAAACTTTAATAGCTAAAATAAAAAAAAATCAGTTGGATGCAAAGTACCCAATTGGTACAAAACAATGAGTTCTTTTTAAATTCATAGTGATAAAATGAAAATTTTTCACTTGGGTGCTAAAGACCACACAATATGAAGATACACTGGACATGTCATTGACTTATAATGAGATAAGTCTATTGACTATATATAATGTGGTCTATAAATTATACAATTATTTGTAGTTTTTTTTCAATTTGATACTCATAACATTGTTTTTTACAAGTCATGTTCATGTCAATTTGTACACGTGTTCCATTAACAATAACAATTATTAATAGTTACAAGTTACTAAATCTTTGTATTCACATGTATTTGACAAATAATAACAACTCTCATAATTATTTCCTTACTCTTTCTTGTCATTTGATTGTGTACTATTTTCTGTTGCAAATTTTTAAGTGATTAAATTTAACAAATAGCCTTAAAGAACTGTTACTACCAAAATAAATGTTCATGTCACATCCATAGTGTGTTAATAATTGTCATAACTGTAGTTTAGCTGCCATTATAACTTGCATACTTTAATAGATGTCATGATATTACATCAGTTTCAAACAACTTATGTGCTATATTTTATTCAGCACATTTTCATTCTTTGATTACTAACTAAGTATCAAAATTTTCACTTGACATAGTTGTAAGAAACTACTGCATTGTATTAAAATGAAAGATGAACTTAAGTAAACAAGTAATTAATAATGTGACAGCATCCTCCTTTCCTACATTGATTAATAGTATTCATGGTTGTAATATTACAATAAAGATGCATTGTTATTATCACACATAACAAAATTACACAAATGAGATAGATATAGCTTACACATTGTAATGTTGAAGTCTGCATTTTTATGGAGCACTTGTTTCTATATTTAAGAGATCTAAACTAGAAGGGATTTTACTGATTCATTTAAATCTGTTCTAAATTAGTATCTAAGAGGCTCTAACTCATATAGCTAAACACATAGTAGTCAACATTAACTATAAAATAGTATTCTTAGTAACTATCTGTGTGTTCTTGTATATTATATAAATCTATTTCAACATAATATGTGACTCTTAATTCAAATTGATCTTTACATTTTTCCTCAAGATGAGAGTGAATGACAACATGGTCTTTGACTTGTATGTCAAACCAATCTAACAGATTTTCAACTATGGATTTATTAAAACAATCAGCCTTTGTCATAGTTTATCCTCTAATCAATTAAGTCTAAAAGAAGTCGGTAAATATTTATATTTGATCATCATCTATATATAATGTACATTGAATACATAGTTTACATACACATGTAACGGATAAATACATGAATGCTTTAAATTTTAAGTCAGTTGAATTGTTTTCACCAGTTGCCATGGAGACTAAATGCATAAATGTAGTTGAGATAAGCTGCATATTTGTAATGAAATTTTAAAATGAGTTTCATCTGTATTTTAAAATAGACAATTGTTGAATCATCCTTTAAGGCAAATTTACAGAGATAGAGTTCAATTCATCAGGTCATATTATCACTATTGTTAATTAAACCATGTAAAAGTTTCTCTCATTTTCATGAGACCTCCATAGGATAGTATTGAATATAAGAGACAATGTCTATATTCACTTTAGACATCATATTTTTCAATGTATGACACAAACGACAGGACATTTAACAGTTACATATGTTTATTTACAGCAGATCACTCATTTGGCTTTTACTATGCATGCAAAAGGAGTCTACCACTAGTCTAGAATGCACATGGCTGTTCTATTCTATTCTATTCTATTCTGTGGAATGTAATGAGAACACTAATCTCTATTATGTCAGATACAATTTGAAATGAAGCTTTACAGTAAACATTTACCTCAATATCATGCATAGTTTAGTGACCAAAACAACTATATAAATTATAATAGTGTAATTGTATACTTGAAAGTTAATAGGTTAGTTGAATATATGTAACTTAAAAAGTATAAATGATATTTAAAGCAAATACAAATGATTTTACTAGTGTTAATAACAAAATAACTATTAATATCCTAAAAGTTATGGTTGATTTTGATATGTACAAGCATGTATATTAGTATAGTTCTTTACTTTGTGTCATCGTGTGTTGTTAATAGATGTTACAAGATATACCCTTTGATCCTGGCAGCTTCAAAGATTGCATCCCCCACTTAATTAATGATGACTTATTTGTTAGACCAATTGGGAAAGCATGTATGTTATTAAACAAATACTTTTGATAATGTGACTATTTTTACTTTAATTTTATATATTATAGGTAATATTACAATACAAGGGATTAAACTAGGTAATTTAACAACAGCAGTTAGTAACTTTACTCACTTTAATTTCATGTAGATATCACTCATCTTGACAATGCCACTGAGAGACTATCTGGTAAGTTTAAATTTGAGAGGTGGAGCTCATAAAGATAATTAAAATATTCTTTTAGCGGGCGTGATAGCACACGTTAAAATGGCTGTGACCATAGACGTATTGAAAACAGATCACGTGATCCCATAGAACTGAATAAACTTTCGCAAACGCACTCCGTGTCCAAAGAAATCAATTAATTTTTATTACCTGGCATTTTAAACTGGACACACTCTTACCTGTAAAGACATTAGTGTCATTTTTATTAATCAACATATTATCTATATATATATATAATTGGGAAATTTTGGTAACATTGTAACATTAAATTAGGACACAATAGAGTAACATTGGAACATTACATTAGGACACAGTATAGGGTAACATTGGTTATATTAGGACACAGTATAGGGTAACATTGGTTATATTAGGACACAGTATAGGGTAACATTGGTTATATTAGGACACAGTATAGGGTAACATTGGTTATATTAGGACACAGTATAGGGTAACATTGGTTATATTAGGACACAGTATAGGGTAACATTGGTTATATTAGGACACAGTATAGGGTAACATTGGTTATATTAGGACACAGTATAGGGTAACATTGGTTATATTAGGACACAGTATAGGGTAACATTGGTTATATTAGGACACAGTATAGGGTAACATTGGTTATATTAGGACACAGTATAGGGTAACATTGGAACATTACATTACGACACAGTATAGGGTAACATTGGTTATATTAGGACACAAAATAGGAACAGTAAATAGAGAGCACAATAATAATAAAAGGTAACATTAATCTATTAGGACATAATGATCAGAAGACTCAACATTACAAAGAAATATTGAATGGGAGGATTACTTATACATTGGAACAAAGTTACGAGGAAGATTATATAGGATGACATGGTTAGGGAAGACTCCACAGTGCTATTAATATAGGAGAAAACAGACATTATTGGATTTTAGGACACCATAAAAAGGAGGGTTACGTGACATTATGACACAGTAAACTAATAGATGAGGGCTATATCTGGATGAAGTGGACATTATCACGCAATGAAAAAGAGGATTTCGCTCATTAAAGGACAGTGATAATACATTAGAACATAATGACAACTGGTATATTGAGAGAGAATGGATAGGAAACGTACATTAACACGTATAGTAAAATACATTGGGTAACATTATGACACAGGTAATGTGAGGATTGTATTAGAGGAATAGGGGTACCCAAAGACAGAATAGAAAGGAGGACTATATTGTGGTATTGACAATTGTAACCAACATGTTATCAACAGTGAATTAATATGGCATGATAATAGATTGCACCTTGGAGTAAGAGGAATATAACAGCAGTGTTATATTTTGGGACAATCAACATGAGAATTATATTGGAGGAACACAGTGAACAATAGGATTACACTAACACACATGGCATCACAGTGAGCAGGAGGGCATACTAGACAATATAATGTATACGTGTGGTTATATAGACATGAGGTTACATTATAGAGAGAAGGACTAGTACGTAACAATAGAGTGGTTGTGTTGATTTTGCAATGAAGAGTCAAGAAAGGCTGATGTTAAGGGACAGTATATGGGAATTAGAAGTGAACATACATGAGGATATTATGTTAATATACAATGAGAAGAAGGGTTGCATTAGGACAAAGAGGAAAGAAAGGTTACATATAGAATAGTGTTAGGAAGACAATACACTGTACATAAGGGAACACAGTGAACAGAAGGTTAACTAAACTGTAGAATATTCATGTGAACACCAACTCAAAACTAGAAATCTTCTTAAAAGTTAAAAATAAGGTTTGTTGGTTAATGTATGCATACATAATTGTGATTAAAGTTACTCTGACCAAATTAGTAACTGTTCATTTTGTAGACATAGCTTTGTTTACATCTTTGTGACAAAAAACATCCTATGAGATGTTCAGTAATAAATAACACTTTATTACAGTAATAGAATAACAGCATTATTATAGAGATAGTTAAAAAAATGTTAATCATTCACAACAGTTATCAGAGAACGTCATTATTTCTCATCATATCATAGATTATTATTAATAACATCCACTATTATTAAATGTCATATATTACTTACAAGATGTTAGTGAGTCTGAAAGAGCCTTGACAACAAACATTCCGCTATATATAGAAAGGAAAAGACAAACACATTATTGACACATTCTTATACAATAGTCACTATTCAATTTTTCAATTTTATGTGTATATTTAATAACATTATGTCTTCTGTTCTTATGTTTTTCTTTTTGGTTATATTTGATTTATTAGAAGAAACTCCACAAAAAGTGACCTAAATGTTAGGGATTTGTAGTTGGGGGTATGCTATTGGTGAACGTCATAGTATTGATACTAGAGAACTAGATTCTTTAGATTTTTCCACTAAGTGTGATGGTGACAGATTTTCCAAAGTACTACAACTTTGGTTGGAAAGAAAGACTAAACCTGTTACTTGGAATACCATTTTAGAAGTTATAGAAGTCCACCTATGCAAAATTTGTGATGGAGATAGAGAAATTTTTAGAATGTAAGTACTTATATAATATTCCAAGTAATGCAAGATAATTGAAATTTTGTTAAATTGTATATTTTTGGCTTCACCTAACAAGTGCATTGCAAATCATAACTTTTTGTGGTAGCTAATAAGAGATTTTAAAATTTTTTAGCAGTGATAATTTACTTATCATTGGCTTTGTAAGCTATTAAAACATCATATTTTCATACTGTTATTTATGTAGCTAAGACAAAGGGAATCAGTAATATTTTTGATGAAGACATCTTGAAACTGTTGACCACTACTGATGTGGATGAAAGAGTTAGTGAGACTGTCACTGAGAGCAGTAATTAATAATGTTAGTGGTTAGTTCATCATGACTATAATTAGTGGATAGATGATGTACATTATTATTATTAAAATTTTAGAGATTATTATAATAGTTACTGAATTACTAGTTACTTCACATCCTTCACTTATAATAGTTGCCTTAGAAGATGAGAGTATTAATGAAACTATCATTGACAGTAGTAAGACTATTACTGGTAAGTTAATGTTATAATGTTTGGCTAAACAGATAATATATACATTAGAGAAATTAGATCATATTATTTACTTTAAAGCAAACATACTTACTGCATTTATGCTCTTCACAATAAAGAAGTCAATAAAAGTGTGAGTGAGTACATCACAGATGATAATAACATTGTTAATGGTAAGTTTGTTATCATAATAACTAGTGGAACCGTGATAGATAATTTTATCTACAATTCTTGTAAGTAATTGACAAATCAAATTGCTTAAAATGAGGTGAATAAATAATTTATCAAATATGTTTGTCAGATTTATTATTAAACTCCATTTTAAAGGCAGACATTCAAGCACTATAATGAAATTACTTTATTAACTATTATAATAATAACAAAGATAATATACTTTGCTATATTAACACAAAATAAAAGCAACACCTCCAATGTCTGTTTGATCAAATTATGAGTAATTATTGTTGCTGTATGTGTACCTGACCATTCAATAAGTTCTTTAAACTGTACCAGCTCTCTTGAGCAAATAAGTTTATTTCATTTCTATATCTATAGAGTCAAATAATGGAGGAAGTAATGTAACCTATAATAACAAACATTGCATGTCTCATACTTGGTCATGGAAAAACATGACCCTAATCATCAAAATTTGTTTTATAACCTGATAACATAATGTCATTCTTTTCGATACAGTTAAAAATTGTTATATTATGGGTTGGTATGTAGTGTCAGTAATTGTAGCAGCTTTTGCTATAATAATATGGTAAGTTATAAAGATGATTGTTACAGTGCTTCATATACAGTAATACTTTGTGTGTGCAATAATAAAGTACACGATTCCTGTAAATAACTGTTACACTCTTTTGATATACAGTAGATATTATTTGTATATTATAAACTGTAGCTTGATGCCTTAGTCATCAACATAATGACTCAATTAATCTATTATCATTGTTCATGAGTAATTCACTTAGAAAATGTCGGTGTCCATTACTCATTTTCTGTTATACACACAATGCAAGACTATTAACAATCTTAATAATGTTCTTTGGATGTAGTCCTTGTTTTCCATTCTTTAAGATTTGCTGCTATACTTAGAAGATTGTATACTGTATAGGTATCTGTATTATTCACTGCATTCTTGTTGCTTATATAATATTAAGAAACGTTTAAAGTTCTAAAAGAGTACATGTCATTTAAATATATGACCAGATACAGTCAATAGAAACAAATTAGAAGTAATCATTTCATAATCACCGATTAATTTGGCATCATGTAATAACTAATAATTTACTACAACACATTACTAATAGCAGTGTGTATTATATAATGTAGTATCTTTATTGATGAGTAGATTGATCAATAAGACATTTAAAGAGTTAAACTAGTTGGTCAAGTTTATCTTGTACACTCTACAATAGTGACATATTACTAGAATATATAAAATAGTACTAACTTGACTAGCTAAGTATTGTGTTCTTTATAGTTTTTCCAGTCATCACTCTCTAGCAGACACACCCTATATTAGTTGTAAATTGAAATGAACAAAGGGAATAGGATCATGATATTTCTGACAAAATGTTTCAACAGTTGTGTCTGACTTACTATTAAAAGTGATGCTTAAGATTTGATCCCGATGTAAAATAACAATTTAATTGGACATAATTATCAATACCTTTGATTCCTCTTTTATCTTATAGTTCTTCTAACAAAACAGATGTGTTAAATTATATAAAAGTAAGAGTCTAAAAGTAAGTTATATTTCTTAAATAAGACATTCTGATTCAAACTTTTTTAATTTCCTGGAAAATAATAACACTTTATCATCAGTAGTAACACTGACCTTTTCTTTGACATTGCTATATTCTAAATTGCTTGAGCTGCTGGAGCTTAATGGAAATCAAGGAGAAAGGCAATGTAGATGATTTATAGAAATAAACAAATATAATTTAGTTAATGTTAATATTTTAATTGTGCTTAATAATTTATTTACTTGTAGAACAGAAATTTATGGTGTTAAAATGGGATTGGTCACTACTGGCTATGCATCATATACTCATGTACTTAGATTTTAGGATTTAAAATGGGACATAGTAACAATACAGAGGCATAGTATAACACTGATGACACAACTTGCACACAAATGGCACACCATCTAAATTTATAAGCTGTCAATATGGCTTTCCATACACTATTAAGTGGTAGTATTTCATAATACAGTATAAAAGTTACATTACCTTCATGTACATGTACTTTAGAGGACCTACTACGTTGTCTTACAGCAGTCAGTACCTGATGATGTAGGACATCATTTTTCAAGAACATGTATAAGATACAACAACAGTAGAGATATCTTAATGCTGTCATAGTTTAATGAGAACAAATTTTTAAAAGAATACCATACAATGAAACAAAACTAGTAAAATAAACTTCAATCAACATCCAGGCAGACAATATGAAATGGGAAATTCCCACAATATAGATAAAGTACTGTGAGTACCACTTGAGTATATCAGGACTAGTATTAACTTTAATAGACTATTAATAAACTCACTAGTTTCATTACTTATTTGATACCTGTATAATGACAGGATATCACAGACAGACAGATAAATAGATCAACCAAAATGTTACAAAAAGTTCGAAAAAAATACTTGAAAAGAAAGAATTAAGAGAAAAAAATGCATAAAATAAACAGAGCAAGTACAAACACATTTATTAACCAAGTCAAAAAGGCATGAAGAAAGTAATGTATATCACAAGAGAGAATTATAGTACTATCTATTATACAAAGATAAACAATTTATGACCAAAGAGTGTCCATCCTAAATAGAACATCTTTTAACAAGCATCTAAAAAATGACAAATACCACATCAACAATATTAAGTTCTACTATATCACTATTATGTAAATGTCAGATTTATTTGAGGTTTGCATTTCTCTAGGTAGATACATTGTATATGTATTAGAACACATCTGTGTTCATTTCATTTCTAATGAATACCACTTTAAATCACTTTCCATTGAACTTTCCATGTCTGATATATCTAGTTCCACAACATTTTTAAACTCTTAGAGGAATTTATAGCAAGCACCACCAAAATAAGTAAGATAAATTTATTTTCCAAAAAAGATGAGATAGGCTACTTAGTAAAGCTATATTGTCCAACTATCTTATGATTATTTTATAGTTGAAAGCAAATATTAGTACTTAAGTAGATACTGACAATATACAGATTGGAGCACTTCACTTTTCATTCAAATATGATTATTTCTATCTGTTTATTGAAACTGTCTACAATTACATCGACTCTATTAATACTGCTGGAATCACATAGTGTGTGTTGAAGTGGCTCGAGATCAATATCACAAAGCAAATAGCCATGATAACAATATAGTGTCATTTCTCCATAATAATATACATTATGACAGAAACAATCTGACAGATTACTTCCATAGTATTAAATATTGTATGATACAAATTATTATAGATTATAATGATGGAAAACTAGTTGATTTTTGCTCAAGTTGATAAAATAGTTTTCTATTATCAATGACGGAAAAGTTTACAATGTATGTGATTATGAAGTCATTATAGCATTATCATGAACAGTAACATTGTCATATATTCGACACTTGATTGTGAGAAATTAATGAATACAAACATATAGACTGTTAGTTGCTTACATAGTTCGTTTTTTCCTAGAATAATACTTGTAGTTAGTTATAGTTAGTTTTGCTCCCAGAATAGATTTTTTTCGTTATTGCATGTGTTTTAATTAATGTAGACAATGTCAATCTTCTGTCACTTTATCATAGATTTTAGTTGTACCGTCTGCTCTTCTTTGTATCTAAACTAATTGGTAGTTATGATAGGTCATAGAAACAACATTGTGTTCTAGGTAATACATATAATGTGATGTATATGTAGAAAAGAGTGACATCATTGTTTAACACTACATTGTTTCATTAATATTATTTAATAAAGGCAGATTCAAAATAATCTATCCTTCAAATCATTATGATTAGGTTGTGCCAGAATAAAGTTTTTCATTGCATACAAATAACTGGTAAGCAGCTCTCAATCAGACTCAAGAGCTCCTTGAATCCATCCATTTGCATTAGAAAGTGCTTCCCCACAAAAGTAAATGGATTGGTATGGAAACATCATTAGACCTTTCACACCAATATATTGCTCTGGGTTAAGAAGACAAAAACCTCCTTGAGGTGATAGATCATCGTACCATGACTGAACTAAACTACTTCAAAGTCTTTAGCAATTTCAGGATGAATCTCTACAATCTCTTCAACAGCTTCTGTAATTGCTTTCTTTGGTGACAGCAACCCAAAGAGAAGAGCCTCACTCTTCCATGTGTAGCACATCAAAATACCCCTTTCATCATTTGGTATTTTAAACTCAGGGTTACTTGGATAATGAAGTTGACTAATAGGCATCTTTGTTTTGCTGAAACCACCTTGAATTCCTTTATACTGCCAGAAATGATACCGACATTGTAGCATTATCTTAGTTGAAACTTCTATATTGATGTTGTCAAAAGCTTGGTAATAAAGCCCTGGTAAAGGTGAGGAGAATTTTAATCCACAAATTATATAAATTGGTAATGTTATAATAACTTGATCTCCTTCAAAAGAAGTCTGAAATGAAGTGACTAGGTCCATCCCAGTCTGGTTCTCCAGTACCTGGTAGACACATTGCTCCAGCTAAGAGAGAGAGAAAAAGAGAGTAAGAGAGTTATAATGGTCTTTTTACATTATATTTACTTACAATCACTCCATAGTCCACTTCCTTTAAGAAAATGGGAGTCAATAATCGTCTTTTCACGTCCACTTACACGATGCTGCATCTCTAATATAGTAACATTATGTCCAACTTGAGCAAGCTCATAAGCAGTAACTAATCCAGACATACCAGCTCCAATAATAATGACATTAATAGGGTGTGTTGTTTTAGTATGCTTGTACTTTTCTGGATTTTCTTCCTGCTTTCCATAATATTTATGGTAGGCATAATTGAGACCCCAATTACTAATATCCAACAAGAATGGTTTTAACAGGTCACTTTGCTGAAGTGGACTATCTCATTCCTTAGAGTGACTCTGTGCTAAAGATGTGACTTCATCATCCAATACTTTATTGAAAGATGACAATTCGTCATAGAGACAGCCATGCTCCCAATCAGGTTCTTCTGCTATTTTTAAGCTGCTAGCCTATGCCATTTTTTGTCTACACTCGGTCAGGTCATTACCGCCAATTCCAACTTCTTTTAATTAGTTTCCTTATTAGCTGGCCACGTAGTTGAATTTAGCCTCACGATCCTATGAAACCACCTCATATTAGACATGCCAAACGCCTACTCAATTGGATCATTTATATAAAGCTGACTATTAGAGGGTGGAGAAGATGTTAACTGGGCACATGCGCAAGACATGTACAATTGAACAATATTCATTGTATTTATGAATGTCACTGTAAACAAGTAATATATCACGTTTGTTATCTCTTTTATATAATTACAGGCAAACGAGTGATTAGGAGCTGGACTATAGCAATCATAATTTTGTCATTCAGGGAGCATGTTTACAGATGCAAAGCCTTGAAGATTTTAATATTACATAATAGTCTCGTCCCCAGACCTACTCGCAAGCGAAAAGCAGGTCTAAGAGGCACGAGTGTTGGTATGCAATTAGAGGTAGTGTGAAATATGAATATTATTAAAGTGAAGGTCCATAAAGCTGGATATTTGGAGCTAAGCATGGACCAAGTACATTGGTACTTGTACTTAAGTACCATAAGTACATCTATGAAAGTATTTATACTTAAATTTAAGTCCTTCCTTCATTTCTACACAGTACATACACTTGTACTCAAATACTGAGGTATGTACTTGCAAGTACTTAAATACTTGTAAGTAATTGAAGAACCTTTCAGTCCTTTAACTCCCCTTATTCTCATTCAACAAAGTTAACCCTACTCAAGTTAATGTTTAGGATAGTTTGGAATCACATTCAAAGAAGAGCAAAACCTTATTTAGTTTCATGCCTAAACCTGAGACTGAAACCACACCTTTCCAAAGCCATTCAAACACAGATGATTACTTAGCATCTCACAAATTCAGTTTGTTATATATATTTACTTTTTCCCCTAGAATGGCAATAGTCTACTGCATTCTGCCTGCTTGTGTGGTGGATTTTCTTTGCCATGATGTTGTACATCCCAACTGGTAGTAAGGAATACAATACCTGCTAAATGATTTGAAGTTAAATCCACTGACTCTTAACAACTGTCAGCAATACCACTAAAAATTATTCCACCGAATCTCAAAGACCAATTCTAGTTACTAAAATTGTTTCAACCATTTCTTCAATATAATATAGAGTATCCAGTAGATTCATACACTAAAATATTTATCTGTGGAAAACAAATGCTGGTAAAAGTTCTTTAGTTGCAGTTATATCATATCATGCTGACAATTAGTATTGTGACACTGATCCAGAAAAATGTGCTGAAGGTGTTGAATTACAAAACATTGGAATTGACTACCACAGCATTCAAAGTAGGGAAATAGGAAATGTTGCAGGTCATAATGAATATTACAGTAGTGATGCTGCTGTGTTGGAAACATGCACTTCTATTAAATTCATCAGGTGTCTTTTTTGCTGTCAATTAATCCTGATGATGACAAGGAGACCATTAAGAAGGGTCTCTATTTTTGGTTTAACTTTGTGGAAAGTGTTTGCACAAACTTAAATACTTCAAATCAACTCATCATTGTTGGAAGCCATATCGATCTTGTACCTGATGTAAAGTCCATTGTTGATGGAATTAGAACTGACGGGTTTCGTTTCAGAAATATAAGGGCTACCTGGCAATGGAATCAGAAGGTAATTAAGAGAGAGCTGTGAAGCTGCTGTGGACAGGAATGATAAGATGAGCTATGGTTTTCTACAAAATCTTCAGGTTTTCGCATTAGCTTAGATGATTTCTGTTCATTATTAAAGGAAGAAACGAACCCTACCTTTTGTCTGATAGATCTTGTTTGAAGGAGTTCTTAACTATCCTTGGAGACAAAGGTCTTATTTTGTACCAAGGTGAGTGGTTAATTGTTGACAAGAAAGCCCTGTTGACTGTAGTAAATTGCTCTATTCAATGAGAGTATCAATCATATTCAAAAACCTGTTGCCAGTAATACTGGGATAATGCCTGTATATACACTACCTACACTTTCTCTAACTACTTTTGATATGTTAGTCCATTTTTAACTAGTTGACAGTTCTGTCACCAAATGGACATGCATGCTGTCAATACTATCACTAACAATGTAGCACCTGAAGAATCATCTATAGAAAAGGATGAGATTTTTTTGTTTTTCCTGCTCTTATAGATGAGAAGAGGCCTCCTTCAGTGCTTAGTATGAAGCATGGATTGGGTTGGTGCTTATGGTGTCCCATCTTCATCAATTTCTGTCTCCAAGATTTTTACACATCCTTCTCTTTCATATAGCTTACAAATATTGTCTTCTTCATAATAAAGCTGGCTATGTAAACACCTGTCCAGAAATTCAAGAGTTACAATGTGACTGTACTATGTGGAAAATGGGATACTATGGAAAGATGAGAACAATACTGAGGTGATGGTGGAAGTCTCTGAAGACAACTGACATGTTACATACTTGTGTCTGACAATGAGTCAATACAAACTTGTTAAGTGCATACATCTCTTGTTAAAGATGTCCTTAATCTTGAGAATGAATTATGTCCATGCAAAGCTAAGCAGTTTGTTATTTCTCGTGGAAATATTAAGAATGTGATTGATAAGAAATTAGACATTGCATTCTTTATGCTCTTGGAGAAATAGCACGAGGTGTTATACTTAGGTGTCATGTTTGTGATAACAATAGACTCTTCTTACCTGAAGCTCTTGATGTAAGGCTATCGTTAGTAAAAATAAGCCATTCTTATGCATTGACCACCCAGGTGACCATTGCTCTTTTTAATGGCAATAACAGAGACTTACGCGGAAAATTTAAGCAGATTAACTCTTTATAAAAATATTATACGAAATTAATTATTGTGGGCGTGTCCGTTAATGCTAAATTAAAAACTGCCTGAGGAAACTTCATAAAATATTGCGTCTTGTTGTCTTAGAGAGTGTTCTGTTGCTATGCTAAGCTTTATATTCATCCTATGAGATCATTTAGACGTTTGTAATACAATGGATACTTGAACAACCTTTTCTAGATGACTACGTTCACGAGCGCTCGAGGTAAGTACGTTGGTTGGAAGACAGTCTTTATGCTTATGTGTATTATTGCATAACAAATTCTGACCATTATCTAAGTTAACAAATAATCTTATAGCACTTATACAACCCTTTACAGGTTGCTAGAACGTACGAAAATGAGAACAAGAATGTATAATTGTCATTGTGAAGTCAGGGAAGTGGTATCATCAAATTACTGTCTGCAGTGGCAAAGAGAGCTTAAATGAGGTACAGATCACTAGTTTTACTCGTTTATTAAAGGCTATTAACACAGCAGCTGTGTTAGGAATGTATTTCATGCTTTACCATATTCCACTTGACTACTCTCTACTGTATGAAGCTCAAAAGTTACTGTTAGATGGAGGTATGACAGAGGAAGTAGATTTTATCAAACAGAATGAAATCAGAAAATAGTATGTTAAAATTGGTATATTTAATATTTTAATTTTTATTTATTATAAAGTTTTGATACTTAAACCAGTTACTTACTCCAGTTCTTATTGCTGCTCATCATGTTAATGGGCATTTGCCATCATTGGACATCTTCAGTGTTGAAAATGACTTTTTGTAATCTCACTAATAAGTTAACTGAGAAAGGACACTACATCCTTTATATGGGCCCTTCACCAGATACTAATAGATATATTCTTTACAACAAAATTTATATACTAATAATTGTCATGATTATGTAGGCTATGTTGCCTATCTATTGAAAGATGAACAGAATGCAGCAGTCATTGGATCCTTTAAAGATATGACTAAAGTTGAAAGGTTACTGAATAAGAAATCATTGGTAGAAGTAGCTACAAATGAGTGTGAAGATATAAACACAGCTGTTAAAGTAAATCTTTTCACATTAATGTATAACTAAGTATCAAGATCATATGTTTAGATTAGTTACCATTAGATATTGTTTACATTGAACAATACAGTGTGCTGTTTTGAAATTTCAAGATATTTTAGACATTGAAATTTCAAGATGCTTTCATTATTCTACCTTTACACTTAATAGTATGCTAGCAATCTTGCAATTTTAAGATAATTTAGGCATGTTTGTCACATTTTAATTTTGTAGTTTGATATCTTGAAATTTCAAGACGATTTTCATTATTCTACCTTTATACTTTATAGTGTGCTAGCAATCTTGAAATTTCAAGATGCTGTATCTATTTTGTTGTTAATATGTATTTATCACAGATGTCTTCTATCTAACAACTACCTGGAGCAAGAAACCCAAGAGAGAACTTTTTGACAGTGACTATATATATATATTTTAAATTTATTCTCCTCATTTTAATCAATATAAGATGATGGATGATTTAGCTAACAATTTGTTATCTACAAAATGTTATTACTAGATGATAAAATTGACAGAAAAAATGTCATTTCTACAATTTTTTCTAAAATTTAAACCAATTTTGCGAAAATAAATTGTAATTGGAAATTCTCCAATGAAAGTGGAAATGGTTTTGATATTTTGTTATATCTTTCCTCCAAAGAAGAATAAATTTCCTATGTAAAATGACTATTACAGACAATTTCAAACCTTAACTTACCAGTAATAATTCTTTCTCTAGCATTTTCTAAAATTTTGGGTAAAGAAACAACACTCACTTTTACAGTTGCCACGACAACACTGCATTAGTAACACCTGATTGGTAATGATTCAGAGAATTTGTAGAACTTGAAAGATATAACTGAGGACCTTGCATGACACGGAGCATACATGTACATATAATGATGTACAGATACAATGTGAGGAGATCAAAAGAGATTACTAGAGATACACACATACAATCACAGAGCAGTTTATGATGAGAGGAGGTAGAAAAGATATATTTTTCTTGAGACAAGTATGTATTCAGTTTTCTTGGCAGTTGATTCTCAGAAGTTGAGTGGGAATTCATTTATTAATAATGTTAATATCAGATTGAATGATAGTAAAGTTAGCAGTTGATGAAAATGAGGATGATAGAAGAATCATTATAGCATAGACAATTAAATTTATAAAGGGAGAAAGAAGGAGTTTAATGATATCAATGATATATAGAATAAAAAGAAGTGGGCCCAGAATTTAATCTTGGGGAATAACAAATATATAAAGGAAGCACAAACTAACATTATCTATGAAGACTGTTCAGAGATGCGTAATTATCTATTTCTCTCTTATTATATGCATGCCTTTTATATGCCACAACAGTAGGCATCAGCAATATACAAGCATAATAATGATACTAACCTTATAAAGTGAACAAGACATTGAAAATGAGAGCCACATTCAAATGACAACTTTGACCTGTACATTCTATTAATACAATACTCAACAATAACATGATTAATTGAAACCTGATTTGCAATAAGGAACCACTTCCCGTGAAAACAATTGTGACCTGATTTGTGAAATGGGACCACAAATAAACACCTCAAAGAAAAACTCCGACACATACAGTTGCTAAATATGCACAAATACTGATACCTTTTCACAAATAAATCACATAATTATATATTTAAAAAAGATTCCTATTATTCTGTACCAACTAAATCATCACACTTCAACCTGCTTTGTAAATCATAATGTTTTCTTAATTCATATTGCCAGTAGGGGTTAATAAAAACAACTCTTTGGGTATAACAAAATCCAAAATTCTAAAAGAAAAATTTTTTTCAGAGGATAATAACAAATCAAGTCTGGCTATTCATATTAAAACATTAAATGTTTGTAACATGTACATGTACATCAGTTTAATGTCGCTTATGTACATGACATAAATAAGATATCAATTTTTCTTCAATGACCACACACTTCTCTTTGTTCTCTACAGAGAGACAAAAATCAACTTCATTAAGTTCATCTTTTTTAACAACACTCACTTTCTCTCTCCTTTGTATTAGTGTATTATCAACTACAATCTATATAGAGATGTACAGTGGTCATATTATCTGTAGGTAGTTACTTATCAATCATCACTGTATCATCCACACAAGGATGATTGAACATTGAATATGTCCATAAGTGTATAATAAGTAAAGATGGAAGGGGTAGGAGCATGAAACTCCCAAGAAATTGATTAAAATATCATGCAGAGCTCTTAGAAGTCTTGTTGTTAAATTTAGAAAGATTGGTTATATAAGTAGTAATACTTTAGTAATATAAACAGTATTATGATTATTTTTTCAACAAAAATTAAGTTGCAATTGCAACTTATGTAATCAAATAATAGTTAAATCAACAGATCAATTTTTACAGCACATAGTCTATAACAGGAACTATTTATGACTATTTGCAATACATTATAGTAGTCACATGACTACTTTATTGTAGTCTAGTCTAAATATGCTAACTCCCAAAAACTTAACCTGGTATTTCAATGAATCACAATTTCCTCATTAAGTGCACTCTTAATATGTCTTAAGCAGTGAAACATACACATTGAAAAGTCTCACTGACATTAACTGTCAAAAGCTGACTTGTACATGTACAAATAGTATTTATTTTCAGTCAAGTAAATTTTGGACTACATTTGAGATGAAATGGGGTTTAGTGCTGAGATAATTGGTGATAGACTAGTGGTAAAGTGCCCAGTATCAACTACTTTTAGTTTTCTGACTTTTAAGCAAGGGCCTTTAGAATTAAAAAGTGTACTCTTAGGTGTTCTACACTGCTTCATGACACCATTCACAAAGCTTGTTATCATTAATTCTGGTAGAACATTAGTGACCTGATTTGTGAAAAAGGAACTAGTTTAAACTCTCAAAAAACAGTACTAGTTTGTATACATAGTAACAGTTGCTATATATCCACATCAATTCATTGTAACTGTATGTATACAACTGTTTTGAGTTGTTTTAACAGTGGTCCCTTTTCACAAATCAGGTCACAAATAATGTTTTGACAGAAGTGGTCCCTGATTGTAAATCAGGTCACATTTTATAGGTATTTGTTTGATGTCCTCTTCAAATCTAATTTATTTGGTATTATATAAAATTATATATATATATATATATATATATATATATATATATTATACTACAGTTTAAATATTGTACTGCCTGACCAAAAAGAATGTATTTGTGTAAACATTTCATTTATAGATAGATTCAGTTTCTTAGGTTTTATATTATATGAAATAACGTTGTTATGCAACACTCACAAACTGAAAGTAAACAAATTATTTGCATGCACAGGTGACATAATTGAAACATTATCAATACATATTGTATTTAGATGTCTATATAGTTTATATAGATGTGTAATTAGTAAATCAGAACGGGTGAGAAGTCACATTGAGCTATTGTCACTTGTCACTAGTATTATAATGGATGAGCGACAACCTCTGCTTTCGTCTAGATCTCGACGCTGGAAACGTATATATCGATTTCAATGCATTCGTTCAAAAAGTGGAATTTTTGTTTTGTTATGGCAAATAGTCATATCGTTGTATCTACAATTTCTTATGTTTTTTTTCAACAAGGGATCAAAACTACTAATAAAGAAAAATCTCATTAATTCAAAGATTTATATCGTTAATAGTTTTTGCACAATATTATTGTATCCACTATAATGGGTATTGTTGCTGATGTCTGGACTGGAAGGTATCGTATGTTAGTGGTATGTACCTATCTCTTTGTTGTCGTCTGGCTCATAGGTATATTAGGTTTCATAGTAATTTATTTTAATTATTTTTCATATGCTTTGGCTATTTTCTTATTATTACATACTGTTAATGGATTACTTGGTATTGGTATAAGGGCAAATATTCTGCCCTTTAACATTGATCAACTCATTGGTGCTTCAGGAGAAGAATTAAGTGCCATTGCTCATTGGCATCCTATTGGACATTTCTTAGCTAAATTGGTCTCATCAATTACTGTGACAATTGCAAACATTTACCAAAAATCAAATTTAATTTCAACCTTTATTATTTCATTCGGATGTAGTGGTGTGTTTATTATGATTTCTATTGTTAGCCATTGTTATTTTAAAAGATGGTTGGACACCACTTTCACAGCAAATAATCCAATTAAAATAATCTTCAAAGTTTTTAAATATGCCAGAAAGAATAAATTCCCTAGAAGTCGAAGTGCATTTACATTCCATGAAAACGACTATCCTTCACGTCTTGATTTAGGGAAAGAGAAATATGGTGGACCATTTTCAGAGGAACAGGTAGAAGACGTCAAGACTATTGTTAGATTAGTAATACTCCTATTCATTTGCCTCATTGGCAATGCTTTTGTTTGGGACTCAATTCAATTCCTTCATTTCTTTTCGGGTTTGAAGTCCCTTGAATCTTACAACTTTATTATTCAGCAAGTATCATCTGTAAACACTAACTACACAGTAGCATTGGTTCTCATTCTTCTTTACCAATTCCTGCTTTATCCGTGTTTTCATAAGTACATTCCAAGCATGTTGAGAGGAATTGGTATTGGACTTTTCTTTGTATTTATTACTAACATTACTTACATGATAATAGTTTTTATTGGTCATCAAGAAAACCATTCAGCAGGCTGTATTGTGCTGACTAATTTCAATTACACTAAAAGCTTGTTAATGCCTATAAACTACAAATGGCTGTTACTACCTCAGATTCTTGGAGGAATAGCTCTGTATTTAATACAGGTTACATCTCTTGAGTTTGCAATAGCGCAATCACCTGGATCAATGAGAGGGTTGTTAATAAGCTTGTGGTATTCATTTCGAGAGGTAGGCTATTTACTGAGTGGACATTTGTATTTGCTATTTACCTTCACTCAGCATGCATTTCCAAGTTGTGGATTCTATTATTTTTTTACTAAAAGTGTCATCGGTATTTTAATTTTGACACTCTTTGCATTTTTGGCCAGACGTTTTAAACTACGAGTACGAAATAATGTTGTCAATATCTACCAAATAACAGAAGAACATTATGAGAAATATTTTGATCAATCTGAAGAGTTCTGGAAAAATGTTGCTAATAATTTCCATGAACGTCCATAAGTTGTGATGATCTCAAATCACAATTTGACCAATAGAGTATACATTAGTTTATTAATAATTTTGACAATAAACATTTGTGTTAATTTGTTAAGAATTTTTCCCTGTTAGTTGTAGAACTGTACAATAAAAAAAGTGGTGATTTAATTTTATAATTCTAAAAAAAGATCAATGTGCTTATAAATCACTCTTATAATACTGTTTACAATCAATTTAATATAGTCTTATATATGTGTACACTAGCATACATAATATTTATGCATAAATGCATAAGTGTATAGATAGATAGATAGATAGATAGATAGATAGACAGACAGACAGACAGATAGAGAAGAGAGATAGAGAGATAGATAGATGACAGACAGACAGACAGATTGATCAATCGATAGATAGATAGATAGATATTATATATGTATATAATTATATTTTGTACATGTATATACAAATGTGAATATCACTTCACACATGCATATATCACCTTAATTAGCTACTATCTTAACCAAATATCCTATATCGTGATATCAATAACAGGATATACAGTGTAGGATAGACTTTTGAAGATGTACAATATCTGAATAAAGCATTATGTTAGTACGGTATGTTTAGAATGAATAACTCTAGTTACCGTTACTATTTACTAAGCTCATTAAATGACACACATACCCTCAAGTAATGTTTCACTATGTTCTTATCTAATATCTAATATTGCCACTGATTGCAATTGTTAATATATTATATATATATAGATCACAAAAATCATCATTATATCAACTTTAGTACATATCAACTAAGAACATAATAATCACTGTAATATGATTTAAAAACTAACAATGTTTTCTAATTAAAAACATTACTCATCATTATCATTATCTTTGTGTTGAGTTTAATTTTCAAGGAAAATGTCTTTAAAACCAAAAATAGACATTTCTACACAAAACCAGCAAAAAATAACAGTCAAAATATTAATGTAATTAAAAATATCATTCCTTGATTAATAGTAGCAGCATTTTTATCTACTAATAGTAAGATACTTATCAGCTTGATAAGCAAGATCATTTATTTTATCAAGCCTGCCTGGCTTAGTATTAGGAGTAACAGTAACACAGAAACATTACTCTGTATATTTAAGTAGGCAACATCATACCAATACCTATTTGGCTGTTATATCACCATTTCTTTTCTACAGTAAATAGCTTTCAATTCTAGAAACAGTTTTATCTATAGTTACCAAAACGTATTGATATATGCACTAAATTATCATTTAAAGAATGTATACCACACAGAATAATCCAATTGATGCTTTTTAAACAGTAGTTTTTATGTGGAATAGACGCTTAATAAATACTGTGATGTGCAATTTACGAATTTCATAAATACTGAGTGTATTATATAAAGTGATAAATTGCATGTAACAATAGTAGATAACAAATAATTTCCTTAGAGGTATACTTCTAAGGAGATTATTGTATAATTATTATATTATTGTTATTTTATTGTTATTGTTATGCTTTTTGTTACTGTCAAAATTAAGTAGGATATAATAACAATAACAGTAGTGTTATAAAATATAGAGTCCAAATGTTTAAGGTGTTAATTTGTTATAGAATACATATAATTAATCATTTTAAGAGATAGTTTTGTTAGCTAACAAGTGTTATTGTTATAAGTAAAATAAATATTCCCTTGTCAAAGTTATGTTTTCAAAGAGACAACAATGTATCATATAACATCACAAATCTATTTCTATAGAAGTGACTGTGATGAATAAATATGGTTAAATCAATAACATTATTTATAGTTAGTGTATATAATATATATATTAAGACCTGGTTATCTTATGCAGAGTGGCTTGAGCAATATTTCCTAGCAAACGATGTACAAGCTCAGGAAAAGAAAAGAGCTATCTTCTTAAGTGTTTGTGGTGCATCGACGTACCAACTGATTCGTAATTTAGTATCTCCACAGAAACCGTCAGAAAAGACTTTCAATGAGCTGCTGGAGTTAGTACAGGAACACCATCAGCCGACGCTGTCTGTTACAGTTCAACGATTCCCGCAAGCGTAAGGAGGGAGAATCTATCACCCATCCTCGAGAACTATCTGAACATTGTCAGTTTCGTGACACACTCAACGATATGCTAGAGATCGCCTCATTTGTGGATGCAATGATGATCGTTTGCAACGTCTACTCTTGGCAAAACCACCACCTCTAACGTTTGACAAACCATTTACAATTGCACAAGCCCACGAATCGGCTGAACAGAAGTGCCAAAGATCTGCTAAGGCCGGACTCATCTCAGGTTAACTCACTAAAAGGACGACGAGATCTTAATTTCTCAAGAGATCGTGCTGTTAGCAACGGATGCTATCGGTATCTAGGGGCTCATTACCCAGCTATTTGCCGATTCAGACGTTGTCTGTTCATTCTGTAAGAAAACAGGGCACATTGCAAGAGTCTATTGTTCTAAAAGGGGTCCTGTACAAAAGGACACTCGCAAAAGTACTTGCACTACACGTAGGAAGAACCTGAGAGATACGCCGAAACGAGCGTACCAAATCACTGACTCGGAAGCTGACCACTCCCCCAACGAATCAACGTATACATTGTATAGCAATCGTGTAAAACCCGTTGAAGTGACCGTGAACGTTGACGGTGTGGACATCACCATGGAAGTAGGCACTGGAGCCTCGGTTTTAATCTTTATGGCAGCTAAACATCTTAATGCTCTATTGGAGGTAATTGACATTACAGCCATGTAGTATTAGAAAAGTTTACATTATTACAGTATATAAAGAAATCTCTCTCATCTAATACTGAGAGAGATGCTCAAGTTTACTTCATGTTTCAACTTCATCCTGGAGTGATTGAATTAGTCCTTAGTGAAGAACAACAGCAATCTTATCATGAATGGAATATTTATCCTCATTCAAATCCCACAGTGGTATGTATGATATAATATATGCAATTGTATTCCTATATGTCAGATCTATCAAACTGATGTGGACATATTTGGTGTTCAAACTCCTGCAAGTGTGCCTTTTATATTGATCACAGTGTCTGCATATGATGGACCTAAGACAGTTGCTAGATTAAATCATCGTGTACCATTGAGAGGTATCAAACCTGACCAGGAGATATATATTTTATGATCTCTTGATAATGATAGAAACAGTAAGTAATCCATTATATTTCATATAGTCATGTTCTTTTATAAGAAGGTATACAAACTACAACATCAGCCAATGTCAGTACTTCTACTTCACGAGATATAAGTATGTTATAATGTAGTGTTTTTTATTAATATATAGTAAGTGTAATGAGTATATTATTTCATTTGACAGCTGGTCACTCCAACCAGAAGTGTTTAGAACATACTATGCTGTGTTATCAATTCTTGTCTCTGATTCCAATAACAGATTATCTCTAGCAAAATGAATTGTCTAATGCTTAACTTACTACATTTCAGTGTTATGATACTGCTATAGATAATGCTGCAAAGATTGATATGGAAATGGTCTCCTACTAATGAAAGATTTAATGAGTAGTCCTTGCCAAAATTAATAAATGTTCTAAAGGTATTTAGAGGTATTTAGATCTTTATCTGAGAATATGGAACGTGACATTTTGTAAATAAGTAACATTGTTATCATTTAATTATTTATAATTATTTTCAATACTTTATATGTCCATTTATGTTTCCTGAAGTACATAGAACAATTGTACATGTACATTTGACTTACTATGAGGTCTGTATTACCTTTGATATTATGATATCTTTTAGTTAATTTGAGTTATAAATAATTGACATGTTTGTTTACTGTGTGTAGATAAACAACATTACTTGTAAATTTATAAAGAATAATTGTTTAATAATAAATTGTTAAAAGTGAACATTATCAAATGTAAGATTGTTGGTCTACCTAGTGTTGGTAAACCACACTTAAAGAACAACTACTTGCCAATTATAAGACGAATTTGGACCAGAAGTTGAAAAGGTGTTAATCAAGAATGATATTTTTTATATTTATGGATTTTTTGGTATACTACTAGTACTCTCCTGAATGTTAACATCTAGTGCTCTCGTTTATACATATTGTAAGTGACATTTCAATTCAATTTGCATGATGTAATGAATAATAAAGTTCCATCAACATTCTGTTAGAGGTTAAATTTATGAGTTACTAGTGGTCATGGACCCTCAAATACCTTGGTGACTTGCAAGGTATTCAAATTAAGGATACAAATTCTGACTTGTTGATGTTACACCTTTGCTTAATGCTAATTTTTAGAATTTCCTATTTTAAATGAGAGGAATTACATTATTATATGTTATATAAGTACATTGATATCAATAAATTGACTGTACTTAATTCTTAAACTTTTAGATTCCTAGTACACCAAGTGGGTATGCCATCATTACATTCAAATCTCAAATTTATTGAAATACATTATTCTGATATGTCTTGTCTTACAGTATTGTCTATAGTAGCAGTATCAGTTTATAATAAAGATATGGGATGTCTGACATTCTTGTCCCTGATGCTGTGACTTTGTTTGAACTACTGATGAGTAATTAATTATTTTGAGTGGTAATCCTTTCATTATACTTCTAAATGATATACTATAAGTTAGTCAACTTCATAGACTCAACATGAGGTGATCTAGTTAATTGACTACTGCACATTCTGCAAATATGACTGTAAAATAAGATATCAGAGATGTATAAATCACTGACATTGATTTATAACTTTTCAATCATTTTATTTAAGTCAATATTAATCAGTATTATTGTTATATTGATGTAGTTTTATACTTATACTGTTTATATTGTTTTATGAACAAACATTTAAACTATTATCATTTACTATTGGAGAGGGTATTTAACAAGTGATCTGGTCTGCTGACGTATATGCCTCAATCAGTTCAAAGGCTAGGCAGTAACTCCACCCATTTTTTTCATTGATGTTATGATATTACATCAATTTGAAGCTTATGTAACCTATATTATTCAGTAGATTTTCACATTTAGTAGCAGTGATCAATAAAATATGCTGAATAAAATATGAGGTTAACTAATATTATTGTATCATACTATGGCTGTATTACCTACAATACCTGTATTACCATAATACTCATATTACCTACAATACCAGTATTACCTACATTACCAGTATTACCTACAATACCAGTATTACCTACATTACCAGTATTACCCACAATACCCACAATACCAATATCACACTACTATTATTAACCCTATGATGTCATAATGATATCATCATGATGTCATCATAGGCAAGTTACAACAAGAAGGACCCACTAAATACCTCAAAAAGCAGTTTTGAATACATTCAGTTACAATAAGTAGTTGTGCATATACAGCAACTGTATGTATCAGAGTTGTTTTGGATGTGTTTTAACAGTGGTCCCATTTCACAAATCAGGTCACAAATGCTTTGCGAGAAGTGGTTTCTTATTGCAAATCAGGTATTGATAGAATGTACAGGTCATTGTTGTCATGTGAATGTGGCTCTCATTTTCAATGTCTTGTTCACTTAAAGGCCACACCCATCAGTTTCCATGGTGAAGATTTATTAAAGATAATTGAACATTAATATCAAGAGTCATCAGGATTACAGCCAACTAATGGAAAAAATCATTCCCAAAACCGCATACTAATATACCAGGCAGAGGTTTTATATTGATAAGTTATGATAACACATGTATCTGAAGTACAATTTGAATTTGAGATTCCTCAAAAAACGTGTTTCCTTGATGGGAAGTAAATAGTACACAAACTTGAACATACCGTAAGGGTATAAATTTTCGTGGGGGATTTAATTTCGCTATATTCGTGGGTTGTTGTTTTAACACGAAATTTAACTTTGATTCCACCCACGCATAATCATGTGATCTCAATAAAGCGTGTAAATAACGGCTACTGTAAAGGGTTACTTCTTTCTATTTTACACTGAAGTACTTCTCCGTCAACTGCCTCCCAGATTTTCTTGTATACATGGTACCCTCTCACCATGGATTCAATGGAATACGTAGCCATACTTCGGGAAAATCACGCTTGTGTTCACAACACGTGTCTGACACCACACCCATTAATTAAAACTTCACACCCACTAAACACGAAAATTAATACCCACGAAATTTAAATAATAAAGCAAAATTTAAAAAACACGAAAATTTAAACCCTAGAAAATTTGTACCCTTACGGTAAGAAAAATCAAGGACTATTAAAATAAAAGGCCTACAATCATTAATTCATTATATATCTCCATTACCAGTCTATGGTACTGGTATGATTCCTTATGAGTCTGATCCTCCCTGTCTCATACCTATACTAGATTTGTCAACCAATGGTTTTATGTCAATACTACATCATTATGTAGGATATAATGAAGAAGATGTCAAAGATAAGACATTATGTAATGTAATGTAAAGTGTAACGATTCATTTATCCATCCATTCATCAATTGATCTATAAATATATGCATCTTTTGACTTAAAACATCTTATTGATCAATCTACTTATATCTAAAGACACTACCATTAGATAACTACCCACTGCTGTTAGTAAAATTATATAGATAATTACTAATTGTTGTTTGATATAAAATTAATTGTTGATTATGAAAGTTGTTTCTATCAATTGTATGTGGTCATACATTTAAAGTACATGCACTTTTTTAAAAAAAATTCTTAATATATATAAGCAGCAAGAGTATTAATAGTCTTGCATTGTACAAAAGATAAGGAGTTTGATACATAATGGACATCATCAGTATTCAAACTGGATTACTCATGTAGTAAATGTACCTATGACAAATGAAAACAGATTAATGAGAACTCATTATTTTGTTGAAACTACAGTTTATAATACAGAATAATATGTATTGTATATCAAGAGAATGCAATATGCCAAATTATTGTCCCTTGAAAAGTTAGTGCTATATATTTCTCTTAGATGGGCTACAATGACACATATTGTGCTATGTAATTTTTTAAGTGAATTCCTTGACTTTTAAATTACTGATATAATTAATAATTTATTTGTTATATACTTTAGTAAAAATATTAATAAAAAAGCAGCAGCCATACATAACATTTAAAACAAATGATAGTAATTCTTCTTGACTATCTAAGTTTAAGTACATTTACTAAAATCTTAAGTTAGAGTTGTACAATAATTAGAACCTCTTACTTTCTAGTTGATGTTTTATTTCCATACCAATGTCTTTTAACTGATTCTGCTTTAGAAAAAAATCACAGATGGATTTTAAGGACTCAATTCCCTTGTCAATAACCTGTTGTTCTAGTTCATCAACTACTTTGTCTGCTTTGTTATAATCATTAATATGTTGTAAATCTATCTTAAAATCGAGTGATATAAAGTTAGCAGAATAGAGCCGGTTAATAATGGGGAGGGGTTCAACTTCAATGGCTTCACAAATATCGACACAATATTTTCGAAAAATTTGGGATGGCTCAAAATTACCTATACAATATAACAAGAAAAGGAAATGTAACTGAGTTGAAGAATAGTAAAAAAAATGTCAAAGACAAGTAATGAATTAATGTATCTTAACATCACATGGTATCAGTAATCAAATACAACTACTTTTGTCAACAATTTACCTTGCTGTGCAGTATCACCAGTGTGAGTATCTATTTTGTTTTCATTTGATCGTTTATCAGTATAATGTTCCTAGGACAAGTGATGATATATGAGGTGTAAAGTATTTTAGGTCGACAATGTAAGTATTGTTGATGTAACAATTGTTTATGTTATTGCTAAGACTAGAGTTGAGGATTGTCACAAAGTGGTCTATCTTTTTGAATTTAGGAATGCTTCTCGGAACTAACTCAAAGAATGCTTCATTAATGTGGCTACACATATATAATGATTTGATTGCTCAGTTAAGTTATAGTAACAGGCACCACTTGCTTAAGGCAAGAAAATACTTTTTGTACTATTGGAGCAAATGACTGAGATATCTTTTCTTGTCTGTGACTACACCAGATGCTCTTTTAACATTAAGCTAGCAAGCATCTTGGCAAGAGACAACATTTGATGTAAAGCAAATAGTGAGGATAGCTCCTGATTACTGAAAGAAACTATATTAATATTCTCTGACATAATGAGTTATTGAGTAATTATTGAATAACTGCTATTGATCCTAATATATTATTAAATACTGGCTCTATAATTATACATAAGTTTTCAAGATATGCTTGATTATCAATCTATAGCAAGGTACAGAAATAATTATATTTTTATCACCTTTTAACTATTAATATACTTAAAAGTTGCCTACAAGTAGTAGATTTTCTTCTTGTTGAATAATATTGAAATAAACAGTGTAGCATTAATACAAGGAAATACAATAGTTTTGTTTTAATAAAAACTGTGCCTATATAGTCTGGCAGATAATGTAATACTTCAATGTAAAATTAATACTATGTCCTACACTCTAACCATAAATCGTGGAACAAAACTGTATTAATTTTGCATTAAAGTATGGCATTTTTCCTCCAGGACTCTAGCATTAAATTAAACATCAACAAGACGATTAAGGATGCCATTATAAGTAACAATAACAGTCACTTGTAATTTAAATAACCTAGTATCATAAGATAATCATAATAAATTGTAACACATGTATGATAAAAGTCATTTTAAAAATTAAAAAGAAATATAAGAGTTGCAGTATCAAAAAAATTACTTAAACAATGCAAAGATGTAGTAATTCTACATAACTAGTTCACTGATAAAATGATCATGATACTTTAACATATGAATTTGTCGTGTCAGTTTCATACACTCTGTATATTAACAGGTTGTTCAATACGTTTACTGAGTTTTAGAAAACATGGATTTGCTAAAGATATGTATGTACAGACTTGTGATACACTAAAAGTACCTGTATATATATATATATAAGTACTCACTAGGAAACACCATTAAATTAAATGCTTATATACTTAATGTATTAGCACACATTACATATCTAATATATAGCCATATTATGGATAGAATTGAATTTAAATGGGATCAATGATTATTTGTATAGTTCAAATCAGAAACATTAGTCTTGACAACTAATGAACAAATATGAGGATACTATTATGTGTGCATGTACACTATAGATATGTTTAGGTATCTTACTCATTACTACAATGAATGGCATGAAATAACAAATTGATATATTAAAACAACACTACACTATATTACTCATTTTTAATATAAACTAAGCATAATCTATCTTTGTCACTCTATTTATGTAAGGATGGCTACATTCCTACATTGTTTCAATAATTTTTGGCATTGCCATTTATACATATTCTTAAAATGATTTTTATCAAACTTGTTTCCATTTTTCTGTTGCTACTGTTTATTTCACATGTGATATGACAAATAATAGTATTAACTGGTCACTATTCAAGTATTAATGTGAGTACTAGGAACATATAGAGACAGGTCCATACAATGATAGTAGATATGACCATTGTTTACATTTCAAATAGTATTTACCATGTGGTAATGAGCATGGTCAGTTATAAATTAATAAATATTAGTGTGAATAAACATTACAGATAATCGTATAAAATATCAATCAACTAAAAAGCTACAGTTTGTAAGAAAACATTACTTCACAAACAATTTAAGTAATGAAGAAGCTGTGTATATGTTAGTATAAGAGAAAAGAAGAGGAACAATTTTGTTGATTAGCTAGTTCTCATTTCTCCATTAAGAGACTGACTTACTAGATATATAAAGATCCAATAGATTGTAAAAACAAATAATGGCAAGTAGGTGCTGAAAAAACATATGAGTCAACTTTAACAGTTTTTTGAATGTAACGTGTTGTAATAGATTGAATGTGGCAGTCATTTTTTCTGTCCACATTTCAGCATATTAAGTAGTACTATGGTTAATAATAATATGTAATATATTGATTGTACACTAACTTGTATAATATACTGTATTATTTAGCAATAAACTTACAATTTCATCATGCTCTCTCTTTGAAAATTGAGCTCCCATTGCCAGGATAGGGTTGGTACTACTAATTTGATCTCTAAACATTAAATATAAATATAGTTATACTATAATGTACATGTATCAGTTATACTATAATGTCTTATATGTATAACATCATATAATACTAGGAATATGTGGATGCACAAGGTTTGCCTTGTCCAGTGATAGTTTAGATTTAATGAAAAATGTGACTTTGATCTCTTTTTAGTCTGTCCAGGATAAAGTAAGTTTTTGTAAGCATTTGTAGAACCGTGGGTATGCAAAACCACATGATCAGCTATGTTCACAGTAAAGATGTTTTTTAGATGTTTAGGAATGAAATAAACTTGATAAAAGGAAAAAGCAGACATATTAAAACAACTAATTAAAAGATGTCTATAAGACGTCTAGAGCAGTGTGAAGATCAAATAAGATCAAAGACTAAGTTAGAAACAAGGTAAACAAAAATTATGCCAGTAAAACAATTATCACATTTCTAAGTGTGACTGAACCATGTGTTGAAACTAATGTGCTAGATTAGTTCCCTCGTGCTAAGAATAAACTACATGTTCTTTATTTATTGTCGTTGTAAAACCATATACAACATGATCATGACAACATCATGTGAAGCAAAATAATTTAAAATGAAACAAATAAATGGACTATCATTTTAAAAAATAACAGTTAATAATGCAAATTTCACACCTTGAAAACAAATGGATATAGTAAAAGTTTATACAGCCTTAACTCTACAAGATTTGTAACTGTTGTAAACATTGTATTGCTGCCTAAATTAGCTAAAAATATGCTAAGTTATACAGAGATGTACTTCCTCTCCAGCGTATCCACTCAGACGTTTACAGAAATAAAACATCGATCTCGTGTATGTAGTCAAAAAGTAAACACTGTAATACTGCAAGCATTAATATAATATAGGACTCATATTATCCACACACAGTACTATTGATTAACTTCTACTTTATATTACTTACCAAGGCGATGTCACTGGTACACCGAGTCTCTTTCTTGTTGGGAGAGAACAACTACACGACCAAAAATATTTCACACTTTGAAACCTTCAATAGCGTAATACGGATCAAAACGTCCCTGTAAATTAACTATGGAATTCACAACATTAAGTACGGAAGCCGAAGGCGGACATCCAGTAATTTCATATTCTACTTTGGAGGTTTCCATTTCTAATTGGAAATTTCCAAAAATATTCTAATTTTACGCACAAAGCCTAATTTCAGGTACTATAGTTGGTTTGCTGTATTTATCCAGCCGTCATTGGAAGCACATGTTATCATCAGTGTCTAGGGATCTGTTGCTAAGGAATCGAGTCTGCAGTACCTACGGAAGCCGCAAACGAACATTGCAATTTCTATTTCTTTTTTCTTTTGCGAATGTTGAATATTCCATTGAAGGATAGAAAATAGAATTGGAATTGGAATATTTTTTGAAAACTTCAACGCAAAATATGAAATTACGAAGTAGAATTGGATGTTTGCATTTGTCTTCTGTAATAATGTTCATAACCTTCCTGTGTAAAATTTGAAAATCCTTTTGAAAATTTCCATTTTTAAATAGAAAGTACAAAATAAAAATCAAGAACTGCATAGTATAATATGAAATTACGAAGCAGTACTGGATGTCCACCTTCGGCTTCTGTAGCTTTTTGGATAGGTGGACTTCCTATTACTTCTAAAATGGTATTCCAAGTAACAGGTTTAGTCATTCTCTCCTTCCAAAGTTATAGTATTTTGGAAAGTTTGACATCATCATACTGGTTGGAACTATTCAAAGAGTCAAAGTCTCAACTTTAGATTCCAAGGCGAACATCAATAGCGTACCACCTGTTATGAATCCTAGACATTAGCTTTAGGAGGTCACTATTCTCGGGAGCTTTTCTAATGAATTAAAAATGATCAAAAAGAAAAGCATAAGAACATAACAGAGTCTATATGAATGCATATAGTCTATCATAAGATTCAATTAAATTGATTATCTGTCCTCACATATAAAGACGTATAGGCTCATATAATAAAGATGTGTATTAGGTTTAATATAGTACTGTAACATACCAAAGGATTTTGCCCAGTAAAAAAGCTACAGTCATTGAGATAACTGGAGATATCAGCTCAGAATAGGTACTAACTTTGGATGTATTATAAGGTGACATTATACTGCTGGGAGCAAGTTCTTGAATGTGTTTAAGAAATCTTCTTGGAATGACAACGTTGGCTTTACTATTGGAGAATAAGACATGGATGACTAATAGTGCAAAGGAGATATATGGCTCATGTGGACAAACGTGTTTGACATTGCCTTGAACTCCATTATGGTCAAGGATTTCTTCATTACCTATTATTCCTTGAGCCACAGCACTTAATGGATAGAGTTTATGGACAAGCTGCTTTTGAAAAGAAAAAAAAAACAGTTTAATAACAGAGGGAAATATTTTTTGACTTTCAAACCATTGACATTCGAAACAAATACAGTGACACATCTATTATCATCTACATCATTGCTTAGTTTTCAATACCATTAATAACCTGTAAACATTATAAAAAGTATGAATCAAGTAATATATCTTAATTGATTTCAGAGATATATGTAGTTCACACAAACAGCTACATTAAGATGTAATGACTACCATACAATATAAATTACATGTACCTTAATGAGTGGGAGTTACACTTCTGGCAATCTAAGAGTACAAAGTGATGATTATACTATGTTCACCAGTATCAGTTTTACTACCCATTTTGGTGTATCATTAGGTGGAACAATAGCAGAAGGTGATCATTCCTTTCTGATCTTCTTTGCAACTAATGCACTAGCAGGACACTTAGCTTGCTTGTTACTGAATCAATCATCTAGAATTTTCATAAACTCATTAAGTTCTACAACAACATAATAACAGTGTACCAGTGTACATAACTGATTCTTAATGCTTATTATCAGAACACTACAATAATTTGTGTTCAATTATTCCATTAAGGTTTTCAAGATTATCTGATTCTTCAGTTATGTATAACAAGTTCCATTTCAGTTGTTACTGATCCTCATCTCTGGAATCTCTGTAAAAAAAATTAATTATACGGTAGCCCACAATCTCAGCTTTTAGCATAATATTCTAAAGTTAATTCATAATTATTACAAATACACGTTCATGTCATGATTTGTATTTCTCTGTTTTGATTGATTCTCCACAAACCTCCCTTGCCAGACTGATGCTCAAGGAAAGCACAGCGCAGATTTTCATAACAACGTCTTACTGCCTGCCACTAAAAACATGTTGAAAATGCTCAGATAGTTATTTCAGCTAGTCTTACCTTTATTTCTTTTTATGAAAATTTACAGCTTGGTTGACTTTGAATTTGTTCAGTAATAGAGACTTAAACAGTTTTGGTGTAATCAGCTGAAAATCAAGGAATACAACTTATAACAATAATTATTATTTCAATTACCTACCCTTCTGATTCTTTTAATTGATTTTCTAATTTTTTTTATGGATGGAATACACTTTGTTCTGAAAAAAAGTGCTTTTTAACAACTCTACACAGCAATTAAGTAAACCTACAGATAATGTACAAGTTACTACTCATTTTCTTTTTCAATCACTGCTACTTGAACTAGGAGTAGTTGATGATGACATGCAGTTTGTCAATTTGTGACTGTAAAGTTGTCAGTTTTTCTTCTAGTTGATTTTGTCTTAGTTCAAAAGCTTTTGACCCTCAACAATCTGCTGTAGCATCACTTCTTGTTGTTGTAAGATTGCTACAATATCACTATTGCCCAGAATTGATGGCATTGAATCATTAGTAACAAATTGAGTACATGTTCTCAGTACTAGTGGAATGTCTTCAAAATTAAAACTATCATCATCACAATTTAAATCTTCATTACTAGAACTTCTTCTCTACTATAATCCTCTGCTATGGCTCCTAGTTTCATTCCTGGGCTATACACTTGTACCTGGTTTACTTGTCCAGCTGGCGGCGGACCGTTGAACATCAATTGACAAAGTTGTAAAACTCGAGATCGCTTGACAGAAGAACATTTCTCTTGATTGCTGCCATTTCTATAAACAGGATCAGTATAGTACGAAGAGTGTTTTGGACCACTATGAGATCTATACGAGCTACAGCCATGTGCTCCTTGGCTAGTTAAGTAGGTGGGACAACAAGCAGTACAGTAATTAAATGTAAATAAGTTGTAAACCTCACATGGATGGCTTTTGTAAACGATGAATGCCTGGTAAAGTCATGTAAATACATTGTACATATGAAGTTTACACATTTTGTATACTAATGGAATCAAGCTGTGTCAGTACACTACATGTAAACTAAATGTAAACCTCAAGTATTGTATGTGGTAAATTATTGATGGTAAATCTATGTTAATGTAATGTAAATTTGAAGTTTACATATTTGTACACTGTTGTTTACTACTGCATGTGTATAGGCTAACATTTAGATAGTACATTAGAACATAGTAAAGTATAAAATTGTAATGTTACATGCATTAAAGCACAATATAGTATATTATTGGTTACATTAGGACACATTACAGTGTACAGTATAATTATGTCATAACACAGTATCAACTAACATTGGGACATTATAATATTATTAATAGACAATAGTAGGGTAAAATTAAGATGTTTCTTTTAGGAAATAGTACAAGGCAAAGTTGTGATGTTACTTACATTAGGGCACAGCAGGTTAACACAATATAGGTAAGAATGGTAACCTGAAGACACAGTAAAGGGTGACATTCATATATTACATTAGGATACGAGATAGGGTGTCATTTGTATCTTACAACTGACATAAGGATTCAGCAGGATAACATTGAAAAATATGGTAACATTGGGATATTAAAATAGGACACAATAGAGTAACATTGGAACATTACATTAGGACACAGTAAGGGTAACATTTATTACATTAGGACACAAAATAGGAACAGTAAATAGAGAGCACAATAATAAAAAAGGTTGCATTAATGCATTGGGACATAATGATCAGGAGACTCAACATTACAGAGAAATATTGAATAGTAGGACTACTTATGTATTAGAATAAAGTTAAGAGAAATGTTATATAAGATAACAGGCTAGGGAAGACTGCTCAATGCATATAAGACAAATCAAACAAGAGCAGACATACATTCTTGGATTATAGAGTACCATAAAGACGAGGATTACATTAATGACACTACAATGCAGTAAATTATGAAATGAGGATTATATCATGATGAAGTGGATATTATCATGCCATGAAAAAGAGGATTACACTCATTCTGGGCCAGTGATAATATATTAGAACATTATGACAACTGGTATATTGAGAGCAACGGATAGGAGAGGTACATTAACACACATAGTAAAATACATTGGATAGCATTATGACACAACTATTATGAGGATTATATTAAAGGAATAGGGCTACACAAGGACAGACTAGAAAGGAATACTATATTATGGTATGGACAAATGTAACCAACATGTTTTCAACAGTGAATTACCATATGACAATAGATTCTACCTTGGAATAATGCGAATATAACAAGTGTTATTTTTGGGACAGTGAACAGGAGGATTGTATTGGGAGGAACACAGTGACCAATATAATTACACTAACACTCACTGGATCACAGTGAGCAGGAGGACATACTAGACAATACATGTAAATGTGGTTAAGTAGACATGAGGTTACATTATAAATCAGTAGAAAAAAGGACTACACAAGTACATAAAAAGAGAGCGGATGTGTGGATTTTACAATGGAAGAGTCGAAAAAGAATGATATTAAGGGACAGTGTATCGGAATTAGAAGTGAACAAATAAGAGGATATTATATTATTATGTAATAATAAGAAGGGTCACATTTGGAAAACGAAAGAAATATTACATATAGAATAGTGGATAGGAATGCAATACACTGTGCATAAAAGAAATACAGTGAACAGGATAATTATGTTATGACAATGTTATATTAAAAACACAACAGCTTTACAGATGTGAATGAGAGCTGGGGTCATATCAAAATAAATTGAAAAGGGGTCAAAGAGAAGTACAGTTGTTTATTACTATTTGTGTGTTGTCATAACATATTATAGGTTATATATAAGACATAGGCAGTAGGGGATATACTACTTAGTAGATATATTACATACATACAGAAGGTCATAGGGAAAATAATTTACATCAGAAATACATGTTCTTGTATAAGATGTGCCTACTAATAATACAAAACTACAATGCTAAAAGTAGGTGATTACAAATACCTGTTCTTAAAATTACTCAAAAGACTCCTAACCTAACTAACTTTAAAATATATTGACTAAGCAGTTTTGTACATATTATTAAGAGCTTTTTTCAGTAGTTAAACTTCAATCACTCAGTACATGCAACAGAGATACCAATGTGCTATTAACAAAACTTCTAAACATAAAGGCTTATTCCATATTCTAAACATGTCAACTAAACTGTAGAGTATTCATATGTGTATCAACTCAAATAAAACTAACAAGCTCCTTAAAAGCTGAAATAAGGCTTTGTTGTTAATGCATGCATATATAATTGAGACTACAGTTACTATGAACACACTAGTAACTGTCTGTCTTGTAGACAGTACAACTTTGTTTCTATTGGCATCTTTGTAGTGCAAAATATCCTATCAGATCTTCAGTAATAAATAACACTTTACTAATAGTCTGTAAGTGTGATATATTATAATGTAAATTTTGAGTGTATTGAATGTAATTTTGTCATATATATTGTTTTTGGTTACCACATTTATGGTCCAATCATCACTGATTATCTAAATGTGTGTCCTTTACAATAAATAGTCTGTAAGTGTGATATATTGTAATATAAATTTTCAGTGTTTGGAATGCAAATTTGTCATCTTAGATTGTTTTTAGTTACCACATTTATGGCCCTGTTATTTCTGATTATTTAAATGTGTGTCATTTATGATATAATAGTCTGTAATTGTGATATATTTTAAAGTAAATTCTGAGTGTATTGAATGAAATTTTGTCATTTTATATTGTTTTTGGTTACCAGATTTATGGTCCAGTCATCACTAATAGTCTAAATGTGTTCCCTTTACGATATAATAGTTTGTAAGTGTGATATATAGTAATGTAAACTCTGAGTGTTTTGAATGAAATTTTGTCATTTTATATTGTTTTTGGTTACCACATTTATAGCCCTGTTAATACTGATTATCTAAATCTGTGTCCTTTACAATGTAATAGATGTAAGTATGATATATTTTAATGTAAATTATGAGTGTTTTGAATGAAATTTGTCATTTTGCGTTGTTTTTGGTTACCACATTTATTGTCCTATTATTACTGTATATCTAAATGTATGTACTTTACGATATAATAGTCTGTAAATGTGATATATTGTAATATAAATTTTTAATTTATTGAATGTAATTTTGTCATTTTACTCACTCTCTTCCTTTGTTTCCACATTTATGATGCTGTCATTACTTGTCATCTGAATGTGTGTCCTTTACAATATACTAATCTAAGTGTGATATACTGTAATGTAAATTTTGAGTGTTTTGAATGCAATTTTGTCATTTTTTTTGTTTTTGGTAACCATATTTATGGTCCTATTATTACTGATTATCTAAATGTGTGTCCCTTACGATATAATAGTCTGTAAGTGTGATATATTGTAATGTAAAGTTTGAGTTTATTGAATGTAATTTTATAATTTTATTCACTCTCTTCCTTTTGTTTCCACATTTATGATGCTGTAATTACTTGTCATCTGAATGTGTGTCCTTTACAATATACTAATCTAAGTGTGATATATTGTAATGTAAATTTTGAGTGTTTTGAATGTAATTTTGTCATTTTATATTGTTTTCAGATACCACATTTATATTCCAGTCATTACTGATTATCTAAATGTGTGTCCTTTACAATATAATAGTCTGTAAGTGTGATATATTGTAATGTAAATTCTGAGTGTATTGAATGAAATTTTGTCATTTTATATTGTTTTTGGTTATCACATTTATTGCCCTGTTATTACTGATTATCTAAATGAGTATCCTTCACAATATAATAGTCTGTAAGTGTGATATATTGTAATGTAAATTCTGAGTGTATTGAATGAAATTTTGTCATTTTATATTGTTTTTGGTTACCACATTTATTGCCCTGTCATTACTGATTTTCTAAATGTGTGTCCTTTACGATATAATAGTCTGTAAGTGTCATATATTGTAATGTAAATTCTGAGTGTATTGAATGTAATTTTGTCATTTTATAATGTTTTTGGCTACCACAGTTATGGCCCTGTTATTACTAATTGTCTAAATGTGTGTCCTTTACGATATAATAGTCTGTAAGTGTGATATATTGTAATGTAAATTTTGAGTTTATTGAATGTAATTTTGTCATTTTATTCACTTTCGTCCTTTTGTTTCCACATTTATGATGCTGTCATTAATTGTCATCTGAATGTGTGTCCTTTACAATATACTAATATAAGTGTGATATATTGTAATGTAAATTCTGAGTGTATTGAATGTAATTTTGTCATTTTATATTGTCTTTGGCTACCACAGTTATGGCCCTGTTATTACTAATTGTCTAAATGTGTGTCCTTTACGATATAATAGTCTGTAAGTGTGATATATTGTAATGTAAATTTTGAGTTTATTGAATGTAATTTTGTCATTTTATTCACTTTCGTCCTTTTGTTTCCACATTTATGATGCTGTCATTAATTGTCATCTGAATGCGTTTCCTTTACAATATACTAGTCTAAGTGTGATTAATTGTAATGTAAATTCTGAGTGTTTTGAATGCAATTTTGTCTTTTTATACTGTTTTTGGTTATCACATTTATGGCCCTGTTATTACAGATTATCTAAATGTGTGTCCTTTATGATATAATAGTCTGTAAGTGTGATATAATGTAATGTAAATTCTGAGTCTATTGAATCCAATTTTATTATTTTATATTGTTTTTGGTTACCACATTTATGGTCCTGTTATTACTGATTATCTAAATGTGTGTCCTTTATGATATAATAGTCTGTAAATGAAATATATTGTAATGTAAATTCTGAGTGTATTGAATGTAATTTTGTCATTTTATATTGTTTTTGGCTACCACAGTTATGGCCCTGTTATTACTAATTGTCTAAATGAGTATCCTTTACAATATAATAGTCTGTAACTGTGATATATTGTAATGTAAATTCTGAGTGTATTGAATGTAATTTTGTCATTTTACTCACTCTCTTCCTTTGTTTTCACATTTATGATGCTGTCATTAATTGTCATCTGAATGTGTGTCCTTTACAATATACTAGTCTAAGTGTGATATATTGTAATGTAAATTCTGAGTTTTTTGAATGCAATTTTGTCATTTTATATTGTTATTGGCTACCACAGTTATGGCCCTGTTATTACTAATTGTCTAAATGTGTGTCCTTTACGATATAATAGTCTGTAAGTGTGATATATTGTAATGTAAATTTTGAGTTTATTGAATGTAATTTTGTCATTTTATTCACTTTCTTTCTTTTGTTTCCACATTTATGATGCTGTCATTAATTGTCATCTGAATGTGTGTCCTTTACAATATACTAGTCTAAGTGTGATATATTGTAATGTAAATTCTGAGTTTTTTGAATGCAAGTTTGTCTTTTTATATATTTTTTGTAACCACATTTATTGTCCTGCTATTACTGATTATCTAAATGTGTACTCTTTACAATATAATAGTCTGTAAGGTTGATATATTGTAATGTAAATTTTGAGTTTATTGAATGTAATTTTGTCATTTTATTCACTCTCTTCCTTTTGTTTCCACATTAATGATGCTGTCATAAATGTGGAAACAAGTTATATGTTTTATTCTATAGATAACTCTCCAGTAATATTAATAACTTCACGGATCATTGATGAAATCAGGTCTTTACCACTCTCCTCCTATGATGATAATAAGCCATCTTCTGTTGGAACAGTTACTTCAGGGGCTTGTCCATAACCTATTAATTAACTGCCTTTATCATCAAATGAACAGTCTTCAATAAATAAACCAGTAAAAGTATCACAGCAACATTATGAGTAATTATACTATATTGATCTGATCACTAAATATAGAGAAATGTTTACTCGATAGCTCTCCTGATAACAAGTACACATGTCAGGTGGCATATGAAAAATGTATTATGAATGAGTGGAAAATGCACTTTATGGCAGCTAAACATCTTAATGCTCTATTGGAGGTAATTGACATTACAGCCATGTAGTATTAGAAAAGTTTACATTATTTCAAAATATAAAGAAATCTTTCTCATCTAATACTGAGAGAGATGCTCAAGTTTACTTCATGTTTCAACTTCGTCCTGGAGTGATTGAATTAGTCCTTAGTGAAGAACAACAGCAATCTTATCATGAATGGAATATTTATCCTCATTTAAATCCCACAGTGGTATGTATGATATAATACATGCAATTGTATTCCTATATGTCAGATCTATCAAACTGATGTGGACATATTTGGTGTTCAAACTCCTGCAAGTGTGCCTTTTATATTGATCACAGTATCTGCAGATGATGGACCTAAGACAGTCGCTAGATTAAATTATCATGTATCATTGAGAGGTATCAAACCTGACCAGGAGATATTATATGATCTCTTGGTAATGATAGAAACAGTAAGTAATCCATTATATTTTATATAGTCATGTTCTTTTATAAGAAGGTACACAAACTACAACATCAGCCAATGTCAGTACTTCTACTTCACAAGATATAAGTATGTTATAATGTAGTGTTTTTATTAATATATAGTAAGTGTAATGAGTATATTAATTCAATTGACAGGTCACTCTACTCCAGAAACATACTATGCTGAGTTATCAATTTCTGTCTCTGATTCCGATAACAGATTATCTCTAGCAAATGAATTGTCTAATACTTGACTTACTACATTTCAGTTTTATGATAGTGCTACAAAGACTGATATGGAAAAGGTCTCTACTACTAAAGGTTTAATGAGTATTATCAACACACAGCCCCAGTCCTTGCCAAAATTAATTTTCTAATGGAATTAAAAGTATTTAGATCTTTAGTTGAGAATATGGAACGTGATACTTTGTAAATAAGTAACATCGTTATCATTTAATTATTTATATTTATTTAAAGGGAGAATTTTATTGCAGTCAAATTAAAGTGTTTTGTAGTTATAACATATCTTTAATTATTATTTAATTATTTACATGTTGTTTGGGTCATTAGTGAATTCCTATAACTATCATTTATGTTAGTTTCATCATTACATATCTATAGCCTCTCCTACATACTGATGAAGTCACAGTAAAATTGACAACAGAAAATGACTAATATTTTAGGCAATGTCTCCTTGGATATCATTCCCTCTATTAACAATGTGTATATTACTTCAATTGGAAGAGAACTTGGCAACTGTTTTTTAAAAAATTCTGAAAGCTGATAGTGCTGGACAAATTATTTTTGTTTAAAAGTAAAGATCACCAGTGAAAGATTACTAATATCACACTCAGTGATTCTGTTATTGTTATGACACTAACTACTACTTTCTCAAATGTCACAACTAAAGAGTTCTATGTAGGATATTTCTAATTACTTTCATTGAATATAATTATTTGTCATAATTAACTTATTAATATTATCTCTATTCTATTTGTTAAAACAATAGTAATACTGGTTATAAAGATAATAATAACTTGTTACCTTATGAATATATCTCTAAAGGTATATGTCCATTTAGTTATCCATGCATCTACTTCATATATCCATTAACTTATTTTTATATATCCATTCTCTATTAGTCTTTTTCTAAAAAAGAGGAAACAATAGCTAATGAATTAAGAGATGTTTTATACTTTTAATAGCCACAATGACACTTTTATATTATAAAAATGACTACTGAGACACAATTTTAAGTTACTAGCAAAAACTGTTTCCTTAACATAATTTTGTATTTTCTGTGAGGAGATACCACACCCACTTTTACAGCTGCCATGGCAACATTCCTAAGACTAGAATAACCATAAAATAACTATTAAGACAACTTTAAACCTTAAGTTACCAGCCAAAAATTATTTCTTTAACATATACCTTGCTATTATTGGAGGAGACACCACACCTTGTACAGTTTCCACAGCAACATTCCTAAGTATAGAAAAGTCATAAAAATGGCTGTTAAACACAAGTTTAAACTTTAAGTTACCAGTAATTACTGTTTCTTTAACATATTTTGCCATTTCTGGGAGGAGACGCCATATCTACTTATATATTTGCAACGGCAACATTCCTATGTATAGAACAGCCATAAAAAACCTATTATGAGAACTTTAATCTTTACGCTACCAGCCAAAAATTGTTCTTTATCATGCATTTTGCCATTTCTGGGAGGAGAAACCACACCCACTTTTACAATTTCCATGGCAACATTCCTATGTATAGAAAAAGGTCATAAAAATGGCCATTAAACACAACTTTAAACCTTAACTTATCAGCAAAAATGTTTCTTTAACATATATATTGCCATTTCTTGGAGGAGTAAATACAAATATGCAGTAAATACAAATATGCTTTTAGAGGTAGAGTTTTAAAAATAGGATAGTTACATCATAAACAAAATAAATGTGTCAATTGTCTTCTTGTTACCTTTATCAAGATATCAAGAAATTCAGCTTTTCAAAGATTGAGGAAGTTAGAAATGGACAAAAACAGCCACAAGATTTGTGAAATTATGAAACAGAATCAATCAGCAAAGAAAATTAATTATCTCCAAGTTCAATTATATCTATAAATAATAACAAATAGAATGTAAGAGCTCAGAATATACAAGACACACATTATGTAACAGAATGTTACATGAAAGCTATATGATTTTAAAAGTATATGTCATGACTGTGAGTGTGTCCACATGTTTACACATGTACACATTTAGATACTACTCTACATGCTACACTATATAAACATATACATTTTGAAAATCTACACACTGATTGCTGTAATAGAATTATAAGTAAATTTACATGGTGATACAAATCTATTTGCAGGTACTATTGCAGTAAACATGACAAGTAGGTAGTTGTACTTTACGTATTTATTATTATTTCAGTATCACTTCTTTTAGTTTTGTACCTTTCTAGTTAAGAACCTCTTTTCCATTATATTTTGTGTTACTTATTCCATTTGAGAACCACATTACTTATGACATCAGCTTTATATATATATATAAATGATAAACTTATTGTAGATTCTTATGAAAGTCATACTATGCTACTATGATCCTTTTAGTAAGAAGTAATTGTTCAAAAAGCACTCAGGGTTATATAAAATTGTCAATTCAAAATGTATAGGTTATAGTCATAAGATGTATCTCACGACATAGATATATAAATACTTATAGACACAAATATCATACTTACACAGTTTGGAATTACCTGATATTATCTTCTCATCAATGTGACCTGCTTCATTGCTAGCGCTTTCTTCAGGTGATGATTATGTATCACGATATTCTATGTCTGTCATATCGAATATTACAATAATAATAATGATAATTAAGTCCTGTTTAATTTAAAATGTGTGATTTGGCAATTGAATTTGAGGCTTTTGTGGTTACTATGTGGCGAGAAACTGTGCTGTCACTATGACTATGAGAGCGAAAGACGAATACATCACTACGTGCAAACTGATAATGTTTGGCTTTCTCTACCGAGAAGAAAGAATAGGATATCTTTGTTTCCGTATCCAAAGCTATTGATAATGCTAGTATGTTAGAAGAAACAGACTCTCAAACACATCAATGGCGTTCCAAGTCAACTATCTCGGCTGCATCCCCTGACAATTAACACAATGCAATACTGGGCGAACTCGATATATGCATATACATTGAAGGCAGTGTACTTTCTCCTTGTCTTTCAGAGAAGAATACAATTCTATTTGAAAAAATAAACTATTATATTATACTTATTGTGGTGAGTGAGCCTAAGACCAGTGGGACTGATGTTGTAGTGACAATCACAAAAGCAAAATTTTGTTATGAAGTTCAATCAACGAATATCTAGCACAACATTGCTTACCTTCTAAATTCAACTGTTACTTGTAACACTTTACAGTTCAATAAACTTATAGTGTCTACCCATATTATACAGTTTGCTTTATTATGAGATTAAGTAATTGAGGTAATTATAGTCAATTGATTCAATTTTCATTAAAATAAGATAGAATTACCACAGAAATTGCCATTATTTCAAGACTAGTAATTACTTGCATTTCATTTGTTACCATTACAACATCTCTATATTTCATATGTAGAATACTGTATTCCTTCCTTAACCAATAGACATTCAGGAAGAGCTACAAGAAATTAAGACTAGTAGTAAAATGTTAGAAGACAAGTTTGACAAAAGCTATGTGATGAGAACTTTATAAATGGTTTCTAGGACTAAAGATTTAGGAAGAATCAAAAGTTTTGTCAGATGTTAAACTAAGTAACTAAAAATAAAGTTATTTTAATTATTAAATAATTGTCGGAATACCATCAGAAGATTATATAAAATATTATAGACAACAAACACTTTGAATGGACATTTGAGTATGTCATATTCTTTCATTTATATAATTGATGTAGCTTTCCTTATTTTCCAAACCATTTAATGATAAAGTGGACATTACAGTGACAGTTGTTGCTGAAGTGAAATCATTAGTACATGCTTTTATCACTGAAATGAAAGGTATGCTGTTGTCGTTTTCTGAACAACTGTATTATTTATATTTTAATTAATAGGGGCATATCATACATACTTTTAAAGGAGAAGAAATAGACTTACAAAAGTAATCTTTGATATGCTTCATAAAACATTAATATAGGCAGCTAATAATATAGAACTACCTGTTTACTGCAATAATTATTACTTCCACTATTTCAGCCTCAGTCATTTAAATAACTTTTACAGCCACTTCCATATACCACCCCATACCTCTACATACATTACTAAATGTATCAGAAGCGATATGTTCTGTTATGGATATTTATGATAAGGATATAGAGAAATTAGCTACTAACTTAACATAATCATCATATGGTCATAATTGTCTGTATCATCATCATGTTGATTGTCACTAGTACAGTAAACTATATATTTCATATAAAGTTACTAATCACTGAATGTGTAATAGACAACATAGTAAAAGATTATTGTGGAATAGACCACAAGACTATAAGAAATTTTCCAATAGACCACATCACTACAGGGTGATCCTCATATAGTCACAAAACACAACCTACCAGGCCATCACACAAAGTACAGGATAAATCATGAGTGCTTTTTTTTCTAAACTAGACAAAGTTATTACTTTCTAGTGTCAGTAATAAATACAGCAATAAATTTTACACCGAAGCTATATACAGTATGTACCATATTGGAATCAAGATTTTATCTCATCTGTATGAATTTCTATTACATTTGCACTACATCTAGAATATTGATCATATGTAAGAGTTCCTAAACAAACAGATATACTTCACAATCAGCACTTCATTTAATTTGCTAGTAAATTTCATTACTGGAGTACTACAGATGAAGATAACAACAATGTAATAAATAACGTGACAACATCCTGTATTTATAATTATATTGTTAAGAATATTCATAGTGCTCTATATTACAATTAAGAGAGCTGTTAGTGTATATTTTAGCCTAATCATCAGCTCTTCAAGTGCTATAAAATTACACAAATGGAATAGATTATTGTAACTGTAAAGTAGTCAGAATACACCAAGGTTTTCACATACAGAAGTCCAACTTTTTATGGAGCACTTGCTTCTACATGTAAATGATATAAACTAGAATGGCTCTTGCTGATTTGTGATTTTAACAGCTAAATCTGTCATTGAAACTCTTTACAACTATCAATAACAAGGTCATGACTTAAGTGCACTGTTTAACGTGCATTCTTAGTCTTTTCTTGACTAGCAGCAGATGTAAAACACCCCACCATCCACTGTTTAGTGACTGTTTGAAGAGAAATCTTCTGTATAGTCTACATGTACAACAGAATAGTAGAACTCAATATCAACATTGTAGCACTGTTATGTTTAGTTGTGACTTATGTTATATTTGTATCTAAGAGGCTCTAACTCTTATAATAAAATATAAAAATTAAGTCAAATGTACATGTACATTGTTCCATGTACTTCAGGAAACAAAGTTTCAATATCAGTAAATTTACCAAATGTCATTAATTACAATCCTGGTTATTACACTACTCCATACCTGTTCTAGGTATTCTCATAATGAATACTATCAACATAATCTATGTATATACTCTTAATAGAAGGAATTTATCTTTTATTAAAGAAGAAAGTGACTTACAGTGATGTGTGTTAGAGCTCATAAACTTTATATTATTATTGTTTGATATTAATTTTGTTCCATTAATAAATGATAAGTTGATTACAATAATTTATAATTAGTTTATTATATTTAAAGGAACAGTATATGATCATTAATGGACATAATCTACTTCATCTGACAGGAGTGGTGGATAATTTAGGACCTCTTTCCTTTCGAAGCAGTGAATGAAGACTTACTACAATATTATCATGGATCATAATCAATGGGAAAACAAGTATTCTTGTATTAAAGTACCAATTAAATTAATATTATCATAATTATAGGTTGTCAGGTAATGCTCTCATGTACTCTTTCAGTCTTCAACAGCAGACAGTAACTCTGTGTGGAAGTATCTTTGAGAAATTTGTGTTAATAATCTACAAGTAGAGCTTAATATTGTGTTTGACAGCAGGTTATTTTAAAATTATATTATAATAAGTATTATATAGGAACTCTGTTATTGACTTGTAAACCATATATGATGTTGAACAAGAGCTATGAATGATTGATTATCTATGATGTAGGACAACATTACTGTATACATGGATAGTTATTAAAATGTCTATTACAGACAACTTCAAACCTTAACTTATCAGGAATAAATCTTCAGTTTAAAGACATCACACCTACTTTTACAGTTGCCACAACAACATTCCTATGTATACAATAGTTATAAAAATGACTATCACAGACAATTTCAAACCTTAACTTACCAGCAATAACTCTTTCTTCCTAATATTCAGGGTAAATTGTGTCTAATTAAGCCATCTGTCATTTCTCACTTCAACTGTAGGCAAGAATGTTAGGTAAAAAATCATTCACTAGTCCTGCTGTGAAAGGAGTATGAAGAAAAATCAGAACAGGAAAGATTGATGAATTTGAAACATTTGTTTGCAATTACAAGACTACATATGAAGGAAAAACATCAACAGTAAGAAAGAACATCAGTGAATAAATGAGTGTTTTTTGTAGATGAAAGAAGAGAGGGAGAGGGAAAGAAAGAAGAGAGATAGAGAGACGAGGTGGGAGGGATAGAGTCTAAAATGCAATAGGAGGAAGAAAAGTAGTAGTAGTAGATGTTTTTGGACAACAGTTAAACAAGTCATTGTAATTTCAATATTTTCTACTTATTTATAATGTAGTTAATGATAACAAAAATTACCATTTGGTACTAGTTTCAGTGCACTAGTTAAATTGTTTACAGATGATGTAGTTCACACTGTTGATGAGTTAATATTAATGTTTTTAATGAAGTACATTACTATGATAATTCTATAGATAACTTACTTGTCATTTAGCAAAAATTAATGGTCTACTGGAATTACTTGAGTATATTTATCCACTCATATGTCCTATTATTTGTCAATTCATTTACCCACTCACTTAGTCCATCAAACTAGTATCCATTCATTTGTCTGTCCATATCTTTCTGTTTCCATCCATTCTGCAGCATTCTTTATCAGCAATCACATCAACCTTTCACTTTTAAAGAGAGTGCTAATCTTGACAATGTCTTACTGACTACACAACATGTTTTATCTGGTGTAGTTACAACATAATAATCCAGCATTGTTTGAAGAGTGAGTATTGTTAACTCCCACATATGATTAAACAACTATATTCTATTCAGACAGTATAAAAACAATCCAAGAAGTACTAGTTCAAAAAAAATCACATGAGAAGGTGGATATGTCACCATTGACAGTTTTTATCATCCATTGTTTCATTCTTCCATCTCTTTATCAGTCCATCTATCAATATTTCCAATAATCCATCAATCTATCTATTCATCCATCAATCTCATTAATATTCATCAGAAAATATAATAATCATTGATGTTATTAATAGTATCCTGTTCATAATACATATCACTTTCTATCATTATACCTTTTACAGGTCATGTTGCATTTGGTATATCTTAAAGATGTAATAGCTGTCCGAGTTTTAATTTCCTTTGAGTTCTACTTTATTTTGGATATGATTTTGTTAAGAATGAAATTGGTAAAGACAAGAGAAATTTATTTTTATGAATTTTCTCATAAGTCAACTGACAAAACATTGCAACACTAAATTCTTTACAAGAATTAATGAACTATTAGAGAGTGTTATATCAAGTATCGGATAATCTTTATCAAGGTATAGATAAAATGTCTAGATAGATATATGCACTGATAGATAGATGGATGAATAGATAGATGAATGGATGGGCAAATGGATAGATAGATGGAGATAGTTGGACAAACAGATGTACTATGTATCAAATATTTATTGAAATTTCCAGGAAGTCAGCAGCACATCCAGAGAGACACTTCCTCTTCCTTCTCCTCCTGCTTCACTCACTCAACTAATGATAGATGAGGTATACACATAATGTTAATTATAATTACAAAAATTACTATACACTTTAGTGATTAATGTTTATTGTTTTTTTTGGTTTGTTTGTTTAGACTTTCTTCTCAGAGTCAGCACAACATGACCAGGTAAGAGTGAGTGCAGACATTTATTTTATAGACACATATTATTGTTATTTGGTATTTATCATATTTAATGACAAACACATTAGACATTTGATTGTCATAGCTATAATTATGTTCTGAACAAATGGTCCCTTTACAACATCCAAAATGGTGTTTCAAATGACAGAAGTACCTTTACCTTGACCATTCATGAATGGTCTTGTGAGTAATGTGATCAAGTCTTGTTAGATTTGAGTAATTATATTGAGCCAAATATTAAAGGTCACTGTAACTAACTCGAAGAGGGCCCTCTAAAGAAGAAATCAATAAGATTCCTAATACTCCTGAAAGTATGTATAGTAATGACTGTATTACAATTATATAATAAAATCTTATATCTCTAACAACTAATTGATTCTACAACTAATGAACTACATGACTTGTCATTAGTTTATTATTAATAAGAACAGTTACTACTTTACAGTATCTCATTATATATTATTCAATAGTAAATATCATTTATTGATTAAATTAACTGATCAATTTACTATTCTAGTTGTTTTAATTATAGATGAAAGATTCAATTAACAAACTAGTTTTATTGCATGGACTTTGAAACTGACAAATTATATTTCATTGGACAGTATTATTTATTCTCTTATGATTTATCAAAGTCAACATAATGTTTAATATTATGATAACTATAATTAGGATCTAGTTTATAGGGAATAGTATGATGGATTCCTGACCAGCTGTGAGACATTTCACAGTTATTTGGTGAAGTAGGTGTGTTAAATAGTTATGCCATTACGGTCGTAGACTTGGCTTCTTCAATTCTCTTAAAAACATTTTGATGCAATAGTACTGCTAGTAATGTGATTGATCTCATTGACAACCTCTTATAATGTATATAGTCCAGTGCTCATTCTACTTAGTCAAAATTTGATGTCAGTTTACATGATATTATTGTAATTGTTATTTCCTTGTTTCCTTTCATCATGTTAATTATGTTAGTCATTAGACTGACTCAGACTATATCTAAAAAATATTTAATTTACTATCTGGTAGCTCCAGCTGTCACTGTTACTCCTGTGATTAATTCCTTTAACGTATCTGGTCCCAATTCGTTTTATAATTGGCATGTAGTTGTTCTGTAAGTGTGATTTATCAACAGTAGGTAGACCAACAGTATAGTCTGTCTAAAATATTCAAGCACTGCTGCTGGACTAGATTGAACGAGTTGAATTGCATGATGTATGAATATGAAGGCAACATTCTCTGCAAAATCAAACACTTCACCAGATCTTACATTGGATAATGTTCACTTTTAACAATTGATTATTAAACAATTATTCTTAATAAATGTACAAGTAATGTTGATTATCTACACACAGTAAACAAACATGTCAATTATTTATGACTCATATTAACAAAAAGACATCATCATATAAAAGGTAATACAGACATCATATTAAGTCAAATGTACATGTACAATTGTTCCATGTACTTCAGGAAACATATATAGTTTTAATATCAGTAAATTTACTACATGTATATATTAAGTTCATTAATTACAATCCTGGTTATTACACTACTCCATACCTGTTCTATATGGTATTCTCATAATGAATACTATCATCATCATCTATGTACTTAGTAGAAGGAATTAATCTTTTAATATTTTTCAGAGAAGATCTAACCTTAGATGTCCTTTTCATGTAATATTGTCTTATTATTTAAATAAATGAAGTTCATTGTGTGATAGTAATGTCTCAGTGACACATGTCAATGTGAAAATGCTAATGTTAATGCTAAAGAGCAAGGTTCTGTAAGTTATACTTTTTTATGATAAATGATTCTTTTCTATTAAAGGATAGCTCATCCTTGTTGTCAGAGATTTTTATCATTATGAAGTCAATGCATGATACACAACTAAACAAACTTGTTTTATTGCAATAATCAACCAGGAATTAGACCAAATCTATCATCAACAATGTTACTGTCTTTGTACACATATCTACTATAGAATAATATCAAACTATGATATCTACATTATACTGAAACTGATTACCAGACTTAGTTATACACTTTTACTGTAATATTTTAAAAATATTATTAGTCATATTTTCATTCACATTTTTTACTGCTTATTATTATTATTATTAGAATCAGTGGACAGCTTTACATTATGCTTCATGTTGCGCTAACACTGACATAATTCAATTACTCGTGTTATCAAATGCAGATCCTAATATATGTAACAAGGTCAGTTTGTATTGTATACAGTTTATATTTCATTTGTTGTCTCTACTTGTTTAGTAGGACAGGATATAGATAAAAGCCAATGTGATGAGAACAATATAGCTTAAACCTTTCATGCTATGCAGTTAATATTTCAAAAAAACTTGTGTGGGTGGGGCAAATGAAGCTCTATCTTGCCTTTTAACCTTTCTATGATATACAACCAGTTGTCAATATGACTGGAAAAACATGTCAAAATTTTAAGTCACAAGACCAAAATATAGAAAATAGATTAATAAGTCGTTTTGAGCCTAAGTAAAAATCATTAGACTGGCTGTATCTGTAGCCTTGAAGTCGTTTACACTGAGAAGGCTATTACCAGTACACTAGGAGTAACAGCCACTTTAACAATATTGGTTCAGTCACCAATTCGCATTTCATCATTTGCAAATGAACACTCAAGTCAGTCATGAACAGAAGTACATAGAAATCATTGACAAACAAACATTATATAATGTCAGGGCTACATAACAATGACATGTTAAATTGTACACAAGTAATGTCTTAGACAGACATATCGTCTCTATAGACTCTATTATCATTACATCATTACATTGGTATAACTTTATTGAATATATATAGAGAATGTGTTCTTGCTGATTTATTATTTTTGTTGAATAGAAAACAAACTAAACTTTTCTCTTCATTGACATTTAGTCACATTCCTTTCCCAGACAGCTTTGTTATGGGATACAATTCTATTCTGTTAATCTGGATGATCTGCTGGTCAATTCTTTCTATTGCATAGAGGTACACTTGACTGGTTTTCCAGAGTACAATTCCAATTCAAGTAACGAGTGTGGCTATATCATCTTGTGCTGAATTATTAAATTATGATGCAAAGCAGTAGAGATTGAAATGATTCTACCTTGTCCAGAGAAGCACAAACATGATGGAAAAATACATTGTGTGATAATCAAATATAACAATGGCCACTATATCCTGTTGAGTCTGAAATTACATTTGAAGTGACTGATAGGAGATATATAGCTTTGCTGGTTTAAAGGTAAATTGTCATCTAAAGTTCTTGTCAAGTTTGAATTTTATGTATTTGTTCATATATCAAGCAAACTAGTTCTTGCTAGCTTGCCTGATGGACATTTAGGTAAAGATCTGTCAGCAATCAAATCTATTATTAATTAAACTAATTAATAATCTTTTTATTTTTTTCATTCTTTACACAGATGATGGTCTAAGCTATTGTATGCTGTGAGAGAGGTTTGTCAGTGGGATATCCTAGGTACATTCTTAGGTATCCTTGATTCAATCCTTCAGACCATTAAGGTCATTAATCACTATCATGTAGAGCCATCTCATAAAGATACATGATACAGTGTGTGAATGATGGTAAAGCAAGTAAAGTAGCTTTGATTGAGGCCCGTAAGAGGATGAAATTGCAAAGTATTGTTAGTGAACAGGAGTCAACAACTGTATAACTAGATGTATTGTTATCTAACTCTTGTAATAAATAATTGTTTTCGTTAGTCATGTAAAAACTCCAGCAAAAAGCAAATGGTTGAAAGTATGCTTTTATCATTCATGTTCAAAAATTTATTAGTGTAGTGTATAAACTTTGTCTTTTATGTATACTTTTTACATCATTGTTTTGTCTCCTTATAGCTTGGACTAGAAGACAGTAATACAACACATCAACATCACTTTTATCTTAAAGAGGTACACATTGAATGGTCCAAGTAATTGGTTATGATATATTTTACTTGAACTTGTATTACAATATTTGCTTGTTATGGTTTTATTCTATTAGGTGAATGCTGACTTGATTCATGAGTTTTATTATGTGTCAAGTGTAGCAGCTATATTGAAGGAATATATGAAAGAAGTAAGAATTAATGGATAAATACATGGATGGATGTGCATAACACCTAGCTTGATTACTTGTTGATGTTTATCTTATAGTTCACAACTGATACTAACCTTGTACCATTTCCACTATTGGATGAACTTCTTGAAGTTTTGTCAAAGTTAACTGACTGGATTATTGGTAAATGTTATCAGAAGAGTCGAACTATATGCTCAGAGTAACACAAGTAATATAGATATGTAATATTTAGCTACACTGTGACTATCTCTTACAGGGACTAGACTTACTTTTTGGATTCCTCTCTTTAATTAATGATTTTGAAAACAAAGAGTATGTTTTTATATACAAGATGTTGTTTTAATAATTGTCATTGTGTCTTTAGATTATTGGAGTTGTCTAAAAAAATATCAGTGGTATTACAACGATATGTTGAGTCTTCTAATAAAAAGTCACTTCTTTATTTAGCGGAGAAAAGGTTTATGAATGTTTTGTTTAGCAAAGTGAGGAATTAATGGATAATTTGGATTACATACAAATAAAAGTATGAATGCCTGGTTAAAGGAATGGACAAAGAAATATCAGACAGACAAATGGACAGATGTGAACCAAATGAAAATATATATAGAGAGAGATTGTAGATAATCAAATAAAATTCATCTTATTTGACAGATTGGTCACTGTATTGATTTAGAAAAGGTCTTGAGTACTTTAGTGAGAGATGAAAGGTGAGCTGCTTACCGTAAAAGTCTGCATTTCATAGTATATCTGTCAGCTCTATAATAGAAAAGCTTGTACAAAGACTTACTGATAGTTCTGAATATATATTAATCACATTAAAAATAACCTGAGAAGACACATAGTAATATATTTTAATATTTGTTCTTTCTTTCTCTCTCCTAGAATGCATCAACCCTTGACTTTTTAAGCACACTGTGTTTTACTTCTGGGAAGCCAGTTAGCACCTCAAAAACAGTTGAATATATATATAGTTAAAATGAGTAGTTGTGCATATATATGGCAACTGTATGTGTCAAAGCTGTTTTTTGATGTGTTTTAACAATGGTCCTGTTTGACAAATCAGGTCACAAATGTTTTACGAAAAGTGGGTTCTTATTGCAAATTAGGTTACAAGTAATCAGATGATTATTGAGTATTGTATTAATAGAATATACAGGTCATTGTTGTCATTTGAATGTGGCTCTCATTTTCAATGTCTTAATCACTTTATAAGGTTTGGTATTATTATTATGTATAAATTATTGCTGATGGTTACTATTGTACCATATAAAAATAGGAATATATAATGAGAGAAATATAAAATTATGTATTTCACACAAACATTTCAAAGCTGTTCCTTCAAGATCATGGATAGATATTTTACCTAGAATGTATCAAGATGCTCAAGACCTTTTATCAGTAAGTATACATGTACATGTACAATGTATTATTTAGTAATTATGTACATGTATTTATATATAAATGTCCAATTATTGTGTCTGAGGTATAATAAAAGTTTTTTTTTATAAGTTTTAAACTCATTCTGTTGTTATTTATAAACAGTAACAACATGTCCACATAATATTAGTTGAATCATAAAATGTATCTTGTTTAATGATTTTGTAGTATTTATTGTGACTTACTTATTTTACTCTCTTTTATAGAAAATATTAATATTTCAATCTGCTAAAAGGATCAATGCTGATCAAGTTCTAGAGGACTCCTTTTTCCAATCAATTCCTACAACATTTATTCTACTCCTTCTCCCTCTCTATCTGAAACACCTTCATGCTCACATTCTTCCTCTCTTCCTCATCACCTTTACTCTCCTTATCTCCTACCCATTCCCTACAAGACCACACCCATACTCCTCTGAGTGTCTCAACTGAATGCTCTCAAGATTCTGGATTAACATGAAATCTAAACATCCATAATCAGACCACACCCCCTTTTCTAAGACCACTCCCACTTTGATCCATTTACTTGTAAATAACTAGATTACATTTATTGCTACTCCCCCTCAGTCAATGAAGCCCACCTACTTATATTAGTCTTATATTATGTATATTATGTACATGTAAACAACACAGTATATTAAAGTATATTTATTATATAATATATAGCCTTTTTTCATATTAAAACAAATATATTATCTTTTTTGTTTTCATAATATTATTTTTTCTATCACTATATTCTTTTGTTTAGCATTTAGTAAAGTTTGTATGTGTATTAGTAGTTCTTGTATATATTGTGTGAATATATGTCTATATGTACATGCACATGTGTGTGTGTGACATTTAGCAGGCATAGATTGTCTACTAAAATCATTTCATAGTTTGTTTGATATCTTCTGTTAAACAAAAAGTGTTTCATTTCTTTTGTAATCATTTTAATCAAATTGTTTGACACAAATAAAAATTTCATTTCTTTATATGATTTTGTATCTAGACAGTTTACAATTGTGTTTATTCATGTTATAAAAATTATCAAAACAGATTTCCATTTTGGTACTATTACTGTCATTTTCTTATCTTCTGTTATCTCTTCATTTCCTTTTATGTTAGACAATATTTTCTTATTTTGTATACAGCATTACATCAAAAATATAAAAATAGAGGGAATCTACAATACAAATATAATAAAATATTATAATGTAATAGTTCAAGTAACAAACACTAACATAGTCTACTAAATAAAGTATTAGATAACAACAAATGTAACAAAATGTAAAAGGGAGGACTCTATCCAAAGAACATGTAACCTACAATAGAAAAGAACATGTAGTTATTACAAATTATTACACATTAAAGAGTTTGTTATTTATATAGTCTTTGTCTCTTTGAGTATTATTGTATATAATAATACACTAGTATTGTTAGTATTATTACAAGATTATGATCAGTTAATTCAAAAAACACGTCAGCTATTTCTAGTACATTTTATTTAGTTATTAACTCAATACATTACCAAGCAAGTAATTATAATATATTTAATTATTTAATCTACTTTAAACATTATAGATGTTATGTGTGTTCATGTAATATTTTCAACTTACACTCTATAGTTGACTCATCATTTTAGTACCAATGTCCTTTAAAGTCTTGTCAGTTTGTTCTAAAAGAAAATCACAAATCTTCTTTAGTAACTCATTTGGGTGTTCATCATCATCTATCTGTCCTTGTAGCTTCTCCACAATTTTATCAGCCTTATCATATTTATCAGGTATACTCTTAACTTCTTCTTTAGCACTTGTTGGCAACAAATCAGCACAGGCAAGTCTGTTAACAATACGATGAGGATTAGCATCCACAATTATATCACAAAGATCAGCAGAATGAACCCGAAGGATTTTTGATGCATTAAATTTACCTGTATGATGAAATTAATAATATACATTATCTTTCTATACTAAATTATAAACTTACCACTAACAGTATTATTGTCCTCTGTGATAGACTTGCCAACAATTTCATCAATATCTATTTTAAGGAGGAATCAGTGTCCTCATGCACAAGTCAGCATAAAGTGACTTACCATCAGTTTGCTTACAAATTGTGTTTTTGTCTCTATGTGTTATAACTCCTATAATAACAATATATAACAATCAATGAAAATATTTAAATATGACATATTTATATTATAAATGATTTCTTAACTCAATGAACAGCTAAATCAATGAAATTCCAAATAAAGATACAAGTGTCCCTATATTGCTAATTCCCTTTAAGATTATTCACTAATTACGCATTATTATTAGCTAACTCACATACACTGTATATACATGCATATATTTATAATGATATACCTCTGATATTACTCTCTTGTTGTTCTTGAGCAAACTTCTTGGTTTCAGGCAAATCATCTAATGTTATGTAAAGGAAATATATAAAAAAGTTAATCAAACACAACATGTATTCTCTAATATTTTGTTATAAACATAATTAAGCCACATTATGTTCATTTACTTTCCAAGATAGACAGACAATTGGTAAAATACTTGTTCATGTTCAAGATAACCATATAACATTGTCTGTGTTATCATTTGAAAAGTAATGCCTTATGCTGCTACATTAGAAACATAGCATGTACATAGATAATAAATATTTTTAGCTAAAAGAACAACTAATTTGTTGTCATTACCTGAATTAAAGTTACTAACAACCTTGCGTTTGCAAGAGACAGGATTGGTTTCTGTAAAAACAGATGACATATCATATCATAACTCCAAATACAGACCTTTTTGTAGATGTGTAGTGCTACTTTCATGTAATGAAGGAGATATTTGTTTATAATCACTACTCAGACAGCTATCATTTTCCTGTCAATTATTATATTTTAATGTATGTCTAAAGAAACAACTTCAACTGTACCTGAAATTCCATACTCTGGGCACTGTCATTGCTTTCAACCCAATTAGTGCTTTCTAGATCTGATTCCTCAGTAGTAATAGTAACACATGCTGATTCTACGTCTAAAGCATAAAAGTTGTTAAAATGATGTATACAGTTGTCTGTAAATGTAGACATAGCAAATGTGTGTGACATTAAAATTATGTACCTAATTGATCATTATCTGTGTTATCAGATTGTTTGAGCTTCTTTGATGTTGAATGGGAAAAAGATCTGCTACGCTTATTGATCAACTTACCATCACTTTGTTGCTCAATTATATTTTTGTCTGTATGCGTTACATCTTCTATAAATTGTAATAGAAAAATACACGTATAATATATTAATATATATATATATATATATATGTACCATTATTATGTTGACACTAAATGTGTTGTAGAAAATCATTAGTATAAAGAGTATGCTGTTTTGTAAAGAAAGTATTACTAGATACATTATATATTACATGAACTGCTTCATGAAAATTAATTTGCAAAATTTATGGAGCACAATGACACATATTGTGTTATGAAATTTTGTAAGTGAATTTCTTGACTTTTAAAATTCTGATATATTAATAATTAATTTGTTATCTATTTTAGAAAAAAAATAACTTTAAAAAGCAGCAGCCATAACATTAAAACAAAGTGTTGAACATTCTAGACTATCTAAGTTTAAGTACATTTACTAAAATCTTAAGTTAGAGTTGTACAATAATTAGAACCTTACTTTCTAATTGATCTTTAATTTTCACACCAATGTCTTTGAACACTTGGTTATACTTCAAAAGGAAATCACAAATAGCTTTTAAAAACTCAATTCCTTTTTCATCAACCTGTCGTTGTAGCTCATCAACAACTTTATTTGCAATGTTGTAAGGATCACCACTCATACTTTGTACATCTTTCTTAAAACTTAATGATATTAAATTAGCAGAGAAGAGCCAGTTAACAATTGGAAGAGGTTTAACTTCAATGGCATCACAAATATCAGCAAAATTTTCTTGAAATATTTTTGATGGATCACAAGTGCCTACACAATTTAATAAGAAATGGAAATGGACTGAATTATCACATATGTGTAGTGTTTATTATATAACTGTCTGATATTACCTTGTTGTGTAGTATCATTAGGGAGAGTCTCTGCTTTGTGCTCACTTGATAGTTCATTAGTAGAGTGTTGCTATTGGATACAGGATATAAGTGATGATATATGAGGTGTAAAGTATTTTATTATTACAATTCTCAAGATTGATGATGTAACTGTTGTTTACATTATTGCTAAGCCTGGAGGTAAGGAATTACTATTTAATTATGAATAATACTCATTGTCACATAGAGAAATTATATATCTATCCATGTCAAGTTAAAAGATGCATTCCAGAACCCACAACCATAAAGAACACTTCAGAGGTGTGGCTACATAATTAGTGATATGACTGCTTAGTTGACTTTGGTCATGTTGAGATGCACACTTGCTTAATGCAAGAGACTACTTTTTGTACTATCTGCAGCAAATCACATTGATTGAGATCTCTCATCTTGCCAGTCAATATTGCACCAGATACTTTTTCTTATTAAGCTAGTGAGCTTATATTTGACAGAAAGCAAATGAACTGGTTATCAAAAAAGTCCTAATTATTACTAAAAGAAACTATTTATATTAATAGCTACTCACCAACAAGAGGAATTAAAGAGTTATTATTGAATTGCTGCTAATAGCAATAGTATAATATCAAGTAAGTTTGGGCTCTATAAGTATGCACTGCTTTTGAATTTAAAAATACTACAGGTTAAAGTTTAGTTGAAATATGTTACTGTCATAGCAATAAATCATCTGTAATATTACTTATTATAGTTATTTTATAATATGGTGAGGCATGTTAAGTGTATCTCATCATATTCTTAATAAACTGAATTTGTGATTAACTATAATTAATATAATCTACTATTTAAAATGATAAATCATACTTGATGCTCCATTGATAAATTGTCAGTAATAAATACTTCACATGAATTAGTAGTACATGATTCCTTAGCACATTCTATAGAATATTGAATAGAAAGAGTTGACAATAGTTACAATATAATTGTTATATAACATGTACATTCAACTATATGTAATATGTGAACAGTTGGAAAAATAATTATTATACAGTCAATATTTATTTGGAGAAGTCTGTTCTTTAGAACTGTACTTGTAATATAATAATATAATGACATCACCTTTATACCAATTACAGACTTACCACTAACAGTGTTATTGTTCTCAGTGATAGGATCACTAATGCTTTCATTAACATCTATAATAATTGTGAAGGGAATAAAATAATTTGTCACTTATGAATCATCGTATCATTTTGTACAGGTTAAATGATAATGTAGCTTACTATCAGTTTCCTCATGTGCCATAACTCCTAAAAAGTTATAGTAAGATGATGAACATATTACATACTAGTGCATATATGTACCATTATTATCATGAGATCTAGAAGATATTTTTCCAATAACTTCACTGTTACTACCTATGATAAAAGATAAAATTAATACAAATACAATTATAGCTTGAAATTGAAACTTTGTCCACTTTATTTCTCTTTATTTTACCACAGGTAAACATTATAATTACCTCACATTCAACATTTCATTGTTATTTTCCATGACAAATACTATGGTTTATTAATTTTAATATTTTAATACATAATGTGGACTTCAACACTTTGGACTAAACAACCAGTGGATTTTTGACTACTTCCAACTGACAATAATAAATGTGTAATATCAACTTGAAACTTCTTTATCTTATTGTATCAACTTAACAACACTTTACTAGATGTCAAATCCTCATATTATCTGTGTAACAATCTATACTGCAAACAGAGCAATTGGTTTCCAACTAATCGTGTCACTCAGTTACTGTGATTATGAGTGTAATAATCATAGTAACTAATAAAGAGATTTTATTAAACATTTATAAAGAGAGGACAAAATTTCTCCTAAATTAAAATGATCTCTCATATGGCCAACATGTAGTGAAGATTGAATTATTATGCAAGCAGCCTATATATTTCAAGCAACTAAAGATCATATGACCACTTACTTTGAGTATCCTGTTGTGCAGAGCTTTTTGCTTTCAAGTACTCATATATCCTCATAGCTCGAGTTATGTCCTGAACAAGAGGTCCGTTTATAACATTCAAAATGGTATTCCAAGTGACAGGAGCACCTTCACCTTGACCATTCATGTCAAACCATTTCTGAATAACGTATTCAAGTCTTGTTTGATCTGAATCACTGCGTTGAGCCATACCATGAAGGTCATTGAAACTCACTCCAAGACCTTGACCAATGTTTCTCCATCGACTATTGATAAAAGCTAGTTGGGTTAAAACTTCATATCTTTTAGGTTTTTCATCTGTGAGTAGAATATGATAAAGAATTGTCATATAAGTTTGCCTAAAATATGGCAACTAACTACTAGCTACAATATGACAATATATAACAATTACAGTAATCAAATATAAAAGTAGCAGATATAAAACAAGAAAATTAAAAAAATAAATAATAAATTATTGAAAAAATGACATTTTCTAGACTTGTAGACATACCTCCAATATTGTATGTAATAGATGACGACATCTGTTTGTCAGGTTTTGTAACAATGTTAGTAAATTCTGCAAAACATCAACTAAGTCAATACAAGAGAATACTGATATAATTAGAACCTTTTGTTGTTCTTGTCTGAACATGTTTTGATAATCTTTGTATTACTTCATCTTTCATTGGTGGAGAAGGTATACTCTATGTAGAGAAAATCCAAATTTCATAGACACATTGTTAAGAGAAAGTGAATGTAAACTTACCAAAGGATTACGTCCAGCAAAAATACTAAATTTATTGAGATGTTCTCGTACAGAGAGTTGGGTAAAATCTGAGTATGGATAGAAGAACATGATCTCCCCACATACTTCTTGTATATGTTGGACATAGTGATCTGGTAGTGGTGGATCTTTGTTGCTGTCTGTAAAGAGAGTTTTGATCACAAGAGGGGCAATATAGAGGTATGGTTCCTTTTCACCAACAACTAATTGGACATTAACTCTTTCATTATTAGTTGATGTAGCAGTTCCTTTCACTAGTACTCCTTTAGCCACTTCTTTTAGTGCATAGACAACACGATCTTTCTGTTCCTTATCCATGATATCCTTAATGTTACCAGGTGCAATAACAAACTGTTTTGAAGTACATGGACATAATTCTTTTTTAAGATTAAGAATTTCTTTGATGAGTGATGCACGAAGTTGATAACTTTCAATTAAATTGCTGTGAGACACAAGAACTGTAACACATCGGTTGGCTTCAGTAACCTCAACCATCACTTCAATATTATTCTCCTCCTCTCTCCAATAAATACCACTTTTCCACATAGTACAGACTCGATGCAACTCTTGGTTCTCTTGAGTGTGTACAACATATCCTCCTTTCTCGGGAGGAGAAGGACAGTAAGTATAAGCAAAGCGATGGAGAAGAGTGTGAAGAAAGCGCATGGAGAGAAATTGTTGTGGTACATCACACCATAAGCACCAACCAAATCCATCTGTTGTTTCAAAGATTGAAGTGGGCTTGTCTTCTGTAATAAGTGCAGGAAAGAATAAAAACATCTCATCTTTACCAATAGGGAAGTCATCACATGCTACATTGTTAGTAATACAAGAAACTGTGTAAGAGTCCATTTCATGGCAAAATTGTAGACTAGTTAAGAAACGAATCAACATATCTGTATTATGTTTAGGGAAAAGGTTAGCTAGAGTAGAGACAGGCATTATACCAGTATTACTGGCAACTGGTTTACGCTCACGATCAATGGTTTTATTGAATAAGACACCATTTACATCAGTTAAGAGAGCTTTTTGGTCAATAATTACCCATGCATTTGCCAGAAACAAAATTAGACCTTTGCTTCCAAGAATGGTCAAAAACTCCAATACTATGGATCTATCTGTCAAAAGACAAGGTTCATTTAGTTTCATTAATTGGGGACAAAGTTCATCTAAGCTAATGGCTACATCATCAAGCTGTTGAAGATAAGAATTTAGACAGTGGCAGTGGTAGCTCATCTTATCATATCTGTCCACAACAGCTTCACAGCTCTCTTTTAATTTCCTCATACATTCTTTCACACCTTTTCCTCCTGGTCGATGACAGTCTAAGGGTAAAAACCCTTTGTAATTCTGAAAACGAACAGCCATACTTGTTACATCATTTACAAAAGGCTGGAAGTCTTTTTCACTGGACAATTCATCAATATGACTTCCAAGAACAAGTACTTGACTTGGGTTACTTAATTTTGTGCTCACATTTTCAACAAAGTTAAACCAGAAAAGAAGTTCTTTCTTAATTGTCTCCTCATCATCAGTAAGGTTACTTAAAATTGCAAAAACAGCTGGTGATCTCAACAACAGAGCTTCCAGTACTGCAGCATGGCTACTATAATATTCAGCATGTCCAGCAAAATCAAAAATTACAACATTTCCTATTTCATTGCTGTGAACACTGTGGTACTCAATTCCGGTGGTTTGTAATATAACATCTTCTACAAATTTTTCTGGATTATATTCATGAAAAGACCACTTGTCAGCACGATAAGAGATAATAGCAGCCAATGAACTTTTACCAGCTTCTGTTTTTCCACATAGAAATATTTTGGCATATGACTCTGTGAGATAGTCTCCTTGACATTTTTTGAACGGCTGAAACAATTTTAGTAATTCAAATCTATTACTGTTAGATGGTGGAATACAATCCAATGGCATTTGTTGATCATTGTTTAGTGCTACTCGATGATCTGGATTTAGCTGGTTATTATGTAAAAGGTAGTGTATGGTTTCTTTATTGCCACTTCTACAGGCTAAATGTAGTAGATTATTGTCATTCTAAAAATTAAATAATGAAAATGATTTAGCAACTATATTGTTGCAAGTAATAGAATATATTATATATCATGGCTAACATTATGACATAAACAGATAAACTTTGTTATATATATATATGTTTCATAAACATGATCCATAACAGAAATCAAATAGTCTTTGCCATTATTGAAAAAAAGCTGACTTTCACATTTTAAAGTATTAGGCATGAAATCTTTACATTCTGGATCAATATTAATTTGAAAAAGGAGTATTGAACATTATTAGCTCTGGAGATTAAAGTGTTTGTGTGTAACAATTCCACAGAACACTAGAAGTGAAAATTGTAGCACTGAAACTTCATTATTTTGCAAGTTCTATTTAATTTCCTCCTTCCTTGTATATTTGTTCAATTTCATATCAACACTTTGTCTTTCATTTAAACATTCATTAAAACTCAGAACACAAAAGAAAAGAGATAAGGAGATCCTCACTAAGCAGTTGTTCTAACATGTTTACTCTATGTAGTGAACACTATGTATGAGGAGACCAATTACTGTTTTTCATAGATAAATTCAATGATATTAAGCAAGTTATACTACATTCATTTAGAACAGTTAGCTCATAAATAACCAAAAAGAAACAATGATTCACTTGAAGTAAATGTACTGCCATATTACTAAGTATTATATCCAAGTAATTAACTGAATTTAATTATTATTAGAAAGTCAGCAATGAGGTTCTAAGCTTTAGATTTAGTTTATGTACCTATTTTGTCCAATGTAAACAGATCTATGAGTGACACTCACTGACAAGGCAGAGTCAAGAAGAACTAACTTATTAATTCATGCAATACTATTTATCATTTATACTAATGACAGCCAAATAGGAGATGTGACTAATACTATGAGAATGACAGTCCATGCTACTTCATTTTTGCAGATTTTTAGACAGTAGGATATTTTATAGTGAACCAGATATGATAAAATTTACAATTTTCTAATATATCATGTGAATCATGATTGTACCTAGAAATAAACAAAGGTCTTCGAAACATTTCAATATGTTTCTACCTGAACTTTGAAATCAGTACAATATATATGAACTTTCAAAGAATCCTATTATTTAATTATAGGAAAATCAATGAAGAATGCATTCTCAAATTATAAAAGAGGGCCAAAACTATTGAAGCGACAAACAGAGAGGCAAGTCACAACAGCGTACACAACTGTTTACGTGAGTCATGTGGGGGGGGGGGGGGATTAATAAAGAGAACATAGCACATATAATTGGTAAGCAATTAATTATTCATAATTATTAATTATGTAATCATTAAATGATTATTGTCATTGATCAATTTAGCAACAACAGGCTATATTTTACAGGAGAAGCCAAAATTTAAGAGATAAAAGAAATCTGGAAAAAAATCCATTCTTTTGTATTGTCAACATATATCATAGTTAGTATGTTTGTTGTACTTTTACAACTGTGAATGAATTTGGATTATTGTTCTTGGAATTTTTTTGTCAAAACATGTTTTTTAAATATTTGAAATAGTGGGCAGTCTGGGTATGATACAGGTTTGTATCATTTTTAAGTACCACATGTCATATTTCACAAGGAATATTTCATAAATAACTATAATGTGACTGACTTTGTCTAAAGCGTTGATATCAGCTTGCCCTACTTCATGTAATAACTTTAAAATTTCAAAATGACCCTTTTGAGCTGCATAATGTGCTGGTGTTTGTCCAAACTAGAAAAAAATGAAAATTATTTAATTATAAAAATTACATCAACAACATTCTATATCTATTAAATACTGATTTAAATCTAGTAACAAGACACAATATGCACTGACCAACTTGTCACAAATATTGGGATCTGCATTGAAGTTTAATAGTAACTGTATGACATCATAGTGACCTCCATCTGAAGCAAGATGTAGAGCTGTTTTCTGAAACTAGAATAAATACACAGGTATATAATGTTGATTATTATATAACATTAAAAGTTCATTAGAATATTATATTACATATCTATGATAAAATAAACGACATATTAAAGTCAAAACAAATCAAAATTGTATAAAATTGTCCTAAGATGCTTTTGATTGTGTTGGTAATTGAAGTCATTTCTCTATTATTGAAAACTGGATATTTTTGAAGTATTAATGATAAAATGATATACAAGTATTAAGGGTAGAAGCTAAATTTAAAAGACTTTTCTCAGGGTTAAATCGCACAAGGCTAGGTCTTTGAGTAATCATGCTTAGGGTGAATCAAATGCTGGTTAGACGAGTAAATTAAATGAATTGTTGTTAAATGTGTCTGCAGATGTTTCACACAATTAAATTCATTCAATGCTTTAATACATACACACACACACACAAATATATATATAACATACCAAAAATGGACTTTGGCTTTCCATACTAATACAATCCAAAATAACTTTATAATAGTCTACCATGGAAATTTGTCACTGAATAAAAGTTATTTTCTATTCTTAATGATTAGAGAGAACTTGGACTACATTATTATGTTTATACAATTATTACTATATATAATAATTGTAATACCTGGTAAGAAAAAAAGGGATGAGTAATGCTTTGACATTTGGATCATAACTATCATTGCCACACCAACTTTAACACATACCTCTTTGTAACACTCACATAACATTAAGTTTAAATTTGATTTACATATTCAGGGATATGACACTCCTTTGTACCAATATTAAAATGGGAGTGACTTACAATTGGCTACACTTAAAGTTCAGACTTTTGGGTGGGATATAGTATAAGTATTTGAAAGTGTAATATAACACTGATAAGACCACTGTGAATATCAAGATGATTTCAAGGACATTTACTACTAATATAACAGGCCACACTGAGTGATAGCTGCCAATGACTTCATTTGTTAATCTTTACTAACAAAATATTTAAACATCATGTCAACATAGAAATTTTTAATAGCCACACTCATAACATTATATATCTATTAGATAATGATTTAAATCTAGTAACATTTACTAATGTTTGTACACAATATGCACTGACCAAGTCACAAATATTGGGATTTGCTTTGGAATTTAGTAGTAGCTGTATAATATCACAGTGACCTCCTTTCAAGGCTATATGTAGAGCTGTTTTCTGATTCTAGAAGAAGCACACATATATTTATTGTTGATTATAATAACATAAGAATTTACAAAATATTATATTACATATCTATAATTAAACAGATTACATATTTTAACTAAAATAAGATTAAAGTAGTTAAAATTGTCCTAAGATACTTTGGTTGCATCATCATTGCAGTTGCTATTAAACAATGGTGTGTTAAAGTAGTCATGATAAAAAATAAGAAATTTTTATAATTAAAGGTAATCAGTAGCAATTGCTACATGTTAATGTATTTAGAGTTTAGGATCTCAGAATTAAACATTAAAGGATGACATATTCAACATTAATGCCTCATCAATACTAGTGTCACTTTGAAATACATGTATAGGTGACTTAATTTTGGAAAGATTCATGAGGGTAATTGTAGTCTATATCTCTTTCACAGCAAAATGTTTTAGACAGAAACAATATGACATACTAGTGTGAATACCAAGATACTTCAAGAAAATGAATTATTACAACAGTACATATATAACATTCCATGTCTATTAACACTCTTTTTAAGTCTAGTAAGATGAAGCAATCATAATACACATTATAAACTGACCATGTCACAAATATTGGGATCTGCATTCAAATTTAAGAGTAGCTTTACGATATCACAGTGACCTCCTTCCAAGGCTAAATGCAGGGCTGTTTGCTGATTCTAGAGGAAGTACACAAGTATTTCTCATTAATTATTAAAAATAATAATTAATAGAATTTTAAAGTATATATCTTTGAGAGCCTACATATTATAACTAAAAAAAGATATTAAAATTTTTAAAATTGTCTTATTATATATTTATATCTTGATACAATTGGTACAGAATGTTCAAATTCTGGTTAGGAGTATTTACTGAAGAAGGAGTATTTAATATTACTGCCTCAGTATATAAAAGTGTCTGTGTGTAATCATTCCACAATGACACTAGAACTGAAAATTGTGCCAACTAAATTTAAACGGTCACAATAAACCAGAAATAAAAAAAATACAAGGATATCTTGACTCAGCAGTTGCTTTAATACTCTCTATATTATATCCAGTAACATGGTATTTCATATATAAATTTGATTTTATTGACGAAATTATATAATCTTCATCAATAACACTTAACTCATAAATGACACCAAAAAAAACAAAATGAACATTGATTCATTTAATGTAAGCCGTACTTAAATTATATATATATATAGAATAGTGGTAATTTGGAAAATTGTATTACATTCATCCAAATGTTATCTTCAATATTTTAATTAGAGGTGTGGTAGTAGGCAAAGAAGTCATCTACCAAATTTATTTTCCAAAATGTTTATTTTATATTGATTCTCCAATATTTCTCACTCTAAAATTACTCATTATATGGTATTACAGTATAGGATGGCAATAAGTAACAGTATAGTAATTGTAACACATGCATGGTCTGATAGGGATGAGTAATTTACTGTAATACTATGATATTTGAAAGAATACTAGACTCATTGCATTCGTAAAAGAGGCTTGAGTGTTACGTCTGTGAATACTTAGATACTATAAAGTATTATCTGGTTAGTACTAGTTTACAAATTAAAGAGGTTCCAAAGATTGGATGAATGGAATTTTATTAATAGAAAATAGTGATGCCACTTGTGGGCTGACATTCACTGACTATTATATTATCATTTATCAAAAGACAAAGGTTATTTCAAGAAATTCAAGTCCAATAGTTTACAAAAATGCCACAGTTTTCTGCTTAACTACACTTTTGTAATAGTACACTTTAGTAATAGTTTGTAAATAGAAAAGATAGATTAAAACTGCTTTCTAAATGAAACATGAGTAGATGGGACTAAAATCTCTTGAATGTCTGTGATTGATCTTATTTGTTATAGAATATAATACTTTAAAAGTAAACACTAACAAACAACAGTAATTTATTATTATTTTAATCAGTTATTAACCTTCTTAGGATGATGAACATTGACATTAGCACCTAATGTAAGTGCTTGAGTTACATTTTCTATATCACCATTTTCAGCTGAAGTCAAAAGTAAGTTATCCTGTTAAAATAAATAATATATTATAACTGTGACATGTACCCACATATAATTAGGTCATTTTTATAATATATCATAACATGTAAGATCAATATGTCCATATTATTATAATTATACAGTAAATATATTATTCTGTTTATCACTTACATTTCTAACTTGGTCCATATCTTTTGCTCCAAAAGAATGTAAGATCTTAACAATGTTATGATGACCATACCAGTATGCTATATGAAGTGGAATATGTCCCCACTATAACATGAAATAGAGTTTTAATAATAATAGATTAAATTGTAAAGTGGACATACATAGATATATATGTAATACACTTGATCTATAACAATCATAGGATTGATAAGGTCTATTCTATATAAGGATACATTAATGTATAATATATGTATTGCATAAATTAGACAAATGATGTCTGAGTAAATAACAAAGTTTATTAAACTAAGAATATAGTACTAATATATGGCTCATAACAACTGAATATAACACATGGACTGGAGCTCATTATATATAATAACTTGCAATGGGAGATTGTGAACACAGATATAAATACGGTAATAAATATGGTAAGTAAGCAAGGAGCAGTATTTGTTGTATCATATTATGGTTCAGCAAATGTAGTAATAATAGATGAAAATATGATGGATATTAGGTAAGTCAATCCAAACCTATATGTAAAATAGTTTGAATAAAACATTCAATGACAAAAAGTTATGATTTTACATACTGTAGTATTCTTTTCAAGTGTTATTTTTCTTTACTCAAAGAAGACCAATTTTGATATCACTGTATAGCTTAATTAAACCAGTCATATGAACAATAAGAAAATTCTATGTCATATTAAAAGATGCAACAAAAAAATAAGAACTTTATTTGTCACACCTACAGGTATTTATTGTAATATTGCATTATGTGTAAGGTGTTAACTTAAAAATCCTTGTCACATTGGAATTGATCTATATCTTGTCTTACTAGACAGGTAGTACTACATATATGAATACATATAATAGAGACAACAAATAAAATACACAAACTATACACAAAATAAAATCTACTACATTGTCTGTGATTTTGGTATATACAGACAAACACACATTATTGTAATCCACACATACACATATTTTGTAGAAACACAAATACAAATAATTATGATTTGTTTTAACCTCATATAACTTGCTACATGTATAAGCTTTTGTCTCATCATCTTGTATCTTTTATCATTTAGCCTTTAAGCAATCATGCTATATGGCTGAAACGGTGGTAGGAAGAATAAACTAAGTTCATTAGTTGATGAGTGGACAGGTAGCCATTACAAAAAGTTAAATTTTATTCAAAACTTTTAATACTCATATATATCTTTAAAGTAAAATACAAAAATGGACATTGATGTTTCATATAAACATAGTCCAAAAGAATCTTATAATTGTCTAGCATATAAAGTGTACTAGTGAAACATAATGACTACAAATATACTGTAGAGTGTACATATATTAAATAATTTGTAAAATTTTAGTTATAAGAAGGAACTGGGACTACTGTATTATATTAATACTACTATTGGTATAACAATTGTCTACACCTGATCTGAAATGAGAGTAACACTCTGATATCAGATTATATCTACCAGTAACTATATACCATTTCTTATCAACGTACATCTTAATAACATACACAAACTTCCAAGTTTATACTTCATTTACTTGTCTAGTGTATGCTGCTTCCTCTGTCTCAACATTAAAATTGGAGTGGCTCACTAATGGCTGTGCTTCTTGTGCACAAGAGTTTAGAGTTAAGATTTTAGGTGGAGTGTAGTAACAGTATTAAATTATACATAGTATAATACTGATGATATTACTTCCACAATGATCAAAATATTTTGACACAAACAGTACACATACTAGTTGTACCACCTCCATGTATATCATGATGTTTTCAAGGATATGTACATTTTAACAAACCACACCTACTGATAACTGCTCCTGTCTATGCTTTTAATCTTTTATGAACAAAAGATTTTAAAACAAGTCAATATAGACATAAGAGATAATGCAATTGCCATACCTGCAATTTTGTTTGCATTTTTGTATTGGACTGATATTACCCATCGCTATATTAATGTTATATTTTAGAAAATAGTGTTATTTACTTTTTGGGTTACTTTTAAAAATGTATATGTAAGTGATTTTGATAATCAAACACAAAAGCTATAACATGCTAGAAGATAATGAGTTTCACACCAAAATATTTACATATATTGTCACTGGCTTTTCAGTCATGCAGTAATGATCGTAGATCTTGAACATCAAAGTAGGAAATAGTCAATAATAATTGCTAGTAGTGGGAGCCTAGGCTTCAGTTTAGCTATATATATTACAATGAAATATAATTATCTGTTCTCATTCATTTCTTTCTTTGATGTTACTTATTCAAAAAATGGCTTCTTAAGAGTAGCTTTTGATAGTAATAATAATACACTAGTATTGATAATATTATCACAATGGTCACAGTAATATTGATACAATAATGTGAGAGAGTACACAGTACACTCACTCTAATAGTACACCAAAAACAAAAAAAGGGAAAGTAAAAAAAAGAGAACCATGTTAATGAGCCACTCTTCCTTCAGAGAGGGCCCGGTCCAGTGAATTAATGTTAGAGAAAATAGGTCTATGATATGAAGAGCGAGCTCCACGTAAACATAGGATAGTAGATCTAAGAAGGGAAAAAGACAATCGACAGCGGATCCAGTTCAGGATAAGTGAATAGGGTTTTTTATGGTGGTCAGACAAGTTAGAAGCTAAACGTTTGTAAAAGGTAGTAGCTGCAGGTCCCATCCCACCAGCAGTTGTGAATACCAGAGGTGTGAAAGTACCATGCTCAACTATGCGAATTCTAGAGTCATACTGTCTTCTCTTCTCTTGTTCATTTCTCCTGTGGGATGCTTTAAGGGTTGATCTAATGTAGGTGGTGGAGAATGGATTATAAACCCTAACATCAAAAAAAGCTCTATCAGATGGAGACCAGACATTAGAAGCAGCTATATCCACTCGAGCATTATCTTCTGTATTGCTAGATTGGTGTGATAATTGTTCCCCAGTGAGTGGCTGAAGAGGAGGTTCAATTAGAACATTTGAGCTTGTTTCAGTCAATAGTTCAGCAGTTATATTTCTCAGCTCATTGTGACGAATGGAAGGGAACCCGCCACACTTACAGTTCATGGCATGGTCAATACTAAAAGAGGAGCCACATATGCAATGAGAGGGAAGATGAGGAGGGGTCCAACCATATCTAAGAGAGATGGCATCTATAAAAGCTCCCTTATGTAAGGCAAAACCGTGTTCAACTATAGGCAGAGCTGTAAGCCATGAAGAAGTACCTTTCTCACTAGCAACCACAAGACACCGTTTCAGAGAGGGATCAGAAAAGGACTCATACAAATTAGAAAAAAGTGTATTAAAGTGAGCTCGGTGGTTTGATTTCACTTTGTTTCTTCGTATCTGTGACTCATATAGAAGTGTAAAAATTGGAGTCTGATTTCTCATGACAATTGATTCCACAATGGGAGAGAGGATGGAAATTGAGTCATGGTATTGAGTATCAGCTTCTCTAATTGGGTTAGTTAATCCAAGGCCTCCTAAGCGTGCAGGAAGAGAAAAAAGGGAGCGTATAGAATCATTGACAGCATTCCTACCCGTCAAAATGGGAATCAATCTCCTTCTCAGACAATCTTCCACAGGGTGAATGTGTTCACACACACCAGGTGTAGTACGACAAAGATATACAATTTTATTGAAAAACTCGTGAGTTAAGGCAGAATATGAAGAATGTGGTTGAGTTTGAGCTACAGTAGTGAGTTTCTCTAGCTGCGACACCCACTCAGAGATCTTATCTTTAATAAAGTTAGATATAAAATGTTCCGATCCTATTGGGCTCCCAAGGTATCGATGACCCTCAGATGTAATATTGATATCTATGTCAGCAAACACAGAATGGGCAGTTTCCTCAAACTCGGGTTTCACTATGAGCCAGGACTTAGTGGGATTTGCATAATATCCAAATAAAGGACCATGACACTGAAGCTCCTCCCACCAGGATCGTATTGTAGACAGCTTTCCCAAGGCTGCAGCATCATTTTCATACCAGACTTGGTGGACTGAAGGTTGATTAAGATGATGGATGAGAGGGAGTATCCCTATTGCATACATAACCATCGCTAAAGGGTCTCCTTGTGTTGTTCCTTCTGATGAGAATATAGTATCATCATCAATGAATAAGGGAACATCAGATCGATAGCAATTAGTTAGAATTATTGCCAAAGATGGACAGAGATTGTGTATATTTAGTAGAGCTGCACGTCTGTTGAGCAAGTTAAATGCATTCCTCGCGTCAGCGAGTAAAACAGCCTCACATTCTGCTGACTCAAATAGGTGTCGAATAGCATGAATCTCAGCCTCACAGCCTTCAGGTTGGCCAGCACAAAGCTGTTCACATCCTGCCACTTCTAGTACATCATGCCTAACAGCCCGAAGTACTGCCTTACCAATAATGCGACGAACAACCTCACCAACTCCTATTAGGCGTACTCCAGGACACTTGTCTATAGCAATCAATCTACTGGCAAGGAGTGGGTGAAGACCAGCTGGGTCTATATAGGAGATACATATTCGTTTTGTCAATGAAGCGAGAGCAGAGCATAAGTCAGCTGAAGAGGATTGGAATGAGGTACATAATTTTCTCCAAGCAGCAGCGTCAAGTCCTGACGGACCAGAAGAACCATTAATTTTCAGCGCAAGAGATCTAATTAACTCTGGGGAGATGGAATCAAATAGAACAGAGTGAAAGACATCAAGGGTATGTGAGGACACAATGGTAGATGGATGAGGGGGTTGAGCAGGAGGATGCTTTTCTAATAGTATCTCTTTCACTGACTGATCATCGATCATGGTATCCAAAGAGTGAATACCAGTACTTTCATTATCAGATAATAATGTAATTGCGGCATTCACATTTCCTACGAACATTAGATTGGAGAATTTTCGGGAGAGGTTATCTGAATTTTTTGTAGGATGAGTAATAGTGAGACGAGCCTGAATGGCACGACCTTCCTGAAGTAAAGAAGCCAGATCTCCACTCAGCCAAATGGTTAGACGGCGATCAAGGAGCCTGGAAAGTTCTTTGGCACGTAGTTTACCAGGAGGCCTTTGTAGCAGGGGAGAAGGCATTATCATAGCAGCGTATAAAGCAACAGATTCAAGAGCAGAGGAGTCTGAGTATGCTTGAAATAACTTGGCTTGTTCACGTACAAAGGAAGCGCCAATCTTTCCACAAGGAACTTTGAAAACATTCCTTCTCCAGTGAACAATCTCATCATAGCAGGACTTAACAAGAGATGAGAAAGATTCACCATCGATGTCATTCCACAAAAAGTTCGGTTCAGCCATTGGCAAAAAATCAGCGAAATCAGGGACTTTATGAGAGCCGCACGTGCTCGAGCCACAAAATAGCGACATAGTCCAAGAGGACGATCCACAGGCAGGAGTCTCACCGTAAACGCTCTCCCTATCTGAAGAAGATGAAACAATGGAGCAAGGAGACGCAAGGTCAATACATGGAGAAGCCAATATGTTCCGGTTCGGCGTCCGCAGAGAAGACTGATCTATCGTCGAAGGAACAGTATCAACATTGGATGAATTCAAGGGATTAAGGCAGTGCCCATCACGACCAGGTAGGCAGTAGAAGCAGGCACGACCAGCTTTAACACAGGCACAACCCTTACACAGGCCTCTGTATCTACTGCACCTACAGCACACCATTTTTTTTTTTGAAGATGTCATGAAGCTTTTGATAGTAAACTGCTGAGACCATTTTTTTGGTTGATTTCTAAAAGGCAAACTGTTGTAGTTGAGTATGCTACCTTTGTGATTTTGGTGTCAAAACTGTTTATGGTTATTAAATTACTTGCACTATAAAGCAGCAGAGGCAGAGGCAGAGGCACAGACAGAAAGATGAAGGAATTCAAGATTGACCAAATATGTCAATGATCTGTGATTTTTAGAAACTTTGTCTTAACCAATAACTGATTCATAGTTAAGGGATTTTTATGGAAAGGAGTATTGCATGAATCAAAATTGATCTGTTTTGAGTGATATATTCATTATTTTCTGCCAATAGATTTGAATGGATAATCCAGGCCATTCCTACATAAGCACCATTATCATGTACCTCATAAAACACTGATTTAAATAGTGCAGCATGTAGTTGTCACTACACATATTATACACTGACCTTATCACAAATATTGGGATCTGCATTGGAGTTTAACAGTAGCTGTACAATATCATAGTGACCCCTTTTTGAAGCTAGATGTAGAGCTGTTTGCTGAGACTAAAAGTATGCAAATACTTTTCACTAATCATAATAGAATTAAATTTACTTAGAACAATAATATATAGCAATGATAAAATAGACCAAATATTAAATTTTAAACAAGATTAACTTAATAATAATTGTGATAAGATAATTTGGATTGTGTTGATATTGTAATTGTTTCTCTACCATAGAAAATTGGAGATTTTAATTAGTTATGATAAAATGATATAGAAGTCTTAATGTTATGTGTTGAAGAAGCTATAAATGTAAGCTCTTTAGCTTGACAGCTTAACCTGAGCCCTTCAGTAGTCACACTATTTTTAACCACACTTCTAATTAACACCAGATAACTTAATAATAACACATGGGGTACCATCTAACTGTCTTTAAAATGAAAATTGGTTTGTGTGGTCTTATAGTACCAGTGTAGTGTAATGCTGACAATACTACTCATATATCAGAATGTGTTAACATTAAAATGACTTGACATACTAGTGTGAATACCAAGATTCTTCCAAGGATGCCTACAATTATAACAAGCCATACCTACTCATATCCTCACAATGGCGATCATACTTAAAACTTTTTAGGAAATGATTGAAAGAACAAGTTTATGTAGAAACCTCTAAAAGCTACACACATAAGATTCTATATCTATTAAATATTTGATCTATATCTAGTAACATGTAGTAATCTCTACACACAATATACACTGACCTTGTCACAAAAATTTTGATCTGCATTGTAGTTTAACAGTATCTGTACAATATCACAGTGTCCTTTTTCTGAGGTTAGATGCAGAGGTGTTTTCTGATCCTGGAGGAAGTACACAAGTATTTATTATTGATTATAATAGGTTTAAAATTGAAAGAATATATTCAATTATACCTACAATAAAATAAATAACATCATAAGATCAAGCAATATTTATATATTAAAAATTGTCCTAAGATACCTTTGCTTGTGTTGGTATTGTAATTTTTTCCCTATTTTTAAAACTTGAGATTTGAAGTAGTTATGATAAAATGATATAGAGGTCTTATTATTAAGGATTAAAGATGTCAACTCTCTAGCTTAATTTGTTTAACATATGCTTGGCCTTTGAATAGTGATGCTCAGGCTGAGGTGCTGGTTGGAATAGTAAATTAAATTGATTGATTACTAATTGGATCAGAGGTCATTGTATGCAGTAAATTTTATTCAATGCTTTTAAACCACATATATATATATATATATATATATATATATATATATATATATATATATATATATATATATATTTAAAATAAAGTACAAAGTGTATATTGACATTGTATAAAGACACATTTCAAAATAATGTTAATTTTCTAGCATATAAACAAACTACATCCATCATAGATATATTAATTAATTATTTATAAATGTTTGTTTAAAAGAAGTGATAACTAATACTTTATATTTGAATCATAATTACCAGTATTATTAATAGTACATCATATTTATATACCAGATATACTAATTAATTTGTAAAAGTGATAGGAAAGAACTGGACTACAGTACTGTATAGTGAGTATTTTGGTGAGAGAAAATATTAGCAAATTTGGCAAATTGTGTTTCATTCACCAAACTGTTATCCTCAAATATTTGATTTAGTGGTGTGGTAGTAGACAGAAGTTATTTGGCAATTTTAATTTTGCCAAAGTCTATTTTTAATTGATAATATGTGACTGTATATACAAAAAGGGACCACTTGAGTCATTTCTGTCATTTTCACATTTTCATACCATTTTAAAGTATAGATAATGCTGAATTGTTTGATACCTTGGATAAATGCATTCGTTGCTAAAGAAACAAGATATAAATGGAAATACAATGGCTACTACCAAAAATTAATTTTGAGAAAAGTGGAATTTAATTTCCACCCCCGCATATTGTACACTAACATATGGGAGCTTCTACGTGCTAATCTAGAAAGAACTTTGGCTTTATAAACGCTTCAAAATGACTGTCAGGTACTATTCTCTTTGTTTTTTGGTTTAACTCAAATTCCCAAAAATATTGAAATCATCACTTTTTCTGTCCATACTGAGTTTTTTTTTTTTACTTGACAGAAGTGGTCCTTTGCGCAAATCAGGTCACACATCTCTCTCCAAATTACTAGTTATATGGCATTACAGTAATAGATTAGTGCAAGTGTACAAATATAATCATGGAAATTTGGTAAACTTGAAGTTAGGAAAAGATTGTATTAGTTGTGCAAGGTCAGAAGAGTATTGCCAAATGTCAAATAGGAACATTAATTTTGTTTTTTTCAAAGAACTCATTGTTTGTTAAATATGTGTATGATAACAACAACATAATAAAATGATAGAGTAGTCTTATGAAAATAAGAAAAGATAGATTAAACTGTTTTCTAGACAAAACAATATCTATAAGTGTGTGGGGCTAAATATCTTGAATACCTGTGATTGATCTCCTTTGTTATAGAATATAATACTTTAAAAAGTAATATTAACAAACAACAGTAATTTATTATTATTTAATCAGTTTCTGACCTTATTAAGATAATGGACATTGACATTAGCACCTGATGTAAGTGCTAGAGTTACATTTTCTATATCACCATTTTCAGCTGAAGTCAAAAGTAAGTCTTCCTGTTCAAATAAATAATATATTATAACTGTGAACATGTACCCACATATAAATAGGTCATGTTTTTAATGTATAATGATGTATAAGATCAGTATGTCCATACATATTAGTTATATATATAATATATTACTTACATTTCTAAGTTGTTCCATATCTTTTGCTCCAAAGGAACATAAAAGATTAATAATCTCATGTTTACCCCTCAAGTATGCTAGATAAAGTGGACTATGTCCCCACTACAAAATGAAAAAAATTGTTTAATAACAACAATAAATTAAAATTGTTAAAGTGGACACATCCATGGTCCAAAACACTCTTAGTACTGATCAGATTTGTTTCATGTGGAACATATAAATGTTTTAATGTTAAACTTTTCAAGAGGTGACAAATCTTGTATAAAAACACATATCATAAATTTTTGATCCACAAATCAATATAGTGGAAAGATGAAATTTTAAACCATTACAATAAAGCATGGAGCGCCAAGATTTCACATGCAATATAGTCACATGTATCATAAATTGGACTGCTGTTATTCATGTCCAAGAGTCGATTACACATTAGATTAAGGATAAATGATAACATATGGCTTCCTTTACTACAGCTGAATATAGCAGACATAGACCGGACCACTGAAGCTCAAAATATATAATATAGAAGAGGAAGAGATAATTCAATGTTACCTCATTTCCTGTAATAAGAAAATATGGCAAGCAAACAGAGATACATGAATTAGTAAATATTTAGTGATAGGAAAAATGGGACTACAGTATTGTATTAGTACAGTTATTACTGTAATATATTAGTGTAACACTTGCTCTAAAACAAAGGATGAATAATACTTCATATTTCAAAAATGACTAGTAGTAGTAATACCAATAGCCACACTATCTTTTTAACTACATATCTTGGCAACACACAGAAAAACCTATAATCATTAGAACATAGTGGTACCTCTGTGAATGTGAAGATGTTTTCAAGGATATGTACTATTATAACAGGCTACACATACAGATAGCTACCACTGGCTATACTTAATATAGCCAGTGGTAGTTATACTTAATACTCTAATAACAAATGAGTTGTCATTAATGGCTCTAATATGATACCAATAACATTTTGTATCAATTAAATACTGATTTAAATCTAGTAACATGTAGTAATCTCTATACACAACATACACTGGCCATGTCAAAAATAGTGGAATCTTTGTTAGATTATAACAGTAGCTATATAGTATCACAATATTACAATACATATCTGTGATAAAATTGACCACATATTAAATTATAAAAAGGTTAAAATTGTGAAATTTGTCTTAAGATACTTTTGGTTGTACTGGTATTGCAGTTAACTTCACTGTTATATAAATGAGGAGTTTGAAGATGCTACATATGTAAATTAAAATTACTAACGCCTTGCCTTTGTTACCTCATTCCCACTAATAATAAATGTGGCAAGCAGTAAAGCCAAACAAGAAGCAGTAATCAAACCACTGGTACAATTAATGAATAATACTGTCCTGGTTTACATCAGTGAAATTGAAGAAATTATCATCATCATTTCATAAAACGATATGGTGTTCTCCATAAACACAACTACCAAACTATTAATTATTCTTAAAAGTGGTATGGTCAAAACGATTTTAACACTACATAAACCAAGGTAGTATACTTGTGTTGATAATGATTACACCCAACATTTCCTGTTACAAATTTTTTCATGTATTCTCATATATTATTAATAAGAGAAAAACATGATAGCTATTTCATAAGACAATTGAAAGATATGTGCAAATAAGTTTGGGAAACTGTTTCAACATTGAAAAAGTGTTGATATGACCATCAACCTATATTTAAATGTTAGCATTACTTAAATAAGAATAGTTATGGTATCAATGGGTAGCTTAAAGCTTGCTTTTCAGGTCATATTAAATATTAGCCACATATGATGAGAAATTAAAATATGCACCTTTGTTTCATACATTTAGATTTCATTAAAAATTGTATGAAGTGAAAAGGATGCACTTGTTACATACTATTGATCTATATCCAGTCCTACTAGACAGGTAGTACTACATATATGACATGTAGTAGAGACAAGTAACAATATACAAAGTATACACAATACACACTGACCTTGTTGTAAATGTTAGGATCTGCATTTGATTTTAAGAGTAAGTCGACTGTCTCAGTATAGCCACAAAATGAAGCATAATGCAAAGCTGTATTCAGATCCTGATTATAATATAACAACAAAGTATGCAAATAAAGATATGACTATATACAACTATTTTAAAACAGTGATGAAACTATACATTACATTGTGGATTCACATGCACTGTGTCTTTGAGTAGCACATTCAGATTTTCAATTACTCGCATCTATACAAGCAATCTATTTCAATACCATAGTGTTTTCATCACTTACAGGTTCCTGCTTTAAAATGTCATGAAATATAAAATATATCTCCTTAGCTTTTGAGTATTTTATGACAATCAAGAAATTTTACTGTCAAAAGCTCTAAGTCTTATATATCTATCGTATATCTGTCTTCTCATGAAAATATTATATTGTTTATAAATGTAGTTATAATTGTGAAATTAATGAGCAATCCTTTGCTACAAAAAAATCATTTACTATAATGAGGTATAGCTTACATCTGTTTGTTTTGCATTGATATTAGCATTCTGGTTTATAGCTTCTTCCACTTTATCTACTCGTCCATTTAAGGCAGCTTCGAACATAATTTCATTCTAATAAATCATAACAAGTAAATACAGATAATACACATCATAATAAATACAACAGTATATACAAGTGTTGAGTTTAAATATCAATCTTCATCTACATTAAATGACAAAGCTACAGTTCCTCCATCAAAATCAATATGTCACTGTTATATAAACAGATGCTATTATTGACATGGCTCAATTTAGTCTTCTAACCAGATATAAGATAACAAAGTATGCTTACCATTTACTCCAATATAACATTAAAGCTAGTAGCATTACTGGTTTTAATTCTAACACTTGTAAAAAAATAAATTAGGCATGACTGCTGTGTAATACAATAGTTTAGTCAAACCCTAGACATTGCTTTCCAAATATATATGAAGTCAATTGATAACACTGTAATACCTTAGTGTTACATGACATTTTTTAAAATAACACTTTAATGATAGTTACAACCTATAGAAACCAATGTTTAAAGAAAATTAACGTCGAGAAAAATTGAATATAGGAATGCAACAATTATATCGGTACATGTCAAAATATTTACCATTAAATGTATAAGTGTATAAGGCTTCAGCAAGAAATTGGACACTTTTCAATATAAGTATGTACATGTACAAAACACCAATGTAACAATCAAATAATTAAGAGCTATTCTAAACATTCACCTCAACTACATACATCTTATATACTTACATAATCAGGAGTAGCACCTGTATTTTCCAAGAGTTGTACTATTGTGTTATGATCATTGATATAAGCTACAGTATGAAGTTCTTTTTGTACTTGAAAATAATTCTATTTAATGAACAAAGACATTTTAATATATGAAATAAAATCCAATTACATATCTATATATGCATAATACAAGCTATTACTTTATATTGACATGTATATATTAGTAATTAAGACATTATTATCACACAATATAATGGATTTCACTCAATTAAATTATAAGGCAATATTAAAAATACTACATGTAAAGATATTGTATGTTATTAATTGTGGATACTAGCTCAGAAATTTAAACAAATAGAATAATAATTAATAAATTGTGTAACTGTTGAATTTTCAATCAATGTTTAGCGTGGAAAAAACAAATTAATACTCATTAGATCTACATAATTATTTTGAATCAATTGTTAGGTTAGTAAATGCAAATAATAACACTAGGTTAATGGCAAGTTAATAGGATCTTACCACATAATGACATTGTTTGAAGTTTGCTCCTTTCTGAAAGATATGTTTTGCTTTCTGTAAATATCCCAATTTAGTAGAGTCACAAAATTCTCTGTCCTATATAATAGAAAACTAAATCATTACATTTTAAAATAGTAAATCATACACAATTACATGTTTTTTATGAAACTATATATCACTTGGTGAAGAATGTGAGTTATGAAAAAGCTGTGTAATAGAACCATTACAAACACTCCACACAATATTATTGTGCTAGTATGTAAAAAGAACAAGAGGATGAACTATTCAACTGTTTAGATAGTTCCCAGTTCTCTACTTCATTAATACTTTATAACATTCTTGAAGAACTTACTAGCTGTAAAATAATCAATAATGGTAAGTAGCTGCTGAAATAAACCTATGACGGAACTTTAACAGTTATTTGACAATGTAGTGTAATAGATTGAATGTGACAAGACATTTTCCTGTGTCTATCTCTACATATTCATTGCTACCATACATAATAATATATGTAATATTTTCATATTTACAATAACGCATGTAGTATACTGTAATATTTATTAATAAACTTACAATTCTCTTTTGCTTTCTCTCTGAAAGTTTAACTGCCATTGCCTGGAGAAGTTTGGTACTAATAATTTAATATCTAATAGGAGATTAGATATAAATAAGCATATATCAGTTTTGTACTATAGAACAAAATGTCTTATATACATTTCGTAATTGTATTTTTTGACATACGTGCCATTTCTAGGCTTTTCTTGTTACTTAATAAAACGCGGAGCGCAAGCTATCTCTTAGAATCGGGCGTCAGCGAGCTGTTTCCTGTTAGGTTGGGTCTCTTACTTTGTATATTGTAGTTCTTATTTAGGGAAATCGATGACGGGCATTCAAACTCCGTATAACCCAGTTTAATTGAACTTGGAAATAGGAATTGGAATGTCCGTCTGAGGCTTCCGTAGGAATGTATGTGTTGCTAATTTTCAAATATTTGTAATTCTTGTCAGTATTTCCTTGTGAAGTTATTTTTTTTACAAAATAATGATTTCTAGGTAATCCATACCAGCTACAGACTTTTGTGACTTAGGTAGCTAGAAGGTTAAAGTAAGGTTGACATTATGAACCCTTTGTAGGTTAAAATATATCAATGCTTTATGTCTGATATTACCAAACAATGAGGGATCTCGTTGAATCCAGCTGTGAATTGAGATAACCAGTACAACCATTTTAGAAAATTACTACTCACATATGGATTCTCAACCTTTTAAAATAGTAAGCAAAAGACTATCCTTAAGAAGCAATCTGTGATGAAATTAATCCCGAAAAAGAAGTTTGAAAGGATAGGTGAGAGTCACGAACAATGTCTGTGACTGAACTATCTGCATTGATCCCTACTCCACTTACGCATGCTGTGGAAGTTGAAAAAGTTTAAAAAGAGAAAGAAGATTCCAATTGGCTTATCTCTCTACCAATTGCTGAATGCAGCTTTGTGCCACAAAGAGGAGCCTTTAAGGATGCTCTCTGCTTGTTATATGGATGGAAATCTGCTCTTCTTAACAAATTTATCTACAATAAACAATTTGCAGTCAATCATGCATTGAGTTTCTCTTTTTTTGGAGAGGCCATTCTATCTGGCACAATGAGGTCAGGAATATTGCGACCCACCAACTAAGTGACATATATCACAACATTCGAATTGAGCCTCAGCTACAATCAATGGTGAATCATTGGCCTTGAAGAATTGCAGACAAGTGGAACCTCGATGAGACATAAAAGCTCAAAGATTTCTGTGAATAATAGACAAATTGTATTTTTTGATATAAGAATATTTATTCACTTCACACAAACCTATCAAAGTCTTCCCATTGAAACCAATAACAGAAGAAATGAATAGGACAATGGGAGAGGCAATAATCTTAGAGTAGGAAATAGAACATGATTGTTTCATGTCACTTGTTTTCACATATCCAGGTGGTATAGGACAGTCAGTAAAGGTTATGTACAAACTAGTGGCTATATATGATTGTTCTTAAAGATGGCAATTAAGACATACAGTCAAACTATAGACTGGCTAAGATGTTGCATAAGTTTTTTCTCTGCTCTAATCAAGCATGAAGTGCCTCCATGAATTATAATCTACCTTCAGATGTCCAGCACATCCAGACAACAGCAAAGTCTCAAGTGCCCTTTGTGAGGGCAGAATGGGCACTCATTGATAATCATCACTTGTAAACACTTTTTTCAGATTCTGTATCACAAATTATCGCTTATCATGTGTGTCCTATCATCATTGATCATGTCATGAATCATATTGTAAATTTATTATGAATATGATCTTGTGGGCGCGAATGCGTCGGTAAGCTTATGAATCTTAAAATGAGGTAAACAAAGGGTTAAATACTACACGCCCACACATTTTTTGGCCATAAATACTAATATCGAAAAAAATTAGAGGAATTCTGGGTGGCATAATGAAGAACTTGCTGTGATTGGTGAGAGCTATTGTCGTCTGCTTTTTATACTTTTTACATTATATTTTCAATTATTTAACGACGTTAGCCATACACTAAAGGTACGTTCAGATGTAGAGTTTAGGGAAGAGTTTCTATTGTTTTCTTTGTTAATTTACCATCTGCCTAAGGCGAAAGAAAGTTGCCCATGTCGGCTACGTAGACGTAACTATTTGTAATTTGAATTAAATCATCAGACTTAATTTATGATATATTAACATACGCTTTAATTTACTGTAGAAACGTAAGGCGACACAAGACTATGTATAGCTCTGTCGTACTGCAGCTTAGTGAGACAGTCAAAATTATGGTGAGCCGTTAGTAACCCATCTTGTTTGATATAATATAAATCTATAAGCAGATCTCCAGAAACGCCAGGCGACACGATTGCCCGTTGTACGGAAGATTATAACGATAGTTAAGCTGTATTGCGTGCCATAACATAGAGCTGAGAGAAGGATGGAAGCTCAACACCTTAGGTACGTATTATAAAGCTAGAATGTCACAGTTCGATTTGTTACTGATAGTTTGCATACGGCGCCCATGGACTAGACAGCATATAAAGTTTCATAACCCCACCCTAAATATTTCTAAAATTTAGGTTAATTACACACTCGTAGAATTATGTCACTAACGAAGCATAGTACACTTTAATATTGATCTCTAATTTACTAACCAGAATAAAACAAAAGCTCTCGAAAAGCAAACACATTTATGGCCCGCTCCAACAATTTAGAGTTTACAGTTTTATGGTTTAGGAGATATATATGGATACAAATTATCATGGCAACTGTAATTTACTTACAGAAGCTGCAACTATATAGCATCCAGTGCTAAGACTAGTCTAGCGAGGCCAGACCCTTTGCTTAGAGAGGAAAGGTCTGGTCTATCAAGCATAGTACAGTTGTCAAAAAGGAATTTTATTAACTGTGTTATATTATATAACCGTGACTTGTAATTATTACGTGTTAATTAACCCCACAAAGATGACAATTTCATCATCATACCGGTAGTAGCAAACTACTCACTGCCTTAAAAGATTATTAATTTAAAACTGAATATGTAGTGATAAGTTATGAAAAGATCTAAGAACAAAGAACGGGAAGTTTCAGGTCTAGAAGAAAGTATTCGTTTAACACGTAACGTTATTTGCTCAGCTACCTGTTGACCAAACAGTGGTTTCTCCAGGAATGCTGGTAAAGGAGACAACTCCACTATGCGAGGTAGAGCAGACCCTTCCTCTCTAAGCAAATGACCTCGCTAGACTGTGCTATGACAAGGTTAGATCAAGTCAGTAAATTAGAGACTGCATCTCTATGTACCCAATAAATACTAAACCTTTAGGATTAAAGCTTGCAGCCTGAAGTTCAGGCTGTCTCACTGCATGGTAAATCCCATTGATAATGAGTGTCCATATTGTTGTGCATTGTAGACAACTTAAAAGCATAGCCCATTTCTCCTACTGAAAAGAAAATGTCAATATTCTTTATATATTAGCTAAAGCTAATAAGCAGTTTTGATGCAAAAAGAATCAGAACAGCATATTCAAAGCAGTAAATGAAATCAAGCAAGATAGTTAAATATCTACATACGTATAGGCAGATATGTACAAGAGATCAAAATATGCTAATCTCAAATTATTCCACTGAGCTAGTGTAGCAATTACACACCTCTATTCTGCAGTCATCAGAGTAAAAATCATATATTAACTCAAACTTGGAGTAAACCTATGAATAAAAAGCTGCAGCATGAATAAAATAGTTTTAGTCATTGTTACAAAAATTTTTGGTTGAATCAGCAACTTTAAAAATGTTAGGCTGATGTATTTGCCATTGATTGCCTACCAATGTATTTCTCTAAAGAGGAACTATATACTGACTAAACAATCCATGAATTTATCAATGGGAGGATTTGAAAGGGTGACTACATAAGAAGTACCTGCATGCTGCACATACATGTATATAAGTATAACATAATATATAATTTATATTTTTGTCTAACAACACAGTTAACAATAACAAACAGCACTTACATACTCTTAATCACAGACACTGTTTGATTCGGAACCTTTCTTGCCTTTGTCTTTGCAAAAGTATTCAGTATATGTTATATTATTCATCACATGATAGTATGATATATATAAATGAGTGTGACTTAAATGATCTAAAAATATAGTGGGTCTTCCTCATTTATTACATAACAATAGAAGTGAATATATTCATGACATTTGTAAATGGGCTGTCATTATCCTCCCTACAGAGGTGTCACAAATGCATGTGTCACACTTTAAACCTTCTTAATAGTAATACAGTTACCTAAGACAATATCAAGACTACTGTAGAATTAATGTCTTTGAGCACATGTCAGACTTTATTTTTGCTTAATAACGTCTATGATTAGAATATAAAATTACATAAAAATAAAATATAAGATTTATTTTAATCATTTGGCAAAAATGCATTTCAGAACATACTAATTCAAAAAGAAGTGTTATTTGGTACATCAATAGAGAATATTCATAGCATCCATCCGTTGTGTTTACTGAAGTATTACTGATCACAGCTTCATTAATTGAGCATTCTTGTCATGTATATTATTACTATATTACTAGAGAGACAAGACAATATAAGAAAATAAATAAAATAAGAGAGACAGAGAGAGATTTATTATGTATGGTCTTCATACTTTTAACATCATGATCACACACACCAACCAAATGTACTAAAGATATTTTCTAGTAAAAACAGTACCACAAAGTTCTAAATTAATAACAATACAAGGTCATGATTAAACTATGTCACCTTCTAATGTACATTCCAACTAAAATACATACACTTCATAATTATATTTACTGCTTTGCTATAAGATTATAGTAATACCTCTTTAGATCTGTACCACTGAGCAACATATTAGAGAAAGAGAAAGAGAGAGAGAGAGAGAGACAGAGAGAGACAGAGAGAGAGAGACAGAGAGAGAGAGACAGAGACAGAGAGAAAGACAAAAAGGTAATAATTGAGTCAGCCGTTGTTATATTTATAAATCTATGCATGATCACTCACACATGACACACATGTCATCCTAGTAATTGTCAGTACATCATAATGTGATGTAAAGGTTTATAAAAATCAATGCTATACCTCAGTACTCATTCACCCTACAGCTATGAGTGTGGTCGTGCATGGTTGAATTCAAATCCCACCTGCACCAATGTGACTTTAATTTTATTACTATGAATTTACAAAGAACTCATCTAAATTCAAATCCAGTTGTCTCAGTTTGGTGTCAGGTCAGATCTATCACCAAACTTGGCAATAAAAAATAAGTTATTTTAAATTCATAGTAATAAAATTTTTTCACTTTGGGTGCTAAAGACCACACAGCAGAAGATATAGTGGATATACCATAGATTTTTATTAAGATGGTTCTGTTTGCTAATATGTAAATGTGGTCTATAAGATTTGTAACTAGTTATTCTTTTTCTTCTTGACACTCATTTAATTATTTCCTATAACTCATGTTCATGTGAGTTTGTACAATCCTCACCATCAACTCTCAATGGATAAAGGCTATAGTACTTGCTCTATCAGTCTGTTTCCCTGTTCATAAAAAAGTTTTGTTTTGAAGTTATAGTACTTTTCATTTTTTACCTGTCCTGAAAAGTCCTTGTATCCACACATATTTGACAGATATTAACATATCATGTGATTATTTCCTTGTTCTTCATAATTTGATTGTGAACTTCAAGTGAATTAACTATACGAATATCCTTAAGGAAATGTTACAAACAAGAAGTTGTGGATAACTTATATTGCCAATTGTCATACTTGTTGTATAGTTGCCATTATAACTTGCATATTTTTATTTTCATAGATGTTATCACATTCAGTTTGAAATAACCTTTGTTGCTTATTTTATTCAGCATATTTTCCTATAGTTGAAAGAATAGGAAAAATAATGACAGCTCTTTTTCTAAATTCAACTTGTTACTTTTTAGTTCCAGTAATAAATACAGCAATAAAATGTATACTAAAGCAATATATTCAGTATGTACCATATTGGAATCAACAAGTTTTTCTTTTTTCTGTTTAAATCTCTATTTTCTCTACATCTAGAGTATTGATAAATGATAGAGGTTCCAAGTAAACAAAAAGATATACTTCATCATCTTTATCATACAAATAAAGTATTAAACTATCATAATTATGATGTGTTATATTATTATTAGCTGATCACTGAATCACTACAGTTGTTACAATTAAAATATTATGACTGACAACTAATAAATTTCTATAATGTACTATTTTCTAATGAACTGAAAGCAAGTACACCAGATGAAGATAAATAAAAAAGTAATTAATGATGTGACAGCATCCTCCTCTCCTACATTGATTAATGATATTCATAGTTGCAATATTACATATTATTACTAATCAACAGCTCTTCAATGTGACAAGATCACACAAATGGAATAGATTATGATAACTGAAATGTAAATATGTTTCAGAATACATCAAGGTTTTCATATACATTGTAATGTTGCAGTCTACCTTTTTATGGAGCACTTGCTTCTATATGCAAGTGATCTAAATTAGAAGGGACCTTTACTGATACATGATTTTAACAGCTAAATCTGTCACTAACACTCTTACAACTATGAATAGAAAGGTCATGACTTCAGTGCACTGTCTAAAGTGTATCCTTAGTCTTTCGTTGCTTAGCAGCAGATAATAAAAACCTGACTTCCATTCTTGTTAAAATATTTCTTTAAGGATGGTCTTGTCTGCACTAATAACTTTTGTTTTCGTTAAATGTCTGTCACATTTAGTCATCACTGTATAAAGAGAAATCCTCTTCTGTGTACCCTATATGTACAACAGAGCAATATGACTCACTATCAACATTGTAGCACTGATATGTTTAATAAGTGAATTGATTAATGTTATATTTGGTATCTAAGAGGTTTAGAAAATGTTTTAATTAGTTCTTACTATTTAAAAGACAATATATAAAAAAAAGAGAAAAGAGCGATACATAGTTCATAATAAAACAGTACTACAAAAAATATCTAAATTTATAACAGTACATGGTATTGGTTATATATAGTCTGTTATAGCCATCAAATAGAGAGAGAAAGAGAGAATAAACATCTGGTTAGCTGTTAAGCCAATGTTTATTATTATAGATCAATGTATGATTACTTAGACACATGACACATAGGCACTCATCATCCTACCATTTGCCAATATATTGTGATGTGATGCTATGTTTCATAAAACAAAATCAATGGTATATCTCAATGTACATGAATCATCACATCCTATAGCTGTGATCCTAGTGAAATTTAGAACCCATTTTGGTACCATATAAATGACTATAATTTCATTACTTTGAATTAAAGTAATAACTAGCCCAAACTTTAATAGCTAAATTAAAAAAAAATATTTCAGTTGAATGCGAAGTACCCAATTGGTACAAAACAATGACTTCTTTAAAATTCATAGTGATAAAATTAAAACTTTTCACTTAGGTGCTAAAGACCACACAACATGAAGATGCACTGGACATGTCATTGATTTATAATAAGATAAGACTATTGACTATAATGTGGTCTATAAATTATACAATTATTTATAGTTTTTTTCAACTTGACACTCATAACATTGTTTCTTACAAGTCATGTTCATGTCAGTTTGTACATGTGTTCCATTAACAATAACAACTATTAATAGTTACAAGTTAATAAATCTTTGTATTCACATGTATTTCACAAATAATAACAACTCTCATAATTATTTCCTTACTCTTTCTTGTCATTTGATTGTGTACTATTTTCTGTTACAACTTTTTAAGTGACTTAATTTAACAAATAGCCTTAAAGAACTATTACTACCAGGATAAATGTTCATGTCACATCCATAGTGTGTTAATAATTGTCATAACTGTGGTTTAGCTGCCATTATAACTTGATAGATGTCATGATATTACATCAGTTTCAAACAACTTATGTGCTTATTTTATTCAGCACATTTTCATTTTTTGATTACTAACTAAGTAGCAAAATTTTCACTTGACATAGTTGTTAGAAACTACTGCTTTGTATTAAAATGAAAGATGAACTTAAGTAAACAAGTAATTAACAATGTGACAGCATCCTCCTTTCCTACATTGATTAATAGTATTCATGGTTGCAATATTACAATAAAGATGCATTGTTATTATCACACATAACAAAATTACACAAATGAGATAGATATGTTTACCTAGCTTACACATTGTAATGTTGAAGTCTGCCTTTTTATGGAGCACTTGTTTCTATATTTAAGAGATCTAAACTAGAAGGGATTTTGCTGATTCATTTAAATCTGTTCTAAATCAGTATCTAAGAGGCTCTAACTCATATAACTAAACACATAGTAGTCAACATTAACTATAAAATAGTATTCTTAGTAACTATCTGTGTGTTCTTGTATATTATATAAATTTATTTTAACATAACATGTGACTATTAATTCAAATTGATCTTTACATTTTTCCTCAAGATGAGAGTGAATGACAACATGGTCTTTGACTTGTATGTCAAACCAATCTAACAGATTCTCAACTACGGATTTATTAAAACAATCAGCCTTTGTCATAGTTTATCCTCTAATCAATTAAGTCTAAAAGAAGTCGGTAAGTATTTATATCTGATCATCATCTATATAATGTACATTGAATACATAGTTTTCATACACATGTAACGGATAAATACATGAATGCTTTAAATTTTAAGTCAGTTGAATTGTTTTCACCAGTTGCCATGGAGACTAAATGCACAAGTGCACTTGAGAGTATAAGCTTTATATTTGCAATGAAATTTTAAAATGAGTTTCATCTGTATTTTAAAATAGACAATTGTTGAATCATCCTTTGAGGCAAAGATGAACATTCAAGACTTTCTGTAAAAAAATTTACGGAGATAGAGTTCAATTCATCAGGTCATATTATCACTATTGTTAATTAAACCATCTAAAAGTTTCTCTCATTTTCATGAGACCTCCATAGGATGGTACCGAATATACGAGACAATGTCTATATTCACTTTAGACATTGTATTTCTCAATGTATGACACAAACGACAGGACATTTAACAGTTACATATGTTTATTTACAGCAGATCACTCATTTGGCTTTTACTATGCATGCAAAAGGAGTCTACCACTAGTCTAGAATGCACATGGCTGTTCTATTCTATTCTATTCTGTGGAATGTAACGAGAACACTAATCTCTATTATGTCAGATACAATTTGAAATGAAGCTTTACAGTAAACATTTACCTCAATATCATGCATAGTTTAGTGACCAAAACAACTATATAAATTATAATAGTGTAATTGTATACTTGAACGTTAATAGGTTAGTTGAATATATGTAACTTAAAAAGTATAAATGATATTTAAAGCAAATACAAATGATTTTACTAGTGTTAATAACAAAATAACTATTAATATCCTAAAAGGTATGGTTGATTTTCATATGTACAAGCATGTATATTAGTATAGTTCTTTATTTTGTGTCATCGTGTGTTGTTAATAGATGTTACAAGATATACCCTTTGATCCTGGCAGCTTCAAAGATTGCATCCCCCACTTAATTAATGATGACTTATTCGTTAGACCAAGTGGGAAAGCATGTATGTTACTAAACAAATACTTTTGATAATGTGACTATCTTTACTTTAATTTTATATATTATAGGTAATATTACAATACAAGGAATTAAACTAGGTAATTTAACAACAGCAGTTAGTAACTTTACTCATTTTAATTTCATGTAGATATCACTCATCTTGACAATGTCACTGAGAGACTATCTGGTAAGTTTGAATTTGAGAGGTGGAGCTCATAAAGATAATTAAAATATTCTTTTAGCGGGCGTGATAGCACACGTTAAAATGCTGTGACCATAGATAGTATAGACGTATTGAAAACAGATCACGTGATCCCATGGAACTGAATAAACTTTCGCAAACGCACTCCGTGTCCAAAGAAATCAATTAATTTTTATTACCTGGCATTTTAAACTGGACACACTCTTACCTGTAAAGACATTAGTGTCATTTTTATTAATCAACATATTATCTATATATTAATCTTTAGATTTATTATATTATTAAAAATAGTTAATAATACAAACATTCACTTTTAAATTACTTATTTTACAACGAAAATAGCACTAAAAATACTTATGTAGCTATTTCTTCTTACAGCAAGTTTACCACTAAAACCACTTACCATTGGTTTAGACTGTTTATGTCAATAAAGTTGTGCTATTCTTATGGAAAAACACTAAAACAACGTAAGATATAGATCCACTTTAGGACTATAGCCATTGTTTTAAGTCATTTGGAGATAAATGACAAATTGCTATCTAAAGATTAAAAATGGCTGTGTTGGTTTAGCTTGTTATTATTTGCTTTGGCCATCTCCTATCATAATTATGGAAGATACAAAATATGCACACATATTCAATAGAAAATTAAGTATTTTATTATTATTATTATATATTATTATTATTATTATTAATACGAGTGACAAATTAATTACAAAAGAAGATGAAGTACTGTGATATAAATATAAATTTGGATTAAGTAATAAACTTACAGTGACTATGCAAAACATAAAAGAATACCAAAATTAATGATTACAAGACTAAATTCAATCTTAAAATAAACATTTCATTAAGATACATTGATGACATATGGTTGAATTCATTTGATAAAATGATAGCGAGTTTGTCTGTGTGGGGAAATGAGTAAAGGATGGTACTTTGGAAGTGATTGTGTTGTTAAAGTTTGAGTCGTATGTTATTGTACTTTGGACAGAACAGGACAAAATGAGGTACATCTTCCACTGAATTTGTGTTACAAAGGGTACATGGTCTATCCTTTAGAGGAACATAAAAACACCCCCTCTCAACTGCTAGGGGCAGACAACCCCCACGTATGGCTGCCATAGTCCAACGTCTCTTCGCAGTCATGTTGGCAAGCACATAACTAGGTGCCAATGGCTCCTGTTGTAGTTGTCTATATATTACTAACTTACCTCCTGTCTCAGATGAGGGATCTAAAGGTTTATTTAGTTGAGCCTGCCAGTCCTCATTGGTTATAGTGTGCATTATATTATGTAGTTCAGAAGGTATTGAGTTCATGTTTTTATTATATCCTCTTATTTTACACATTAATTTCATGCAATGTCAAGACCAAGTGTGTTTTCCTAAATTACCTAAGTCAGTAGATTGTTTGAATAGACTCTGTAGTAAGGAATTACATGTATTACTTTCTAATTGTATAAAGAGTTTAAGAATGATAGTTCATTTCAATAATTAGTAATAATTAACTTCCATTCAGATAGGAATATAAGAGAAAAGTAAGACTGTACTACAGAAAGCACAGATCAATTCCCAAGGTCTTTAATTGTATCTCTTCCAAAGTTAATTTATTACGTTCATGCTCCTTTACATTCCTTGTCTGCTTTGTCTTGTTTGTCATTCCTTGTGTTACTGTGACTGTGACCTAACATTATCAGTAAAATTAATTGTCAGATAAATAATAATTACTTCAAATAAATATTCATTATAAAGTAACACTTATTTAAAGTAAAAATTCAAAAATACTACATGCTCGTTTCAGAAGAAACAGGACCACTGCAAGCTATAAAGGTTATGCTTGACAGGTGAGATGGACAAGGAGTGTAGCTGAGGTACATGGGCGTTTCCAATCCCGGTTACGTAGTCTATCGTGTATTGTTAATAGATATTACGAGATATATCATATACCCTTTGATCCTGGCAGATAGAACGATCAGCTTCAAAGATAGTCTCGTCGGTAACAAGACCTACTCACAAGCGAAAGTACGTCTGGTCACACGAGTTGACTTTTGTGTCCCAAGTAGCGCGGATGTTGGTTTGCAATTAGATGATGTTGTATGCAATAAAATCGATGAAGTTGCTAAAAAATTTGGATTTACTCTCAAAGAGAAATAAAAAATTACAAATGAGTTTCTCTATTTTTTTGGTGAAGCTTCTCTGGTTGCATTTCATTGCTTAGCACATCTACAACTATGGAATATAGACAGGAATATTCATCGTTCTTATTTCTTATAATTACATGATCTTTGGGTTTACTGCTTAGGTTAGAGCAGCAGGAGTAGCAAATTTCTTGAAGAGTAGCCATGCATACACTTTCACACCTACTTAAATTTAATGATTTCATATTTCACACCACTTATAATTGCATACCAACACTCACGCCACATTCCTTACTGGGAACATTAACTCATCTTCAAGTGAATTAACTTAACAAATAGCCTTAAAGAACTGTTACTAGCAAGAAAAAAACTGTTTATGTCGTATCCATTATAGTTAAACTATATCATCAATTGTCACACCTGAGGTACCGGTATAGCTGCTATAATAACTTGTATCTTTATAGATGCTATGATATTTCATCAGTTTGAAACAACCTCTATTGTTCTGTTGGCTTCCTTTTCAAATGTGTATATAAATCCTTGATCTGTCTTTGTATTTAAATTAATAAACCCTTCACTATAGTTGTATAAGGCAACAATGAGATGTTACATTAGAAAACATGCATTAAAGAGTAACATTTGGTACAGACTAACATTGAGATGGTACATTAGAACATAGTAAACCATTAAATTGGAATGTTACATTAGAACACAGTATAGGATATCATTAGTTACATTAAGATACATTAGAGTGTACAGTATAATTATGCAATAACACAGTATCAGTTAGTAGGAAAAATTGGGATGTGTACTTTAGGAAACAGTACAAGGCAATTGTGATTTTACTGACATTAGGACACAGCAGGTTAACATATCACATTATGATAGGGCACAATATAGGGTAACAATGGTAACAGTAAAGGGTAACATTGGGATACTACATTAAGATACAATGCAGGATAACTTTTGTATGTTACAAGTGACAATAAGATGTAATAGGATAACATTAATTGGGAAATTTTGGTAACATTGGGATATTAAATTAGGACACAATAGAGTAACATTGTAACATTACATTAGGACACAGTATAGGGTAACATTGGTTATATTAGGACACAGTATAGGGTAACATTGGTTATATTAGGACACAGTATAGGGTAACATTGGAACATTACATTAGGACACAGTATAGGGTAACATTGGTTATATTAGGACACAGTATAGGGTAACATTGGTTATATTAGGACACAGTATAGGGTAACATTGGTTATATTAGGACACAGTATAGGGTAACATTGGAACATTACATTAGGACACAGTATAGGGTAACATTGGTTATATTAGGACACAAAATAGGAACAGTAATTAGAGAGCACAATAATAATAAAAGGTCACGTTAATGTATTAGGACATAATGATCAGGAGACTCAACATTACAAAGAAATATTGAATGGGAGGATTACTTATACATTGGAATAAAATTATGAGGAAGATTATATAGGATGACATGGTTAGGGAAGACTCCACAGTGCTATTAATACAGGAGAAAACAGACATTATTGGATTTTAGGACACCATAAAAAGGAGGGTTACGTGACATTATGACACAGTAAACTAATAGATGAGGGCTATATCTGGATGAAGTGGACATTATCACGCAATGAAAAAGAGGATTTCGCTCATTAAAGGACAGTGATAATACATTAGAACATAATGACAACTGGTATATTGAGAGAGAATAGATAGGAAAAGTACATTAACACGTAAAATACATTGGGTAACATTATAACACAGGTAATGTGAGGATTGTATTAGAGGAATAGGGGTACACAAAGACAGAATAGAAAGGAGGACTATATTGTGGTATTGACAATTGTAACCAACATGTTATCAACAGTGAATTAATATGGCATGATAATAGATTGCACTTTGGAGTAAGAGGAATATAACAGCAGTGTTATATTTTGGGACAATCAACATGTGAATTGTATTGGGGGAACACAGTGAACAATAGGATTACACTAACACACACAGCATCACAGTGAGCATGCAGGAGGGCATACTAGACAATATAATGTATATGTGTGGTTATATAGACATGAGGTTACATTATAGAGAGAAGGACTAGTACGTAACAATAGAGTGGTTGTGTTGATTTTGCAATGAAGAGTCAAGAAAGGCTGATGTTAAGGGACAGTATATGGGAATTAGAAGTGAACATACATGAGGATATTATGTTAATATACAATGAGAAGAAGGGTTGCATTAGGACAAAGAGGAAAGAAAGGTTACATATAGAATAGTGTTAGGAAGACAATACACTGTACATAAGGGAACACAGTGAACAGAAGGTTAACTAAACTGTAGAATATTCATGCGAACACCAACTCAAAACTAGAAATCTCCTTAAAAGTTAAAAATAAGGTTTGTTGGTTAATGTATGCATACATAATTGTGATTAAAGTTACTCTGACCAAATTAGTAACTGTTCATTTTGTAGACATAGCTTTGTTTACATCTTTGTGACAAAAAACATCCTATGAGATGTTCAGTAATAAATAAAACTCTATATTACAGTAATAGAATGACAGCATTATTATAGAGATAGTTTAAAAAATGTTAATCATTTACAACAGTTATCAGAGAACGTCATTATTTCTCATCATATCATAGATTATTATTAATAACATCCACTATTATTAAATGTCATATATTACTTACAAGATGTTAGTGAGTCAGAAAGAGCCTTGACAACAAACATTCCACTATATATAGAAAGGAAAAGACAAACACATTATTGACACATTCTTATACAATAGTCACTATTCAATTTTTAAATAGTATGTGTATATTTAATAACATTATGTCTTCTGTTCTTATGTTTTTCTTTTTGGTTATATTTGATTCATTAGAAGAGACTCCACAAAAAGTGACCTAAATGTTAGGGATTTGTAGTTGGGGGTATGCTATTGGTGAACGTCATAGTATTGATACTAGAGAACTAGATTCTTTAGATTTTTCCATTAAGTGTGATGTTGACAGATTTTCCAAAGTACTACAACTTTGGATGGAAAGAAAGACTAAACCTGTTACTTGGAATACCATTTTAGAAGTTATAGGAAGTCCACCTATACAAAATTTGTGATGGAGATAGAGATATGTTTAGAATGTAAGTACTTATATAATATTCCAAGTAATGCAAGATAATTGAAATTTTGTTAAATTGTATATTTTTGGCTTCACCTAACAAGTGCATTGCAAAACATAACTTTTTGTGGTAGCTAATAAGTTATTTTAAAATTTTTTAGTAGTGATAATTTACTTATCATTGGCTTTGTAAGCTATTAAAACATCATATTTTTATAGTGTTATTTATGTAGCTAAGACAAAGGGAATCAGTAATATTTTTGATAAAGACATCTTGAAACTGTTGACCACTACTGATGTGGATGAAAGAGTTAGTGAGACTGTCACTGAGAGCAGTAATTAATAATGTTAGTGGTTAGTTCATCATGACTATAATTAGTGGATAGATGATGTACATTATTATTATTAAAATTTTAGAGATTATTATAATAGTTACTGAATTACTAGTTACTTCACATCCTTCACTTATAATAGTTGCCTTAGAAGATGAGAGTATTAATGAAACTATCATTGACAGTAGTAAGACTATTACTGGTAAGTTAATGTTATAATGTTTGGCTAAACAGATAATATATACATTAGAGAAATTAGATCATATTATTTACTTTAAAGCAAACATACTTACTGCATTTATGCTCTTCACAATAAAGAAGTCAATAAAAGTGTGAGTGAGTACATCACAGATGACAATAACATTGTTAATGGTAAGTTTGTCATCATAATAACTAGTGGAACAGTGATAGATAATTTTATCTACAATTCTTGTAAGTAATTGACAAATCAAATTGCTTAAAATGAGGTGAATAAATAATTTATCAAATATGTTTGTCAGGTTTATTATTAAACTCCATTTTAAAGGCAGACATTCAAGCACTATAATGAAATTACTTTATTAACTATTATAATAATAACAAAGATATTATACTTTGCTATATTAACACATAATAAAAGCAACACCTCCAATGTCTGTTTGATCAAATTATGAGTAATTATTGTTGCTGTATGTGTATTTGACCACTCAATAAGTTCTTTAAACTGTGTCAGCTCTATTGAGCAAATAAATTTATTTCATTTCTATATCTATAGAGTCAAATAATGGAGGAAGTAATGTAACCTATAATAACAAACATTGTATGTCTCATACTTGGTCATGGAAAAACATGACCCTAATCATCAAAATTTGTTTTATAACCTGATAACATAATGTCATTCTTTTCGATACAGTTAAAAATTGTTATATTATGGGTTGGTATGTAGTGTCAGTAATTGTAGCAGCTTTTGCTATAATAATATGGTAAGTTATAAAGATGATTGTTACAGTGCTTCATATACAGTAATACTTTGTGTGTGCAATAATAAAGTACGTAATTCCTGTAAATAACTGTTACACTCTTTTGATATACAGTAGATATTATTTGTATATTATAAACTGTAGTTTGATGCCTTAGTCATCAGCATAATGACTCAATTAATCTATTATCATTGTTCATGAGTAATTCATTTAGAAAATGTCGGTGTCCATTACTCATTTTCTGTTATACACACAATGCAAGACTATTAACAATCTTAATAATGTTCTTTGGATGTAGTCCTTGTTTTTCATTCTTTTAGATTTGCTGCTATACTTAGAAGATTGTATACTGTATAGGTATCTGTATTATTCACTACATTCTTGTTGCTTATATAATATTAAGAAACGTTTAAAGTTCTAAAAGAGTACATGTCATTTAAATATATGACCAGATACAGTCAATAGAAACAAATTAGAAGTAATCATTTCATAATCACCGATTAATTTGGCATCATGTAATAATTAATAAATTACTACAACACATTACAAATAGCAGTGTGTATTATATAATGTAGTATCTTTATTGATGAGTAGATTGATCAATAAGACATTTAAAGAGTTAAACTAGTTGGTCAAGTTTATCTTGTACACTCTACAATAGTGACATATTACTAGAATATATAAAATAGTACTAACTTGACTAGCTAAGTATTGTGTTCTTTATAGTTTTTCCAGTCATCACTCTCTAGCAAACACATTCTATATTAGTTGTAAATTGAAATGAACAAAGGGAATAGGATCATGATATTTCTGACAAAATTTTTCAACAGTTGTGTCTGACTTACTATTAAAAGTGATGCTTAAGATTTGATCCCGATGTAAAATAACAATTTAATTGGACATAATTATCAATACCTTTGATTCCTCTTTTATCTTATAGTTCTTCTAACAAAACAGATGTGTTAAATTATATAAAAGTAAGAGTCTAAAAGTAAGTTATATTTCTTAAATAAGACATTCTGATTCAAACTTTTTTTAATTTCCTGGAAAATAATAACACTTTATCATCAGTAGTAACATTGACCTTTTCTTTGACATTGCTATATTCTAAATTGCTTGAGCTGCTGGAGCTTAATGGAAATCAAGGAGAAAGGCAATGTAGATGAATTATAGAAATAAACAAATATAATTTAGTTAATGTTAATATTTAATTGTGCTTAATAATTTATTTACTTGTAGAACAGAAATTTATGGTGTTAAAATGGGATTGGTCACTACTGGCTATGCATCATATACTCATGTACTTAGATTTTAGGATTTAAAATGGGACATAGTAACAATACAGAGGCATAGTATAACACTGATGACACAACTTGCACACAAATGGCACACCATCTAAATTTATAAGCTGTCAATATGGCCTTCCATACACTATTAAGTGGTAGTATTTCATAATACAGTATAAAAGTTACATTACCTTCATGTACATGTACTTTAGAGGACCTACTACGTTGTCTTACAGCAGTCAGTACCTGATGATGTAGGACATCATTTTTCAAGAACATGTATAAGATACAACAACAGTAGAGATATCTTAATACTGTCATAGTTTAATGAGAACAAAGTTTTAAAAGAATACCATACAATGAAACAAAACTAGTAAAGTAAACTTCAATCAACATCCAGGCAGACAATATGAAATGGGAAATTCCCACAATATAGATAAAGTACTGTGAGTACCACTTGAGTATATCAGGCTTAGTATTAACTTTAATAGACTATTAATAAACTCACTAGTTACATTACTTATTTGATACCTGTATAATGACAGGATATCACAGACAGACAGATAAATAGATCAACCAAAATGTTACAAAAAGTTCGAAAAAAATGCTTGAAAAGAAAGAATTAAGAGAAAAAAATACATAAAATAAACAGAGCAAGTACAAACACATTTATTAACCAAGTCAAAAAGGCATGAAGAAAGTAATGTATATCACAAGAGAGAATTATAGTACTATCTATTATACAAAGATAAACAATTTATGACCAAAGAGTGTCCATCCTAAATAGAACATCTTTTAACAAGCATCTAAAAAATGACAAATACCACATCAACAATAATAAGTTCTACTATATCACTATTATGTAAATGTCAGATTTATTTGAGGTTTGCATTTCTCTAGGTAGATACATTGTATATGTATTAGAACACATCTGTGTTCATTTCATTTCTAATGAACACCACTTTAAATCACTTTCCATTGAACTTTCCATGTCTGATATATCTAGTTCCACAACATTTTTAAACTCTTAGAGGAATTTATAGCAAGCTCCACCAAAATAAGTAAGATAAATTTATTGTCCAAAAAAGATAAGATAGGCTACTTAGTAAAGCTATATTGTCCAATTATCTTATGATTATTGTATAGTTGAAAGCAAATATTAGTACTTAAGTAGATACTGACAATATACAGATTGGAGCACTTCACTTTTCATTCAAATATGATTATTTCTATCTGTTTATTGAAACTGTCTACAATTACATCGACTCTATTAATACTGCTGGAATCACATAGTGTGTGTTGAAGTGGCTCGAGATCAATATCACAAAGCAAATAGCCATGATAACAATATAGTGTCATTTCTCCATAATAATATACATAATGACAGAAACAATCTGACAGATTACTTCCACAGTATTAAATATTGTATGATACAAATTATTATAGATTATAATGATGGAAAACTAGTTGATTTTTGCTCAAGTTGATAAAATAGTTTTCGATTTTTAATGACGGAAAAGTTTACAATGTATGTGATTGTGAAGTCATTATAGCATTATCATGAATAGTAACATTGTCATATATTCGACACTTGATTGTGAGAAATTAATGAATACAAACATATAGACTGTTAGTTGCTTACATAGTTCGTTTTTTCCTAGAATAATACTTGTAGTTAGTTATAGTTAGTTTTGCTCCCAGAATAGATTTTTTTTTCGTTATTGCATGTGTTTTAATTAATGTAGACAATGTCAATCTTCTGTCACTTCATCATAGATTTTAGTTGTACCGTCTGCTCTTCTTTGTATCTAAACTAATTGGTAATTATGATAGGTCATAGAAACAACATTGTGTTCTAGGTCATACATATAATGTGATGTATATGTAGAAAAGAGTGACATCATTGTTTAACACTACATTGTTTCATTAATATTATTTAATAAAGGCAGATGGTATTGTTTTGATTATGGAAGACCTATATTATACATAATGACTTAATTATAATGTGTGTTTTGTGATAATTATCACCATGTATGGTTTTAGGTTTTGTTAATAATCAGTAGTTCTAGGATAATCAGCCTTACATCCATTCAAAAAGAACAAAGTTTTGATTTTTTAAAATAGAAGAGCCTCGCTCTTCCATGTGTAGAACATCAAAATACCCCTTTCATCATTTGGTATTTTAAACTCAGGGTTACTTGGATAATGAAGTTGACCAATAGGCATGTTTGTTTTGGTGAAACCACCTTGAATTCCTTTATATGCCAGAAACGATAACGACATAGTAGCATTATCTTAGTTGAAACTTCTATATTGATGTTGTCAAAAGCTTGGTAATAAAGCCCTGGTAAAGGTGAGGAGAATTTCAATCCACGAATTATATTAATTGGTAATGTTATAATGACTTGATCTCCTTTAAAAACACATTTTTGCGTTGTTGTCTTATTATGACAGATGACCTTAACATGGCCATGTGAGTACTCAATAGTGTGAGCAGAAACACCAAAGATAATATTCTATGAAAGCTCCACTTTTGTATTCCAATCATGTTTCTTTTTTTGATAAAAGCTTCTGGAAGCATACTTAAACCATCTTCAAAAGAGTGCATAGGATCTTTCACCATTGACCAAGGTCAACCATCAATAATTCATTCAATGAGGATAACTTTAAGAGGAATGGCATATGTGTAAGTACTGTATGCTACAACAGCTTCAATTGGCCATGGCAAAAGGTCAGCAAGTACAGCAAGATCATCGTCATCTGTGTTAGCAAAGTGCTGACTTTGTTGAAGTGTAAGGTTCACTTGTGCAAACATACTACATAGGAGCCTAGCTACTGAGAATTGTGCCCAATTATTAAGCCACTTTTTCCATGCTGTTTTTGGATTTTCAGCCCACAATTTATGAAGTTGCTTCATAACAGGAACCATAGTTGCATCAAAATATGTGACTATAAAGGAAACACTATAACAGTCAATATAATACTTCAATTATTATTTTGTTTGCTGGTACATGTATTTGTTATTTCAACAAATTAATTTTATTGAGATATGGGCTGTGTTGTGACTAGGAAAGGCATATACTAACCACAGAATTTACAATTTAAAATATAATTATGCAGTTGTGTAAGCAACATGTGCATGCATGGGCATGATTAATAATCAGAGATTTAACAAAATGTTACTGTAGTACTAACATTGACAATAATTGTAACTGACATTTTGGTAGCATGCAATATAAAAAAGACCACATATAAGTTGGTTAAATGAATTGATCAAATAAACTAAGTTAACAATTTACCTATTTCTTTAATTTATAAAGACTCTTTGAAACCAGGTTTTATTAGTTCTACTTCCTTCAACTGTTTATCCCAGCCTGGCCAAAATTGGTCACAGTATTTCCCAGGGTCTTTTGCCCATTCTAACAAAAATACATTAAATTGTTTCTTTAAGTAACAACATACCTGACATTTAAATAGCTGATTGATCATAGAACTTGTAATATCCAGTTTGGCCATTGTTAACAAAAGGAATGATTGGAATTTTAAAATGCTGAGCATAGAAGTCTGAAATGAATTGACTAGGTCCATCCCAGTCTGGTTATCCAGTACCTGGTAGACGCATTGCTCCAGCTATGAGAGAGAGAAAAAGAGAGTAAGAGAGTTATAATGGTCTCTTTATATGACATTTACTTGCAATCACTCCATAGTCCACTTCCTTTAAGGAGTCACTAATCGTTTTTATTCATCCACTTACACGATGCTGCATCTCTAATATAGTAACATTATGTCCAACTTGAGCAAGCTCATAAGCAGCAACTAATCCAGACATACCGGCTCCAATAATAATGACATTAATAGGGTGTGTTGTTTTAGTATGCTTGTACTTTTCTGGATTTTCTTCCTGCTTTCCATAATATTTATGATAGGCATAATTGAGACCCCAATTACTAATATCCAACAAGAATGGTTTTAACAGGTCGCTTTGCTTAAGTGGACTATCTTATTCCTTAGAGTGAGTCTGTGCTAAAGATGTGAGTTCATCATCCAATACTTTATTGAAAGATGACAATTCGTCATAGAGACAGCCATGCTCCTAATCAGGTTCTTCTGCTATTTTTAAACTACTAGCCTGTGCCATTTTTTTGTCTACACTCAGTCAGGTCATTTCCGCCAATTCCAACTTCTTTTAATTAGTTTCCTTATTAGCGGCCACGTAGTTGAATTTAGCCTCACGATCCTATGAAACCACATCATAGACATGCCAAACGCCTACTCAATTGGATCATTTATATAAATCTGACTATTTGAGGGTGGAGAAGATGTTAACTGCCCACATGCGCAAGACATGTACAATTGAACAATATGCATTGCATTTATAAATGTCACTGTAAACAAGTAATATATCACGTTAGTTCTCTCTTTTATATAATTACAGGCAAACGAGTGATTAAATGCTGGACTATAGCAATCATAATTTTGTCATTCAGGGAGCATGTTTACAGATGCAAAGCCTTGAAGATTTTAATATTACATAATAGTCTTGTCCCCGGACCTACTCGAAAGCGAAAAGCAATTCGTTTGCGTCCTCAATAACGGAAGAGGCACGAGTGTTGGTATGCAATTAGAGGTAGTGTGAAATATGAATATTATTAAATTGAAAGCTGGATATTTGGAGCTAACTAAGCATGGACCAAGTACATTGGTACTTGTACTTAAGTACCATAAGTACATCTATGAAAGTATTTATACTTAAATTTAAGTCCTTCCTTCATTTCTACACAGTACATGTACTTGTACTCAAATACTGAGGTATGTACTTGCAAGTACTTAAATACTTGTAAGTACTTTGAAGAACCTTTCAGTCCTTTAAGTCCCCTTATTCTCATTCAACAAAGTTAACCCTACTCAAGTTAATGTTTAGGATAGTTTGGAATCACATTCAAAGAAGAGCAAAACCTTATTTAGTTTCATGCCTAAACCTGAGACTGAAACCACACCTTTCCAAAGCCATTCAAACACAGATGATTACTTAGCATCTCCTCATGATACAAATTCAGTTTTTTATATATATTTACTTTTTCCCCTAGAATGGCAATAGTCTACTGCATTCTGCCTGCTTGTGTGGTGGATTTTCTTTACCATGATGTTGTACATCCCCAACTGGTAGTAAGGAATACAATACCTGCTAAATGATTTGAAGTTAAATCCACTGACTCTTAACAACTGTCAGCAATACCATTAGAACTTATTCCACCGAATCTCAAAGACCAATTCTAGTTACTAAAATTGTTTCAACCATTTCTTCAATATGATATAGAGTATCCAGTAGATTCATACACTAAAATATTTATCTGTGGAAAACAAATGCTGGTAAAAGGTCTTTAGTTGCCGTTATATCTTATCGTGCTAACAATTAGTATTGTGACATTGATCCAGAAAAATGTGCTGAAGGTGTTGAATTACAAAACATTGGAATTGACTACCACAGCATTCAAAGTAGGGAAATAGGAAATGTTGCAGGTCATAATGAATATTACAATAGTGATGCTGCTGTGTTGGAAACATGCATTTCTATTAAATTTATCAGGTGTCTTTTTTGCTGTCAATTAATCCTGATGATGACAAGGAGACCATTGAGAAGGGTCTCTATTTTTGATTTAACTTTGTGGAAAGTGTTTGCACAAACTTAAATACTTCAAATCAACTCATTATTGTTGGAAGCCATATCGATCTTGTACCTGATGTAAAGTCCATTGTTGATGGAATTAGAACTGACGGGTTTCGTTTCAGAAATATAAGGGCTACCTGGCAATGGAATCAGAAGGTAATTAAGAGAGAGCTGTGAAGCTGCTGTGGACAGGAATGATAAGATGAGCTATGCTTTTCTACAAAATCTGGAGGCTGTTGCAATTAGCTTAGATGATCTTTGTTCATTATTAAAAGGAAAGAAACGAACCCTACCTTTTGTCTGATAGATCTTGTTAGATCCTTGGAGACAAAGGTCTCATTTTGTACCTAGGTGAGTGGTTAATTGTTGACAAGAAAGCCCTGTTGACTGTAGTAAATTGCTCTATTCAATGAGAGTATCAATCATATTCAAAAACCTGTTGCCAGTATATAATACTGAGATAATGCCTGTATATACCCTAGCTACACTTTCTCCAACTACTTTTGATATGTTAATCCATTTTTAACTAGTTGACAGTTCTGTCACTAAATGGACATGCATGCTGTCAATACTATCATTAACAATGTAGCACCTGAAGAATTATCTATAAAGATTTTTTTATTTTTCCTGCTCTTATAGATGAGAAGAGGACTCCTTCAGTGCTTAGTATGAAGCATGGATTGGGTTGGTGCTTGTGGTGTCCCATCTTCATCAATTTCTGTCTCCAAGATTTCTACACATCCTTCTCTTTCATATAGCTTACAAATATTGTCTTCTTCATAATAAAGCTGGCTATGTAAACACCTGTCCAGCAATTCAAGAGTTACAATGTGACTGTACAATGTGGAAAATGGGATACTATGGAAAGATGAGAACAATACCGAGGTGATGGTGGAAGTCTCTGAAGACAACTGACATGTTACATACTTGTGTCTGACAATGATTCAATACAAACTTGTCAAGTGCATACATCTTTTGTTAAAGATGTCCTTAATCTTGAAAATGAATTATGTCCATGCAAAGCTAAGCAGTTTGTTATTTCTCGTGGAAATATTAAGAATGTGATTGATAAGAAATTAAATATTGCATTCTTTATGCTCTGGGAGAAATTGCACGACTCTGACCTGAAGCTCTTGATGTAAGGCTATCGTTAGTAAAAATAAGCCATTCTTATGCATTAAACACCCAGGTGATCATTGCTCTTTTTGATGGCAATAACAGAGACTTACGTGGAAAATTTAAGCAGTTTAAATAAAGTAGATTGTATTCTTCCTGCAAACATAGATATTAGCTATAATATTACCAAATAATTTTCATTATTATAAGTGGGAGCCCACAAACTCAAACAAATTGGGAACTACATGGTACAGCATGAAGCAAGAACAACCAGACAAAGAACAATTAAAATACATTCATAACATAGTTGCCAACCTCCAAGTATACTAATGTTGTTTTTCTAATACTATACCAGCTTTTTAGTAGGAGTCACATGATTGTTTGACTGTTCATTACTACTCTGTCACAAATGTTTGCGTAGCTTTTTTTGTTATTTAATTTTATGTTACAGGTAATCAACACTTAAAGAGATTATACATCCACTGATTAATTTAGTCAAATTATGTAAATTAATAGAGCCATTCTTGACAATTGTTTAATTTAATTTCCCTTAAGTTGTCAAATCTACAAGACATGAAGTTTTAATTCAACTAGCATGTATGGATGCTACATGGCATGAAATTGGAGATGGCCTTGGAATGAGTTATAATATAATTCGAGGTTTGGCTCAATCTGTATTCAAAAATCAAACACGACTTGGTTGGATATGAATGGTGAAGGTGAAGGTGCTCCTATCACATGGATCACCATTTTAAAACTTCTAAATGATCACTTGTTAACAACAAAGCTCTAGCTATGAAGATATACCAAGAAGAATGTTCTAAAGAACAGATACTTCCAAGTAAAATTTAATATACAATAGACTCATGAGGTTCACTTTATATCCTATAGAACCTTCTAAGGAATCAGGTACTGCTAATACAATTGAAGGATATAATACTGACAACCTACCTATGGAATATGATTTATCTTCTTATGTTGTAGGTCATGTTAATGTTGGTCATTCACAAATTCAGTTCTTTTACGACATAATATAAACAATGTTTACATCATCAATGTATAAACAAACATAAACACTATTTATCACATATACTTATATTCAACTAAACAGCAACAATCTTCACAAGAACTTTCAATTGAGCCACCAGAAAAGACTATAGCTAGTGATAGTACACATCAAGGTAATGTAAGACAATAATAATCACTGCATATAATATTATATGTGATGACATGAACTAATCAATTGTGCCTACCTAGACAGTCTACATCGTCATAGTTGACATAGTAATATTAAGTAATTTATGTATGTTGATAAATGTTGTATTACTTGCTTGTTGATATCAAAATTCATTTATTCTCTTTTGTGCTTGCAAGGTAACCTTTAACTCATGTTAAGTCAGACACAGCTACTGCCAGATATATCATATATTGAGAGGTGTTCACTAATAAACTAATAACATTAAGATAATGCACTATTGTAATGAATGCGACACAATATAACAAGTTAGTTGACTTGATCTAGAGTAAAAGAAATAACAATATCAAAAAATGATTATAAAACGAAAGCACTAATACAGAATGCTTGCCACAGCTATAGTATGATACTACAGTGTTAATTAGGTTCATATTTAAGTCAGCAGATTTTCATGCATAATGGCAGTGATCACTGCTACTATACATGAAAATATGCTGAATAAAATAGGTGACAGAGGTTGCTTCAAACTGATGTAACATCAAAATATGCAAGTTATGATCACAGCTATACCACAGGTGTAACAATTTACAATAGTGTAACCACAATGGATGTGCATATAAGAGGACAAGGAAGGTCAGCCTATCACCTACTAGATTGAATTAGCTGTAAAACTTGAAATTACTAAAAAATAATCCATTATCAGAAGCAAGCCATGTCCTGTCAAAGTCTACAATAGTCAGATGAACTAAATGAAGACTATGTCCAATGGAGGGTATGCATTCTATGAGGCTATACATGTATTTACAGTATTAACACGGCTTGTACATATAAAAGGTTCAGAACAAATTGATAATACACAGTAATTGATATTATTCCTTTTCTGATTAGAAGCCTTTGTCATTCTAGATGGTAAACCACTATTCGAACTTACAAATTATGATTCATCCGGTAGTTAGTGAAATTAAGATTATGCAGGCTAATGAATTGCAGTCTTAGATTTTTCTTTAAAGCTTTTCTGTTTTTTGTTGCTTTGCTTCAGTTATTGTTGTTTTAAGACACTGTTTACTGTCATTTTGACAGTTTCTAAATTACATAGTCAATATTCATATGCATACTGCATAAGCCAATGAACAGTTGCAGATTATCACTTATATAGAATATTTGTTAAATATTGTTCAAGTTTTTGATATGTTAAGTGATATTTCAAGATCATGTACTGATGTAAGTTAGTTTACTTTTAGCTCAAGAGATATCCCTGAGTCAGATAACAGTTAACACTATGTTAAAGATGTTCCACTTGATATAAGACTATTAATGATATTCAATGTTTTGTATAAATCATATGACCACAAAAAAATCATTGAAATAAATTAACTAAAAGGTTGCTGGCAATATTTATTTTTAAATCTTTTTAGATTTATGTAAATCCTGTCATACATTTACTAATACATTTAATATTTCCGTTTTATAATAGAATATGTGCCTAATTGAATCTGTTATGAAAGGAGACTTGTCAGGAGTAAAGGATACTCTAGCTAGAGGAGCTGACGTAAATACTACAAATAATGTAAGCCTATTTCATATTAATGTGGTTATTATAATATATTTATGAGGGATCTACTCCAGTCATGTTAACTGTAAAGAATGGACTTAAAGATGTCCTTTGATTTTAAAAGAGAAAGGCGTCAATCTAAACCTTGTAAACTTTGCTATTATAGAAACTTTAGGATGCCATTAAATTGAGATATTGCAATATTGAGATATTTTATAAGTAAAAGTAGCCATACATTGAAATGAAGCATTTTAAAAAAAATCCCAACAGTGAAATTATAGATAATTGTATTCTGCACCACTTGAATTTTTATTGGAACAAACACTTCTTCCATCTTGCCTGCTTTTTTTGAAAGGTACTTTTCAAGTTTTATCTTCCATTGACAGACTTTGTCAATAGTTAATATGTGATTACTAAGTAATTATAATTATAATTATCACTATAGGATGTACTTTACATGCATGTAAAGTACATCCTAATTACTTCCTTCTTAAATGTTTATAATATTTACATTCTTGATCTCTCCTTGTATTAACTTTGTAAGTCTTTCCCTATAGTTATAACCAATACTACTGGTATTGTTGGTATCACTGGTATTGTAAGTAATACTGATATTGTAAGTAATATTGGTTTTGATGGTATTACTGTTATTGTTGGTAATACTGGTATTGTAGCCAATATTAATACTAGAATTATAGATAATACAGGTATAGTGAATATTACTGGTATTATAAATATTACTGATATTGTAGGTAATACTGGTATTGTTGGTATTATTGGTGTTTTATGTAATACTGGTATTGTGGGTAATAATAGTATTGTAGGTAAGATTGGTATTATAAGTAAGATTGGTAGTGTGGGTAATACTGGTTTTGTTGGTAATACTAATATTGTAGGTAATATTATAATACCAGTATTACCTACTGTACCAGTATTACCTACAATACCACTATTACCTATAATACCAGTATTACCAGCAATATCAGTATTACCAACAATACCAATATTACCCATAACACTAATATTACTTATACAGCAATGTCATCATGATGTCATCATAGGCAAGTTACACCAAGAACCACAATTAACAGATTAAAGATAACAATTAACATAACCATAATTAACAGATAACAGGTCTTCAGTTTTGCTGAATTCATTGTCTCACAAAGATGAGTTAACCTTTGGAGAAGAGCTCATAGATGAATTTTATTGTTCTCATCTAGAAATGAAAGACAAACTTAAGACTATTAAAATAGTATATGAATGTATTGAAACACGTGTCTTCAGAGAAAATAATGAACTACAAACAAATAGACCCAACATTTAATAGAGTGGAAACTTCTAGGTTGGCATTAAGTTACTTTTGTGACTTTTATAATGAGATGCTATTCAAGATACAGCATTGTTCCACTTTGTAGTCAGTTAACTGTTACTTCAAAGTAAACGTAGCACGGGAAGACATTCTCTTTTGTACGTGCACGAATTAGTATCGTCTTAAATAACACTTACATTTTGAATTTCATAGATAATTTACAGGTCGGTTTTTATCCGTGTTATATTCTTGAAACAATTCAAAGTATGAAATATTCTTGATTGTGTAGGTGCTCTTTTCTTTTAAGAAAAGAGTTCGGTGTACCAATGAAACAGCCTTGGTAAGCTTATAAAATACAAGTTATTCAGTAGTACAGTGTGTTCATAATAGATCATATTACCATTGTGGTATTGCAGATATGTAACTTCTTATAAACACGTGAGGTGTTGTCAAGGCTGTATATGATATCCATTTGTTTTTAAAGTGTAAAAATATCTATTATTAAGTGTCAATGTTTGAAATGATACTTTAAAGTTAGAAAGTTAGAAGCAAGGTGTACACAAATTATATTATAAGTTCCAAAGTTTACTTATCCTGGACAGACTAAAGAAAGAGATCAAAGTTATATTGGTCATTAATGTAGCCTATCACTGCACAAAACAAACCCTATGTATCCACATATTTCTAATATTATATAAAGTGATTTATTAATCAAACATTATTGTATAACTGATGTATGTACATTTATACCTAATGTTCTATTATAGGTTGAGTTATTAGTAACAAATTTCTTGGCAAAATGGCAACTCAGCTTTATGAAGAAGAGCAAAAGAAAATTGTAAGTATATTAGTAAAATTACAGTATAGTACATGTGCTAGTGTACAATAAAAATAGTACTTGTTATTAATAGGGAGAATAGTCCTTAATTTTTAGAGATATGGCAAGAAAAAGGACTACAACATTTAATTTATTACAATACATTGCATTCCAAGGACTGTTATAATTGACTCATAGGTTTATTCGAGCACCTACTTGACATTATTGATTGCTTTATGGCTAATTACATCTTTTCATAGCTAGTACGTCCTTCTCTAAATAAAGAACTAGGTAGTAGCCAAATGATCAAAATGTTAACTTTTTCCTATACTAACATGTACACAGTTTCTTCATAACTCAAATTGTTCAAAAATGTCATGTAATTAAATAAGTGCTTGTTAATATAGTAGACACATCCAACAAGTTTTCTGTCTCTTTCAATAGACAACTTATAGCTAACTGACTAACTAACATTACAGAACAAGTATAAAGCTTAACATAGACACAGCAAAATCTCTAACACTGCACAGACGCAAGCTTCAGTGAAATATCTTCAGTCAATTTTAATAGGGATGTCCACAATAATTATTTTTTTAATATGAAAGGGGTTAATTTTTGAATAGTATCCAGATATTACTATTACTAGATGACATAACATATGAAATGAACATCAACAACAAAAGAATGACAACAAGTAAGTTTGCTAAAAACATTTTTAGAGAATATATAGGGATGGCAGTACCCAACATTATTGAAACAAGGTAGGGATGTAGTAATCTCAATATGACTAGCAGTGACAAAGATTGATTATGTTACTTTATTTTACATTAACCCTTTACATGCTGAAAACACATTTCTGCATTGATTTCCTACCAGTGCTAAGAATGCATAAATGTGTCATAGACTTACTCTCTTTCTTTTTGTACTGTCTTTTTCTTGTAAATGTCTCTACAGATCTGAAACACACCTAAGATGTCTATTATTCAATTTTACTTGATTGATTTGTTATTCTAGATCCAACTCAATCAATAGTTATGGAGTTGTGAATAAGATACCTACATGTCATATCACATGTGAAATAAACAGTAGCAACAGAAAAATGGAAACAAGTTTGATATGTAGGAATGGCAATGCCAAGATTTATTGAAACAATATAGGACTGTAGCAATCCCTATACAACTAGAGTGACAAAAATAGATTATGTTTAATTTATATTTAAAATGAGTAAGACTGCACTGCAAATAGTGTAGTATATTGTTTTAACATATCAATATGTTATTTCATGTCATTCATTACTTATGTAGTAATTAATAAGATACCTAAACATATCTATAATGTACTTATACACATAATAGTTTCCTCATAATTAATTGCTCATTATTTGTCAAGTCTAATTTGGACTGTACGATATAAGCATTAAATTTGATGGTGTTTGTTAGTATGTACTCATATACAGGTAGCTTTAATATACAAAAGTCTATGCATACACATGTCTAGTAAATCCAAGTGTTTTACAAAACTCAGTAAATGTATTAAACAACCTGCTAATATACATTACCATTTTAGAGTTATGTACATAAATAAAACTCGTTTCACAAATTCATATGTTAAGTGTCATATTAGTTTTAACAGTGTTCTAGTTATATAGGGATTATTGAATGTGTAAACTATTTCAATAATTTCTTGACATTGCCATTCCTGTTTTCTTTCTGTTTTTAAAGTGACTTTCTTTATACTTGGTTTAACAAATATTTTGGCTAATATATTTGATGGTACACCAACTACTGCTTATAGTACTATACTCTGTCTGAGTTGAGAAGAGCCACCCAGACATGTGAATAACTTTGCCGTTTTACGTGCTGTCCACATGGGACTTGCACCCATTGATTCAGCTTGCAAACGTGCATTTTATATATATCTAGTGCCATGACAAAGTTGCAAATTACAAAACTCCAAACATTTTCATTGCCATACCTTTGACATACTTCAAATTGCACACTTTCGAAGATTTAATAAATAACAATTTTCACCTTGACAAGTCAGCCATCTGTCAAGTGAAAATTCTAAATTACAATTCTAATTATATATGTACAGATGTTCTATTATAACAATTATTATTATTAAAATTACAACCAGGTATTGTCTTGATGGTCATGATGATATTGTAAAGCTATTAATAAATGTGGGCCAAGTTGATGTAAATGCTACAAACGAAGTAAGTCATACTATAGTTACTTATGAATTTTTCCCTTTCACATGTGACGTTTAAGATTTTGATAACATGTTTTTGACTAAAGATGTTCTAAGAACAATAATCCCAATAATTCTTGTTGCCAGCAATTTGTCAAACAAATATTGTCTTTACATCAATTGATGACAAAAATTAGTAGTAGATCAACTAATAATAGTCAGGAATAATGATTAATATACAAAACTTACAATTGTCTATGTGGTTGTTAAATTCTCCTTCCTTCCTTCCCAAATGAATACTCATGTACTAAAAACTTGTCTATACTATTTTGGTATACCTTTCTGTTTGCTACTTGGATATAATGGATTCTACATTGATTGCACATGCTGCATCAGAATGGGATCATGTTGATTTTCTAAAGCTATTAATTGAAATGGGACAAATTGATATAAATGCTAAAGACAAAGTGAGACATGTTACAATTACTTATGAATTTTTCCCTTAAAGTATGACATTTTAATATGGTATTGAAAATTGATACCAACCTGTCTTAAATCTGGAGTAATTCGAGCATTTTGATAGTATGTTTTCATAAACAATGTTCAAAGAACAATAATTCAAAATATTTCAATGTTGACAAAGTAATAAACCCAAATAAATGACAAAATATTTACTAAAGGAACATTATAATATTTAAAGTACTACTAATAAAAAAAGAAATGAGTTTTTCTTATTCTTGTCCTTTTTAATACTGTTGATAAAAGTTTGAAAATTTGAAGTTTATTTGCTTTTTAAAGTGACATATTACTCATCTGTTGTTTTATACACCTTTACAATATCAATGTTTTTCGTATTAGTTAAAATACTTATGTCTTTCCTCTAGTATCAGGAAACAGCTTTATATCTAGCCTCAGAAGGAGGTCACTGCGACAATGTAAAGCTACTGTTAAACTCCAATGCAATCCTAATATTTGTAACAAGGTTAGTATATTGTGTGTAGATATTACTACATGCTACTAGACTAAAATCAACATTTAATGGTTTTAGGATGTGACTATTATAAATTTCTTAATTGACGTAGGTGTCGATAGCAGCTAATTGAAAGCTTCTTGGTATTTACAGAGATATGAATAGTACAGAATAACATTTGTGTCAATATATTTTAATGATTGTAGGAGCTATATCATCAGGATTATAATATACTTTTTTACTGTTACTAGACTCCTACCTAAGACCTAAGAATAAACACTTGAAGTTTATACTATGTATAACATCAATGTGTTGCATGAAATAATCCCAATCAGTCCTAAGATTGTTTTGGACTGTGTCCATATGTATACTTTTGTACATATCCACTTTAACAAATTTAATCTATTGTTATTATTACTTGGATTTTCATTTTAAAAATTTCACTTCGTATAGCATACTGGAATGATGAACATAACATAATGTAATTCAGAATGTATGTTATTCCCTAGACCCTGAATATCACAGTAACCTCTCCTTCACGAACAGAAGTATATAGAAATTATTGACAAACAAACATTATATAATGTCAGGACTACATAACAATGACATGTTAAATTGTACAAAAGTAATGTCTTAGACAGACATATCGTCTCTATATACATTCAGGTCTATATCATTACATCATTACATTGATATAACCTTATTGAATATATAGAGAGAATATGTTATTGCTGTTTTATTATTTGTTGAATAGAAAACACAAACCACACTTTTTTCTTGACAGTTAGTCACATTCCTTTCCCAGAAAACTTTCTTATGGGATACAATTCTATTCTGATGATCTGCTGGTTGATTCTTTCTATTGGATAGAGGTACACTTCACTGGTCTTCCAGAGATATGTCCAATTCTTTGTCAAGTAACAAGTGAGGCCATATCATCTTGTGCTGAATTATTAAATTATGATGTAAAAACAGTAGAGATTGAAGTAACTCTATCTTTCCAGAGAAGCACAAACAGTATGGGAAAATACATAATATGATAATCAAATATAATAATGGCCAGTTGGCCACTATATCCTGTTGAGTTTGAAATTACATTTGAAGTGACTGATAGAAGATTTATAGCTTTGCTGGTTTTAAGGTAAATTGTCATTTGACGTTCTTGTCAAGTTTGTACTTTGTGTATTTGTTAAGCTCACTAGTTCATGTTAGCTTGCCTGATGGACATTTTGTTAAAGATCTGTCAACAATCAAATCTATTATTAATTAAGATAATTAATAATCTCTTTATTTCTTTACACAGATGATTGTCTAGGCTACTGTATGCTGTGAGAGGTTTATCAGTCGGATATCCTAGGTACATTCTTAGGTATCCTTGCTTAAATCCTACAGACCATTAAGGTCATTAATCACTATCATGTGGAGCCATCTCATAAAGATATATGATACATTGTGCGAATGGTGGTAAAGCAAGTAAATCAGCTTTGATTGAGGACCTTAAGAGGATGAAATTACAAAGTATTGTTAGTGAACTGGAGTCAATAACTGTATAACTAGATGTATTGTTATCTAACTCTTGTAATAAATAATTGTTTTTGTCAGTTCTTCAGACAATTTTACATAAAATTATTAGTTATGTTACAGACGTAACTAGAAATGAAATACCAAACACTACAGATCCTCCCTCTACATCAAACTTCTTAAGTTTGTGTGTTGAGTTCTAACTTCATTTAAGTTTGTGTGCTGTATAATGTCTGTACTTACTATTGACAAAGATTTATTGTAATAATAACACAAAGACACAGACACAAAATAGATTTTAGAAAAGCATGAGGAACCAACACAACTGAGCATGCTCTAACCATAATAATATTCATACATAATTATTAGTAACACAATTATGATCCACTACACTCTTTCTTCTTACAAAAGAAATGAAACAACAATACATGATAAAATGTATAATAAATTCACTGAGTGTTATCCCATAACTACAATTGCCAAAAGTATCAAACTGGTGCTCGTTAAGGGTAGCATCAAGTAGTATTGGTTGCACAATCATCTGAATTAACTGTCTCGGATTCACTACATGACCGATTAGGACCAGTATTCTGATCTGACTGAGATTGAGGTTCTGGAAAGGTAACATGACTAGAATATTTCCAGGTGTCATCAAGTTCAGTACTTTGACCTTTAGTCAGTAACTGGTCCACATGACATTTCCAAATGATCCCATCTTCGATTTCAACCAAAAACGTAACATCACCCTTCTTCTCCACTATTTTGCCACTAATCCATGAGGGGTCGACATCACAATAACTACGAACCATGACTTGCTGCCCTACTTCAAATTGCCTGAACTGTGAATGAATGTCATGATTACTCTTCAGTAGACCTTGTTGGTTACGAACTTTAGTTTCTGTATTAGGTTTTAGTAAGTCCAGTACAGTTCTTAAAGGTCTTTTTAGCATTAGTTCAGAGGGAGGCTTGCCAGTTGTTGAGTGTGGAGTTGCTTGGTAAAACAGGAGAAAATTCAAGAGTGTATACTGACTAGTGTGACCTTCTTTCTTTCCTTTCTTAAGAGAATTTTTTAGACTTTGGATCAGTCTCTCTACAGCACCATTTGTTGACGGGTGATATGGGGCTGACTTGAAATGTTTAATGCTGTTGCTTTGAAGAAAAATAGCAAACTCATTAGAGGTAAACTGCGGGCCATTATCAGACACCAGCTGTTCAGGTAGGCCAAAAACAGAGAAAATGTGTCTTAGAACTTCAATTGTTGCCATAGTAGACGTAGATGATACTTCCCAGATCTCTGGCCATTTAGAGTAACTATCAACTACAAGCAAATATGTCTTACCAAACAGTGGTCCAGCAAAATCAACATGCAAACGTTGCCATGGCTGGCTTGGCCAAGACCAAGGGTGTAATGGTGAACGAGATGGAGCATGTCGAACAGATAAAAATGCATCACAAGATTTAGCTAACTGTTCAATTTCTTTATCAATTGAGGGCCACCACACAAATCCTCTAGCTACTAGTTTCATCTTATTCATACCCATATGGCTGATATGCAATTCATTAAGAACTCGAGCTTTATGTTTCTTGGGTACAACTATACGAATTCCCCACATGACACAATTAGACTCTATTGTTAGCTTATTTGACCGGTGGTAGTATGGTTTGAGGTCTTCTGAAATTTCGACTGGCCATCCATATCTTGCATAATGTAGAACTTTACTCATAATAGGATCATTACGAGTGACAGTCTGGAGCTCAGTACACATAACAGGTAAGGTACCAATTTGAGCAAGATTAAACATTCCTGATGCTCCTTCACTTAAGGAAGACTCATCTTCAGTAACTGATAATGGAGGGTGAGATAACCCATCAGCATTTCCATGAGTATTAGTAGATCTGAAAATAATGTTGTGATAATAGGTTGACAAAAGTACAGCCCATCTCTGTAGTCGAGCAGCTGTGACAGAAGATCTACCTTTATAAGATCCAAATATGGTAGTCAGTGGTTTGTGGTCAGTAATTAAGGTAAATTCCCTACCATACAAATATTGGTTAAATTTCTGTGGTATGGTCTTTTAGGTGAACGTAGACTTGATTCATGAATTCTATCATGTATCCGGTGTAACAGCTGTATTGAGGGAATATATGAAGAATGTAAGAATTGAAGAATAGATGGATGGATCATGGATGTACCTAACAACTGGCTTGATTACTTGCTGCTGATATTGATCTTGCAGTTTACAGCTGATCCTAAACCTGTACCATTTCCTCCTGTATTGGATGAACTTTTTTGTCAATGTTAACTGAATGGATTGGTGGGAAATCTTATCAGAAGAGTCAAGCTAACATGTTCAGAGTAGCACAAGTAGTGATGTAATATTTAGTTACACCTTGACTATCTCTTACAGTGAGTAGACCTACTTGTTGGATTCCTTTGTAAAATTAATGATCTTAAAAACAAAGGGTATGTTTTCTATATTTAAGGTGTTGTTTTAACAATTGTCATTGTGTTGTTGAAGTTGTCTAAAAAATATCAGCAGTATTACAACAACATGCTGAGTCTTCTAATGAAATGTCACTTCTTTATTTAGCAGAGAAAAGGTTTATGGATGTCCTATTTGGCAAGGTGAGAAATTAATGGACAATTAGGATGACATAAAAATGGATACATGAATGCATGGTAAAAGGAATGGACAAACAAATGGACAGATGGAGAAATGGGCAGATAATTACCAAATAGACAGATGATTACAAAAAAGATAGATGACAACCAAATGGATGCGTATATAATCAAATAAAATTCTTTTTTGACAGATTGGTCATGGTATTAATATAGAAAAGGTCTTAGTTGCTTTAGTGAGAGATGAAAGGTGAGATAGTTATCTTTAAAATATACATCACATATTATATCATCAGCTATCTTTCACATGCATGACATGGATCTATGAAAATTAGAGTATATATACATATACATAATATATTTCCTAAAGTAGTTTTACAAAGTATAAGCTGCCAGAGACTTCTTAAGAGGGTCCTCTAAGACACTAATGTCACTGGAATGGGTTCATTGTAAACTGGTTCTATTGTCAGCTCAACTATATATTGAAGTTAAAATAGATGGTTGTTTAACTCATTTATAGTTTTTCCAACAACAATTATACAATACTGCTGAATTAATGAATATCAAACAGCTGTCAACTGAGTCATGAAAGAGTTCATAAGCTACATTGATAAGAGTGCTGTGTCAGAGCATGTATTTAAGAGACTCAACACATATCAGAAGTGACTACATTGGTCTACTGCTCTAACTTCTGTACTAGAAAATACCTAAAATATTGACATATAAAAATGTTGATGAATAGTTTGCTGGAACCTTCCTACTTACAACTTTTTGCATACCATCATGGAAGGACTGGGAAGGGTAACCCTAGGAAACATGGTAGTGTCCTCCCTCATAATAGTAAAGAACAAATTGTCTGGTTTCTAACACCTTTTTCTTTATTTGTCAAATTGTGATGACAAATTTTTGTGGTTTAAGTTATATTGTATGATATAATAAGATGAATGTTAACCAAATGTTTATTGCTATGATAATTAATTCAGTATTGACTCTCAAACATATATTTTAGAAATAACAGCGGTATGACATCTTATCCTACATTATATGTAATTTATATGACTGGATTGGTCAATCAAAAAAATCAATTTTTAAAGTGAAATACTATAACTATTTATAATTCAGCAAACAGCAAACATGCCAATTACAAAAACAAGAGAGTGCTTGCAACCATGATTTTAATATACTACACCTTAAAACTACAGTATGACAAAATATCATTTTAAACTGAGTAGTTTTTCATACTAAATATACATAAAATTCATTAAATTGTGGCGTTTACATATATTACTTTGATATATAACAATATCACAACTTTCATGTTCAGTGTATGTTACAGTAAGATTGTGTATATAGGGATTTTGCGAAATCCCTGAAACTTTCAGGGATTTGGTGAAATCACTTTTCCAATTAGGGACTTCATAAATTCACTAAAAACTCTAGTGATTTCATGAAATCACTGAAATGAGGTTCCAGTTATTTCGCGAAATCACTGAATGTGATATATTGTTAGATAATTCATCATTGTTTAAGTGTTGTAAGGAACTTTATTGATAAATGATTACAATGATAATATAACAATGTGAAATACACTATGATTAGTTTTAATATCTGTACACAATTCTTCATTACACATTTTCATACACAATCACCACAATGAGACATCTTTGATGAAACAGTAATTCGGCTAACTCTTATTTTGACAACTGAGACTGTTGTGACACCTGCTGTACAAAGTCTCTTTGCTTTATAACACTTGCACCTGTTTGTCTGACACTGTTTCTTACCTTTGCTGCAGTCACACTGGATGAACCCTTGTCCGCCAGAAACTGTAGACTTGAGAGCTTGACGAAGTGTGATTGTACATTCTGTGTTGACATCAGAATCATTCAAAAGTCGCTGCGGACAGAGATCAAACTGATTCCTGGAATACTTTGTGCTCAGAATCCCAGCTTTCACCGCAATTTTGCACAAGCTGTTTCAGCATCCTGTCACGACCACTGTGCAATGTGAGCTATGATTTGCTATGGTGTCCTATTTGTCTTCTATGGTGTCATAGTAGACTGGGCGATCTTCTGGTGACTTTCTCTTCTTGATAAGCTTCTCCACATCACCACACTGAAGTACCTCATACTTTTTAGGATGTAGTATTGGTGACGTGACTTGGTAGTACTAGTGGAAACTTCAGCTGATGTTTTCAGATTGTCAATGGTCTTGTAGTACACCTCTTTAGGAAAGAGATATCTTGTACATTGAGATTATTTCTTGAACAAAGCCTCTTCGAATTTTGTCTCAAAATTATGCTGCATCATTTTGTTTCAAATGCAGGAATGAAGTGGATGAGCATGGTGTAGCTGCCTCTTATATAGTGAAAGCTAAGCTAAATTGCAATTACAACACATTAAAGGAACTGTGAACTGCTGTGAACTGCTATGAACTATGATATAACCTCAGAGTATATAGTCATCAAAGCTATGGTACTATTTCCAGTAATTTCATGAAATCGCTAGAGTTTTTAGTGAATTTATGAAGTCCCTATGTGAAAAAGTGATTTCACAACTCCCTGAAAGTGTCAGGGATTTCGCAAAATCCCTATATTACACAATCTTACTGTACCATATATATATATATATATTAATGGTCAACCAAATGCTAAACAATAGTTAACATAATTATATAATGTAATATAAACTGGTAAAGAAGTAAGCAACAGAAAAAATGAAAGAAATATACCTACGTTATTATCAATACACATGTATACATGTATTATATTTATCTACTATCAAGACATGTGCCTCAGAATACCATTCTATTAGTCACTTATACATGTTGTATTAGTGCTATGAATAGCTGTTAGTGGTTTCTGTCATGATCTAAACAAACAAAACAATATTGTATGAATTGTATGAAATTATATCAAGTACCAATGCATTTAAAGCAAGGGTATGTACATTTATTCATGAATTCAGCCATTACTATACATACTTGCAAGAGTATTGCGAATCTTATTAGCTATTGATTTCTCCTTTAGAGGTCCCTCTAAAACACTGATTATGTTATGCCATGTCACTAGAGTTGGTGCATTATCCAACCAACTCTGTAACATCTTGGACATCTTAACTTGGTTAGATATGTTTGAAGTATGTAATCCCTCAATAATGTCAGAATCTACTCCAAGTAGATCACCAATCTCTTGCCACTTAGCACTGACAGAGGCAAGTAATGTCAGCAATGTATGCTTTTCTGGTTTAGTAGCTAAAATGTCTATACAAATGATAAATTTTACATATTTTATCTATACTATTATATATTCATACCTTCAAGTAATAGTAAATCAACTTCATTGGCAGTAACTATAATTTACAATAAATAATAAAGGGAAATACTCATAAAGTAAAAATATTTAAATTACACACACACACACACACACACTACGAAGTTAATGTTACTAACCAGTTCTATTATAATATATTAATTATAAATCTATACATAGAGCAAACTCACTTTTTTCATTAAACCATAGTTGTTCTTGAGGTAATAGGTATGCTGTAAGGCTTCGCTTATGACTACAAGTTGTATATTTAGGAGAATGATTATTATTACATATAGCAGGATGATCTTCTATAGAACTGTTCTTATGTCCCTTACAATAAAAGCCAAAGAAATGTTCTGCAGTAGCTGTGTAGTTAAGCCGATTCTTCACATAACTTAGACAATAAGAAATATAATGTTTGACAGAGACATAAACATTTTTATCACTTATTGTGCTAAAGCCACGAGGAGATTTCACAACAATCTCAAGAAACCTAAAAAAATTGGTGATAGTGACAATATGTCCTGACTTAACAAGATTAAATTCAATTTGATCTCTGAAGATTTCTTCTGACGAGAGTTCCCACTTGTCTTTACCATCAAGAAGAATTTTAGCAATAAGTGAACTAAAGATACCTCTTGGAGTGTAGTGACATTTGAATGTAATAAGAAGGGAGGTTATGTAACCATCATTTTGTGATAATGGAGTAGATGGAAGAGAAGCATGTACTAAAACACAAGGGAGAAAATACTCCTGTTCATTAGACTCATTTATACCTACAGGAGCAATGATAACAAGATGTTCTAGAACAGCTATTACTTGTTCTACTGATAATAAGTTTTCTTTAACAACTTTACACTGCTCTAAATGATACTTTGTAAAACGGCCTGATAAACGAAACCTGTCATGTTCACTTTTCCTATGAATACGTTTGCCAAAGGAAAATGTATTCACAATAATGTCTGTTACAATATCAAAGAGTACCTGAGGATCAGTAATAACTATATCTTTCAGTTCAGGTATGATATTGAAATATCTTATTGTTCCTACTCTATTGTGAAGGAACCAGAGTGCTGCATGGAATTCATCTCCAAGAGAAATGTTACAGTCAAGAGCAAGATCTTGACAGTCCTTCAAAGACATCACCTTTTTTTCCAATTTTCGAATACAGAAGTCTAGTGCTAGCCATGGTACAGGAATCTTTACTTGATAATCACCATTTAAAGCAACATTAATAACCATACTTTTAAGTATTTTTATATCATTTGAATTGAATGAGTTAATTCCAAGAAGAACCATACCACATTCAGTTGGTATAACCATATCTTGTGAGTACCAGTCAGTGCCTTTAAGCTCATCTTCTAATTGATTGTTGATCTGCAAAATTTTATCTTCGTTTTCACCTGTTAATAAAAGCTCATCTTTGTGTGTGCCAATAATTATTACTTTTGAAATGGGCAATTTCAGACTTTCCTTAAAGAACTGAGTGACTTTCTCAGAAAGTAGCTTTATAGATGACTCAATTTTATACATAATGGTTGTGCTCGGTTTAAAGTACTTTCCAATTGAGCTAATACTAGCTAGAGATTGTAGAAGAGCTTCTTTAACTGTGAAACTACTCTCATATGGAACAGATACATTGCCATCACTGGTTTTATAAGTGACTTTGTATCGATTATCAAGACCTCCAGTAAGGTTGAAGACAAAAAATAACAAGGTTGAGTGCGACACTAGTGCAGGAAGCACCTCATGAAATTCTGGCTGTCCTCCACAATCTCTGAAATAGATATTAAAATTTTGATGTAATACAGGTTGGATTTTTTGTATATCATTCCTTTCAAGAGATTCTCTAGCTACAGTCTCTGCGCTAATGCCTTTGGTTGACTTAATCCATCGTGAACACTGACCTTTTAGCCCAAAAAAAATTCCAAAAAAGATACCTATTAGGCTACCTAATAAAAAAAGCATAACTACTAATGTTCTTAAAAATTGTATGTTGTCGTTGCCTTCGCTGATCAACATTCTTTCTTGCTTATAAATATCAGCTAGAGGTGCTACAGCAATAATTATGTACATGATCATAACTAACACAGAAAGAGGCATTATTATATCATCACTATCTTTCACATCCTTTGATGATAACCTTTTTAAAAGCACAATAAATTCTTCATCTGGTGTGAGAGATTTCCAAGTGTAATTATCTACTGTAAATGTAGAATATGATTGCTTATTGTCATTTAATGTAACTTCAATTTTCATTACACTCTCACAAACTGGAGTACTAGGGGGACGATGTTGAGCTGCTCTTACTGATTGTCTTTTCTTCTTTTCATATTTGCATTTTGAATTAGTAAGTAGTTGTTCTTTAAGTGTGGTTTTACCAACAGTAGGTGGACCAATTGTCATACATTGAATAATATTTACTTTTAATGATCCTTTTCTTTTTAATTGCGTTTTGTAGATGTTAAACAAATCATGTTCATTCTTTGATTCTACACAAGGAAAGTAAAACAAAAGTAATGAACAATTGTTAATTGACTAACTGATCATTAAGTCAGGTTTTCAGACATAGAAAGTTAGCTGTGCTAAAATAATAGTATTAGCATCAGAAAATAGAATAAAAGGAAGAGGCTAGATTTAGTTTTTCTAAAGGGAATAATTTGTCACTTAAGTATTGTGAACTGTTTCTTTAATACTGACTGGCATGAACACAATCAACTGAAATTTTACAATTAAAATCTAAAGTGATCATCTTGGGAGGTGTGACTTTATTAGTATACATATATATATATATATATATTATTAAGTGGTTGTGTAGATTGAAGTTAGTTAACACAATACAATATCATATCAACACCTGTATTTGTAGTTATTTTCCACAGCTTTACTCTTGCATATTTAACTAATTCACCAAAAAGTACTAATGGAATTTCCAAAATGAAAAGGCCAATCAGAGCAATAAGTATACCATATCGAATACCATTTCCACCAATTGGAAATCTTGATAAAGTGATCACCACTATAAAACCCATCATGGCAAAGAACAGTGGACCACCTATACACAAATTCCTAACAGATGTTCTATTGACCACTCCAACAACAATTGATATAAACAGGATCAAAGAAATTGAGGAGAAGATAAGAGAACAAACAGCGTCAAAGCTACTTAAGTAGCTAGTAAAATTAGGAATGACTACCACAGGACTTGGTACATAGTTTGGCGCAAACAATGAGACAAAATATATACAGAGCAATAATATTGCACGCTTCATCAAATCTTCCATTTTGATGACACACCTACATCATGTTATGTATGAATATTAATATTATTACTTAATTAAATTCAATGATAATCTTATTGAAGATAAACGTCAAGTGGTTTTGCATGCTTTTATAATAAGATCAATAGAGTCAGCTATTGTGAAACTAACAAATTTATTTATATGACGTAGCTTTGCAGAAAAGTGTCCCTATATTACAAAGTTAGCTAATACAGTTATTAAAAGCATATAACTATTCAAATTATTTTAGTGGAAAAAATCCAAACAAAACATTAATAACATTTCATTTATATTTTGATACCTTTCCCTTCTTTTCTGATTTGATTAATTATAAACGTTAGGGAATGTAATCCTTCTTGTCATTCCAAAAAAATAATGGTTGAGTATTTTGCAAAATTAATGTGTGCCTTAAAGCACCCTGTTTAAATGTTTAATGATTTGTACAGTAATCTGATAGAAGTATATAAACCAGTACTATGACATATGCAATCTCCTTTTAAAATACGTGTATGTTCATATCCATTTTGTGTATTAGGTACCCATTATGTATATTTAAACCCTATAACCTGTCATCATAGATATATCAATCATTTGTGTATACTATGTTACATTATTTGAGAAAAATTTTGAAACAGATGGCTCACTATAATGTTCTTCATCAGTAACCCTTTTTCTTGTGTCTTAAGATCAGATTTTTCTTGTCTTTTAACAAAAAAGAAACAGATATTCTTACAATACATTATCATTGATTTAATTATCTATTTCTGGTTTGTTTATTCACATATATACATAAATCATTCTTTCTGATACATTCATTATATATTATTGCTAGCCATTATAAAATTTAATAATGCCCTCTTATACAGCATATAATTATTCTAAATACAGTCATTTCTCCTTTAATAATAAAAAAACACATTATGAATATACAATTCAAATAAACTAGCACAAAAAAGTATATAATTTATTTAGTGTAGGAATGGTGGTTAAAACATTTCAAACAAGCTCAAAATAGGAAGATGCACTGTGGATATTCTACATAATGTATGAGTATGCACAGCCTGGATATCATTTATTTGTACAATTAGAAATGATTAAAAAGCCAAATATCTGTCATTAGTATATCATTATGTTATACATGTATATTGTAAAATACACTATTCAATTGAGGAAATTTATGCTTATAATTAACAAGTTAATATTATTATAATTATTAATTATTAACAGATTTCTCTAGAAAAATATCCAATAAATTAAAAAAAGAAATAGACACAAAAATTATCAGAAAACTTTAAAAGGGGGGAGACATGCCAAAATTCAAAAATACTTTTTTTGTATAAATGAAATCTTTGACATGTCCAATTCACTCTAAAAATATTTCAATAATTTTTAAAAATTGTTATCACTGTTAAAAGCAAGCTTCTTTTCGAAGCGCTTTCAAGGCTTCTTCTGCAATTGCAACGTTCTTCCTATTAGGGTGGGGCTCCCTTGTGACGTCACAAAGGGAGCGATGCTAGGTGCAAAGTAATGGCTGAAGACTTTCAAATCGATCTATCTAGTCAGTATTCCAGCACATTAAGCCTCTCCTACTCTTCTTCTTCCTTCAATATGACAGAAAACAGTGACCCTGCGTCATGTGTGGAATCTGACCTCGAGAAAGGCTCTGAGAACATAGTTGTTCCATATCAGTATGAACCAAGGAAAGTGGCTCTGAGTCAGAATCATCATATGACGAGTCTCAGAATGACGAGAGGTTACTAAATACTGAATGGTTAGTCTATTGTGTCTGTTAGTCAGCTATAATAATGAATAAGAATTAAAAAGGCTACATGAGCTATCTGAGCTAACTTCAAAATATTGTGTTGTGTTATAAACACTATTATATTTACCTGTAAGTGTAAGTGTGGACATTGTATAGTCATGCCTACTGGAGCTTAGTGCATATATGTTGTTGTGAGATAGATGCTACAGTCCAGAAAATGGAGCAGATTCAAGCACAGATATCCTGTATCACTGAACATGAAGGACTTGGCTACTATCTATTATGAAATGTTGCTAACCAAAATTACATTCTTGTTATATCCAGACTATATTGATGACCTTCTTTAAGCAACCATGCAATTCTACATGGATGGAGGCACTCAATCTTCAACCTCCAATGTTCCTGGGCCTTTAAGCAGTATACTTATGATAAACCTGACAAAGCTTCTGCTATCAAGAGCCACAGAAGTCATTTCAGCCTTCTCCAACATTAGTTCAATAATGTTATTATTTATTAATTTTTGTTATGGAAATAATAAATATCATTACTCTTGAGTCATTAACTATATATTAATGTCATTGAGTTAGTGATATTTGAACCCAACATAATGAGCAGATGGAAACTTTGTCCGAAATTTGTTGAGAACACAGCTAGGCAATACAACACGTATTTTTCTTCCAACCCAACACCAACTAGTAAACTGTTGATAGGAGATAAATCTGTATTGGGTGTATGTAATGGCTTACTGTAAGTGAGTTCAATAAAACGTTGTATGTACTTATATCATGTTGCCTATAACTGAAATATCCTGCTTGTAGTACCCAAACATTTAGGCAAACAGGTTCAAATCTTTCATGTTCAGCACTAAGCTCCAGTAGGCATGACTATACAATGTCCACACTTACACTTACAGGTAAATATAATAGTGTTTATAACACAACACAATATTTTGAAGTTAGCTCAGATAGCTCATGTAGCCTTTTTAATTCTTATTCATTATTATAGCTGACTAACAGACACAAGAGACTAACCATTCAGTATTTAGTAACCTCTCGTCATTCTGAGACTCGTCATATGATGATTCTGACTCAGAGCCACTTTCCTTGGTTCATACTGATATGGAACAACTATGTTCCCAGAGCCTTTCTCGAGGTCAGATTCCACACATGACGCAGGGTCACTGTTTTCTGTCATATTGAAGGAAGAAGAAGAGTAGGAGAGGCTTAATGTGCTGGAATACTGACTAGATAGATCGATTTGAAAGTCTTCAGCCATTACTTTGAACCTAGCATCGCTCTCCTTGTGACGTCACAAGGGAGCCCCACCCTAATAGGAAGAACGTTGCAATTGCAGAAGAAGCCTTGAAAGCGCTTCGAAAAGAAGCTTGCTTTTAACAGTGATAACAATTTTTAAAAATTATTGAAATATTTTTAGGATGAATTGGACATGTCAAAGATTTCATTTATGCAAAAAAAAGTATTTTTGAATTTTGGCATGCTCCCCCCCTTTAAATCTCATTGTGCAAAACAATTTGATGAAAGTAATTTTTAAAAAATAAAACACTTTTTGTTGAACAGAAGATAATGTACAAACTATAAAATGATTTCAACAGACAATCTGTGCCAGCTTGATATCACACACATACACATATGTACATGTACATGAAAATACAGATATATATACAAGAAGTACTAACACACATATAAACTTTGCTAAATGTTAAAAAAAAGAATATAGTAATAGAAAAATGATATTATGAAAACCAAAAGATAATTATATTTATTTTAATATAAAAAGGCTATATATTATATAACAAATATATTTAATATTGCTTTGTTTACATGTACATAATACACATATTTGTCACACAATTTGTTTATTGCCAAGTCTTTGATATGACTTGGGATTTTGATCATGCTTTTATAATTACACAGTGACCATACTTAACTTTCTTTAACTATAGGAACATATGGGACTATTAAGTAAAATATTAATCGAAGAACTTTTGTGGAGAAAAGCATTAGCTCAAACTGTGAGAGACAAAAAAAATCAAATAAAAATATACCATGGACTAAGTATTTTATTCAGTGTGAAAGATGAAGCTAAATTTAGAGCTACATTGCAGACTTTTCTCACATACCTACACATAGAGCGTGCTCATTTTTTGCCTACTTTACTTCAAATTACAGCTCATGATTACGACAATGGACAACATGTTACCGTACTCAAACAACAATCAACACTAACATGTACCTTGAATCATTTCATAGAGTCCTAAAAATATTGTACTTAAACCACAAAGCAAAATAGAAGAATTGACAGTTTACATCTTCCTTTATTAAAAGTAGCAAGAGATAAGGTGAACATGTTTACATACACTTGCTTAGATTCCATCTTACACGCAACAATATATGTAAACATGTTCACCTTGTACAAATGAAATATATGGCAAAGGACACAAACAATATTTCAGAAGATCCTACTATGCTAGCTGATACTTACTCCTACTTTACCAATGTGGTAACTTAAATAAACTTATTATGTATTGTTTATATAGAATGTTCTGGAACTCAATTTGTGCACTATATATTTTGTTCAGTTAACAGTGTAGCATTATATGTGTTGTACTAATACTAGGAGAATTACAACAACCAGTTACTTGTTATCTAATAATTAAGAAACATGACACATCTTTGATACAAACTAAAACAAGCTTGTTAAGGAATTCAAGAACTTGAAGCAACTGTCAAAATATAGATGCTATTCTGACTGGTAACAGGTACATTAAGCTATGATCTCTGTAAAGCTATACCTGTTAAGCAAAAGGTGTCAACAAAACTGTGAACATCAAACATTTTTCCTACAAGAAAAAAAAAAGATACATTTCTACTCCAACTCCGTCGATGCCTACTGTTAAAGAAATAAATAAAATTGAAAAAGACTTAGAGAGTAATGACATAAAATTCTGTGGTAGCTGTTTGAAAGAAGATGACAAAACTACTATTGATGTTGTTACATGGATACAATATGACAGATGTACAATATGGTTACATCTCTGTTGTACACAACCACAAGTAACTACTATATACCAGCTAATGTCATTTTTATAACATCAAAGAAACAAAATGAATTTAAAGTGTATAATATTTTTCTTACCTTTGATTAGTGTTGTCATATCCTCTCAGATCCAAGGCATAAGACTCTTTTTCATTATCTTTGGTCCCTTGGTTACAACAGTCTTTTTAGCTACTTCACAGATCCTTAGCATTTGCTTTTGACAGATTCTCAGTATCCCTTAACTACTTAAGTGGCTCAATGTGGTTGATCATGTGGAAACTGAGAAAATAAGGGTTTAAATTTTTGTATAACCTCCGGCTAATGGCTATCTTGACTTAGTAACAGACACCCATTTGCTTAAAGGAAGAAAATACTTTTCCTGTGTATAATATAAACATGCAGAAAAATGACATTGCTCAAATATTTCTTCAAAGCCTCTAAGAGAATTGCCTTTCCTGGTTAAAAGGAGTGTGCATCTTTATGATCCAAAAAAGTATTTTCTTTTTGATAAAAAGATAACAAGAGGTTGATATTTGCCATGGAACGTGTCCTACAACAAAATCTTTTGTTATAGACTCTACATATTGTTCTTCAATGTCATGCTCCTCATTTATACATTGTGACTCTCCATCAAGTATGGGTGTCCAGATGCTTTTATAGATATGGTGACCTTGTACACAACTAACTATCTTGTGAGAATGAATTACTAACTGTATCACTTTATTTGACATGGTACGTCCCACAATAATACCACCCACTCTTTATTAACCTTTTTTTATGAAACCCTAAATTAAAATTATGGCAATTTCCATTTTTTGCATGTTCCCTTATTGTCTTAAGTTAATCAATACTAAACATCATTATTATTAAAATGTTTTGAAAAATTATATTAAAAGAATCAAAAACTGGTAAAGAACAGTTGTTGTAGAGTACAGGTTTCTTATTAAATCAGTAATACACTTCAAATTATGTGTCTTATTGATTTATTAACCTGATTTATTAACCATTAACCAAATGAAGTAATTTCATTTACTTCATTGGTCATAATTTGGTACAATGATATGTCTTGTAATACAATTACTGTGACTTACATAATCCTTAGTGCAAATATCAGCTTGTCCAATTTCAATTAACAGTTTTATTGTGTCAGTATGACCATTCATTGCTGCATAGTATGCAGGTGTCCATCCATTCTACGAACATAAGAGACAAAGTTATTTAATTACAAAACATAAACTATTAGACAGTAAACTATATAGTCAATGTAACAATGTAACTAAAGTCCATTCACGTTCACCAGGCGCTTGATTTTTTGCTGTAACTTCCTTATTACAGATTTCAAAATTATGGCAATTTTTAATTTTGCTAATTTTCATACTAATTATAAACCGTCAATTATTTTAACCGACAATAAAACCCGCTATTTAGTCAGTAATCTATAGCAAGGTTCAGAAATAATTCTGTTTTCTGCAGCTTTTGATTATTAATTTGTTTAAATTTCCTGCAAAAAGCAGGTTTCCTGGTTTTGAAAAATATGAAATAAATGTGTATTTTTTATATAAGGTAATACAATAGTTTCATTTTCATAAGGTAATACAATAGTTTCATTTTAATAAAAATATGTACCTATAAAGACCCAACAGAAAATACAATATTTCAATGTAAAATTAATACTATACCCTAGACTCTAAACCCTAAATCTTGGAACATATCTGTATTAATTTTAATTAATAAAGTATGGCTTTTTTTCCTCCAGGCCTCTAGCATTAAATTAAAGTTAACTAGACAATAATTTCGCTGACTCTGTAAAAATGGAATGGTTGATAGTTTGTTTGCTAATTATGCACAGTTTGTGTAAGGACTGTCATTGTATTCTGTGGTGGTTTTGCTGTGTATTATGTGTTTTGTATATAAAGGCTGTCACTATGGAAATTAAAATAAGAATTTTCCGCATAATGCATAATGTATGAGTCAAACTACACAGTTCCATAGTGATTTTGGTAGCTTTGCTGTGCATTATTTATAAGAAATTAATGCACATTATCATAGTGGAATTCTTTACACATAATACACAGCAAACTGACTGTTGAATAAATATAGTGCCAGTCCTTACACACAGTACACTGTAAAACTACAATGGACAGAATACTTACAATGCCAGTCTTTATACATAAAATACACAGCAAAAGTACAATGCACAGAATACTTACAGTGCCAGTCTTTATTCATAAAATACACACCAAAAGTACAATGCACAGAATACTTACAATGCCAGTCTTTATACATAGTAAAAGTACAATGCACAGAATATATATAATACACAGGAAATTAAACAACGATGTGCGGAATACATATGGTACCAGTCCTTAGCACAATACAAAGCAACTGACTATCATGGAATACCTATAATGCCAATCCTTATAGCATCTGTCTAGCATATGTGACTATTCTGAAAATTAATTATATGACAAATTAATTTACTATATCAAAATAAAAGACATGAATGAAAATCCACCTGCCAAATGGAGAAAACTGATTGTTAATCCTTGTGATTCCATTAGTGAAATTTTAAACATACATTTTCAAATGTTTAAAGAATTTTTTTACCGCAACATCCACGCATGTATTAGAGTGAACACATGCTTAATGGCAATGTTTCTAAGGCAGTCCAAAAAATAACATGCATTTGGTTTTTGAGAACAGTCTTGAGCCATGACAATATTTGATAAATTATTAATAAGTATGAAAACAAATTTTTGTTTTCATTTCTTCTTACGTTTCTAATATAAGCACCTGTGTTTAGTGTTTTAGATAAAACACATAGACTAGTGAAGGGCAGCCACTATTAATATAGTTATTATATATTCGAAGAATGACTATATACTCATCAAGACTTCTTGAATTATTAGCAGCTGTTGTTCTAATCTCAGGGAAAAAATTTCTTCAGTCCAATTACAATAATCTTCTTATTAGGTAAAAACTCATTGTTCTTGTGCTTTAGGGGATTGTTATAAAATATACTTAGAGAGAAAATCCTTTTTTCACGGAAATATAACCAATATAGAGGTTTATGACAATAAAGCTAGATTTAGAACTAGAAGTAGACATACAAAAACACCTAAAAAATACATTTTCTGAGATATTACACCCATAACTAACAAGATTCAAAAGTGCTATATAACACTCATATTACCTACATTACCAGTATTACCTACATTACCAGTATTACCCACAATACCAATATCACACTACTATTATTAACCCTATGATATCATCATGATGTCATCATAGGCAAGTTATAACAAGAAGGACCCACTAAATACCTCAAAAAACAGTTTTGAATACATACAGTTACAATAAGTAGTTGTACATATATAGCAACTGTATGTAGAGTTGTTTTGGATGTGTTTTAACAGTGGTCCCATTTCACAAATCAGGTCACAAATGCTTTGCAAGAAGTGGATTCTTATTGGAAATCAGGTTAAAATTAATGACATTATTATTGAGTATTGTATTGATAGAATGTACAGGTAATTGTTGTCATGTGAATGTGGTTCTCATTTTCAATGTCTTGTTCACTTAAAGGCCACACCCATCAGTTTCCATGGTGAAGATTTATTAAATTGTTAATATCAAGAGTCATCAGAATTACAGCCAACTAATGCAAAAAATCATTTCCAAAACCGCATACTAATGTACCAGGCAGAGGTTTTATATTGATAACACATGCATCTGAAATGCAATTTGAATTTGAGATATCTCAAAAAACGTGTTTGCTTGATGGGAAGTAAATAGTACACAAACTTGAACATAAGAAAAATCTAGGACTATTAACATAAAAGGCCTGCAACCATTAATTCATTATATATCTCCATTCCTAATTTATGGTACTGGTATGATTCCTTATGAGTCTGATCCTCCCTGTCTCATACCTATACTAGATTTGGCAACCAATGATTTTATGTCAATACTACATCATTATGTAGGATATAATGAAGAAGATGTCAAAGATAAGACATGTAATGTAATGTAAAGTGTAACGATTCATTTATCCATCCATCCATCAATTGATCCATAAATGTATGCATCTTTTGACTTAAAACATCTTATTGATCAATCTACTTATATCTAAAAACACTACATTAGATAACTACCCACTGCTGTTAGTAATATTATATAGATAATTACTAATTGTTGTTTGATATAAAATTAATTGTTGATTATGAAAGTTGTTTCTATCGATTGTATGTGGTCATACATTTAAAGTACTTGCACTTTTTTAAAAAAAATTTTTAATATATATAAGCAGCAAGAGGTATTAATAGTCTTGCATTGTACAAAAGATAAGGAGTTTGATACATAATGGACATCATCAGTATTCAAACTGGATTACTCATGAAGTAAATGTATACCTATGAGAAATAAAAACAGATTAATGAACTCATTATTTTGTTGAAACTACAGTTTATAATACAGAAATAACATGTATTGTATATCAAGAGAATGCAATATGCCAAATTATTGTCCCTTGAAAGGTTAGTGCTATATATTTCTCTTAGATGGGCTACAATGACACATATTGTGCTATGTAATTTTTTAAGTGAATTCCTTGGCTTCTAAATTACTGATATAATTAATAATTTATTTGTTATATACTTTAGTAAAAATATTAATAAAAAAGTAGCAGCCATACATAACATTAAAAACAAATGATAGTAATTCTTCTAGACTATCTAAGTTTAAGTACATTTACTAAAATCTTAAGTTAGAGTTGTACAATAATTAGAACCTCTTACTTTCTAGTTGGTGTTTTATTTCCATACCAATGTCTTTTAACTGATTCTGCTTTAGAAAAAAATCACAGATGGATTTTAAAGACTCAATTCCCTTGTCAATAACCTGTTGTTCTAGTTCATCAACTACTTTGTCTGCTTTGTTATAATCATTAATATTTTGTAAATCTATCTTAAAATTGAGTGATATAAAGTTAGCAGAATAGAGCCGGTTAATAATGGGAAGGAGTTCAACTTCAATGGCTTCACAAATATCAACATAATATTTTCGAAAAATTTGGGATGGCTCAAAATTACCTATACAATATAACAAGAAAAGGAAATGTAACTGAGTTGAAGAATACTAAAAAAATGTCAAAGACAAGTAGTGAATTAATGTATCTTAACATCACATGGTATCAGTAATCAAATACAACTACTTTTGTCAACATTTTACCTTGCTGTGCAGTATCACCAGTGTGAGTATCTATTTTGTTTTCATTTGATCGTTTATCAGTATAATGTTCCTAGGACAAGTGATGATATATGAAGTGTAAAGTATTTTAGGTCGACAATGTAAGTATTGATGATGTAACAATTGTTTATGTTATTGCTAAGACTAGAGTTGAGGAATTATATATAATTGTGATTTGCAATCATTGTCACAAAGTGAAACTATTAATCTATCATTTTTAATTTAGGAATGCTTCTCAGAACTAACTCAAAGAACGCTTCATTAATGTGGCTACACATATATAATGATTTGATTGCTCAGTTAAGTTAGTAACAGACACCACTTGCACAAGAAAATACTTTTTGTACTATTGGAGCAAATGATTGAGATATTTTTTCTTGTCTGTGACTACACCAAATGTTCTTTTAACATTAAGCTAGTAAGCATCTGGACAAGAGACTACATTTGATGTAATGCAAAATAATAGTGAGGATAGCTCCTGATTACTGAAAGAAACTATATTAATATTTTCTGACATAATGAGTTATTGAGTAATTATTGAATAACTGCTATTGATCCTAATATATTATTAAATACTGGCTCTATAATTATACATAAGTTTTCAAGATATACTTGGTTAGCAATCTATAGCAAGGTACAGAAATATTTATATTTTTATCACCTTTTGATTACTAATATACTTAAAAGTTGCCTACAAGTAGTAGATTTTCTTCTTGTTGAATAATATTGAAATAAACAGTGTAGCATTAATACAAGGAAATACAATAGTTTTGTTTTAATAAAAACTGTATAAGTAACAATACCAGTCACTTGTAATTCAAATAACCTAGTATCATAAGATAATCATAATAAATTGTAACACAAGTATGATAAAAGTCATTTTAAAAATTAAAAAGAAATATAAGAGTTGCAGTATCAAAAAAATTACTTAAACAATGCAAAGATGTAGTAATTCTACATAACTAGTTCACTGATAAAATGATCATGATACTTTAACATATGAATTTGTCATACACTCTGTATATTAACAGGTTGTTCAATACGTTTACTGAGTTTTAGAAAAACATGGATTTGCTAAAGATATGTATGTACAGACTTGTGATACACTGAAAGTACCTCTATATTAGTACTCACTAGGAAACACCATTAAATTAAATGCTTATATACTTAATGTATTAGCACACATTACATATTATATAGCCATATTATGTATAGAATTTAATTTAAATGGATTGATGATTATTTGTATAGTTCAAACCGGAGTCATTAGTCTTGACAACTAATAAACAAATATGAGGATACTATTATGTGTGCATGTACATTATAGATATGTTTAGGTATCTTATTCATTACTACAATGAATGGCATGAAATAACAAATTGATATATTAAAACAACACTACACTATATTACTCATTTTTAATATAAACTAAGCATAATCTATCTTTGTCACTCTATTTATGTAAGGATGGCTACATTCCTACATTGTTTCAATAATTTTTGGCATTGCCATTCATACATATTCTTAAAATGATTTTTATCAAACTTGTTTCCTTTTTTCTGTTGCTACTGTTTATTTCACATGTGATATGACAAATAATAGTATTAACTGGTCACTATTCAAGTATTAATGTGAGTACTAGGAACATATAGAGACAGGTCCATACAATGATAGTAGATATGACCATTGTTTACATTTCAAATAGTATTTACCATGTGGTAATGAGCATGGTCGGTTATAAATTAATAAATATTAGTGTGAATAAACATTAGAGATAATCGTATAAAATATCACTCAACTAAAAAGCTACAGTTTGTAAGAAAGTCTAACTTCATGAACAATTTGAGTTATATATGAAGAAGCTGTGTATATGTTAGTATAGGAGAAAAGAAGAGGAATAATTTTGTTGATTAGATAGTTCTCGTTTCTCCATTTAGAGACTAACTTACTAGATATATAAAGATCCAATAGATTGTAAAACAAATAATGAGCAAGTAGGTGCTGAAAAAACATATGAGTCAACTTTAACAGTTATTTGAATGTAACGTGTTGTAATAGATTGAATGTGGCAGTCATTTTTTCTGTCCACATTTCAACATATTAAGTAGTACTATGCTTAATAATAATATGTAATATATTGATTGTACACTAACTTGTATAATATACTGTATTATTTAGCAATAAACTTACAATTTCATCGTGCTCTCTCTTTGAAAATTGATCTCCCATTGCCAGGATAGGGTTGGTACTACTAATTTGATCTCTAAACATTAAATATAAATATAGTTATACTATAATATACATATATCAGTTATACTATAATGTCTTATATGTATAACGTCATATAATACTAGGAATATGTGGATGCACAAGGTTTGCCTTGTCCAGTGATAGTTTAGATTTAATGAAAAATGTGACTTTTATCTCTTTTTTTAGTCTGTCCAGGATAAAGTAAGTTTTTGTAAGCATTTGTAGAACCGTGGGTATGCAAAAGCACATGATGTTCACAGTAAAGATGTTTTCTAGATGTTTAGCAATGAAATAAACTTGAAAAAAGGAAAAAACAGACATATTAAAAACAACTAATTAAAAGATGTCTATAAGACGTCTAGAGCAGTGTGAAGATCAAATAAGATCAAAGACTAAGTTAGAAACAAGGTAAACAAAAATTATGCCAGTAAAACAATTATCACATTTCTAAGTGTGACTGAACCATGTGTTGAAACTAATGTGCTAGATTAGTTCCCTCGTGCTAAGAATAAACTACATGTTCTTTATTTATTGTCGTTGTAAAACCATATACAACATGATCATGACAACATCATGTGAAACAAAATAATTTAAAATGAAACAAATAAATGGACTATCATTTTAAAAAAATAACAGTTAATAATGCATATTTCACACCTTGAAAACAAATGGATATATTATAAGTTTATACAGCCTTAACTCTACAAGATTTGTAACTGTTGTAAACATTGTATTGCTGCCAAAATTAGCTAAAAATATGCTAAGTTATACAGAGATGTACTTCCTCTCCAGCGTATCCACTCAGACGTTTACAGAAATAAAACATCGATCTCGTGTATGTAGTCAAAAAGTAAACACTGTAATACTGCAAGCATTAATATAATATAGGACTCATATTATCCACACACAGTACTACTGATTAACTTCTACTTTATATTACTTACCAAGGCGATGTCACTGGTACACCGAGTCTCTTTCTTGCTGGGAGAGAACACCTACACGACCAAAAATATTTCACACTTTGAAACCTTCAATAGCGTAATACAGATCAAAACGTCCCTGTAAATTAACTATGGAATTCACAACATTAAGTACGGAAGCCGAAGGCGGACATCCAGTAATTTCATATTCTACTTTGGAGGTTTCGATTTCTAATTGAAATTTCCAAAAAATATTCTAATTTTACGCACAAAGCCTAATTTCAGATTATTTGGACTAATGACGTACTATAGTTGGTTTGCTGTAGCTATCCAGCCGTCATTGGAAGCACATGTTATCATCAGTGTCTAGGGATCTGTTGTTGAGGAATCGAGTCTGCAGTACCTACAGAAGTCGCAAACGAACATTGCAATTTCTATTTCTTATTTCTTTTGCGAATGTTGAATATTCCATTGAAGGATAGAAAATAGAATTGGAATTGGAATATTTTTTGAAAACTTCAACGCAAAATATGAAATTACGAAGTAGAATTGGATGTTTGCATTTGTCTTCTGTAATAATGTTCATAACCTTCCTGTGTAAAATTTGAAAATCCTTTTGAAAATTTCCATTTTTAAATAGAAAGTACAAAATAAAAATCAAGAACTGCATAGTATAATATGAAATTACGAAGCAGTACTGGATGTCCACCTTCGGCTTCCATAGCTTTTTGGATAGATGGACTTCCTATTACTAACTTCTAAAATGGTATTCCAAGTAACAGGTTTAGTCATTCTCTCCTTCCAAAGTTATAGTATTTTGGAAAGTTTGACATCATCATGCTGGTCGGAACTATTCAAAGAGTCAAAGTCTCAACTTTAGATTCCAAGGCGAACATCAATAGCGTACCACCTGTTATGAATCCTAGACATTAGCTTTAGGAGGTCACTATTCTCGGGAGCTTTTTCTAATGAATTAAAAATGATCAAAAAGAAAAGCATAAGAACATAACAGAGTCTATGTGAATGCATATATATATGCATTCACATAGACTCTGTTAGTCTATCATAAGATTCAATTAAATTGATTATCTGTCCTCACATATAAAGATGTATAGGCTCTTATAATAAAGATGTGTATTAGGTTTAATATAGTACTGTAAGGTTTTTGCCCAGTAAAAAGGCTACAGTCATTGAGATAACTGGAGATATCAGCTCAGAATAGGTACTAACTTTGGATGTATTATAAGGTGACATTATACTGCTGGGAGCAAGTTCTTGAATGTGTTTAAGAAATCTTTTTGGAATGACAACGTTGGCTTTACTATTGGAGAATAAGACATGGATGACTAATAGTGCAAGGGAGATGTATGGCTCATGTGGACAAATGTGTTTGACATTGCCTTGAACTCCATTATGGTCAAGGATTTCTTCATTACCTATTATTCCTTGAGCCACAGCACTTAATGGATAGAGTTTATGGACAAACTGCTTTTGAAAAGAAAAAAAAAACAGCTTAATAACAGAGGAAAATATTTTTTGACTTTCAAACCATTGACATTCGAAACAAATACACATCTATTATCATCTACATCATTGCTTAGTTTCCAATACCATTCTTTCAGCTTGTACAATAATGATTCAACTGCTCTATATAAGACTCTGCATACATCTAATTCACCAGCTATAGGGTTACAAATAGGACAATAATCAGAATATGCTAATCAAAGCCAAAAAATGTGAAGAAAGCAAACAGAGAGGAATTGAAATGGACTAGGACAACACAAGCACCAACCAAATTCACTTTTAAAAGTGCTGGAAAGGAAAGAATGTCAACATTAGAAACGTGATATGATGAAGAGAGGTTGGTAATAATAGCATTAAGTGTGTCTGAATTGATAACATGACAAAATTCCATGCTTTAATTTTAAAAAATTAATACGCATATTTGTTTCATATTTTGGAAAGAGCTCTCGTTAATATGACCTATAACTCATATTATCTATATAAGTAACTTATAAAAGTATTAACTTGTAGTTTATATTGCTTACCAATTAAGTCACTTCTCCTCACTTTCGGAGAGAGTACCTATCACGCAATGTTAAAGAGGTCAGTGACGAGTGGGCAGGGCTCAAATTATCTCCAATTACTAGGCTAAGTCAGTTTTCTCATTAAGAAGTGAATGTATTGACTTATGTATTAGTCTGGTAAGCAGGCTTTTCAACTCCACTTTTACTTCGGGATGACTTCAACTCTGTAGTTGAAAACAGTAACATTGCCTCATCTTTTAAGACCAATTAATGGTTAATATGTATTATGTCTTTATTTCAGACTGTCTCTAACAATGAAATATTGTGTCATAATATTTCTGAGACATACGTCAGACAAGTATTTACATTGACCATTACAGGCTCTACTTCAGAATATTGTGAATTCTTCACTACACTTGAAGCTGTGATGAAGGTAGTAATACATTATATCATTATTAATCATTAGTACTTCATTATTACATCATAACCTCACAAGTCATCTTGCCATGTATCCATAATATTAAAGAACTACCAGGAATTAATTGCACAGTTGTTTGCTGAAGGCAGACATGAATATTTTGGTCAAATTATGTTGTCTGACAGTCATCAACAACAATTGAAGTTATTAATAGATGTAAGTAGTAGTACACATGTACTGTCTATATGTCTCTCATCTGTCTATATGTTTTTATCTGCATGCATCTTTGTCTGTCTGTGTACATACCTCTTTTTGTCTGTCTATGTCTCTTTGTCTATCTGTACATACCTTTTGCCTGTTTTTATATCTCATTGTCTGTGTTCATATGTCTTTGACCATGTTTCTTTGTCAGTCTGTATGTCTATTGTCTGTCTATGGACTGTTTGTCTGTCTGCCAAGTTATTATATCTGTCTGTTTATACATTTTTGAATAAACACTTTATTTAGTTTGAGTCATTTTTTAATATTAGGCTAATGATGATGATCATCATCTGCTGCAGTTACTTGCTCTCACAGATTTGTTGTCTACATCATCTGAAGGACAATGTAAGATATGCTGTAACTGGTCTTACCTCAATACAGAGAGAGACTCACTTGTATCTTTTGTTGTCTTATCAAAAAATGAGTAAGAAAAAGATCATTTAAACTTATTTTGAACAAACTATATTTAGATCATTTTAGGGTCATTTGGAAGAATGCTCTATTTTGATGGCTTCTTTGCATGAGGGTTTATCTCATGGTGATATTGATATAGAGGATGTAAAATTTAAACTGAGAGTTTTATTCTCACAAAATCTAAGTCTTACTGTAAGTATGACTATTGCACAATAACCTCACTCTCTCTCTCTTTCTTTCTTCTCATTTAGTAAGTTTTGGCAAGAAATAACAAGAGATTTAGATACAATGTTGAAGATTCCATCCCTATTGCTATATTTAGTTGACGGTCTTGTACCGTTAGTTACATCATTCTGTGTTCAATTGTTTGCTCACAATAGCTCTACACTAACTAGTAAAGTCTATTCTTATTTACTAAAACCTAAAGTACTGGCTGTCTTAAAATCAGTTGGAGATGTAGTAATTGTGAGTGTGACAAATGAAGTCTAAAACCATGTCACTATAACAATGTAGAATTTGATAAAAAGGCATACAAGTGTGCTATTGACAACAAGGAACAAACTCATCATTAGACTCTCTGCTTTGATAGCTTGGCCTTTATAATACCTTCTGAAGATGGTTTTGCCATAAAAGAGGTACTGAATGGAGTGAAAGTTAGGGAGAGAGGGAGCAGATTAACACTCAATAAAGCATGTCCATTGACAATTGTGTCTAATTAAGCCATCTGTCATTTCTTACTTCAACTGTAGGCAAGAATGTGGGTAAAAAATCCTTCACTAGTCCTGCTGTGAAGGAGTATGAAGAAAAATCAGAACAGGAAAGATTGAGAATTTGAAACATTTGTTTGCAATTACAAGACTACATATGAAGGAAAAACATCAACAGTAAGAAAGGACATCAGTGAGTAAATGAGTGATTTTTGTAGATGAAAGAAGAGGGGGAAAGAGAGAAGAGAGATAAAGAGACGAGGTAGGAGGGATAGAGTCTAAAATGCAATAGGAGAAAGAAAAGTAGTAGTAGTAGATGTTTTTGGACAATAGTTAAACAAGTCATTGTAATTTCAATATTTTCTACTTATTTATAATGTAGTTAATGATAACAAAAATTATCATCTGGTACTAGTTTCAATGCACTAGTTAAATTGTTTACAGATGATGTAGTTCACACTGCTGATGAGTTAATATTAATGTTTTTCATGAAGTACATTACTATGATAATTCTATAGGTAACTTACTTGTCATTTAGCAAAAATTAATGGACTACTGGAATTACTTGAGTATATTTATCCAATCATATGTCCTATTATTGGTCAATTCATTTACCCACTCACTTAGTCCATCAAACTAGTATCCATTCATTTGTCTGTCCATGTCTCTCTGTTTCCCTCCATTCTGCAGCATTCTTTATCAGCAATCACATCAACCTTTCACTTTTAAAGAGAGTGCTAATCTTGACAATGTCTTACTGACTACACAAACGTTTTATCTGGTGTAGTTACAACATAATAATCCAGCAATGTTTGAAGAGTAAGTATTGTTAACTGCCACATATGATTAAACAACTATATTCTATTCAGACAGTATAAAAACAAAGTTAAACCTCTCCAAGAAGTACTAGTTCAAAAAAAATCACATGAGAAGGTGGATATGTCACCATTGACAGTTTTTATCATCCATTGTTTCATTCTTCCATCTCTTTATCAGTCCATCCATCAATATTTCCTTTAATCCATCAATCTATCTATTCATCCATCCATTTATTACTTATTAATATTCATCTGAAAATATAATAATCATTGATGTTATTAATAGTATCCTGTTCACATACATATCACTTTCTATCATTATATTTTTTTACAGGTCATGTTGCATTTGGTACATCCTAAAGATGTAATAGCTGTCCAAGTTTTAATTTCCTTTGAGTTCTACTTTATTTTGGATATGATTTTGTTAAGAATGAAATTGGTAAAGACATTTAGAAAAATTTATTTTTATGAATTTTCTCATAAGTCAACTGACAAAACATTGCAACACTAAATTCTTTATAAGAATTAATGAACTATTAGAGAGTGTTATATCAAGTATTGGACAACCTTTATCAAGGTATGGATAAAATGTCTAGATAGATATATGGATTGATAGATAGATGGATGAATAGATAGATGAATGGATGGACAAATGGATGAATAGATGGAGACAGTTGGACAAACAAATATACTATGTATCAAATCTTTATTGAAATTTCCAGGAAGTCATCAGCACATCCAGAGAGACACTTCCTCTTCCTTCTCCTCCTGCTTCACTCACTCAACTAATGATAGATGAGGTATACACATAATGTTAATTATAATTACAAAAATTACTATACACTTTAGTGATTAATGTTTATTGTTTTTTTGGTTTGTTTGTTTATGAATATGGGGTGCTATTGTGTCGCTATGAAGTAGTCAAAGACCTGCTGTGATTGGAGAAAAAGATTGCTAATACGGCCATTACTCTATTTTTCATACATTTATATTGTATTTTATTTTTTTATTTCTTTTATGACGATATTAATTCCTACGCTAAGAGTACATTTAGAGTTTAGGGAACACTTCCCATTGTTTTCTTTGTTAGTTTGCTGACTAACAACATTGAAAAAGCGTACAGTCCTGTCGTACTGCAGCTTAGTGGGACAGTCAAAATTACGGTGAGCCTTTAATAACACCTTTTGTTTTTATATCATAGATCTATTGATAGAGTCCTGACAGAAACATCAGGCGACACGAAATCACCGTCGTACGGAAATAAGCGGGACAGTCAAAATGTATGGGGGTCGCCGTAATTATAACAGACAGAAGGGTGGAAACGCAGCACTTAGGTACGTATTTTAAAGGGAGATTTAGATAATAGCCTGCCCAAACATGCTGATCTCAGATCATTCCAACAAGCTTGTGTCGTTTATGCAGCTCTTATCTGCGCATGCAATAATCAATGTAATAATAATATACTACCAAAATCTTGGTGTATGGCCTATAACTAAAAAGCTGCTGCATGAATAAATTGTTAGTTATTGCTATGCAAGTTTTATGTTGAGTCAGCAACTTTGAAGATGTTAGGGCCATGCATTGCCACTGATTGTTCACCAAAGTATTTCTCCAAACAAGAATTACATACTGATCAAACCCTCCATTATTTACCACTGGGAGAGGGGCTGACTACACAAGAAGCACCTGCATGCTGACACATGCAGTATATAAACATAACATAATATTTTAATTTATATTTTTGTCTAAGTAGCAACATAGTTAACAATAACAAATAACACTTTATTTACTTACATCAACTAAGTCACAGACACTGTTTGTTTCGGAGCCTTCCTTGTCAATGTCTTTGCAAAAGTGTTTTGTATATATGTTATATAAGTTAATATCACATGATAGCATCATGTGAAATGGGTGGAACTTGATGTTCTCAAAATACTGGGTCTTCCTCACTTCATTTACACAACAATACAAGTGAATATATTAATGACTTTTATCAATGGTATGTTATGGTAGTTTTATTTATATGCACCAATTACTGCGTGCTAGTACTACCCTCCCCTACAGAGGTTTTACAAGTACATATGTCTATAAACTTTCTTAATAGTATTACAGTTATCAAAGATAATGTCAAGACTAATGTCAAGACTACTAGTTTATGATTGATGTTTTTGAATATATGTTATTTGGTACATCAATAGAGGATATTTATAACATCCATTCATTGTGTTTCCTGTAAACTTAAAAAGAGCAAAGAAAATGAAAAAAATGCAATGACTGAATTAATAATCAATGATCACAAGTTCATCACATTTGAGCTTTTTATCATCTTTATTATCTTTATTAGAGAGACAATACAGTATAACAAAATTAGAGAGAGGCTTATTATCTATGGTCTTCATACTTAACAAAACACACACAGCAATAAACTATACTAAAGATAATTCATACTAAGACTTCTAAATTTACAACAGTATATGGTCTTGCTTAAACTTTGTTACAACTAAGTCTTTAGTATTACTAATGTACGTATCAGCTAAAATACATTCTATGCTCTATATATATTTCTGCTTTACTATTATGGAGATATGTAAAACTGAGTAACAGCCTAGAGTGAGAGTGAGAGTGAGAGAGAGAGAGAGAGAGAGAGAGAGAGAGAGAGAGAGAGAGAGAGAGAGAGAGAGAGAGAGAGAGAGAGAGAGAGAGAGAGAGAGAGAGAGAGAGAGAGAGAGAGAGAGAGAGAGAGAGAGAGAGAGAGAGGCAGAGAAGTAATAATTAAGTTAGCTGTATTTATAATTATAAATCTATGCATGATCACTCACACATTATCCCATTCTATAGTGTTTGTCAGTATATTATGATTTGATGTTAAAGTTCATAAAAATAATGACATGTCTTAGTGCACATGCTTTATCCTACAACTATGAGTCTGGTCCTGGTTGAATTCAAAACCCACTTGCACCAAAGTGACATTAATTCTATTACTTTAAATTTTCAAAGAACTCATCTAAATTAAAATCCACTTGGCTCAGTTTGGTGCCAGGTCAGATCTACAAACCACTTGGCACTAAAATAACGAGTTGTTTTTAAATTCATAGCAATAATATTAAATTTTTTCGCTTTGAGTGCTAAAGACCACACACCAGAAGATGCACTGGGATGTACTATTGATTTTAATAAGATAGCTCTATTGCTAATATAGAAATTGGTCTATAAGTTATACAATTAGTTAATTAAGTGTTTTTATTTTTTTAACAGCCTTAATAACTCTATCTTTGTCACTTTTGTTACATGTACCAATTTGAAACAATGTTAATCCTCACATGTAACTCTGTGTGGGCAAAGATAAGCACTGAGTCTGTCCGTCTATTAATAAAATTGTTTTTAGTTTTTAGTAATTTTAATTCTTACATGTTCAAAAAGGTCTTTGTATCCACATGTACAGATAATAACATCTCATAATCATTTGCTTGCCCTTTGTCATTTGACTGTGAGCTATTTTCTGTTGCAACACCAAATAGCTTAACAAATATCCTTAAAGAACATTACTAACAAGAAAAATAGTTTATGTCATATATAATATGATTAAACTATATCAGTCAGTTGTCACACCTGTGCTATAGCTTACTTCATATCTTGCATATTTTCATAGATGTTATAATATTACATCAGTTTGAAAAAACCTCTGTTGCCAAGTCTATTTGTCATGTTTTCATGTAGTTTCAATGACATCTCAATAACAATGAGGTGACAACTAGTCCTTATAAAATGATTGTATATGGAGAACACATGTAAATGTCAGGCTCATCGTGACATGATGCAAGAGTAGTATAAATCATGATTTCTCCTTTTTTAAGCTAGAAAAATTTGTTGCTTGCTAGTGTCAGGAACAATAAAATGTATGCTAAAGCTATATACAGTATGTACCATAGTAAAATAGGAAAATTTTCTCATCTGTATGAATCTCTATTTCTCTTGCCGTACATCTAGAAGATTGATTATATGAAAGTTCCTAAACAAATAGATATACTTCACAGTCTTTATCATACAACTAAAGGATTGTAAATTACAACTATAATTATGCTGTATTGTATTTATTATTAGTAAATCACTAAATTATTATAATTGTTATAGTGAAAATGTTTTAGCTCTTCAACTACTAATTAGTTTTTTGTAAAAGACTGAATTCTAATGAAATGAAAGCAAGTACTCCAGACAAAGATAACAAACTTAAGTAATAAATAATGTACAGCTCTCTCTCACATAGATAATAACATTCATAGCTGCTATATTCCAATTAACAAATCTTGTTATGTTAGCCTAATCAACAGATCTGAGAAGTAGATAGGTTTCAGAATACACCTAGGTTTTCATATACATTGTAATGACTAGTAGTAGACATTAAACACCCACCTTCTAGTCTTGTTCTAATGCTTCTTTAAGGACCCTCGTCTTTACTTTTATTCTCATCAAATCTCTATCAGGTTTAGTCACTGTATGAAGAGAAATCTTCTTTTGCGTAGCCTACATGTACAACAAAATAGTAGGACTCAAATATCAATAAGTGACTTAACTTATGTCATACTTGGTATCTAAGAGGATTAAAAAATGTTTTTATTTACTTCTTACTATTAGAGATAAAAGCAGTATAACCAATAAAAGAGAGAGATATTATGTATTGACCTAATACTTAGCAACACAAAAAAATAACTGCACTAAATTTTCATAGTAAAGTGGTACTACAAAAAATACATAAATTTATTACAGTGCATAGTATTGGTTATATATAGTCTGTTGTAGCCATTAGTTAGAGAGAAAGAGAGAGAGGAGAGAGAGAGAGAGAGAGAAAAAAAGGGAGAGAAAGCAATCATCTGGTTAGCTGTTAAGTCAATATTTATAATTATAAATCTATGTATGATTTGTTAGACACATGACACTCATCATTCTAGCATTTGTCAGTACTAGTCTTGTTCTAGTGAGGCATACAACTTTTACTCATAGATTTTTCTTCTGTTAGTTTAGTTGTAGTTTTCATGTTTTACTGAAGACATATCTAGTTTTAGTTTTAGTTCGTCTTAGAACCATGTTTTACTTTTAGTAATAGTTTGCACCATGAACAGAAGGTAGTTTTTAGTTTTAGTATTAGCTATAGTGGCAGTTCACACCATCAACACAAGGTACTTCCATTTCTATTATTACCTTTTCAGCAGACTGATCAGATCCATCAGCCTGAAATTCACCAGACTAGAATTCAATAACTTGTTCCATTTCCACTTCTTGAAAAGCAAAACTGTGATATGACTAAGAGAACAGAAATATGTGCTTCAAAAGGTCAAAATGAAGTTTTAGGTCAAAATTACGGATGCTGAAAGTGGACATCCAATTCTAGTTCGTAATTTCATATTCTGCTTTGAAGCTTTCCAAAAAATATTGCAATTCCAATTCTATTTTCCATCTCTCAATGAAGTGAAGCACAGACCGATAAAACCACGAGCCGTTTTTTAGAATGAAGCGAAGTGATATGTTTCCAGTTAGGATGGGGGGATTTAGTTGTTAAATATTCCATCAAAGGATAGAAAATAGAATTGGAATTTTTTGGGAATCTGCAAAGAAGAATTTAAAAACTTCAAAGAAGAATATGAAATAAAGTAGAAATGGATGGCCGCCTTCAGCTTTCATACAAAATAGGCACATGCAATTGCAAATGACATTTTCCTCCTTAAGAAGCCATAAAGCCAAAATATATTTTAGTAGTAGATTTAGATGTACATATTGTCATAAATTGTCACAATATTTTGTTAGTGCATTAGTTCATAAATACTATTATAGTTTTAGTTTTAGTTAAAATAGGATTTGAACTTTTATCTTAGTTTTGGTTTACTGAAAATAAATATATCTTAGTATAATATGTTAGTTTTAGTTAACTAGAACAACACTAGTCAGTACATTATGATGTGATACTAAGTTTGACAAAACGTCAATGACATGTCTCTGTACACATGATTCATCCTACAGCTATGAGTGTGGTCCTGCTTAAATTTAGAACCATTTTGGTATTATAAAGTGATTTTAAATTTATTGCTATGAATTTAGAAATAACTCATGTAAATTTATAGCAAAAAATTTGATTTTCTCAGTTGGGTGCAAAGTGGAACTAGTACCCAATTGGCACAAAACACAATGAGTTATTTAAATTCATAGTGAAAAAATTAAAAGTTTTCACTTGGGTGCTAAAGACCACACAAAACTACTCAAATGGGATAGCTTACGATAACTGTAAAGTACATATGTTTCAGAATACACCTAGGTTTTCATATACATTGTAGTGATGAAGTCTACCTTGTTATGGAGCATTTTGCTTCTATATTTCAGTGATCTAAACTAGAGGAGACATTGCTGATTCATGCTTTCGACAGCCAAATAACAACAGAATAGTAGGACTCAAATATCAACATTGTAGCAGTGATACGTTTCATAAGTGACTTGACTTATATTAAACTTGGTATTTAAGAAGATTAGAAAATGTTTTTATTTGCTTGTTACTATTATAGATAAAAGACAGTATAACAAAAAAAGAAAAGAGAGATATATTATGTATTGTCTTAATACTTAGCAACACAAACAATAACTGTACTAAATTTTCATAGTAAAGTTGTGCTACAAAAAATATCTAAGTTTATAACAGTGCATAGTATAGGTTATATATAGTCTGTTGTAGTCATCAATTAGAGAGAAAAAGAGAGAGAGAGGGAGGGAGAGAGAGAGAGAAAAAAGGGAGAGAAAGTAATCATCTGGTTAGCTGTTAAGTCAATATTTATAATTATAAATCTATGTATGATTTGTTAGACACATGACACAGAAACACTCATCATTCTAGCATTTGTCAGTACTAGTGTTGTTCTAGTAAGGCATACAACTTTCAGTTATTTATTTTTTTCTTTTGTTAGTGAAATGGCAAATTAGTTTTAGTTGTATTTTTCATGTTTATTGAGGACATATCTAGTTTTAGTTTTAGTACATCTTAGAACCATTTTAGTAATAGTTTGCACCATTAACAGAAGGTAGTTTTTAGTTTTAGTATTAGCTCTAGTGGCAGTTCATATCATCAACACAAGACACTTCCTGTTTTATTGTTAGCTTTTCAGCAGACTGATCAGAGTAATCAGGCTGAAATTCACCAGACTGGACATTAATAACTTGTTCCATTTCCACTTCTTGAAAAGCAAAACTGTGATATGACTAAGAAAACAGAAACATGTCTTTCAAAAGGTCTAATTAAAGGAAGTTTGAGGTCAAAATTACAGAAGTTAAAGGTGGACATCCAATTCTAGTTCATAACTTCATATTCTACTTCGAAGTACGGAGCGATAGAACCACAAGCAGTCTCTTAGAATGGTGCGAAGTGATATATTTCCAATTAGAGTGGGGGAAATTAGTTGTTAAATATTCTATCGAAGGATAGAAAATAGAATTGGAATCTGGGAAGTAGAATTGGATATTTCAGAAAATGTCAAAGAAAGATATGAAATTAAGAAGTAGAAATGGATGGCTGCCTTCAGCTTACATACAAAATAGGCACATGCAATTGCAAATGACATTTTCCTCCTTAAGAAGCCATAAAGCCAAAATATTTTTTAGTAGTAGATTTAGTTGTACTTATTGACATAATTTGTCACAATATTTTGTTATTGCATTAGTTCATAAATACTATTATAGTTTTAGTTTTAGTTAAAATAGGATTTGAACTTTTATCTTAGTTTTGGTTTACTGAAAATAAATATATCTTAGTATAATATGTTAGTTTTAGTTAACTAGAACAACACTAGTCAGTACATTATGATGTGATACTAAGTTTGATAAAATGTCAATGACATGTCTCTGTATACATGATTCATCCTACAGCTATGAGTGTGGTCCTGTTTGAATTTAGAACCATTTTGGTATTATAAAGTGATTTTAAATTTATTGCTATGAATTTAGAAATAACTTGTCTAAATTTATAGCAAAAAATTCGATTTTCTCAGTTGGGTGCAAAGTGGAACTAGTACCCAATTGGCACAAACCACAATGAGTTATTTTAAATTCATAGTGAAAAAATTAAAAGTTTTCACTTGGGTGCTAAAGACCACACAAAATTACTCAAATGGGATAGCTTATGATAACTGTAAAGTACATATGTTTCAGAATACACCTAGATTTTCATATACATTGTAGTGTTGAAGTCTAACTTGTTATGGAGCATTTGCTTCTATATTTCAATGATCTAAACTAGAGGAGACATTGCTGATCATGATTTCAACAGCTAAATATAATATCACTAAAACTCTTATTAAGATTAACAATAGCAACTATCAATAGTTACAAGTTACCCAATATTATAATTAAGTGTTGTTACTTTTCATTATCATTAACTTTATGACATCTATAATGATACATTGGAATAACCTTGTCTTTGTCACTTTTTTGTTGCATGTACTAATTTGAAACATTATTATTCCTAACCAACAACTCTCTGTGGGTAAAGGTTACATTACTTGCTCTGAGTCTGTCTAATATAAACTATTTTGTTCTGAAGTTATAGTAATTTTAATTCTTACATGTTCTAAAAGTTTTTTGTATCCACATGTACATTTTACAGATAATAACAACTCTTATAATCATTTGCTTGCCCTTTGTTATTTGATTATGAACTATTTTCTGTTGCAACTTCAAGTGACTTTACTTAACAAATATCCTTATAAAGAACTGTTACTGGCCACCAAATAGTATTTAGGTCACATCCATAGTCAATAAACTTTATTGTCAATTGTCACATCTGTGGTATAGCTGTCATTATTACAAGCATATTTTCATAGATATTATTATTATATTACATCACTTTGAAACAACTTCTATTGCCAATTTTATTCAACATGTTTTCATGTACTTGTAATGATCACTACCACATCTCAATAACTATGAAGTGACAATTAGTCCTTATAAAATGATTATATATGAAGAACACGTGTAAATGTCAGAATCATGATCACACGTGGCAAGAGTAGTATAAATCATGACTGCTATTTTTCAAAGCTAGGCAAAATTTTTGCTTGCTAGTGTCAGTAATAAATACAGCAATAAAAACATATACTAAAGCTATATATGGTATGTGAGTCAACAAGTTATTCTTTCTGTTTAAATCTCTGTTTGTACTAAATCTAGAAGATTGATCATATGAACAAAGTTCCTAGACATATAGATATACTTCACAATCTTTATCATACAGCAAAATAGTATTGGACAATTATAATTATGTTGTATTATATTTGTTATTAGCTGATCATTAAATCTAATTCCAGTCATGAGATGTACTTATTACCATACACATCAGTATAGCAGTGTGGTATACAGTAGATTAGGTGACATAATATACTGTACATTAGATTATGTCACATCAAATGTGACCTGATTAGCAAAAAAGGACAACTTCTGTCAAAACATTTGTGACCTAATTTATGAACCAACCACTGTTAAAACATCTCAAACATGTCAGCTTTGTATACATACAGTTGCTATATATGCATAACTACTTTATATATGAATGCAAAACTGTTTTTTTTATATGTTTTAACAGTGTTTCTTTCACAAAACAGGCCACAAATTTTTTGATAGAAGTGGTCCATTTTCGTAAATCAGGTCACAAATATATAAGCTGATTATTTAGTATTTAAAATTTTAATCTAATGCAGGCTCAAAGATTAATCATATTATATTTTAATATTGTAGTTGCTAAGGTGAAAATATGATTCTTTGTCTACTAACTAAGTAGCAAAAATTCACTTCACTTAATTTGCTATTAAATACTGCAATAAAAACAAACACTTCAGATGAAGATAACAACCTTAAAAGTAAACAAGTGATAAATAATGTGACAATATCCTCCACTCTTATATGGCTTAATAATATTCATAGTTGTTATATTAAAATAAAGATGTATTGTTATGTTAGCCTAATCAACAGCTCTTGAAATGTGACATAATTACACAAACATGATAATTGTAAAGTAGATATATTTCAGAATGCACCTACGTTTTCATACAATGTGATGTTGAAGTCCATCTTTTTATGGAGCATTTGCTTTTATATGTAAGTGATTTAAACAACAGAAGATATTGCTGATTCATGATTTCAACAGCTAAATCTGTTACTAAAAGTCTTACAACTATATTCAAATGTTTCTTTAACGATGCTGCTCTTCACTCCCTTTTGTTTTCAATAAATGTCTATCAGGTTTAGTCACTGAATGAATTGAAATCCTCTTCTGTGTAACTTACTTGTCACAATAGTAGGACTCAATATTAACATTATATGTTTCATAAATGACTTGACTTATGTTATATTCGGTATCTAAGAGGCTTCAACTCCTACAGGCAAATAAACACATAGTAGTCAACATAATTAATCAAAATATATCTTAGCAACTATCTATGTGTTCTTGTATATTATATAACTCTATCTCAACATACCATGTGACTTTCGATTCAAGTTGATCTTTCATATCTTTTCCTCAAGACAAGAGTAAACGACTACTTCATCCTTGACTTGTTTGTCAAAGTAGTCTGCTGATTTTAAGTAATGATATATTTTGGGTCGTGTCTATTGACACCGATACGCGGTCGTGCTAAGAGCCACCGAATAGCTATATATTGACACCGAAAAGGTGGTAACTAGAGCCACACAAGTGCTATTGACACAATACGTCACGTGGCATGTTATGAGCCAGCAGGAAAGTTTTGGAGAATGTAAAAAGAATTAAGCAGTTTTGAGGACTTAAAAGCAGCTGTTGATGAGCTTAAAAATGTTTCTCACCGTCCTTTGAGAATTTTCAATAGTCAAACATTTGACGATGTGAATAGAAAATTCAAGAAGTCTAATAGTTTGCTGGGACCAATAGATGAGAAGTAGCGGTATACTTACCTTAGCTACAGGTTTGTAGGATGTACTGATTATGTGTATTTATGTGTATGAAGTGAAAAAGCTTTCATTATGAAGTTCGGTTTAGTGAAACTTTTCACTAGTGCTAGGTGACACAGTGCATGTCGTGAACTAGCATCTGTAAATGAGTATTGAGCAACTCAGTTATTTTTCTATGATCATTGTTTGTAAATTACATGTGCATACATCCATTCTAAATGATGCAGCATTTATTGTACTTTGTGTAGGTGTGTCCATTATGGAAGTGCTTGGAATTGGTCCCGTAGCATTCGTCCAAATCAGAGACATTTTTCTCTTGATTGCTCTGCGAAAGTTACTGTGTCATTTGACAGAAAAGTGGTTGTGCAAGAGTATCCTTGAGCACAACCATTGAATTGGGTTGGCAATCATTATGCACTATCCAAGCCAAAGATTAACAAATTCTGAGTCAAAGGAGATTGAAGGAGTGTTGAAACTAGGTGCAAACAAGAAATTAGTAATGCCACAAATTCAAAAAAAGTTTGGGAAAGTGACTACCCTTAAAGATATTCAAAACTTGTGTGATTAAGCTAAAAAATTGAACAGTTTGGTCGAAATGATGCATAAATATTTTTGGACAAGCTTTCCGAGACCCTGCATAAAGACTCACAGACAAAGTTATTGTGAATGATGAAGACAATCTGTCCATTCTTTACTACCAATCTGGCCTGATGTCAATACTTTTCACCAAGTTTCCAAAAATTATTCTAGTTGATGACACATATAATGTTAACAAGGCTGGAATGCCTCTATATTCATTCATGGTTGAGGGTGGTTTTGGCCAAAACTATCTCGCAACAACGGCTTTACTAATCCACCATTTTCTTTAATTTTTGTGCTGGGTATTTAATCAAAAAAAGAAAGATGCCTGTTTTCATCCGTGAACCTCCGTATTTCGTTCATCATTATTACAAAAGTATCATCATTGTGATTAAAATGATTAATTAAAGCCTCATCAAGTTCTTTATATTTTATATTCTCACATAGTTAGGTAAGAGCAATAAATGATTTGTTTACATACACTTTAACAGTTAATGACTGTTGAATATCAGTCAACATATAATAATATATATTATATAATGTTGATAGAGAAAGCTGAACATTATCAGTTTGCACGTAGTGATGTATTTGTCTTTCGCTCTCATGTCATAGGATAACACAGTTTCCCGAAATAATAATAAATACGTAAACTACAACTACGTACTTGTCATGTTTACTGCAATAGTACCTGCAAATAGATTTGTATCACCATGTAAGTTTACTTATTATTCTCTTACAGCAATCAGTGTGTACATTTGTTCATTGATGATTTCCTTTGAGGTTTCACATCAGAAACATACACCTATTAAAGTACATACTGGTATACTTGACATAAATGGTAGCATTTTTGATAGTTCAAAACCGATATCACATATTGTGTAGTAGTTTGAATTAAGTTGTCACTAGTTTCCATATGTATTAGATGTATATTTACATGTGTAAACATGTGGACACACTACACAGTCACCACATATAATTATATAATCATAACTTTCATGTAACTTTCTGTTACATAATGTGTGTTTTGTATATTATGAGCTCTTACATTCTATTTGTTATTATTTAAAGATATAATTGAACTTGGAGATAATTAATTTTTTTGGCTGAATGATCCTGTTTCATAATTTCACAAATCTTGTTTTTGTCCATTTCTAACTTCCTCAATCTTTGAAAAGCTGGATATCTGGATATTTTGATCAAGGCAACAAGAAAACTATCAGCACATTTATTCTGTTTATGATGTAATTATCCTATTTTTAAAACTCTATGAAAAGCTTCTAAAGACATGTTTGTATTTACTGCAGATCCCACTCTATAGCAACTAACCCAACATTGTAACCTTGTGCAATAGTTTGTGTTTAAATAAGTGGAAAATCTCTCATGATTGTTGTAAATTGTGTTAAGAATTCTTGCAATAAAGAATAAAAGACATCCTCCTCACACTTCATAAGTAAAGTGCAGAATAAATAGTAGATTATTATTTGATAATTTTAAATGTGCTGTGCTCTGATGTCTAATTTTTGCTGAGCCTGGTGTCTTCAGTTGATGCTTGCCTTGGCTATCAGGTTTATAGACACCTGCTCTGTTCCAGTAATAGTACCAAACCTTTGTTTCATTAGATACTGTCGATGCACTTTTTAATGCATAATTTAAATAGGTGGACTTTAAAAGTCCTCCTTCCGCTACATGTATGATTCCATGTTATCAAACTCAATAGTTTTTACCTCTATATTTACCTGATGGCTGACTTGTAGATGGCAAATAATTTTTGTAGTGTTGTAAACCTTTTCACATAAAGTATGTAATAATAATGTTATTTTAAGTGGACTAGTACTTTTTGCCTTTCATCACATTTACTACAGGTGATGCTAACAGTCTGGATATCAGTACCATGATTGTCATGAATGTGTTTGGACAGAGTGCTCTTATGTGCATAGGTATTGCTATTAAAAAGAGGTAAGGTTGTTAACATTTGATTTACTTATAAGTGAGAGGTGCTTTAATTGTTTACATGATTAATTGTTGTCTGTCATTGTTATTATTGCACTTTGACCTGAAAGTGAAGGCTAGTCAACTTGTTGTTGTTGCTTTCAGTTCTGTCAATGAAAGAATTCTAACCTAAAGCAGGGGTGGAGACAGCTACTGAAAAAAATTGCAACTTAAATAACTTCAGAAGTTATTGTAGTTGTAATATTTTTTTCAATGAAAGTGACTTCTTTTGTAGAGATAAAGTTTTATTTCCTATATTAGTATTCATTAATTATTTTATTTGTTTTCTAATATGATACCTGAGTTTGTAATTGATGTATTGATATTAATAGATTGTTTTTGGTTTAATAACTTGGATGTTATATCTTCAGTAGTAGAGGGAACATGTAGACTTTTAGCAAATTGGTTGATAACCAAAGCCTTCTAGGATTGGAGAGTTTAGCAGCCTTTGTCTCACATTATAATGTCTAAGGAACTTATCATTAATAGGAGTGTACATGGTACTTATGATAATTGACTGTTAAGTAGCTCCTCTATAAGGTATTTTTATAATAACTCACATATTACCCTACAAGATGTGAAATGTCTTGTTTTGTAATAAATATATATACTTGTTGATAGTATTTCAAACAAGTTCTGTATAAACAAGTTTTTGTTTTACAGTGGGAGAATTTTCAAGTGTTTGAATTTTCAATTATTGGCAAACATTTTAAAGTCAAATTGCAAAACTTTCATATTATTACTGGCAGGAATTAATTAACCCATTATATGGTCTTCACTACTCACTGTTCTATGAATGTATTACCACTGTCACATTTTAGCACAGACAAGTTCTGGTCTTTACAACAAGACTCTATAAATGATCTGTTTGCACATGTAGAATTAATTCATTTGTATTTTCTATATTTTGTCCACTAAGATTGAATTGAGCCTTTGTATGAATCAAAGTATTCTACATGTTTCTTATTAAGATCTGTTGCCTTTATGATAACATCGTTTTGTAGATATGAATACTAACTAACAGATAGTACCAGTAATGTCTAATGACAGTTTCTATGATTTATGACACACATAAATACATCATACTCCATTAAATTGACCTAAATGTGATATTTATGTGTTGTATAACAAGTCTTCGATTAACCTGATGATACCACAATGACACTGCTTGATAATGTAAAATTTTGCAAAAAAACTTGGAACCTAAATTAAGGACTTTTTTCCTTTCTATATAAAAATATGGAACCTCAATTTAAATTATAAGTTTATAATACATTTGATGCTTCATAGTAGACAATATCCATATATGAATGTATCACCTAAAATGTTTATGTTTAATACTAGTTATTAACTTATTCACACATATATACTTGATTACCTCATCTGAAAGATAGATTGCTATGGATAGACATCAAATATTTCAAAGCAATGCAGTAGTTGATTCACTTATTGAAATGACCATGGTTTTAATTACTATGTTAGTCCTCTGCTCATGTATACCTTCATATAATTTATAAAACAGCATGAATGGGTCTTGTTATGTGACTATAACTGCACTTACTGGAATCACTTCTAATTGTAGCAGCAATATTTTATGGAGACTATTATTGATAGTACAAATACAGAACTGTCATTAATGTAGAACCATTGAGTGTGATAATGTTTAGAACTAATAAAACATGTATAATACCTCCCAACTGATAAATAATTGACCACTCTTGTGAGTCTGTTGTAATTCTATCATTATAATGTAATGTAATATAATAATATTGTGATATGTATAATTAAGTTACTGATCTTGATGATAGTTGTGTTAGTTTATCCACAAAATAAACAAAATACTCAGAGTATCCTGATATTGACTAGGACAAAATGATTAATGAGTCACTGTTGTAACATTTAGTGTTTTTTATTATCTTACTTTGTAGGTTTTGAACAATGACATCAGAGGATATAGCTGTTGATGAAATGTTGTATTTGTACTGAGTACATAATGTATAAAGATATCATTATTATGAGAATAAGTGAAATATTAATGACATTGTTGAATGTATTGGTTTTATATTCTTTGCATTGTACAGTTGTTATTATAATATAAATTATTTTATCTGACTTCCTACGTTGTTCACATATCCTGTGTTCTTAATTTATTTCTTCTAACATTGCATAATTGACTGAATAACAAGACAATTCAGAATACATTGAATAACACTGCTAGCATAGTAATTGTATACTATATTAGTTATGCCAGGAGGAAAAAATGACTCAAAATAGTACAAGGAATGGCTTTCCATCATTCTTACTTTCATTTTACATTTTAATCTTACATATACATCGTATTATTAAAATTGACACAGAAGGGTTAAAAATTGAACATGCCTCATAGCTACAAAGCTACTGGTATTAGTGCTCCCAGTGTCTCTAGATCTGATCTATTTACCTCATATACTGGACATAGAAGAGAATAGAATGTATAGACTTAGTTGATACAAATGAACACTTTAAGGTAAGTGTAATATAAACAAAATTGAACATCAAAAGTAGTCACAAGTTATTTTGATCTAATCATTTTATTAGTATAATCTGTCTAGAGTGATATGTTGAACTGATATGTCAGTTTGAATGTGAATGTAGTTTATTTCAAGTAGTCATACAACATACTTAACATTGGATTAAGTTAATGTTAATGAAGTATGTAATTATCATGTAAAGTATGTTGTTATACTGTGTTTATTACTATTATTACATTTTCTACATTTTTTATATAGTTTAATTGTCTATATTATGTAGCAGTCCAATTGTGGCAATTATAAAAGTAGGTGGAATATCTCTTTCCAGAAATAGCTGAATATAGAGACAGTTTTTCCTGGTAATGTAAGATTTAAAATTGTCTATAATAATCATTCTATAACTATTCTATGCATAGGAGTGTTGTCGTGGCAACCGTAAAATTGGATGTTGTGTCTTTACCCTGAATATTAGGAAGAAAGAGTTATTGCTGGTAACTTAAGGTTTGAAATTGTCTGTAATAGTCATTTTTATAACTATTCTATGCATAGGAGTGTTGTTGTAGCAACTGTAAAATTGGGTATTGTGTATTTACCCTGAATATTAGGAAGAGAGAGTTATTGCACACATATTTCTTTGAGTGTCCCAACTGAAAGCTCTCAAAGTTTTGGTATACCAGACATCTAAAAACATCCCAATCAGACCACACCCCCTTTTGATATGACTGACTTTGATCTGTTTATTTGTAAATAACTAACTTCATCAGGTCACATGTATTGCTTCCCCTTTGTCACTGAAGCCCCACCTACTTATATTAGTCTTATTTTAGTCTTATTTTATATTTTATATTATTATATTATTTTATATTATTAGTCTTATTTTGTTTTCATTATTTTCTTATTACTATATTCTTTCATTTAATACCTAGTAAAGTTAGCATGTATGTTAATAGTTCCTGTACATGTACATGTGTATCTATATTTGACATCTAGCAGGCACAATAATCATTTTATAGTTTCTTTGATATCTTCAATTAAGCAAAAAGTGTTTCATTTCTTATATAATCAATTTAATTAAATTCAAATTTTTCATATGATTTTCTATTTGTTTCTTATTTTAATTTAATGGAATTTTTTTACAGAAACATGTTAATATTTAAATTATCATAGTATTAACTAGTACTAATGACAAATGTTTGACTTTTGAGTGTTTTCTGATTGTACAATTAAATGATATCCAGGCTGTGTATATTCATAGATATATAAGCAAATAAAAACATTTTCCAAAAATGAAGAGATGGATAATATCAGTCCAATACAAAGATTGGAACCAAGATAGTAGGGATAGTAAGTACATCATCCCTATATAATAACACAGGCAAAGAATGCCATAATATGTTCAGAAAAATATAACAACATACCTTTCATTTCAGTGATAAAAACATGTACTAAGGATTTCACTTCAGCAGTAACTGTCACTGTAATGTCCACTTTATCATTGAATGACTTGGGAAATAAGAAAAGCTACATCAATGAAAGCTGGATATGACATACTCAAATGTCCATTCAAAATCTTTGTTGTCTATAATATTTTATATAATCTTCTGATGGTATTTTGACAATAATTATTTAATAATTAAAATAAACTTATTATACTTACTTACTTTAACATCTGATGAAACTATTGTCTCTTCCTAAACCTTTTGTCCTTGAAACCATTTATAAAGTTCTCAATTTCACATAGCTTGAAATAATGGCAATTTCTGTGGTAATTATATCTTATTTTAATGAAAATTGAATCATTTCACTATAATTGCCTCAATTACTTAAAGGTCATAATAAAGCAAACTGTATATTGTGGGTAGTCACTATAAGTTTATTGAACTGTAAAGTGTTACAAGTAACAGTTGAATTTAGAAGGTAAGCAATGTCGTGTTAGATATTCATTGATTGAACTTCACAACAAAACTTGCTTTTGTATAATTATCACTACATCAGTCTCACTGGTTTAATAACTTTAGGAAAATAAACAAGGCTCATTCACCACCTTTAATTACACAATAAGTATAATACAATATATATATATATATATATATATATATATATATATATATATATATATATATATATATATATATATATATTACCTTCAAATGAAGGTGATCTACGATCAGTTGTTTTTCACAAGGACTGCCTCAATGCATTATGTATACATCGAGTTCACTCAGTATTGCATTATGTCGTCAGAGGATGCAGCCGAGATAGATGACTTGGAACGCTATTAGTATAGAGGTCTGATTGAGAGTCTGTTGCTTCTAACATACTAGCATTACCAATAGCTTTGGATACGGAAAACAAAGATATCCTATTCCTTCTCCTCAGTAGAGAAAGCCGAACATTATCAGATTGCACGTAGTGATGTATTCGTCTTTCGCTCTCATAGTCATAGTGATAGCACAGTTTCTCTTTTGAACGCCACGCCAAAGCCAAAACATTTAATTGTCAAGTCGCACATTTAAAATTAAACAGGACTTAATTATCAGTATTATCATTATAATCTTCTTTTAGCAGACATAACACGTTAGAATTTCGTGATATTTCAAATCCACCATCACCACCTGAAGAAAGCAATGAAGCAGGTCACATTGATGAGAAGATAATATCAGGTAATTCCAAACTGTGTAAGTATAATAATATTTCTCTCTATAAGTATATATCTATGTGTATATATATAATGAGATACATCTCATTTTGAATTGACAATTTTATATAGCTCTAAGTGCTTTTTAAACAATTACTTCTTTACTAAAAGAATCATAGTAGCATAGTATGACTCTCATAAGAATCTACAGTAAGTGTATAAAATATATATAATTATATATATATATATATATATATATATATATATATATATATATATATATATATATATATATAGCTACATATGTGTGTGTATGTGTATATACATATATGATTTTAATGTTGTATTATTTAATTATGAGAAAAGCTATTACTATACTGTTAGTATACAAAAAATTCTGACTATGCCAATGCATACAGGCAAAGTCATATGCATTGAAACATGACTCCTCCATCAACACATGCATAAAGTACATAGGACCTGTAATGGTTGTCCAAGATTACATTCCATGGGCAACTAGTGACTCCATGCTGGGACTGTGAAAGAAAAGACAATCCTGATAACATAAGCAATATGGTTCAAACATGTAATAAGTAACACAAAATATAATAGAAAACAATCATAAAATTAGGTGTGGTATCTTTACCCTGAATATTAGGAAGAAAGAAAGAGTTATTGCTGGTAAGTTAAGGTTTGAAATTGTCTGTTATAGTCATTTTTATAACTATTCTATGCATAGAAGTGTTGTCGTGGCAACTGTAAAATTGAGTGTAGTGTCAGTTTTTAGCCATTTCGTTTAATCCCGTTTCGTCTAACAAAATGTAAAATTGTCCCATTTAGTCTAAATACTAAATTCAATTAAATCACAGTAATTACAAAGATACCCAATGGCTATACGGCCTAAGAAGTTTTTGTAAGCTTGTTTTCTTGTAGTCCACTCCAAGCTAACCTAACAAAAAAGCTGGGGGAACAAAGGCAATTGTTATCACTTGATGGTTGTACAACTTCTAGTCTATAATAATCATTTTTCTGACTATTCTATGCATAGGAGTGTTGTCGTGGAAACCGTAAAATTGTGTGTTGTGTCTTTACCCTGAATATTAAGAAGGAAGAGTTATTGCTGGTAAGTTAATGTTTGAAATTGTCTGTAATAGTCATTTTTGCAACTATTCTATGCATAGGAGTATTGTCGTGGCAACTGTAAAATTGCATGGGTGTGGTGTCTTTATTCTGAATATTAGGAAAAAAGAGAGAGTTATTGCTAGTAACTTAAGTTTTGAAACTGTCTGTAATAGTCAACTATTCTATGCATAGGAGCGTTGTCATGGCAACCGTAAAATTGTGTGTGATGTCTTTACCCTGAGTATTAGGAAGAAAAAGTTATTGCTAGTAAGTTAATGTTTGAAATTGTCCTTAATAGTCATTTTTATAACTATTCTATGTATAGAAGTGTTGTGATGGCAACCATAAAATTGGGTGTGGTGTGTTTACCTTGATATTAAGAAAAAAAGAGTCATTGCTCGTAAGTTAAGGTTTGAAATTGTCAGTAATAGTCATTTTTATAACTATTCTATGCATAGGAGTGTTGTCGTGGCAACCGTAAAATTAGGTGTAGTATCTTTACCCTGAATATTAGGAGGAAAGAGTTATTGCTGGTAAGTTTAGGTTTGAAATTGTCTGTAATAGTCCTTTTATAACTATTCTATGCATAGGAGTGTTGTCGTGGTAACTGTAAAATTGGGTGTTGTATCTTTACCCTGAATATTAGGAAGAAAGAGTTATTGCTTGTAAGTTAAGGTTTGAAATTATCTGTAATAGTCATTTCTAAAACTATTTTATGCATAGGAGTGTTGTCATGGCAACCGTAAAATTGAGTGTGGTGACTTTGCACTGAATATTTGGAAGAAAGGGTTATTGCTGGTAAGTTAATGTTTGGAATTGTCTGTAATAGTCATTTTATAACTATTCTATGCATAGGAATGTTGTCGTGGCAACCGTAAAGTTGGGTGTGGTCTCTTAACCCTGAATATTAGGAGGAAAGAGTTATTGCTGGTAAGTTAAGGTTTGAAATTATCTGTAATAGTCATTTTTATAACTATTTTATGCATAGGAGTGTTGTCATGGCAACCGTAAAATTGAGTGTGGTGTCTTTACCCTGAATATTAGGAAGAAAGAGTTATTGCTGGTAAGTTTAGGTTTGAAATTGTCTGTAATAGTCCTTTTATAACTATTCTATGCATAGGAATGTTGTCATGCCAGCCGTAAAGTTGAGTGTTGTATCTTTACCCTGAATATTAGGAACAAAGAGTTATTGCTTGTAAGTTAAGGTTTGAAATTATATATATAGTCATTTCTAAAACTATTTTATGCATAGGAGTGTTGTCATGGCAACCGTAAAATTGAGTGTGGTGACTTTGCACTGAATATTTGGAAGAAAGGGTTATTGCTGGTAAGTTAAGGTTTGAAATTGTCTGTAATAGTCATTTTTATAAATATTCTATGCATAAGAGTGTTGTCGTGGTAACTGTAAAATTGGGTGTAGTGTCTTTACCCTGAATATTAGGAGGAAAGAGTTATTGCTGGTAAGTTTAGGTTTGAAATTGTCTGTAATAGTCATTTTTATAACTATTCTATACATAGGAGTATTGTCATGGCAACCACAAAATTGGGTGTGGTGTCTTTACCCTGTATATTAGGAAGAAAAAGTTAATGCTGGTAAGTTAAGGTTTAAAGTTGTTTTATAATAGTCATTTTTATAACTATTCTATGCTTAGGAGTGTTGTCGTGCCAACCGTAAAGTTGGGTGTGGAGTCTTTACCCTGAATATTAGGAAGAAAAAGTTAATGCTGGTAAGTTAAGATTTGAAATTGTCTGTAATAGTCATTTTAATAACTATTCTATGCATAGGAGTGTTGTCGTGGCAACCGTAAAATTGGGTGTAGTGTCTTTATCCTGAATATTTGGAGGAAAGACTTATTGCTGGTTAGTTAAGGTTTGAAATTGTCTGTAATAGTCATTTTTATAACTATTCTATACATAGGAGTATTGTCATGGCAACCGCAAAATTGGGTGTGATGTCTTTACTCTGAATATTAGGAAGAAAAGGTTATTGCTGGTAAGTTAAAGTTTGAAATTGTCTGTAATAGTCATTTTTAAAACTATTCTATGCATAGGAGTGTTGTCGTGGCAACCGCAAAATTGGGTGTAGTGTCTTTACCCTAAATATTAGGAGGAAAGAGTTATTGCTGGTAAGTTTAGGTTTGAAATTGTCTGTAATAGTCCTTTGATAACTATTCTATGGATAGGAATGTTGTCGGGCCAACCGTAAAGTTGGGTGTGGTCTCTTAACACTGAATATTAGGAAGAAAGAGTTATTGCTGGTAAGTTAAGGTTTAAAATTGTCTGTAATAGTCATTTCTATAACTATTCTATACATAGGAGTATTGTCATGGCAACCGCAAAATTGGGTGTGGTGTCTTTACCCTGTATATTAGGAAGAAAGAGTCATTTCTTGCAAGTTAAGGTTTAAAATTGTCTGTAATAGTCATTTCTATAATTATTCTATGCATAGGAGTGTTGTCATGGCAAAAGTAAAATTGGGCTTGGTGTCTTTACCCTGAATATTAGGAAGAAAGAGTTTTTGCTGGTAAGTTAAGATATGAAATTGTCTGTAATAGTCATTTTAATAACTATTCTATGCGTAGGATTGTTGTCATGGCAACCATAAAATTGGGTGTGGTGTCTTTACCCTGAATATTAGGAAGAAAGAGTTATTGCTGGTAAGTTAAGGTTTGAAATTGTCTGTAATAGTCCTTTTATAACTATTCTATGGATAGGAATGTTGTCGTGCCAACCGTAAAGTTGGGTGTGGTCTCTTAACACTGAATATTAGGAAGAAAGAGTTATCGCTGGTAAGTTAAGGTTTGAAATTGTTTGTAATAGTCATTTTTATAACTATTCTATGCATAGGATTGTTGTCATGGCAACCATAAAATTGGGTGTGATGTCTTTACCCTGAATATTAGGAAGAAAGAGTTATTGCTAGTAACTTAAGGTTTGAAATTGTCTATAAAAGTCATTTTTATATCTATTCTATGCATAGGAGTGTTGTCGTGGCAACCGTAAAATTGGGTGTAGTGTCTTTACCCTGAATATTAGGAGGAAAGAGTTATTGCTGGTAAGTTTAGGTTTGAAATTGTCTGTAATAGTCCTTATATAACTATTGTATGGATAGGAATGTTGTCGTGCCAACCGTAAAGTTGGGTGTAGTGTCTTTACCCTGAATATTAGGAAGAAAGAGTTATTGCTGGTAAGTTAAGGTTTGAAATTGTCTGTAATAGTCATTTTTATAACTATTCTATGCATAGGATTGTTGTCGATGGCAACCATAAAATTGGGTGTGATGTCTTTACCCTGAACATTAGGAGGAAAGAGTTATTGCTGGTAAGTTAATGTTTGAAATTGTCTGTAATAGTCATTTTTATAACTATTCTATGGATAGGAATGTTGTCATGGCAACCGTAAAATTGGGTGTGGTGTCTTTACCCTGTATATTTAGAAAAAAGTGTTGTTGCTGGTAAGTTAAAGTTTAAAGTTGTTTGTAATAGTCATTTCTATAACTATTTTATGCATAGGAGTGTTGTCGTGCCAACCGTAAAGTTGGGTGTAGTGTCTTTACCCTGAATATTAGGAAAAAAGAGTTATTGCTGGTAAGTTAAGGTTTGAAATTGTCTGTAATAGTCATTTTTATAACTATTCTATGCATAGGAGTGTTGTCATGGCAACCGTAAAATTGGGTGTAGTGTCTTTACCCTGTATATTAGGAAGAAATAGTTATTGCTAGTAACTTAAGGTTTGAAATTGTCTGTAATAGTCATTTTTATAACTATTCTATGCATAGGAGTGTTGTCATGGCAACCATAAAGTTGGGTGTGGTGTCTTTACCCTGAATATTAGGAAAAAAGAGTTATTGCTGGTAAGTTTAGGTTTGAAATTGTCTGTAATAGTTATTTTTATAACTATTTTATGCATAGGTGTGTTGTCTTGGCAACCATAAAATTGGATGTGGTGTCTTTACCCTGAATATTAAGAAGAAAGAGTTATTGCCAAATGCTGGTAACTTAAGGATTAAAATTGTCTGTAATAGTCATTTTTATAACTATTAGGAGTGTTGTCGAGGCAACCATAAAATTGAGTGTTGTGTCTTTACCCTGAATATTAGGAAGAAAGAGTTATTCCTGATAAGTTAAGGTTTCAAAGTTGTCTGTAATAGACATTTTAATAACTACCATGTATGTAGTAATGTTATCCTACATCATAGATAATCAATCATTCATAGCTCTTGTTCAACATCATACAATCAACATCTGGTTTACAAGTCAATAACAGAGTTCCTATATAATAATTATTATAATATAAGTTTAATATATGTCTTTGAACAAAAAATGATGAATTTGTCAGCTTTAATTGTTTTTGATAACCTGCTGTCAAACACAATATTAAGCTCTACTTGTAGATTATTAACATATATTTCTCAGAGATACTTCCACACTGTCTGCTGTTGAAGACTGAAAGAGTACATGAGAGCATTACCTGACAACCTATCATTATACAAGAATACTTGTTTTTCCATTGATTATGAGTCATGAAAATATTGTAATAAGTCTTCATTCATTGTTTCAAAAGTAAGAAGGATCTAAATTATCCACTACTACTGTCATATGAAGTAGATTGTGTCCACTAATGATCATATACTGTTCCTCTAAATATAATAAACTAATTATAAATTATTGTAATTAACTTATCATTTATTAATGGAACAGACATCAAACAATAATGATATAAAGTTTTAATTCTAACACACATCAGTATAAGTCACTTTAAATTATTTATTAATAAAAGATAAATTCCTTCTACTAAGAGTACATAGATCATGTTGATAGTATTCATCAGGAGAATGCCATATAGAACAGGTATGGAGTAGTGTAGTAACCAGAATATAAAGGACATAGGACATTAAATTAAAGGAATTCCTAATTGTTCCATGTACTTCAGGAAACATAGTTTCAATATCAGTAAATTTACTACATGTATATAATTAAGTTCATTAATTAAGTATACAAGCCTGGTTATTACACTACTCCATACCTGTTCTATATGGTATTCTCATAATGAATACTATCATCATCATCTACTCTTAACAGAAGGAATTTATCTTTTATTAATAAATAAAGTGACTTACAGTGATGTGTCTTAGAGTTCATAAATTTTATATCAATATTTTTTGATATTTGTCCATTAATAAATGATAAGTTGATTACAATAATATATAATTAATCAAAGTGAACTTGTAGTATACTCATGAAAGTTAAAACAGTATATTCTAAAGATCCAATAACATGAACTGATAAAAGCTATGACAACTATTACTTTATATGTAGAAACATCAATATGTCTGAATATTGGTCTAAGTACAATGATTGATATGACCAACAATCCAGTAGTTAAGGTTTATAATAATCTATGTATTTAAACTACAGTACAATACTTTCCAATGTAACAATTTCCATCAAGTTACTTGATCCTTTCACTTACTCTACAAAATGTATCATATTGACACCCTATGACCAGTCAGTTCATTCATCCATTCATCTATTTATTAATCCATCCATCCATTCAATCAGTCTTTCATTTAAATCATTAACAGTAATAGTAGTACATACCACACATGGTTATGTTCTACAGCTACTGATAAAGTATTAGTAGACAAACAAGAAGAAATTGAGAAGTTAATAAGAGAGAAGGAAGGTGAGTTAATGTACTGTTAGTAGTACATGCCATATTTGGTTATATTGTATAGAGAAACAAGAAGAGATTGAGAAATTGACAAGAGAGAAGGAAGGTGAGTTATAGTATTGTTAGTAGTACATGCCATATATGGTTATATTGTATAGAGAAACAAGAAGAGATTGAGAAATTGACAAGAAAGAAGGAAGGTGAGCTATAGTACTGTTAGTAGTATATGCCATATATGGTTATATTGTATAGAGAAACAAGAAGAGATTGAGAAATTGACAAGAGAGAAGGAAGGTGAACTATACTCCATATTATATGCACAAGCTATGATAACTTTGTTGATAGATGTCAATAAGATAACCAGTTCCCAACCTCTGTCACCACGACTAGATAAGTATGTTGCTTATGTAGTATATGAAAGACTAAGTAAAAGTGAGTGGATAATGCACTTTATTGTTGGTAAATGTCTCAGTCATTTACTAGATGTGAGTATAGATTTAATATAACCACACAATTATTATGAAATGGATATAGTTTGTGTGGATCAGTCTTCCACCTAATGTTGAAAGAGGTGTCAACATTAATTTTACTTTTGAAGATAGTAATGGTTACATTGAATTAGTCCTAGATGAAGAATCCTTACAATGGGTGGAATATTTCTCCTCACACAGATCCAGCATGTAATAGGATTGTATATATTATTATATATCTACATGTACATACTTTTTTAGGTATTATATTATATAAAAGTGATGTGGATGTGTTTGCTTCTGTAGATCCTCCATCTTATCCTTCTTTAATGATCACTGTGTCTGCTGAACATGGGCCTGATACAGTCACTGAAATAAACTATAGTATACCATTAAAAGGAATCAATCCTAATAACAAGAAGATATACATTATACCATCTCTTAGACATGGTAAGTAATACATTATGTTAGATAAAGTCATGTTCTTATAAGAAGGAGCATCAAGTACAGTATCAGCTAATGAGACTACACAAGATACAAGTATGTAATATTTATTATTATTTATTATTAATAGCTAGTGTGTGTTGTGAGTGTAGTAATTCAATTAACAGGTCCAGAAGAAATGTTTAAGACACAATTTGTCACATTATCACGTCTTTTTGCTGAAAAATGACTTCTAGCAAATGAACTACTCATTAGAGTGTTATAACAAGTAGATAAAAATTTCTAAAAATTTATTAAATGTAGTGATGGCATCTCAGACAAGCCCAAAGTAGGAATAGCATTATGGACATACCTACATAGTAGCCACAATATCATGTTTTGTTGCAATAGTTGTATGAGGCAAACAGTACCACAAGAAGTTTAAAGTAAAAGACTGTTTAGTTTGGTATAAAGTGAGAGTTTTATTTAAGGAATGTACTGATAATGCAATAAAATATAGCTTCAAATATAAAGTTGTTTTCAGGTACTCTGTGTGCCTGCTATATAGGGATGTCCATACTGCCATTCCTACTTTGGGTTTGCTTGAGATTTAGTGCCATCTCTACGTGTAACGACATTTTTAAAAATTTATTTATTTTGGTTTATGATACTTTTTGAATTATAAATTAGTTATAGTATATTCACAATGTGTTTTCTTTGTTATTACTGGTTGAATGAATTACTCAGGATATTCTATACAATAGGACATTGTTATAATTTTGTATATGTTATATATACATATATATATGTGTATGTATGTATGTATAATCAAGCCAGACATAGTTACTTAAACTGGTAATGGTACTGTAACAAGAACAAAGAAGAAAGCAAGACAATATTGCTTAGAAGCAAACCCTGTGAAAGAATAAAATACTGCCTCTACAAACTTCTATTAATGTCTCTGTCTTTCCTGATGAATATTACTATAAATCATAATAATTGGCACCACTTTCTTTGTCAAAAGTGCTTGAAATAAGACTTACAAAAGCAGATACATCATGTGAAAACAACTTTCTGTGTAAAATAATATTTATAAGCCATCTATGTTTGTAGTTATTGTGCATGGTGTTAATAGAAGATACAACATTATGCCATCCCTACAAGGTCAGTACTACTGTGTGCCTATATAGTAGTGCTGCAGATAATACTACAAAGACAGACAAGAAGGTGTCCTGCTAATGAAAGGTCTAATAACTTATATCAAAACACAATCCTAGTTATTAACAGAATTAATTGATGTTCTACAGACAGTAAAGGTACTGAGAACATACAACATAATCTTATGTAAATTATTAACATCATTGTAATAAAAGTACTATTATTAATCAAAGCAAGAAAGTGAATTTGTTACTGACAAATTTAAATGTTTGATTTATATAACTCTTCATTATGATAATTAATTTATATCAAATAATATATTAAATTGTCTTCATCACTATAATTGCCTTATATACCCACACACACTGATAATATGGTAATAATTAATTTGACCACAGAAAACAAGCTAGATAGTCATCAGTTAGGTAGGTACATAATATAATATATCTATTATATTCTAAGATATCACCTTACATCATAAATTCTTCACTTCCTAAATTAGATGTTGGAGGATGTCATAGATCCTTTGAGAGAAAGTTATTTCCTAATAATAAATGGTTTCTTCTTGGTCTATAACTGGGTCTACTACAATTTTCTCTGACAGAGATTGAAGCAAACCTTAGAGATGATGTGGAGAGTTGTCTTCACGAGTGTTTGACTAAATAGTCAAGTAGAATTAACAAACTTGATAAGAATAGTAGTCCTCCAATGAACTCTACAGTTAATGCTTTCAAGAAAATAGGAGAAGTAGCCACTGCTGCAAAAATAACCAAATTAAATGAGGAAGGAAATAGTAACATGAATAGCATAATTTTTTACATTCTTAGAGGAGTCATCTGCTCCTGATTGTAAAGTATTATAAAAATATTTGGATATCCTTTCAACTATTTCTTTTCTATGGAGGCGACCCAATAGTATGCACAAAGGGATGGGTGGGAGTCATCTCTAAGGAGACTTTTGATGAAGTTGAGAGATCAAGTATAATCTTTGTAGACATGGTTTTAAAAGACTCTCATTAAAAACTCATAAGCAGCATCGATGATTACACATGTTGCTCAGGTATCTGATGTAATGTATTGGAATTTCAGAAGACAATGAGGATAATAGATCTTCTATCTATTGTCTAACTCATCTAGTGACAATCCATTAAAGTGACTAATCCTTGACACAAGAAAGAACAACCTAGTCTCTCAACCATCTCAGACATTTTAGTGGAAAGTGTCAATAGTTTGTTTGGAAACAGAAAATGATGTAACAAACAATGAGCTTGAAATCTATGATGTTAATGTTATGTCACATACACAGTAATGGTCTATTGCAAGTTTTAAACTTGTTTGTTTCTTTATATATCGCAAATACTAAAGTATGGATTGAATCTTCCAATAAGTTATCAGCCTAACTGTCATTACTTTAGTTAACCTTATGAGGTATATTGTAACTCAACTTCGAATTCTGTTCAGGGCAACCAGTTTGTACCAGTAGAAAACATTCTTAGGATAGCTCTTACACTTTGAGTGATGAGACAGTACTAGTTGTCACTCCGTTAATCTCTCGAAGACCATAAATAATTGATTTTAAAGTCTTCCTTTAACAATTTATGCTAATGCTTATTAATAAATTTTGAAGGTTACATGTATAATTACTTATCAAAGAACATTTGTTTCTAATCTTTGTAATTGTGGTGTATTTGAATATTTGAAACATAATAGAAACTACAATTTTCCAAAACAGAAATGTATATAGAATTCTAATATTCATGTTTTTTGAAGATATCATAGTAGAAATGTATTTAGTTTTTCAGTGTAAGAAAATAAGGGTCTAGGTCTAGACTCTCTAAGTTTCAAATATATTTACTAACCAGCTATACTAAGGAAATGTAAGAAGAGGCAGTCATAAAAAGTGATAAATGATGGAGACTAAGTAGGTGGAGCTAAGCCTGCAGTACATAGAAAATAAATAACATCATTAAAGACTCAGCTATACAAATATTAATAATTATTATCTAATATAATTATAATATTGTATGATAAAATGTCTCACTTTATAGTTGACTTTTCATTCTTGTGCCAATGTCTTTTAACTCCTGGTTCTGCTTTAGAGGAAAGTCCCAAATAGCTTTTAAAATTTAAATTTCAGTTTCTTGAACCTGTCGTTGTAGCTCATTAACTACTTTGTCTGCTTTGTCATAATTATCACCACTCATACTTTGTACATCATCTTTAAAATTTGATGATATCAATCTAGGAGTAAGGAGATGATTAACAATGAGAAAGGGTTTAACTTCAATGGCATCACAAATATCAGCAAAATAATCCAGAAATACTTCTGATGGTTCATAAATGCCTATACAATGTAACAAAAAAGGAAATGTAACTAAATTAAAGAAAAGCTTGTAAACAATGTAGAAGAAAGGTAGTGATTTAATATATTGTAATTTCTCAAGATCTCAGTAATCAAATACAACTCTAAGTAGTCTATTTATCAACATACTTATGTCAAACATAACAATTTAGACTGTAAACTATCAGTACACAAACACAACTGAAGTCTTTATAATTATACATCATATGTAAGGGTTTAGTGGTTATTATTTAGGTGTCTTATATTACCTTTGTTGTTTAGTATCACTAGTGAGAGTCTTCATTTTGTTTTCACTTGATAGTTCATTAGTAGAATGTTGCTATTGGATACAGGATATAAGTAATGATAAATGAGGTGTAAAGTATTTTAGTTTTACAATACAAAAAGATTGATGATGTAACAATTGTTTAAAATTAATTATTGCTAAGCTTGGAGGTAAGGAATTACTATGTAATTGTTAGTAGTAATTATTGTTGCATAGAAAAACTATTAACCTCTTTATGTCAAATTTTTAAAGAGCTTGTAAGAACCCACAACCACAGAGAATGTTTTGTGGGGATGGCCGCTTAGTTGCATGCCCATATGCCAGAAACCATTTTTTGTATTATCAGGAACACATCATTTCAACAACTGAGATTCCTCATTTTGCTTGTGAATAGATCAGACAGTCTTCTGACATTAATCTAGTGAGTATCTGGAATGAGACTACACAGTTTACAGAAAGCAAATGATCTGATTACCAAGAATAACTCCAAATTATTAAAAGAAGTATTTATGTTACAAGCTGACAAAACTAATCATGGAGTTATTATTGAATTGTTGCTAATGACACTGGCTTATTATCAAGTATAGACTCTATGGATTTGATTTATTTTAAATTTATTTCATTAAAGCTCAGCTGGAAAACTTACTATCATAGCTATAAATTATCCATAAGTAATTTTACTTATTATAGTGACTTTATAATAGTGTCAGGTATCTTTAATTAAATGTATATATATCCTAACACTTTTAACAAATCAAATTTGTTAATGATTACAATTAATACAATCTACTACATAAGTGTATAAATCATACCTGATGTTCCATTGATAGGTTATTAGTAACAGTTGAATCATTAGCATTTGATTTCTTAGCATGTTCTATAGAATATTGAGTAGAACAATGTGACAATTAATGATAAGTCAATGTTCCAGCAAATGTTTGTGTTATATACAAATCTGTCTTGAAATTGTCAACTGTAATGTCAGATCAGTTAATCACAGTACTGTTTTAAGAAAAGGAACTGATTACTGACTAATAAGCAAATGTTCTATAGAATATTGAGTAGAACAATGTGACAATTAATGATAAGTCAATGTTCCAGCAAATGTTTGTGTTATATACAAATCTGTCTTGAAATTGTCAACTGTAATGTCAGATCAGTTAATCACAGTACTGTTTTAAGAAAAGGAACTGATTACTGACTAATAAGCAAATTTTCAAGAATAAAGTAATTTACTATGGCAGCAGCTAATTATACGCCTTACTATGGTTTACACTTGTTTATCAAACCTTGTTTCAAGTGGCACTAACTTCAATAAATCTTTTACATTGATATATAATCTATACTTGTTAAATTACATGAGTGTATAATATTTAACTACTTTTGTATCAAACAGTTAATATGTTTCTTTTAAAGAAAATATAATCTGTACTTATGTAATGTATACATTAACCATGAACCATTGTGTACTCATACAAAGGTTTAGTAATATGGACTTATGATCAGTTTCTTCACCAATTGTGTTTTTGTACATTTGAGTTACACTTCCTATAATAACAATGTATGACAATCAATGAAAGTATTATAATATAACAATAGCAAGAATACATAGAAATCAAACACAACATGTACTCCCTAATACTTTGCTATGAACATACTTAAACCACATTAGCTTCATTTATTCTCCAGAGTATACAGACAGTTGTTGAAATATTGTTCATGCTCACAATAATTACACAGCATTGTCTTTGTCGTTATTTGAAAATAAATTCATCATGCTATAATGTTAGAAACATAGAATATAGATAGAAAATAATTACGTTTAGTTAAAGAACATCTGATTTGTTGTCATTACCTGAATTAAAATTATTACTATGCTTGCATTTACAAAGAGTCTGGATTAGTTTCTTTAGAAACAGATGACATAACATATCATAACTCTAAATAGAGACATTTTTAAGTGATGAAAGAGATATTAGTCTATGTTCACTCAGACAGCAATCTTTTTTCCTATAAATTACTATATATTATGGTATAGCTGAAGAAACAAATTGAATTGTACCTGACCATTATCAACCCAATCAACACTTTCTACATCTGATTCTTCAGCAGTAACAGTAACATATGCCAAATCTGCATTTAAAGTATAAAAGTGAGTTAGAATGGTGTAGTTTTAAATAATCTACCTAATTGATCATCATCTGTGTTATCAGATTGTTTGAGCTTCTTTGATATTGAATGGGTAAAAGATCTCCTACACTTAGCAGGAGCTAATTATAAATAAAATCAAGTCTTTGGTTAAACAAAACTAAAGGTTTATGTAACACTGAGATATCATAATAAAAACAAACTATACTCACTACCTATTTAGTAAAATTAGCTATATTTCACAAGATGTGGATATTGTTAATAAAACCTGAATTAAACATAGCATGATTATAATATATCCCTTCCTGAAATATATAGGTACTGTTTCTAGACCACACCCCAAACTATGCTACAAACCTATAGTGTACATTATATTTAACCTCTGCTTGATTTTGTCACTAATTAATTAATTTTCATATACCAGAGTCAGATGGAAGTTGCATGCTCCTTCCTCTATTGTGTGATCATGGGCAGCTTATGGTAATATGGAGAAATATATGCACAGTCCTAATCCATGACAGTTAAAGATAATATGATATTAGTAATTATGTAACATGTCTAAGAATTAATGTATCTTAATTTATTGTGATATCAGTAATCAAAAGCAACTTTAAATAGTCTATTTATCAACATATATAAACTACATATGTCAACTATAACAACATAGACTATAAAATAACTCTATATAAACACAGTTGAAATGATCACTTATATTATATGTAGTATATAATATATAATTGTCTTATATTACCTTGTTGTGTAGTATCACTAGGGAAAGTCTCTGGTTTTTATTCACTTGATAGTTCATTAGTAGAATGTTGCTATTGGATACAGGATATAAGTGATAATATATTAGGTCACATACTGAAAATATCAATCTACCTATGTCTAACTTTTGAATGCTTCTCAGAACCCACAACTACAAAAAATGCTTCATAGGTGTGGCTATATATAGTGATATGACTGCTCGGTTGACTTAGTGGCCCAGACACCCACTTGCTTAATGTGAAATTTTAATTTTGGATTAATCATTGAGATCTGCCATCTTCCTTGTTAATATATACCAGATACCCTTTCTCACATCAAGCTATTGAGTGTCTGGGCATAATACTATAGAGATGACAGAATATAAACAATTTGATTACCAAGAATAGCTCTTGACTTCTAGAAGAAACTATTATGCTAATAGCTTACACATAGGTAAGAGGAACATCCTCCAATATCTTTAACATATCAAATTTCTTAATGACTACAATTAATATAATCTATTATTTAATAGGATAAATCACACCTGATGTTCCATTAATAAGTTGTCATCAATATAGACTTCAGTTAAGTTAAGAACACTTGATTCCTTAACACATTCTATAGTATATTGTGTAAACAAAGTGACAATTATATATTACTAGTTAAATTGCTTTCCATATGATTGTTATATAACATGTACATTAAACTATAATAAAATATGTGAACAGTTAAAAAAATAGTAAATATAATACATTCAATATTTATTTATAGGGATCTGTTCTTTAAAACTGTATTTGTACAATGATGTCTTGAACCACATTTACCAATTATGGTAATAATAAAATTACCATTACCTCTGTGACTGTCCTCAGTAAAGGGCTTCCTAAAACTTTTATCAACACCTATATTATGAAGGGCATCTGCTAGGAGTCATTGCGTAATCATAATTATATAGGTTAAATGATATGGATAATATAAATTACCATCAGTTTGATTATCAAATATCGTCTTTTTTGTTTTAACCACACCTTCTATAAAATTGTAGTGACAATAAACATAGTGTGTAGAGGTGCGTATATGTACAATTATTATCATGAGCTCTGGAAGACTTTTCTCCAACATGTTACTGTTACTACCTATGTACATAATATGGCTTGATAATTGAAACTTTGTTCATTTTGAACTCCTTTATTTAACCACAAGAAACATTTTATTATCATTTCAATTAAAGATACTTGCTAAGCCATAACAAAATGTTCACTAAAGTAACCTCTAAAATGGCTGAAATGTGAAATTTTAATGACCACGGAATTATTATGCATGCAAGCAATCTATATAATTATAGCAACTGAAGATACTATTACCTACTTACTTTGAGTATTCTGTTGTAGAGAACTTTCTTGTTTCAAGTCGTCATATAATTTCATAGCTAGAACTTTGTTTTGAAAAAATGGTGTCTTTACGACATCTAATATGGTTTTTCATGCAGCTCGAGCTCCGTCATTGTTACCATTCAAGTCCAAAAACTTCTGAATACCTTCACCAAGTCATCTTTGATTTGACATATTAGATTCAGCCAAACCTTTAGTACGTTATTATAACTCATTCTAAGGCCATCTCCAATTTCATGCCATAAAGCGTTGATACAGGATAGTTGATTTAAAACTTTAAGTCTTCTTCCTTTCCACTGTAAGTACAATAAGATAAAGAACTGTCATATAAGGTTGTCTAACATACATAATTTAGGGAAATGACTGAATTCATCAGTTAAACTATCCTTTGTTAACATTGTCTCCTGTAATATAACAATATATAACTAGGAAACTAAATAATGAATAAACTATATTATTAGAAATATTACAATTTCTTGACATGTAGACATACCACCAACATTGTATGTAATAGATGATGACATCTGTTTGTCAGGTTTGATAACGAGATAAATAAAATTTGTAATAATAACTAAGTTAATACAAGAGAATACTGACATAATTAAACCTTTTGTTGTTCTTGTCTGAAAATCTTTTGCTAGTCTTTGTATTACTTCATCTTTTATTGGTGAAAAAGGTATACTCTATGTAGAGAAGATAAAACAATTTAATAGACACACTGTTAAAACAAAGTGAATGTAAACTTACCAAAGAATTACGTCCAACAAAAATATTAAATTTGTTCTCTTACTGAGAGATGGGTAAAATCTGATGATGGATAGAGGGACATGATCTCTCTACATACTTCTTCTATATGTCGGACCTAGTGATTTGGTAGTGGTAGATCATTGCTGGTATCAGTAAAGATCTTTGGAGCACATGAAAAAAATTATCAAATGTTACAACAGGCTATGGATAATACAGATGCTGCTCCAAACCATGGTCTTTTTTGGAAGAAAGATGAAAATTAATAGATCGCATTCAAGTTGAAAAACTCAGTCTCTCTGCTAAAAAACGTATTTAAACGTTAAAAGGCAGTAGTGTGCATATAACTTAAAACTGAAATATACATTGTAACATAGCTGTTTCTTTATTACCTTAATATTTTCTTATTATCAGTTATAATTTAGCTTTAATTTTGATTATTGATATTATATAATATTATAGTTAATGATTGTTTAACAAAAATTTGTTGTTGCTATCCAAGGTTAGAATTACACAATGTCATGAGTGTAATAATCCATCAATATCAGAAATTATAAGCAATAACACTTCAATAGCACCTTATTAATATAACTATGGACTGTAAAAATTGACTAGTTTATTTAACCAATATATTATATAAGTTACATGCAAGAAATACGTCAATATTTTGACGTGTTCATGATATTGTTAGAGTACTCAAAGTATTACTGCTTAATTTATGTAACTACATAAACAGTCAATTTTACAATAAATTTGTAACGCTGTGTCTAAGTAGCCGGTACCGGCTACTAAACTTATATAGCCGGCCGAGTGAATAAAGGGTTAATATTCGTAAATTTAACCCCCCCCACACCCCACAACAGCTGTAATAATGATACGTGTGTCTTCATCTCTTGCTGACCAAAAGACTCAAAACGATGTATCTTTTTCTGATGGTGACCAATTTCATTAGCTACCAGGAACTTGAGATCAAAATAAACGTCTTCCAAGAAAGGAATGGAGTGCAGCTATGGAAAAGAGACTCTAGGACCATTACAGCAGCTGCTATACGATCTGATAAGGTGATCAACCAGAGTTTAGTGTACTCTGAACTATGCTTCTGCTGTATAAATGGAGGGAAAAAGTACAATGGCAAAGGAAAAGGAATTCGGAAAACTTCGTAAGTATATACACGTGGTCTGATTGGGAGTGGTTTTGATTTTTGATTGGGCAGAGTATACTGTGACATATATATAGAAACTAACATTCTTTGTCTTTAATTAATTTTGTTTCTTACAGGACATTTCGACAAAATTGTCCATTCAGAGTTAACCTCAGAGTAAATGAAGCTGGGTCAGCATTAGTAGTGTGGAGTGTTAGTCCTGATCATAATCATACAGTTTCAAAGGTGATTTCATTAGTTTATGGCAATGATAGTGTATCATTACGTAATGCAGGTGCTTTTCAAGCATTTGCCCAGACAAAGATCTCTCTCAGAGAAATAAAAGAAAATGCAAAAAAATTACTTGAGTTGCGAGCTAACAAAAATTGATCCGACACCAACTTACTCAAGAGAGTGGAAAAATTTTTTGCTGAAGGATATATCCAACATAGCTTCACAGGCAAAAGAAGGAAAATCTCGTAATGACCTTATTGCTGTGGTAAAAGATCTAATAGAGCAGTATGGTAAGTATATCTATACTGAATGGTTCAATATTTTCTGTTGTTTTAGGGGCACAAGTGGCTGTGCTAGTTGATGACAACAAAGCTTTGCGTGGGTTGTTTTTCCAAGATCAGTCAATGATTGACACTTTCAATGCATACCCGGAAATCATCTTTGTTGATGCCACATACAAACTCCTCGAATTGTCCCTTCCAGCATTTTTGATCCTTTGTGAAGATTCTAATGGCTGCAGTGAGGTAGTTGGTGTGTGCCTATTAGTGTGTGAAGACTTGGAGAGTATGAAATGGATGATGGAAACATTCAAACAACACAACCCAAGATCATCAGATATTCGAATTGTCATGTCAGATAAAGATATTAAAGAACGAGATGCTTTTAAAAGTTGCCTTCCCAAAGCTAGGACATTAATCTGCCTGTTCCACACATTAAGATCATTTTGTAAAGACGTTTCATGTGAAAAAATGGGAATTACAAAGTGTGAATGAGAATTTTGCTTAGAACTATTGCAGAAAATGGCTTATGCTAGTACAGACGAGAAGTACAATACATTGTATGATGATTTGAAGAAGAGTGCATCTCAGGAAGTATTGGACTACTTCGACAAGAATTGACATCCAATTCGAGATGAGTGGGTACTTGGTGCCAAAGCTAGTGCTGGCAGCTTCTTAAACACCACTAACAATCGATTAGAAAGCATCAATGGAAAATTGAAACAAGTCATTAACAGGCACTGCTCGTTGGAAAAGTTTGTCTACCACTTTTTTGTAATTATAACAGCGTTGAGAGTTGAAAGGGACCACAAAACAGCGATTATGTTTCAAAAAGTGAGGCTACTTCCATACGGTCAAGGTAGTCCCCAAATGCAGTACGCTGACTTTTTGACATCTTATGCCTTTGGCTTTATCGAAAAGCAGTTAACATTTGTTGGCAGTGTTCAGGAAATGGTGGAAATGGAGGACCATTGGATTGTTGAAACATCTTCTGGTAGGCATACTGTAACTCCTATGTGCATATTTTTCCAATCTATGAAGCTACCATGTCGCCACCTTCTAGCCTTGCGACAGAAGTTATGCCTTCCATTATTTGACACTTCTCTCTGTGATAAGCGTTGGAGCAGTGAGTATTATCGATCAACACAATGATTATTCGTAACTTCAGCTTCTTCAAAACCAATACTTGATCAACCATTAGTTACAACGACAAGTACGAAAGAGGATATCAAGATCCTTAGTCAGCACGAAAAGTTCCGAAAGGCATCCTTCATTGCAACTGAAGTTGCTTCAATTGTGAGCTATTCATCTAGATGTCAATTTGTCAGGAGGATTGAGTTGTTGCAAAAGATTTCAGAATTTTGGAGGGATGGTAAAGAAGTTTCTGTAGTACCTTTAGAAGGTCAGTTGAGTAATTACATGTACATGTATATTTTGTGCCTGGAAAGGGTTAAAGTACTTGTATGTACTGTACACTATAATGTACATGTACATACCAGTGACCTATGGTTATTTCAGATTATCTTGATGATGAAGTTGACTTTACAGACAAGGAGATTGATAACATGAGCCCACCTAGAACAAAAGAAGTACCATTACATACATAAGTATTAATTGTCTTGATGCTATTATCAGTGTGGCCTTTGTAGATTGTCTGAAGATGATTTTGAATGTATTAATATACTTGCTTCACTTTATAATAAGTAAGTTTTGTATCAGAATATACATACATATTATTTATTGTAGGCATGAGCCACATGAAACCTCTGATGAACATTGTCCAATTGAAAGCTCTATCAATCAAAGTAAGTTGCTATTGTTAAGTGTTGCTCAGTTATGTTCACAGCTTTAGCTGATATAAAGATTCCGAAGAAAATCAAGAGACGTGGGAGACCAAAGGGCATTGACACAACTGTGATTGGTTTATCAAAGCATTGTAAATCCGATAAACCTGTGCCCTTTTGTAAAAAAACACCTAAGGAAAAAGGTAATAGATTAATATAAATTGTTTAAATACATCTATTATAGTGATACTGAGTTGGCTTGTTGATGCTGATACTCTGGACTATACTCTTAATGGTATACTCATCCAAGAGGACTCTGTAGCAGAAAAAATCTCTTCAGCATGTCTTGATGAGAATGTATATATTGAAAGTTACAAGAAGTATTTTACTGAAGATGCATGGAGCAGTGTTCAAGCTACTCTACTGATGATGAAATCTAATCCTGTGTGGTATTGCGGGCAATGTTCTGGAAGAATTGATGACAACACTGAAGAGTCTGTTTGTGATTCATGCCTAAATTGGAACCATTTTGATTGTGCCAACATAAAAACAAGGCCTAAATGTAAATTTTGGTTTTGCTCATCTTGTAACAAGCAAAATCATTTGTGACTTAATAGTTTAAATAGTGAAGTGTTAAAACCTGTTGCTTAAACTTGGTCGGGTGTGAGGGTTAAAAATATGAATCACGTTTCAGAGCCATTCTTACAGCTGGTGTGGGGTATGGGGGGGTTAAATTTACGATTATTAACTCTTTATTCACTCGGCCAGCTATATAAGTTTGAAATGTCAGTAGCCGGTACGGGCTACCTAGACCCAGCGTAAGTTGAATCCTCTTGAATCTCATCTTTAGGTCTTGGTGGGACCTTCAAATGTAACGTGGCTGGTCGCCTCTGCCTGGTATATATACGGCAAGTATCCTGACTGCAAAAGTAATGTAGAGGGTAGAAGGATCGCTTGTAGGGGCAACAGTGGTTCTAGTAAATATATATATCCTTCCTTTTTTACTCAATACGAGGTTCGGCCCTCTCGCCCCACCTCTCCAAAATGAATAAAATATAATAATCATAAGCAACACATATGAAAACTAAGTGAGTCATTACAAAAGATTACTGATTTTCTTAGGTGAATGTTTACAACAAGTGATATTTATGTTAGATATTTGACTATGTCATTGCTCTCTACAGTTAATTTTGAGATGATGATTCATTTGATATGGTTAATTCATAGAAAGATGTCAGTGATATCTCTTGTAGTTTGAGATTAACTATGAAACTATCAGCAATAAAGAAATATTTACTCAAATCAATTTTCCTTTTGATTGGATTAAATAATCTTAATATAAGACATATCTCTCAGGCTTTTTATCTGTGAAGTAAGCCTCAGATACATGTATGAGACAAATACTATTAAATTCTGATATTTGTACACATTTATCATGCTAATGGAGCACTTATAGCTTCAATAATAAACTGTCTACATATCACTCTGTGCCACTTAACGCTTGGAGTCCCACCATTGTCATATCTATTACATAGTGTATACCTGAGGTGAAGTACTTGGTGGTGATTTACCAGAAGCTAAGAAGAAAAGCTTTATGCATGACATTTAATTTCCATTAATAATAAAATAAAAAAGTGGCAATTGTCTAAACAATAAATCGTGTTAAATAATTGTGGACTTTTTGATTTAGTGTTTATTGACACATCCAGCTCCCAATAGTACTTTCAGCAAGTTCTAATTTTTACAGACAATAAATTGATTACAAAGCAAAATACACAACTCACTTTAATTTTAACATGATTTTGTCAGACAAATCATTCTGTTTCAAGGCATATCTCAAAATATCAACAAATGTCATCAAGATGTTAGCATCATCCTTGGTACAACTCCTTAGTTCATCAAGAATTAATTCAAGACGCTCCACATTTGTATCACTGCAGGTTTTATCTCGGACATGCTTGTAAACTTTCTCAGAAAGGATTTCTTCTGTAAAGAGCTTCCTTGCCAAAGTGGGTGGATCAATACTTGATTCAACAATAATGTCAGTACATTTAACTAGAGCTCTCACAGCTTTCTGACAACTATCAGGAGTATTATCTGTAAAAGATTGTACATTATAAGTATTAATACACACACACACATACACAGCAGTATCTATATAATTATTAGCTAACATTTATAATTAATAAAACTAATAATATGATATGCTTTTAATACAAGTTAAACACCAACTTTATATGCTATTTATGTGATAAAAAATATTAAATCCTTACCTAGTTTGGTATGTTGAGTTGTCTTAGTTTGAATCTCATGTCTAGACACTTCATCAGTTTTGTGGGGAGAGGAAGCTAAGGTAGAAAAAAGAAACATGAATACATGAAGTGTTGTTTACTTAATCAATAATTACTCTTTGCCAGAGCTTGTAGTCCAACCCATATCATATTATTACATGTTGTATACCTGAGTGAATGTGAGGTGAAGTACTAGATGGTGTTCTCAATGGAACATCAGTTTCTAAAAAGCTTGGTCTCTTGTCTTTATTTTTTGAAAGAGGCACTGACGAAGTATTGTGTAAACATTCCTGTGACACTTGATGATCAAAGCGAAAAAACAAAATCAAATATTGATTATAATTATAAAAATTGTCCTATGATAGTTTTGGGAGTACTGGTATTAAATATTTCCCATATGTTGAAGACTTAAAAGTTGTCAGTAGCTACAGTGCTGCTTGGAAGTGTTTCTCAAGTCAATTATTGCTAAATGATGTATTTAGTTACACTCAATTTGCAGCAGTCACAGTAACAGCAAATTAGGTTGTGATGTGTATTTGCAGTCAATGTTATTTTATTTGTTCCCTTTTGATAGTCACAAAACAACATTGCAAAGAAACGTACTATATACTATGCATTTGATTTTAATCTTTTCCCGTGAAACATTACTTCCTAATATGGTAATACAGTTATCCTAAAATAGCTTCTCCTTCAATAGCAAATGCAATACAAACAGACATTTGTGTCATATATAATTATACTTTGAATTTTTCCACTGGAAATTGAAGTGAGTTAACTACATTATTGTTCAAAGAATGTAGGAAGTGATCATTGACCACCAATGAGTGTTGAGGAACAGTTTGAAGTCCATTTAACATGATATAAACTGTTATACATACACTATGTACAGTTTCATTAGTTATATATCTGCAAATCTCACATTCAGTCAGTATATACTTATACCTTGATGTGTATGTTAATGAAATATTATTACAGTTATGATGAACTTACCACTAACAGTGTTACTGTCCTCAGTAAGAGACTCATTAACACTTTCATTCACATCTATATTGTGAAGGATATAAAGTAATTTAATAGTCATTTAAAAATCATTACAGAATCATATTCTTACCATCACTTTGCTGCTCAATTGTGTTTTTGTCTGTTTGTATTACATCTTCTATAAAATTATAATGTAATAGTAAACATATAATATATTAGCATATATACATGTACCATTATTATGTTGATACTAGAATGAGTTAGAAATTGCTAAACTTAATACAGTACGTCCGAATAACTAAATTTAAACTTAAAGTTGTGTAAACAATCATTAGTATAAAAGAATAATATATTGTTTTAGTAATAAACTAAGTACCAGATAAAAATATGCATTTATCAGATAAAGATATTTTACTTGAGTGTAATTGCTAAGTCATCACAATATATGGAAGATCTATAGCGAACCAGTACATTTTAATATCTTACCAGTAGTGGTCAATAGTTCCAACAGATCATCATCACAAATGTCACTACTTCCCTCTGTCTTGGCTACATAAATAATAGTATACAATAACAATGATGATTACTAGTTTACAAAGACAATGATAAGTAAAGTATAGTTGTTAAAGAATTTCTCTCATTAACTACCACAAAATTTGTGTTTTCTAATGTAAAATGCCACTGCATTTTTAAGTAAACCAATACATTTTATTCCCAATTTTCAAGTACTCACATTCTAAAAATTTCTCTATGTCCATCACAACAGATTCATTTTGGATAGGTGGACTTCCTATTACATCTAAAATGGTATTCCAAGTAACAGGTTTAGTCATTCCATCCATCCAAAGTTGTAGTACTTTAGAAAGTTTAACATCATCATGTTGATTGGAACTAATCAAACAGTCAAGTTGTCCAGTTTTAATTCCAAGACGTGCACCAATAATGTACCATTTGTTATGAATTGTAGACAATAGATTTAGAAGGTCACTATTCTCAGGAGTGTTTTCTAATAAATTAAAGAACAATATTAAAAAAAACATTAGAACAAAATAAAGTCTATATAGTGTTTTTAAATATGCAAACAAACATGCACATCAAACCTTTTAGAGTTGAAATATTTCTAGATTGAAGGCGATCTTTTGAGACACTTAGTATCATATCACACGTTAAAGGTTGAGTCAACAGATCCTAAAATTCAATAAATATGCAGACTCATATATATATATATATCATATACTAATGAAGATATGTATTAGATTTTATACAGTACTATTGCTTACCAAAGGAATTTTTTCACTGAAAAAGCTATAGTCATTGAGATGACTGGCAACATTAGAATAGGTCCAACCTTTGGATGTATAAGATGACATTATTTTGGGAACAAATTCTTGTATGTGTTGACGAAATCTCTCTGGAATAACTTGATTGGCTTTACTAATAGAAAACAGGGCAAGGATGACTGCTGGTGCAAGGGAGATGTATGGCTCGTATGGGCAAATGTGCTTGACATTGATTGAAGAGTCTTGAACTTCATTATTATCAAATATTTCCTTATTAACTAGAATTCCTCGAGCTATGTCACTTACTCTGTAGAGTATTTGTTCAGAAATGGCCTTACTATGAATGTCAGCTAAAGATCCAGAAGGGATGATGTACTCTTCAATTTTACATGGACAAAACTTCTTTTGAAGAGAAAGAACCAGTTTTATAACAGAGCAACATATCTTTTGACTTTCAACTCCATTGACATTGGAAACAAATACAGTGACACATCTATTATTATCTGTCACTTCTACTACTACATCATTGGGATTTTTCCAATAAATACCATTCTTCCAGACTTTACAACGACAATTGAACTGCTCTATAGGAGACTCTGTTTCTAATTCATCAGCTTTAGGGTGACGAGGAAGGCAAAATAGATATGCTAATCGAAGCAAAAGAACATGAAGGAAGCGAACAGAGAGGAATTGAAATGGATTAGGGCAATATAAACACCAACCAAATCCCCTCTTGAAATGATCACTTAAATCTTGAGGAGGCTCAGCTGTGATGAGAGCTGGAAAGAAAAGAATATCAACATTAGAGACATCATCTGACAAAGACAAGTTGATATCATTCAGTGTATCTGGATCGATAACACAACAAAATTCCATGCTTTTCAAAAAATCAATAAGCATACTTGTATCATAGGTTGGAAAAAGCTTTTGTAAAACAGAAACATGGACAATACCAGTGTTGCTAGACATCGGTATAGGAAGATGCTTGATGTTCTTATTAAAAAGAACACCATTAACGTCAGCAAGGAGGTTTGATTTATGAATTACAATCCAACTGTTAGACACTATTTCATTTCTCAGAAACAGAACAAGACCTTTGTCACTGAGAATTGACAAGTAGTCAAACAATATTGTTTCATCTGAAGGGAGGGATGGATCATTGAGATCTTTTAAAATTTTAGTAAGCTCATCAAGACTAATGGCTACTTTCTCTAGTGTTTGGAGGTAAGCATAATGTACATGGCAATAATAACTAATGCTGTCAGACTTATCAAGAACAGCCTTACAACTTTCGCGAAGGTGAACAATGAATTCAGGGAAACCTTTTCCACCTGGGCGATGACACTCCATGGCAACAAAACCTCTATACTCTTGTTTACGAACAGCATCTTTAACAACATAATCAACATGCAACTTAAATTCATCATAACTACTGGTAAATTGATCAGCATAGCTTCCAACAACAATCACTTGAGAAGGTTTAGTTAAATTAGTGCACACATTTTCAATAAAGTTAAACCAGTAATACAACTGTTTCTTGAAGTAGTGAAAACCTTTGGTTGAATCTATTACTATCATAAAAACTGCAGGAGTTCTCAACATAAGATTCTCCAGCACTGCCGCATGACTACTATAATATTCTTGATGACCAGCAAAATCATACAGAATAATATTTCCAACTTCATGACTACGAACATTATTATAGTTAATACCAGCAGTTTCTGGTTGCACACCTTCAATGCATTGAGAAGGGTTGTAGTGATAATTAGTAGGTTTATCAGCACGATATATAATGCATTGGGCTAATGAACTCTTTCCAGCTGACATGTTTCCACAAAAAATTACTTTTCTATATGAATCAACTGGATAGTCTTGACGACTTTTCTGAAATGGCTCAAACATCTTCAATATTTTAAATCTGTTTGGATCATGCAATCGGACTTCTTCTAGTGGTGTATTTCCATGATTGTTATGAGCAAGTGGATCAACTTTTCCTGTGTGAAGTAGATATGAAATCACATCTATTTTACTATTTGCACAAGCAAGATGTAAGGGAGAATCCTCATTCTGTGAAGAATAAAAATATATTTGTATTCATTATTAATGCAACCTAGATTATAATGCATGATAAATACATAATGTTATGTAATTTGCAAATAGAGCAAGAATGAAAATTTGTTTATTTGAATGTTTAAGATATAAAAGCAATAATGTGTAAAATTGGATGTTAAAAATATAAAAAATGTTATCGATAGAAACATCATTGTAGACATATATATGTATATGTATATATATATATATATATATATATATATATATATATATATATATATATATATATACTTATATACTGGAGTATCTAAGTCTGTTGAAGAGTGCTTGATGTCGTTTAGACAGAGCGGGTTAGAACAGAATTAGAGGACAAAAGAACAGGGCTATTGCTGTGTTGCTGTTACTCAGAGTTTCACGCGTTATGCGATCATTAGAGAGCTGGATACTACTCTGTTTACAGGTTGTGCATCGAGGTGTTAACTATGTCCTATCCATAGAGAAATGTGCTAAATAGTACTTGTTTTCATGTCGGCATTTTGAGACGAGTTTGGATCTTTTGTTCAGGGTTGTGGTTTTGTCTGCGTTAATGATAGAGAGCTTTTCGGTTAGGCAAAGGTTGCACCGCTTTGTTTTGTTGGAGTAGGCCTGTGCCCTTCGGTTTATTGACCAGGTGATTTTGAATTCCTCACCTTCTTTCTTCAATTGCCAAACGTACTTCGATAGTTCCGTGCTGTTTCCATATTTCTCGTGCCTAATTTATTGCATGTGGTTGGAATATCTCTGCTTGAAGGCATGTTCGGTTAGGCCTATGTACACCTTTTTCTCGTTTCTTCTCATGTTTTCGACTTCTGCATTGTAGATGTTGTTGTTGGACTGGGATTCACCATTTAGTGGGCAGAGATCTTTTTTTCGGCAGTTGCTGGGTTTCTGCGTGCGCGTGCTGGTGTCCTTTGAGACCTCATTATTGTGTGCCTTGATGATGCTGGCTAGGTTTGGCATGCAGCTGTAACTGACCTTAACAGTGTTTTTGTTGAATATTTTGTGTAGTCTTGAGTTTTCCGGGAAATGCTTGGCGATCAGTTTTAGGAATTTTTAGAAAAATCATTTTATTTTATTTTATTGCTATCCTTCTAGTCAATGGTATACAAAAGAAATACGGACTATTAAAGAGGATACTGAAAGTGAAATAATAGCAAATGATGATAATGATGATGATTTAGAAGTCAAGAACTGTTCAAATGTTCACTTCCTAGTAAACAACTAAAAAAGTTAAGAAGCCAAATTAAAGATTTGTTGGAATATATTCAGAGAAAAATGATGGAAGTTACAACATTCAAGGTCTACTTAATTTTCTTTTTATGCTTTGAACATGAGACATAGACAACAATTTTTTTAATCAAGTATTTATCAAAAGCACTAATGATGTAATAATTGTATAAATAAGATATCAGATCCATCTTTGGAGATTTTTCATCTCACCAGCTGACAATGAACTACGAAGTATGTAGCAAAGTTACAGGGTTAATTAATTATTGTTATAGTTAATATTAACGTTAATACACATTGGAGAATCAATGTTGATATTGAATTAATTATTGATATAACTACTTATGGTAGATATATGGCAAGATATGTAGCAAAAGGTGAACCATCTTTCAAAACTTATCATCACCAATTTTTAACTTCAGTATTGGTCAACATGGTAACAACAACAATACTTGTAAGGCATTGCAAGCTGCAATGTTATGTTATGGTGACAAACATGATTACATTACTCAAGAAATGGTATATCTGCTACTCAATCTACTACTGAACACACTTAAACTGTAACACTTTGTTATATTATTCATCATAATCATCCTATAAACAAACAAAAAATATCAACATTATTGTAAATATCAGCAATAACGTACAAACCATGACTTGGTACATCAACAAATAGTTGACATCATCAATAATATTATATTATACAAAATGCTGTATGACTGCTTAAATGTGAAGTTTAGAGAAAAGAAAACTGATCTTCCGAGAAAACAAGGTGCTTATGTAGTAGACAATAATGACAAGCTTACAAGGTATAGATAGCAATAGAATATCTTATAAATATCATATGTACATATACTTTGTTTATATGAGTACATTCCTAATCAACAAGGATATATTTATATCATACAACAGTTCACAATGCTTGTTGGTTCACAGTCAACTGTATGTACTACAGTATGTCTTATTTATATTATTATATATAGTGATGTGAAAAATAAATTTTTCTATTGATTATACGATTCTTTGGATTTTGTTGGTGTGATTGGCTTTAAAATTCTTAATTTTTCATGGAAATTAATGAATAAATATGATTGAACATCTAGTACATTCTGGCATTGTTTCTAATAATTTGAGAATAGTTACAGAAAAAAACAATTTTTTGCAAAAAAATGTATACAATGTTTTTGTGACTAACTCGAGTGGAATAATGGTCAAAAATAAGAATCTCAGACATGACTACAATACTCTATTGGTTAGACAATTGGCTATGATTAATGGCATCATGACTAACAGATAGAAACCTTGAACATCTTATTTATTATTTTTTGGTGTTACATATACAGAATAGCCTTGTTACAAGTTACATAATGAAAGTACCATTTTGCATATTTGCTAATTGTCTTATTAAAATTCATTAATAATAAACACTAGTATTATCATTTAAATAAAATGGATTGGGATGTATTAACTGCTACTTGGCTATTTTCCATATAGCCTGAAAGCTATCCTTTTACTAAGCTTGAAAAATGACAAAGGTAGATTTGATGTTTTGACAGATACTGTCAGGCATCACATCTTAATATTAAGGTAAAAGAAAGCCAAATAAAGACACTTATATCACTATAGATTAGGAAGTGATGCTATATTATGAACTTTTGGACTAATGTGAAAGAAGTAAAGAAGTACAACACAGCTTTATTTCATGAAGGAAACAAATGTAATGTTTGAAAGAGCCTGGTTTAATCAGTAAGTCCAGAAGGTATGTTAAACAGTTTATATTCTCTCTTTCCGACCACCATATATATGGTGATCTCAGAGAAGAGATGATTTGAGATCGAATTTTAGTCAGACTTTTGGTTTGTAAACTGTCAGACCAAAACAGTTAGATGCTGAGCCACGACAGATTGACATCTCCAGCTCAGCATTTATCAAAGTGCTCTAGATGGGGACATTATGAGGTTATGTGTCATTCACTCAAAGTGTCAGAAAAGTTGAAAAGAACACTTTTCTAGGACAGGAAAAGATGAAATAGCAGTGACTAGTGGAAATAGACAACATTGGTATGTAACTGTCTCATTAAATGGTCTAAATCAATCTTTCAAGATCATCAAAGGAGCAAATGTAACTATGATAACCAAACACCTTTTAAACGTAGGCTGTGGGATTTGATAAGCATTAATAACAAACATTGTGACATGTTATTTGCTATAGTAACAGATGCTATGGTGAAAATTAATGCTGTTGCTATATAAATTGTCACTATGGTGACATACGTGCTGTTGCTATAGTAATTTATATGCTGTTGCTTATTATATGACTCCTTGTATTTTGTGATTTAATTGGTACAATTAATTTTGACATTTATAAATCATTCATAGATACTGATATCTTTTTGTTAGAAGATCATTTTTTGGCAAAACATGCTAATTATGCATAGAAATTAAATAATGGTCATTAATTAAATAATAATTCTTATAGATTTTGACAAGGGTTGTAAACATATGAAAGGATAATGGTATAATTTTTGTCATAAAACAACAATTTGCTTAATTGTCATAGTGGTATAAGTAACATTGATATAGTAATATATTTATATGTTGTTACTATGGCAATGATTTTATGACAACTGTTACCATGGAAATCATTGCTATTATGATGGATACATACCTAATTGCTATAGCAACGTTGCTATGGTAATTATGACATTGTTAATAGTTGTTATACTATAGTCGTTTAATGGCAACAGTCACCAAGGTAATAGTTTCCATACATGTTTTCGCTATAGCAACAGTTGCTATGGTGACATATATGCTGTTGCTATAGTAATTCATGTTATGATAATTTACTTTCTTTGTTTTGTAACTGTTGCTACGATGACATATGTGCTGTTGCTTTCTTTTATGATGACATGATCCCTTGAACTTTATGATTTCATAAGTACATTTGGTTTAAGAAATTTTTGCAATATTTTCATAGTTATTGATGAATACAAATAAATTAAACATGTAGAAACATTTGCATTTTTTTTGGAGAAATTTGGTTATAGTTACTGCTATAAACAGTTTATCTTAAAATGTGTATAAATGTTTTTGTGGGTAACTCAATGGTCAAGCAAAGTAAGGATCTCAGGCATGATTGTATTACACTACAAATGGCTATGATTAATAGCATCATGACTAACAGAGAGAAACCTGTTTTGTTAGTTTATATATATATATATATATATATATATATATATATATATATTATAATTATTATACATATATATATATATATTATATTATGGCTAACTCAAGGCATAATGGTCAAGCAAAGTAAAGATCTCAGACATGATTGTATTACACTACTAGTTATACAAATGGCTATGATTAATGGTATCATGACTAACAGATAGAAACCTTGAACGTTATTTGTCAATTTTATCTTTTATATATATAATATATATAATAGTCTTGTTACCAGTCATATAATGAGAGTACTATTTTTGCAAATTTTCTAATTGAATTCATCAATAATACACATTAGTATTATCATTAAAATGTTTCATATTAAAATAATCATGAACTGGTAAAGAACACTTGCTGTAGAGTACAGATTTCTTATTGAATCAGTAATACAACTCAGATCATGTGTCTTATTGATTTATTAACCTCAAATGAAGTAATTTGAATTACTTCATTGATCATAATTTGGTATAATGATATGTCTTGCAATACAATTACCGTGACTTACTTTATCCTTAGTATTGATATCAGCTTGTCCAATTTCAATTAACAGTTTAACTGTGTCAGTATATCCTCCCTTTGCTGCAAGATTTGCAGGTGTATGTCCATACTAGGAACATAATGGACAAAGGTATTTAATTACAAAAAAACAACTATTAGACAATAAACTATACAGTCAATGTAACCAGTTATCAATAAATAAGTAAATATAAGGATACAATAAAATAAATGATAATTTATGCTCTTTATATCACAGACACTAGAAAGAAGTGAAATGTATGACCAGTGTACTATTGGAGCATCATTACATCATTATTATGTCAACAATGGTTCACATCATCAATCACAATATATTATACTAATGACACTAATTAAATGAAGTCACTTTTCTGTAGTTTTAAAAAACTAATCCTGACTTTTGAATCAAACAAGTTCTACACAATAATAATACAACCTTACAAGGTACAGATTATATAAGAATAACTTAGGAACATCATATGTACATGTACCTTGTTGTATGAGTATAGTCTCAATCAACAGTTCACAATACTTGTGGGTTCATAGTCAACTATATGTACTACAATATGTCTTATTTATATTACAATATATAGTAATATGAAAAATAAATTTCGTATATAGAACATACATTTTGTTGCTAATAAGAACAACGAGAACATAGTGCTAATAATTGTTATTGCAAATAAACTGTGGCTTTAATATGCATTCATTATGCTTGTACCAATAGTACATGTTTACTACTATTGTATTTTTGTATTCACTATGGTTGACACAAAGCCTTTCTTTACTCTCAATAGTGAGAATGGGCTTGCCACTGTGTTATTTTTAAGCTGGTTGTGGGATTTGATAAACATTATTTACAAACATTGTGACATATTATTTGCTATAGTACAGTTGCTATTGTGAACTAAATGCTGTTGTTATAATGATTGTTGCTATGGTCACATTATATATTGTTCCTATAGTGAACTATTTGCTGTTGCTTATTATATGACTCCTTGTATTTAGTAATTACATTGATACTATTGCTTTGAAATTTATAAATCTTACACAGTGATTCGTAAATACATATCAATTGAAGATATAGTATGTTTTGACATTGTTTACAACAAATTTGGAATAACTATGGCAATAAATCGTTTTGTATCAAAATATACCATTAAATAATGGTCATTAATTAAATATTTTATAGATTTTGACAAGATTTGCAAACATATCAAAGCATAATGTTATAATCTTCATCTAGAAAACAACAATTTGCTCAGTTTACATGTGTTATAAGTCACACTATTATATAATAGTCTTGTTACAAGTCATATATAATGAGAGTACTATTTTTGCATATTTGCTAATTGAATTCATCAATAAGACACATTAGTATTACCATTGTTTTGTAAAACTTTCAAAATAATCATGAACTGATATAGAACACTTGCTGTAAGGTGTAGGTTTCTGATTGAATCAGTAATACACTTCAAATCATATGTCTTATTTTATTTATTAAACTCAAATGAAGTAACTACTAACTAAATCCTTAGTGTTGATATCAGCTTCTCCAATTTCAAGTAATAGTTTTACTGTGTCAGTATGTCCCTCCTGTGCTGCAAGATGCGCAGGTGTATGTCCAATCTAGGAACAGACAAGGTTATTTAATTACAAAAGAACAACTATTAGACAATAAACTATACAGTCAATGTAACCAGTTATCAATAAATAAGTAAATTTAAGGGTTAAATAAAATGTAAAAAAAAATTACGTTCTTTAACATCACAGACACTTGAAAGAAGTGAAATGTATGACCAGTGTACTATTGGAGCATCATTACATCATTATTATGTCAAAAAATGGGTCACATCATCAACCATAACATATTATACAAATGTACAATACTTAAATCAAGTCAATGTTCTGTAGTTTTAAAGAAACTAATCCTGTTTTTCCAATCAAACAAGCTGTACACAATAATGACAACCTTACAAGGTACAGGTAGTAAACAAATATCTTATGAACATCACATGTACATGTACTTTGTTGTATGAGTATACTCTTAAACAACAATGATATATTTTTACCATACAACATTTCACAATGCTTGTGGGTTCACAGTCAACTATATGTACTACAAATTGTCTTATTTATATTACCATATATAGTAATCTGAAAAAGAAATATTGTAGTAAACACATTATTCAATTTCTATTGTATTTTTGTATTCACTATGGTTGACAATAAAGTCTTTTTTAACTCTCTAATAGTGAGAATGGACTTGCCATTGTGTTATTTTTATAGTACGTTGTGGGACATTAATAATGAAGTTTGTGGCATATTATTCGCTATAGTAACAGTTATGCATTCACTATGGTTGACAAAAAAGTCTTTATTTACTCACTATTGTGAAATTGGGTTTGCCATTATGTTGTTTTTATAGCAGGTTATGGGATTTCATAAACATTAATAACAAACATTGTGACTATTATTTGCTATAGTACCAGTTGCTATGGTGTATTAATGCTGTTGCTATAGTGATTGTCTCCATGGTACGGTGACATACATACTGTTGCTAGAGTGAATTATATGCTGTTGGTTATTATATGACTCTTGTATTTTGTGATTTTATTGGTACGTTCATTTTCAAATTCATAAAAATCTTTCATAGAGATTGATGAATACATATTAATTGAAGATATAGTCTGCTTTTACATTGTTTTCAAGAAATTTGGAATAGCTATGGCAATAAATTGTTTTATGCCAAAATATGTATAAAATGGTCACAGTGACTACATTTTATACTTTTGTTAGAAAATCATTTTGACAAAACTTGCAAATTATGGATAGAAATTAAATGATGGTCATTAATTAAATATTTATAGATTTAGACAAGGTTTGTAAACATATCAAAGCATAATGTTATAATTCATTTTAAAACAACAATTTGCTCAATTGTCATGTGTTATAAGTAACATTGATATAGTAGTATATCTATATGTTGTTACTATGACAATGATGTTATGACAACTTGCTATAACATTGTTGCTATGGTAACTATGACCTTGTTAATTGTTGTTATATTATAGTTGTTTAATGGCAATAGTGACCAAGGTAATAGTTTCCATCATTATGCACATGTTGTTGCTATAGCAAAAGTCGCTATGGTGACATATATGCTGTTGCTATAGTAATTCATGTTATGGTGATGTACTTTCTTTTGAGTAGTAACTGTTGCTATGATGACATATGTGTTGTTGCTATAATAAATTATGTGCTGCTTCTTTCTTTTATGATGACATAATTCCTTGGATTTTATGATTTCATAAATAAGTACATTTGATTTAAGAAGTTTTTACCATTTTTTCATAGTGATTAATGACTACAAATAAATTAAACATATAGAAAAATTTGGATTGTTTCTGAGAAATTTGGATACAGTTACTGCAATAAACAGTTTCTGATGAAACATTTATAAAATGTTTTTGTGGCTAACTCAAGGCATCGAGCAAAGTAAGAATCTTAGGCATGATTGTATTACACTATTGGTTAGACAAATGGCTATGATTAATTGTATCATGAGTAACAGAGAGAAACCTTGAACATTATTTGTTTTTGTGTTATATATATATATATATATATAGAATAGCCTTGTACAAGTCATATAATGAGAGTACTATTTTTGCATATTTACTAATTGAATTCATCAACAATACATATTAGCATTATCATAGAAATTTTTTGTAAAACTTTTAAAATAATCATGAACTGATAAAGATCATTTGCTGTAGAGTACAGGTTTCTTATTATATCAGTAATACACTACAAATCCTGTGTCTTATTGATTTATTAACCTGAAATAAAGTAATTTAAATTATTTCATTGGTCATCATTTGGTACAATGATATGTCTTGTAATACAATTACTGTGACTTACTGAATCCTTAGAGTTGATATCAGCTCCACCAATTTCAATTAAAATTTTTACTGTGTCAGTATGTCCCCCCACTGCTGAAAAATGTGCTGGTGTACGTCCATACTAGGAACATAACAGACAAATTATATAATTACAAAAGAACACTATTACACAATAAACTATACAGTTGATGGAGCCAGTTATCCATAAGTAAATATAAGGATACAATAAAATAAAAGATAATTTATGCTCTTTTATATCACAGACACTAGAAAGAAGTGAAATGTATGACCAGTGTACTATTGGAGCATCATTACATCATTATTATGTCAACAAATCGTTCACATTATCAATCATAATATATTATACAAATGTACACTACTTAAAGGAAGTCATTGTTCTGTACTTTTAAAGAAACTTGTCCTGATTTTCCAATCAAACAAACTATAAACCATAATGACAAGGTACAGATTGTAAAGGAATATCTTATGAACATCATATGTACATGTACTTACATTGCATGACCATATTCTCAATCAACAATGATATATACAGTTCACAATACTTGTGGGTTCACAATCTACTGTATGTACTATAACATGTCTTATCAAATTATTATATAGTAATGTCAAAAATAAATATTGTAGTACATACATTTCATTGCTAATAAGAACAATGGTAACATAGTGCTGAAAATTCTTACTGGAAGTAAACTGTGACTTTAATATGAATTCAATATGGTTGACAAAAAAGTCTTTATTTACTCACTATAGTGAGAATGGGCTTGCCATTATGTTGTTTTTATAGCAGCTTATGGGATTTCATAAACATTAATAACAAACATTGTGACTATTATTTGCTATAGTAACAGATGCTATGGTGACATCAATGCTGTTTCTATAGTGATTGTCGCTATGGTGACATTACATACTGTTGCTGTAGAATTATATGCTGTTGCTTATTATATGATTCCTTGTATTTTGAGATTTCATTGGTAGTATTGCTTTTGAAATTTATAAATCTTTCATTGAGATTGATGAATACATATAACTTGAAGATACAGTATTTTTGATATTGTTTTCATTAAATTCTGAATATCTATAGCAATAAACAGTTTTCTGTCAAAATGTGTTTAGAATAGAGAAGGGTTACAGTGACTAAATTCTACAATTGTTGCTCAGTAAGTGATACTATTGTGACATACATGCTCCTGTGATCGTCTTTGACAAATTTAGAATAGTTATGGTAATAAATGTTTTTCTACCAAATGCCTATAAAATGTTTTTGTTATGAACTCAAGTAGATTAAAGGTCAAGCAAAGTAAGGATCAGGTATGATAGTATTTACACTAGTAGTTAGAGAAATGGTTATGATTAATAGTATCATGACTAATAGAGAGAAAGCTTGAACATTATTTGTTAGTTCTTGTGATATTTACATAGAATAGTCTTGTTACAAGTCACATAATGAAAGTCCAATTTTTTGCATGTTCCCTTATTGTCTTAAGTTAATCAATACTAAACATTATTATTATTGAAATGTTTTGAAAAATTATATTAAAAGAATCAAAAACTGGTAAAGAACAGTTGTTGTAGAGTACAGGTTTCTTATTAAATCAGTGATACACTTCAAATTATGTGTCTTATTGATTTATTAATCTCAAATGAAGTGGTTTGATTTACTTCTTTGGTCATAATTTGATGCAATGATATATCTTGTAATACAATTACTGTGACTTACTGAATCCTTAGTGTTGATATCAGCTTTTCCAATTTCAATTAACAATTTTACTATGTCAGTATGACCCTTCATTGCTGCAAGATGTGCAGGTGTACGTCCCAACTAGGAACATAAGAGACAAAGTTATTTAATTACAAAAGAACATAACTATTAGACAGTAAACTATATAGTCAATGTAACCAGTCATCAGTACACATCATCATAACAATTATATTACATTGTAACAATTAACAAACTGTAGTAATAACATATTCTCATTATTAGCTATATCTTGTCACATGATATTACTATATGATATTAAAACTGACTTCTAAACAAGCTAACACATCAAGGTACAAAATTTGACAACGAACAAGAAAATAAAACCCCTCCCACATATATAAACTAAAGTATTTAGACTTGCTAGAATGTTATTAGATGGACATTATATAATATCTAGTAGAATGTGGTATAATACTACAATTAACTGACATAATGGATGTACTACAGCAAACAAGCTCAGGGAGCCAGGCAAACTCACAAACACAATAGCAGGCACTTTCTATAAAGTTCAACCTCACAAATATCAAGGTCAGTCTAGCTAGTGTGCCAACATAACCTATGAACCTGAATAGCTACTGTTCTTTCTAATTTGAGGTTATTTTCACGTTCAAGTATTTGATGGCACAAACAGGCTCCAAGGAGACAGATAATGTACATAACAAAACATTTCTCATAACTCAGTGTAGCCCTCAGCAGAGGAATGTTGTGCAATCTGTACTACTGTGGTATCAGAACTGAAGGACCAACAGTCCCAAACACCAACAGATCCTCTGGTCAGTTGCACCTTAGTTGAAGATGGCTGGCCACACCCCTTTATCTTTTGTGTCTTTTTCTCTGACTGTTTATCTGTCTGCACAATTTACTCCCCTATGAATGCAGTCGCTCTTGCGACTGTCACACGGACCCTCTTTCAGGCCTAGAGTAACCCTGTGGCCATTGTTAACCCTGCCTTTGCCACAATCAGCCTAGCAACATTATCTGGCTTATCATCTGGCTCTATATTCATTACCCCACCCCTCCATTATCCTATCAATGGCCTTTCCTCCAGTACCTGGGATATTAGTAGACAAAATCTAATCATTATATAATTTGTGTGACTGTAAGAGCTGCTATCAGATAATTGCCCAAACCCTCTCACCAACTCACTTTCACGCCTATTAACGTAAGGTTCCAGCAGAAGAAAACTCCCTCTCTACTAAGCTGGGTGTGTACCATCAATTAGTATTAATACCTAACTTAATTATTACTTAATTAGTATTAATACTCAACTTCTCCTTGTATCTCATAGATATTTGTGGTATTTGGTCTTTTCACTGTATTATTTATGGTGATATTTCAATTAAATACCTACCCAGTTGTAGAATATATCAAATGGTAGAAGTTGCTTTAACTTTCAATTGTTATGATCTCAATATTAATGATAATTAATAAATCTATTGACCACATAAAACAAAGTCATGTCACTAAAGTTGATATGGTTAACTATATGCTGCTTTTTAGAAACATTGATCTTTATAACACTACTTAATTATAGCACATAACATTTATAATGATTGCTTGACCTGTTACTGTTCAATCATGTCAATCAATTGTTACAGAATGTACATTTGTTGTAAGTCAATCAATATTATGTTTACCTGTATCTCATGAGATGATGACTCAATATTAGTAATAACATTGCTATTATTTCTTACACATTAGTTTGTATTATATGTAGTTTAGTATCAATAAACCTTTAAGTTAATGTGCAATAAAGTATATCTTTTTTGGCTTGTTTGCAAAGTAATTTAGCTTAACCACACCCATCGCAATTTCCCATATCTAAATTTTAGTTTCATGAATATTAGAGTTATGTCCCAAAACACAAAATTTGAACTGTCTGATTTCATGGCCTTAAGGATGGTTCACATAATGATGCAAAGCTTTGTGTCATGTCACAATGTGTACATACTTCAATTTATGAACAAAGCACATACATGATGTACAAATGTGTCACAACACAAGGATAGAAGTCATTTCTATCTCGAAATTTCAAACAACCGATCAGATTTCATTAACCATGTGTTTTTTAAATTCAATGTGTTTGTTAGCAAACAAGAACTTATAAATGATGTGTGTTTTCTTTGCTTGCGGCTAGTATTTAGCAATAGCCACAAGGATGCAAGGACAAGAGAAAATGCATGGAAGGAAGTGGCCAGCCAGGTGTATTGGGAATGAAATGTCATGGGGGATGACTAGGTTTGAACTGCAAAGATATGCTGAGGTTGTAAGCATCATACCTGTGATTTGGGTAAGGGTGGGGTCTGATAGTACTATCACTATATCCTAACCAGATTTACTGATGGAAAATGTGGGCACTATCAAAGAGCTCTTTTCAAAAGAGTACTAAGCTTGAAGAAAATACATTGAAAACGACAATTTACTGTCAACACTCAGGGCAGAGTTGTGTAAGATTGTTAGTTCATGTTGTCTGTGTCATGTTTAGCAATGTACATGTACATATATATTATTATAATATCCTGTACTGATATAGTACATACTAGTAGTATTACATACATGTACATGGAGTGAACACAATACACAGGTATATGGAATATAAACCATCTCTAGACATAATACAAACCTGGTCACAAATATTGGGGTCTGCCTTAGCTGTTAAGAGTAACTGAACTATCTTAATGTATCCTGCACATGAAGAATAATGCAAAGCAGTCTGATGATCCTATAGAAAGAATAAACAGGAAATAATGTGGCTACAAATTAATTACTATAATAGCTGTTCAATACTACAGTAGATAAATGTATAAAGTTGGAACAGTTACATCATAATGACAGTATTCATGTCATAGCAACATTACAAATCACTTCTTATAGTAAAGACAGGTTTAAGTTTTACTAAAAGTACATCTTTTGTTTACATTGTGATAATTAAAATAGACAATGATTATCTCAAAACTTAACCCTACTAGTCACTAACAGTACTATTAGTATTATTAAAGCTATGACTGATAATGTTCAAATTCTGATAGTGGACAATGGCCAATGTTTTCCGTTACTACTTTAAACTAGTAGAACACTAATTAACCTCGCTGTGCGTGGGTGCATAGCGAGTGTTACTGTGTTTGTGTGTGTCAAATATGGCACTGGTAGCCACCAAACTACAGTGGACAGGGGAAAAAAGTCTGTACTTCTTAAGAATACTGCCAAAAGGAGCGTGAAATAAACAAAAAGCTTAAAAAGTCTGAAAAACCTTTGAAAAAAAGCACAGCTTTCAGTGAAGACTCCAGAATTCAATAACCTCCTAGATACAGCTTATGAGATTTTCCAACTTTTTAAAGTGAGAGTTTTAGCCAAAATACTTCTTTGGAGAGTTATGACAGTTTTACTAACTTTTGGCAGCTTTGTCGATACATTGAGCACAAATTAAAAATACTACCACCATAGCTGTCATTGGAGAATCACCACCTTTTACTAAGAAGTATTGGACCTTTTGTCAGTTAGAGTGAAAAGTACCCAGTAGACGCACTAAATGGCAATGTTTTTTCCCTTTGATTGAAGAGAAATGCTGAGTCATCAATAATCATCTTGCGCATCACGTGAAATATCTCTTGTCTGTATTCTGTGCATGAGGCATAGGTCATTTGAGGAGGCTAAAAAGAACAAAGAAAGTCTCTGGATAAGACCGTGGCGAGGTTAAGCACTTTAGTGCATTTCATTTCCTCTTGTTTAAAATGAAAAAAGGTTCATATAGTGGTGGTGGCCATTTTGGGCGGTGGTCATATTGGAGTATTGGTGGTGAAGCATGGCAGTGTCATGAAAAATTTGGTCCAGGTGCAAAATTTGGACTTATGTCCAAATTTTGCAACGAAAAGGCTGCAAAATTACTTGCAACATTTCGACCCAAGTGTGTGACACTGTAATAATTTGGCAAAGAGAAATTGAATTTATCTAATACAAATCCTTTTATTACTTCTTAGGTTGTGTGTACTTAAATGGAGAGCTTTAGCCACTTGGGGAAGTTTTTAAAGTGTCATAAAATCAATGTCATAGCCAGAGAGATGTGAACCTGAGTGATGAAGCAATAAAGTAATAAAATAGAAAACGGAACTTATGCCTCAGATTGTCATGCTAACTGGAATAGAAGCATTTTGAAAAAAGCTCGCAAAGTAGCATTGAGAGGAGGAGAAGTGTACTATGAGAAGAAACCAGGACAAGTTTGTAATATTTTTTCAAATTCCTTATTACTATCTTACAATAATTTATAATAGTGTTATGTATGATCAAAGACATTAACATTAAGGTACCACCTTTGTCACTCACTCTCTTGAAAATAAGACAATTAACCCATTCCCCTGCCAGTGGTAAAAAAGGAAGCAAAACAATATGTTGCTGTTATCAAAATTAATTCAGAGTATACTACAAGTGTCATCAAGCAGAAGGGGGTAGAATAATTGAGTGTGAAGCCTGCAAACATGTATCATCTTATTAAATACTAAATCTTATTATAATCATATCAAATTGGAACTAAGACCTGCCTAACGTAGACCTAGGATGAAATTTTGCTGCCGAAAATGGACTATCTCTAGGAACAAATTTTGCAGTATAGGTCCAAATTAGGCAGGAAAGTTTGGTCCTAGGTCCAAATTTAACTTGCATAAATTGGACCTAGGTCCAAATTTGGCATGCAAAAATTGGACCTAGGTCCAATTTTAACTAGCAACAAATTTGCCATGACAGCAGTATGATGAACTTTTTTGCTATATCTGGATGTTCAAATCGGGCAGACAGAGACAAAGGGAAATCCTTCTTTCGCCTTCCTTCCATTATTAGGCATCAAGGAGCTGACATGTAGAGTCTGAGTGCAAAAAGACAGAGATATTGGCTAGTGACAATAAGAAGGAAAGACATTAAAGAAGATAATTACAAACACACTCGGGTCTGCTCTGACCATTTCACCAGTGGTAAGCCTAGCCAACTGTACAATAGCACAAATCCAGATTGAATACTGTCACTTAATTTTGGCTACACAGATGGAACCACTGGACCAGATAATAGATGTACAAAGAGCACAGGAGAGAGCAGCTAAGCGTAGGAGAGTCAATGAAGATGATGGTAGTTGTTTTGATAAGGAGAATGAAACTGATTGTTGTTGTGTTGTTGATGTACCAGAAAAAGAAGTCAGTACAAACTCAAACTGATTTGACACAGTTTGATATGGCCCACTCGGAAAGAGATTTGACATACAAGACTGTTGCTATGTACACAGTACGAGTTACTATTCCATCCTTTACTGGAGGCAAAAAACAGTTGCCTGGCATTGATGTTGAACAGACAAGGATCACCAATATTAGAATACATGTAGAGCAGGTGATAGGACTTCTTCAGCAAAAGTATTCAATACTTAGTGATACTCAACAAATTGATGTAGTACTATATATAAAGACAACAGTGTATCTTTCTAGACAAAATTTGTAACTACTTGTTGTGCTTTGATAAATTTATGTGATTTTGTTATACAGTTTGATCAATCATAATAAGTGTAACATATTTATAGTTTCCTTCTTTTAAATTGAGGTTGAAACTTTATTTCCTTAATAGGGGCATATGGTACTTCTTTAATGGAAGTTGGTAAAACCCACAGTAAGTCTTCTTTTGAGTCTCTGATCTGTACACCAGCTTTAACTGCCCAAAGAAGTAAGGCTACATGACTACAGGTCTCTCCAAGGCAGGCCATACGGTCACAATGACCAGCAAGGATTTTGCCACTTGTCTCAGAAATTGTTCAAGGAAGAAGCGTTTTCTCCATTAACTTCTGAGAATGATTCACCTAAACAATGAAATAGCTTTCATACTAATTAAAGAACAGTATCTCACCTTGGTCATCACAACCGTCCTATTATCAACTGGGACCTGCATCACCAAGACATCTCTCACCCATCCTGCTACAAACTCTTGTAGTTTAAAAGATCATCTCCCGTGTATGGGCTTGGAGAAAATGCGAAATGCATACCAACATGGATGTAGGTTGTACTTTGCCATTTGTCAATACGAAGCTTCCAATCTTTTGGCATTTCATAAGGACCTTGACCTCCAATCATTTGAAGCTTTTCTTCATACCTCTGCTTCGAAGGTAAATCCACTATATTTGCTTTGTAGCCAGGAAAAAGAGCACTTTCACCAGACGCCATGTTTCCACTCTGTACTCTAACATGGCCGCCGGCCAAAATGGCCACGCCTAATGCAAGGGGTCTATATATAACTACCATAGCAGGTAGTACTGGTGACATTTTATTTTACAATTTCTAATATAGAGACTTCTCCAATATAGGCATTAATTCTGTCCACTTCTTGTACCTGTTCTAATGATAAACACTCACTGATTTCACATTTGATTTTACAAGTGCCTCATTAATTAGAATGAAAGTGGACTAAATTTTCTGTTATAGACTACAATGATTTATTTGAGTATTCCAGACTAATAGAATGTAGCAGAAACTCATAATAACGAGTAGTTTTGACTTAATAATTTTTGACATTATTTAGGAAAACCACACAAGTTGTGCTAAATATTTCAAACAAACAATTGCAAATATCCAGCCATTTTGTACAGGATGTATACCAAATGTATTATTGAGGAAGACCAAAGTAATTGGATACCAAATTTAGTAAACATCCTATACAAAATGGCTACATAGCAAACACATATAGTTTAAATGATCATTCAAAAAAGTTTTGCTAGCATGACTAAAATAAGGTCATATTAATGATAATACCTTGTTGCTCTCTAAAAGAGTACAAAACCTGAAGACGTCGAAATGACAATTTAGGATCAACAGTGATGATAGCATTCATATAAGATTACTAGTTTATTTTGTCTATATCATGTTTACTACTACAACTAAGAAAATGATACTTTTATAGTCATGCTAGTCTATGAATACCACAATCTTTCTTGCTGACTAACTGAGAAATTTCATTGAATTTGATGTTACCTATTCACATTATTACATCTAATTGTGTCAATAGGTGATGTCCCAAGTCAGGTGCCTTTTTTCTCTTTTTTCCTACTATTAGTCATCTTTTCACTATGACATTATTTTGAAGGTGTCCCTACATTAATAATATTTAGCTACCAAAATTATAAAAAATTCTTTAAATGAAACTCATGAATTATTACAAATTAACCACACCTACTATCAGGTTTGGTACATGGAATTTGTTAAATATTTTAACTGTTATACAGATATAAGAAATGATATGACTGGAAAGGGAATTGCATCATCAACTTTAACAACAATTTTTTCTCTTTCTTTGATTTCTTAACCCAGTCTATTATAATCAACCCATTTAATATCTCAGATTACTTCAAAATTCATCCTAGCAGACTTAACATACTCAAATTTCATTCACATCCCCTAAATTTGGCCTTATCACTGCATCACTGCATTATTTATGATGATGATTCTGTTAAATACCTACCCTGCCATAGAATATACCAAAAAGGTAGAAGTTGCCTTAAATTTAAATTATTATGATCTCAGTACCAGTGATAATTAACAAATCTACTGACCACATAAAACGTAACCATTTAATTAAAGTTAATATGGTTAACTATATGCTCCTTTTTAGAAACATTAATCTTTATCACACTACTTAACACTAACATATAACATTTATAGCGATTGCTTCACATGTTACAGTGTTTACTGCTCAATCATGTCAATCAATTGTCACAGAATGTACATTTGTTGTTAGTCAATCAATATTATGTTTACATTTATCTCATGACATGATGACTCAATATTAGTAGTAATAGATATCCCATTGCTACTACTTACATTATATTATAATTTATTTAAAGATTTATTAAAATAAATTTATTAAATTTATTTATTTATCTAATTTTATTTGGTTTATATTATATGTAGTTTAGTATCAATAAATCTTTAAGTTAATGTGCAATAAAGTAAATGCTTTTTGGATTGTTTGCATATTCACCATGCCAATTTCAAATTCCCATACGCAAATATAGTCTCATGAATAAAAGAGTTAATGTCCCAAAACATAAAACTTGAAGCATCTAATTTTCATGCCCTTAAGGATGGTTCACATAACAATGCAAATCTTTGTGTCATGTCACACGGTGTACACATGTCAATTTATGAACACAATGCACAAATGTGACATGAAACAACATGTAGATAGAATCAATCTCTATCTTGACATTCCAAGTAATGTGTTCAGCCAGTATGATTTCAATAATTACATGTTTTAAAACATCAATTAGTTTCATGGTAAATAAGAAGCTTATTGGGCTCTTTGCTGTTTGCTGTTTTGCTGTTTTCTTAACTTGTGGCAAGTATCTAGCAAAAGCTACAATGATGCAAGAGCTAGAGAAAATGCATGGAAGAAAATGGTCAGCCAGTCACATTTCTTTTAGCAAATGTGAAACTCTGCTTGTTGTAGTTGTTGAGTAAATATATGACACACCCACAATGTTCCTCATTTCTGTTGCCTTATTTATCATCTGTAAAACAAAGGAAGCTAAAACACTTTAGTCACCATTCTGTACTAATAAAGTTTCTAATGATCGTGGAGTTTTAGTTTACATACTTCCTCTTGTTTATATGAACAGCAATGATATTATGTAATGAAACACAATGCCAAGAATGCAACACGACACATATACAAGCATAGTATTATGAACCTACCTTTATAGTAGTACTTTTAAGTATATACTAACAGACCTCAAGTACTACTAACAATACATATACTATAATCAGTATACTAACCTCTAATAAACCATCATAATGAGCATTGATATTAGCATTACAGTTGTTGTGTTAGTGTCAATAACACATGAACTAGACTATAGAGATATTGCTAATATATTGCTCCCTTTATCACAAATGACCTGACAATAAACATACTGGAATCCATTATATGGTAAGTAGTAAAGTCAAACAAGGAGTAGTAATCAAAGTACAAGCATCATATATAACCTCTTAGCTATGTTGTCTGTATCATGTTTAGTGATGTACATGTACATGTATATAATTATAATATCCTGTACTGATATAATACATACTATTTTTATTACATACTCGTACATGGAGTAAAAACAGCACCCAAGTACATGGAATATAAACCATATCTAGACAACATACAAACCTTGTCACAAATATTGGGGTCTGCCTTAGCTGTTAATAGTAACTTGACTGTCTTAATGTATCCTGCACTTGAAGCATAATGCAAAGCAGTTTGATGATACTATAGAAAGAATAAACAGTAAATAATGTGGCTACAAATTAATTACTAATAACTGTTTAATACTACAGTAGATGAATGTATAAAGTCATCATAGTGACATTATTCTTATCATAACAACATTACAAGTTATTTGCTACAATAATGACAGTTTAGAGGTTTTACTAGAAGTATATCTTTTGTTTACATTGTGGTTATTATAATATACAATGACTATCTCAAAACCTAATCCAAATAGCCACTAACTCTCTTTATATTACTAGGAATATTATTAAAACTATGACTGATAATAATTATTCATATCCTAATAGTGGATAGCAGAGAATGACAATGAGAGTGATTGCTGTTTATTATCAGAATTACATGAGCATCATGAAGGAGCACACAACTTCATAATTAACTCTTATTGAAATTACAGCTACAAGTATTTTCATATATGGATATAACTGAAAAAGTTAAATGCATTTATGGCTTGTAGGTTGTAACCTCTTAGCTAGGTGATTTTAAAAAGAGTAATATGAATACATGGAGAAATCTGTACTAATTTGTCTGTGTAGACAAGGTGTCACAGACAAATATCTAAATTTCTATGTACTACATAGAAAGGGAAAATCAGAAACATTGCTAACCTTGTAATAGGAGAAAAAAGGTAACAGAATGTTCATAGCAAGAACTCTAGAATCTTTCAAAGACTAGGATTAGTAAGGACGGCAATTACATTATCTTTACATAATAGCATAGTTGGCACAAACAATTTAGGATATTAATCAGTTATATTTATATCATTTAAATAGTATCAGTGATGCATTCTTGCATTCTATGACTGTGATATTATGTAGGGAAAATACAATTGTCATCCCTACTGTCTTGTTTGTATTCTCTGTATTGAACTGATTTTACTCATCACTAAGTTTACTTTATTTTTAGAAATTTTATTTTTATTTTTTGTAGATATATAGCTGTACCTAAAAGTTCAATAATAAATAATACTTAACAATTAACAAACTAAAACTTATTTACAAATTTGTAATTATCAAATTAATGACAACAAAACTATCTATTACTAGTAAACAATCATTTATTATTATAAGATAATAACTTACTCCATCTTTGTCCTGATAATTTACATTTGCCTTCTTTTGAATAGTTTCTTTCACTATGTCTACTAGTCCATAGTGTGCAGCTGCTAACATAATTTCATTCTAATAAATCATAACAAGTAAATACAGATAATATACATCATAATAAATACAACAGTATATACAAGTGTTGAGTTTAATTACATATAATTGTGACTAGTACAACAAACCACTAATTAATTTCCCAATTCTTTATATATACATGTATTCTTCTAATAATTATTGTATAAATGTTTGACGCAAGTCTATCAGCTTTACTGAATACTTTGTACTAAATCTCAAAGATGACTACATATTATTCTAAATGTAGATGGAATGATAGGATCTCTATTAAAATGAATATTGTGTCTGTTAGCTCGTGATATTGATATGGAATAAATTTAGTCTTTTAACAAGATGTAAGATAAGATAATAAAGTATGTTTACTGTGTACTCCAATATATCATTAAAGCTAGTAGCATTGCAATTTAATATATACACTTGTAAGGAATCTATGTGGGTGTCACTGCTGTGACATCTAATTATAAATATTGACATCAACTACATTCTATACTTGTATACACTTACATAATCAGGAGTAGCTCCTTCATTTTCAAGAACATCTACTATTGCATTATGACCATTGATGTAAGATATAGTATGAGGTGTTGTATAAGGTGGCAAAGGTCCAAACACTATACGCTATATGATGAACAAAAACCATTAAAAATATAGGAAATAAATCCAGTTACATATCTGTGTATGCATAATATAAACACAGCTAGAAACAATTAATACTCATTAAATCTACATATTTGAATTAACTACTTAGTTACTAGACGCAAATAGTAGCAGACTAAATAACGAAATAATGATATCTTACCTCCTCATTACGATGGTTGAAATTTCCTCCATTCTGGAGTAATTGTTTCACTTTGTCTACATTTCCATCTCTAGCAGACCTCCAAAGTTCTTTGTCCTAAATAATAATAAAACAAGTCATTACATTTAAAAACAGTAAAACATACACAACTATATGCATTATATGAGACTAATAAAACTATAGGACAGGTCAAATACACAACACACAAAGTGACAATTATTATATAAAAAGAACATGATGTAATTAGGATTATAACTGACAAATTATTTATTAAAAGTACAAGAATCCACTAATTAATAAAAATTGACTTTATAATCTGATATAAAGAATAGCAGAGCTAAAAATTAGTAGGAAATTTTTCAATTAGTGATCTCTGATTATTCAATGTCACTCTGAAATAATAGCTTTATCACTTCTTAACAAATAGTAATATAGATATTGTGGTCATTATTCAAGGAATACAGTAGTGATATCATAATAAAACTTGAACTAGACAATAAAGGATACAAGTAATATTAACAATACCATACACTAGTCTACTATAAGAGTTAGAGTACTCACTTTCTACATCATCATATTTATCATATAACATGTAATGTATTAATTGTTCACAAACACATGTAGTATAATGGATTAGTTAATAATATACTTACAATTCTAGACTGTTTTCTCTCTGATAGCTGAGCTGCCATTGCAAGAAGAGGCTGACAGCCCTTGGCTGGTACTATTAAGTTTATCTAGTTCTGTAATAGAACATTAGATATAAATCCACATATATAAGTTATACTATAATGTACATATATCAGTTATACTATAATGTACATAATATCAGTTATACTATAATATATTATTATACATATCACTTTATATAACCAAGAGAATAAATTCCATGTTCTTCATTTATTGTTGTTGTAAAATCGTATACAACATGATCATAACAATAATTCAATATTGGTGTTTCTGCTATTCAAATAATGCTCCAGCTGACTCTTCTCGAGCAGCTGCTGTCTTTGTCTCTGATGATACTTGCTTACTTCTAATGAACTAGTTGTTGAATACTCTCCAGCTATTCTTAGTAGGACATCATATAATCCTTTTTCAGAAATGGAGTCATTTATTTGTCTAGATTAGAGTTAGATTATCATTTTCCTTACTACGGTCTACGATAGTTTTTCTACATGGGACAAGGTTGTCTACCCTGTCTCCAATTGAACTAATTTCCATTGACTCGTATGTTGCTCATACCTTCTATGTGAGTAGGTTCACCACTGTTTATTTCTTTTTTGTTTTCCTGCTCATATTAATATGTAGGGAGAAATTTTTTCCAATTGTTTTAAACTTGAAATTTGTACAGGTAAAAAATGTTGAACATAACATGTGCTTTTGTTTTGTGCCAGGATGTGGGATAGCAAGGAATAAAGGTTACAAAAGAAAACATTGAGTGATAGGGCAAGGTTACAATGCTAAATAGAGAAAAGAAGCAAGCTTACAACAAAGACAGAGACAATTCGTTTGTTTATGAACAACAAGGATATCATTTTGATAGGCACGTATTCTAAACACAAAACATGAGTAGTAGCAGGCTATTTCCTTTGTAAGTAAAGCTGAAAGAATTTAATAATATATTGTTTTATTCTGTAAAATACAATTTATAGTTAATAGTTAGGTTTTACTATTGTTATTATAAAAACTGTTTTATTATGTGCTATCAATAGCTCGATCATGCTCATCCTACTAATTGGTTTATGATTTACTAATTATATTAACACATTAACAGACACTTCCCTCTCCATGTAGAAATATCAGTTGATACAAGAATGTATACACATATCGTACAGATGCTTAGTAGGACAGTCAAACCATAACAAATGTAAAGTACAGCACCTTATATATTATAAAACCAGAATGAGATATTTAAGTTTAGTTACAGATAACTTGCCATAAAGAGCGCATGGAATAGTAGGTTAGTTGTATTAAAGGTTTCTTAATGCTAGACCTAAACCTTCCTAAAAGTCTAGGCACACACTCATACAGATATATTTCGTGATGTTAGTAATGATACAACATAAAGTTCTATGATGATTTCTTAACGCATTATTTCAATGGGACTGGACCATCACATCTTAATAAAATATAGTCTCGTCCCCAGACCTACTTTCGCTTGCGAGTAGATCTGGGGACAAGACTAAAAATAAAATACAAATCTATGGCTTGTTCTAACACATTAGAGCATACGATTTTAGGTTTAGGAGACAAGGATCACTTCAATGGCAAATTATTTTGGCAAGTTATCTTACAAAATCAGCAAATATACAACATCTGCTGCTAGAGTTAGTTCATGTTCAGTCAGTGAACTATAGGGACTGTCTGTCATCTCTCTGCTCTAAATGCTAAACATTTGGTATTAAAGTGTGTGGTTAAACATTTGGACTACCCACTGCATGGAAGATCTTCCAAATTGTTGTGTATTGCAGAAAAGAGCGTAGCCCATTCTTCTGCTGTGAAGAAAATATCAATTTTCTCTATGCTAGATATAATTAGCATGTCTTGATACACAAAGCATTTGCACAGTATGTCTAAAGCAATAAATGAAATAAAGCAAGACAGCTAAAAATTTTTATCTGGGACATGTAGACAATACCCTAGATCGGGAAAGTTTCATTGTTAAAAAAAGTTCGAACGTTAGATGATGTTAAGAAAATTAATTACACTAAAATTATAACACAGTGGAAAATTTACGGTATTTCGTCACGTGTTACGTGTTTGAAGTGTAGAATGTTGATACAACACAAATGGCTCTTTTGAGATATCTGACTCTAATGGATGATCAAAAAGGTTCCATCATCCTTCATACAGGTACAGGCAATTGTTTGGGGAAATGATAAAGTGGAAGGTTATGAAAACATGTTGAGCAAATGTAGACCTTATCAGCTGTAGAGTTCAAAAGTGCCTCCAACCCAACTGATACAGTATCAGTATAAATTACTTAAGATATCAGTATTTTTAAGATATCAGTAATTTGTAAAAACATTATTTACAAATTGCACAAGAAATTATTACAAAGAAAATAAAATGCCATGAAACCAGGTTAAAAAATCATCACTTGTTTTCGGCATAACTAAGGTTCCTTTGTCTTGTGCATTTTTGTTGCTTTAACAAGTATATAAAGGTTCTTCAAAGTTTGTATTTTCACAGCATTGAGATGTCTTGTTAAAATGGATACTAATTAAAAAGGAAACTGTCTCAGTAGCAAGACATGAACAAAACTCGGTTTTAATCCGCCGTACTAAACTAAAAACACGTTCGCTATCAGCATTAGAAGCTGGAATTGCCAGTAAATTGAGAGCAAGAGAGGCAATATGATGATACTTATGTGAACACATTGGAATGAATCACTTCCAACTTCAGAACTGCCGGTACCAGTACTGGTAGTGGCCAGTATGGTGCTACTGGATTGACTGTCACTGTGACTACTGCTGCTTGCCTGCTCAGCCATATTTTGGAAGCTTGGTTTATACAACACGTGCTCTAATCCGTATAACTAATGTATGAATCCGTGCTCCGTATTTGTGAGTTCAATTCCGTTTTTTTACGGATAGATCAGTATGGTTGGGAAGCACTGGAAGTTCAGCTAAAATTAGTAAATACGCTAGTTATCATGATGTTACTGCAGCCTTGGCTTTCATTTTTAGAATTATATACATGATAGCCTCGAATAAAATAAGCTATAATTATTGTACTCTTCTGTTATGGTCACCGCGTTGCTCGTTGCAAAATATAGGGGTTAATAATTTACGTAAACGAAATTTTTTAACATGATAATTTTTCATGCAACTTTTGTAATGCGAAGGTTTCCTGATCTACGGTATACTTTAACATTTACCATTTAGGGTTTACGAACTAGGGATCAAAGTATGCTAATCTTAGACTGTCCCACTGAGTTTTTTACTTATATACCACTGCTCTGCAACCCTTGATATATACTACATTATCTTGGTACATGTGTACAACCTATGAATAAAAAGCTGCAACATAAAATATATTCAGTTGTTCCTATGCAATTCTTGAGGTGAGCTAGTAAATTTGAAGATGTTAGACCAATGTATGTGCCACTACATGATTGCTTACTAGAGTACGTATTTCTCTACAGAAGTAATATATATTGACCAATGAAACCTTTCACTTACTTACCACAGGGAGGAGGGGCTGAATACGTAAGAAGCATCTGCATGCTGACACATATATATGTATGTAACATAATATTTGAACTTATATTTTTGTCTAAGTAGCAAGACAATTTGCAGTAACAAATACCACATACTACTTACAAAAAAATTACAAAAAAAAAATTTACTTACATATATATTAGATCACACTGTTCAATTCAGAGTCTTCTTTGTCTAAAGTATTTCATTATGGAATTTGTTATCACATGATGGCATGATAAAATATGGGTGGGACGTGAATGGTTTTTTAAAGTACTGGGTCTTCCTCACCTTATTTACATAACAATAAAAGTGAATATATTCATGATTTTATCAATGGGCTGTTATAGTGGTTTTATTTACGTATACCAATTACTGTGTGATAGTAACACCCTCCCTACAGGTGTTACAAATAGATGCATCAAACTATAACACTTTTAATAATAACGGTTACTGAAGATAATGTCAAGACTACTAGTTTAGGATTGATGTCTTTCAACATATGACATACTTTATTTTCCTTTTAAATGATAATAATTGGAATAAAAGATTACATAAAACTAATTATTAAATGTATGTTTAAATTAGCAAAATAAAATTTCAGAACATAATTATTGAAAAAAAGTGTTATGGAATACATCATTGGAGGATATTCATGAGATCTAAGTTAGCTGTATTTATAATTAATTATAAATCTATGCATAACAATCACATCCTTCTAGTGTTTGTCAGGATGTTAAGCAATGTTGTCACAAAGTCATAGATTAGTTTTAAAATATGACCAAGCTATAGGTTAGACTTTTTGCCCTCTTTCTTTGACAAACATAAATTCTTTTTTTCTATATGAAAAAACTGACAAACATTTATATATGTCAGTACTACATATTAATGAAACATGTTAAATTGTACACAAATTGAGAATAAGGGTCTCTATATACATATACTAGACTTAAAAGGGTTTTTTCTGTTACAGATCTTAAAGGATATAAAAATATATGACATGTCTCAGTGCACATGATTCATCATACAGCTATGAGTGTGGTCCTGGTTGAAATTAGAACCACTTGTACCAAAATGACTTTAATTGTAACACCATGTATTTACAAATAAGTCATCTACAATAATAGTAATTAAAATTCCATTCTCAATTTGGTGCCAGATAAGATCTACCACCCACTTGCCACTAAAACAACGAGTTATTTGAAGTTCATAGAAATAAGATTTAATTTTTCACTTTGGGTGGTAAAGACTACTTGATCAGAAAGATGCACTGGGATATACCATTGATTTTTATAAGATGGTTCTGCTTCCTAATAAATGTGGTCTATAAGTTGTACACTTAGTTAGTTATAGTCTTTTTCAACTTGGCACTCGTTGTATTGTTTCTTACAAGTCATGTACATGTCAGTTTGTACATGTATACAGTAGTAACTATCAATAGTTACAAGTTACTAAACATTACAATAAAGTGTTGTTACTTTTCTAACAGCCTTACAATTACCTTTATGCCTTTTATAATGATATATTGGAATAACCTTATCTATGCCACATTTTATGTTCCATGTATTAATTTGAAACATTGCTTTAACAAATATCTTTAATGAACTGTTACTATCAAAAAATACAACTGTTTATGTCACATTCATTGTGCTTAATTATCAATTGTCATACCTGTGGTATAACTGCCATCATAATTTGCATATCTTCATTGATATTCCACAGCTAAATAACTGAGGTGACAATTAAAATGATTGTATATAGAGAACACATGTCATGATCACATGTGTCAAAAGTAGTAAAATTCATGGCTGCTAAACTAGACAAAGTTATTACTTGCTACTTTGCTAGTGTTAGTAACATCTATTCCAATATTACTTACAGAACACAGGTACATAGATTATGCATCTATGATATACATATGTAATGAGTAATTTAATAATTATGGCTACTTAACTTTTATATGACAATCTCAATGACAGTAGACAGTTATATTATATAGATGTCCCTATTAAGAGGAAGCAACAGATACCTTACCTTTGTTTATTACTGAAGTACAATAGAGACTAGAATATAATGATATAGACTACATATATATTGTTCCTATAGAAGGTGACAATTACCTAACTAAAGAAACATTACACAAAATGTTATATCTCTAACAACTAATTAATTCTACAACTAATGAACTACATGACTTGTCATTAGTTTATTATTAATAAGATAATAGCTGGTAAGTGTGAAATATTTGTAATGTAAAGCCAAGTGTATTGAATTTTGTTCACTATATTGTTTTTGGTTACTATATTTATAGTGCTGTCATTACTTATCATCTAAATTTATTTCCTTTAGAATATAATAGTCAGTAAGTGTGATATATTGTATTGTAAATTCTATGTGTATCGAATGTAATTTTGTCATTTTGTTCACTCTATTGCTTTTATTTCAACTTTTATGGTGTTGTCATTACTTGCCATGTTAATGTGTCTTTTACAATATAATAGTCAGTAAGTGTGATATATTGTAATGTAAATTCTGAGTGTATGGAATGCAATTTTGTCATTTTATTCACTCTATTGCTTTTGTCTCCGCATTTATGATGCTGTCATTACTTGTCATCCTAAATAATGGTTTAAAATATAATAACCAGTAAGTGTGTATATTTACTGGTAGCTCCAGCTGTCATTGTTACTCCTGTGATTAACTCCTTTAAAGTATCTGGTCCCAATTCATTTCATGATTGGCAAGTAGTTGTTCTTTAAGTGTGGTTTTATAAACAGTAGATAGACCAACATTCATACATTGGATAATACTCACTTTTAACAATAGATTATTAAACAGTTGTTCTTGATGAATATACAAGTATGTTGTTTATCTACACACAGTAAACAATCATGTCAATTATCTATGACTCATATTGAGAAAAAGACATCATCATATAAAGGTAGTAAAGACCTCATATTAAGTCAAATGTACAATTGCTCATGTTATTAAGCTCATTAATTACAAAACCTGGTTACTACATTACTCCATACCAGTTCTATATGGTATTCTCATAATGAATACTATCATCATCTACTCTTAATAGAAGGAATTTATCTTTTATTAATAAATAAAGTGACTTACAGTGATGTGTCTTAGAGTTCATAAATTTAATATCATTTTTGTTTGATATTTGTTCCATTAATAAATGATAAATTAATTACAATAATTTATAATTAGTTCATGGTATTTAGAGGAACAGTATATGATTATTAATGGACATAATCTACTTCATATAACAAGAGTTGTGGATAATTTAGGTCCTCTTGTCTTTTAAAGCAATGAATGATGACTTGTAATAAAATTATAATTAAATTAATATTATCATAATCAAATGCATTCCTATGTTACAAAAATGACTATTATAGACAATTTTAAAGCTTAAGTCACCAGCAATAACAGTTTCTTTAACATATTCTGCTATTTCTGGGAGGAGACACCACACCCATTTTTTAAATTGCCATGGCAACATTCCTATGTATAGAGTAGTCATAAAATGGCTATTACTGACACTTTCTAACCTTAACATATTCTGCCATTTCTGGGAAGAGACACCACACCCACTTTTACAATTGCCACAATAACATTCCTATGTATAGAATAGTTATAAAAATGACTATTACAGACAACTTTACACCTTAAGTTACCAGCAATAACTGTTTCTTTAATATATTCTTCCATTTCTGGAAAGAGACACTACACTTATTTATACAATTACCTTGACAACTTTCCCATGTATAGAACAGTAAGAAAAATGACATTTACAGACAATCTTAAATCTTAAGTTACTAGCAAAAAATGTTTCTTTTAATATAATTATAACTTACCTGGGAGGAGACACCACACCCATTTTTGTAATCACCATGACTACATTCCTATGCAGAGAAGAATCATACAAATGACTATTACAAAGAATTCATCTAAATTTAAATCCAGTTGTCTCAGCTTGGTGCCAATTCAGATCTAGCACCCATTTGGCACTAAATCAATGAGCTATTTTAAAATTCATAGTAAGAAATTAATTTTTTTCACTTTGAGTGCTAAAGACCACACAGCAGCAAAATACATTGGGATATATCATGGGTCCTTCTTGGTGTAACTTCTATGATGATGTAACTTGTACTATGATGATGACATCACTATGTGTCATAAGGTTTGGTTTAGGGTGTAGGTGATGGATTTAGATGATGTCATCATATATGATGACATCACTACCTGTCATTTAATGATGATGTCATCAGAGTGAAGTTACACCAAGAACCACCCTATATCATAGATGTTTATTCTGTTTAGTCTATAAGTTGTACAATTAGTTATAATCTTTTTCAACTTGACACTCATTGCATTGTTTCTTACAAGTTAATGTGAGTTTGTACATGTGTTCCATTAGCAATAGGAACTATCAATAGTTACAAGTTACAATGAAATGCACTAAAGTGCTTAACCTAGCTGTAGTCTTACCCAGAGACTTTCTTTATTTTTTAGCCTGTCCAAGTGACATAGTCTCACGAGATGTGCAAGATGATTATTGATCACTCAACATTTCTCTTCAATCAAAGGGAAAAAAGCTTTGCCTTTATTGCGTATACTGGGTACTTTCCACTCCAATTGACAAAAGGTCCAATACTTTCCAACTTCTTAGTAAAAGTTAGTGATTCTCCAATGACAGCTATGGTGCTAGTATTATTAGTTCATTCTCAATGTATCGACAAAGATAACTGCCAAAAGTTAGTAAAACTGTCATAACTTTCCAAAGAAATATTTTTGCAAAACTTCTCACTTTAAAAAGTTGGAAAATGTTATAAGCTATATGCAGGAGGTTTTTATTGAATTCTCAAGTCTTCACTAAAAGCTGTTCTTTTTCAAAGGTTTTTCAGACTTTTAAAGCTTTTTGTTCATTTGACACTCCTTTTGGCAGTATAATTAATAAGTACAGAAGTTTTGCTACCGTCCACTATAGTTTGGTGGCTACCAGTACCGTGTTTGCCGAGTTAAGAAGTTAAAAGCCATTTGCCCAGGTAACAGACACACATATACACACACACAGACAGACTACAGTAACCCTTGTTATGCACCCACGCACAACGAGGTTAAAAATTACAATAAGCCTACCGTTATGTCTTTATAATGATGTAATGGAACAACATTATCTATGTCACATTTAATGTTCCACGCATTATTTTGAAACATCGGCTGCAACTATGTATGGGCAAAGGTTATAGTGCTTGCTCTAAGTCTGTCTTTCTGTTAATAAAATATTTTATTTTGGAGTTATAATCATATTATTTTTACATGTTCTGAAAAGGTCATTGTATCTATGAATATTTGACAGAAAATAAGATGTCATCCAATTGGTTGTTATTTGCTGATTCTTTGTCATTTGTCTGAACTATTTTGTGTTACAACTTCAAGTCACTTAATAAATATCCTATCCTTTACTATTAAGAAGTAAAACTGTTTATGTCACATTCATTGTGGTTAAAATATATTATCAATTGTCATACCTGTGCCATCAGAATATGCATATTTTCATCGATATTATCATATTGTAAAAACCCTATAGCGTTTTCATGTAGTTGCAATGATTACTGCCACAGCTAAATAACTGAGGTGACAATTAGTTCTAATAAAATGATTGTATATAGAGAACACATGTAAATGTCAGACTTATGATCGCATGTGACAAAAGTAGTATAAATCATGACTGCTTTTTTCTGAACTACACAAAGTTATTACTTGCTAGTGTCAGTAATAAATACAGCAATATAATGTATACTAAAGATACATACAGTAGTACCATATTGAAGTCAAGATGTTATATTTCTATATGAATCTCTATTTTGTTTGCTTTACATCTAAGATTGATTATGTCAAGTGAGTTCCTAAACAAATAGATATACTTTATCTTTATGATACAGCAAAAGTATTGGACATTTATATTTATGCTGTTTTTTATTTATTATTAGAAGAAGATTAAATCTAAGACATATATTTACCATACTCATCAGTATAGCAGTATGGTATATGGTACATGAGGTGACACAATACATTGTACATTAGATTATGTAACATCAAATATATAAAGTGAGGATTGTAGTATTTTAATGTTTAATCCAATGCTAGCTCTAAGATTAATCATACCATATTTTTAACATTATAGTTGTTAAGATGAAATTATTATGACTCTGACTACAAATTAGGTAGTAAAAGTTTCTAATTTGCTACAAATTATTGTTTTGTAATGAAATAAACGCAAGTACTCCACATGAAGATAAGTACACAAGTAATAGATAATGTGATAGTATCTTCCTCATGTACATTAATTAATAATATTCATAGCTGCTTTATTTTAATAAAAACATGTGGTTATTATAGCCTTATCAACATGTTTTCAAATGTGACAAAATTACACAAATGGAATAGATGATGGTAACTGTAAAGTAGATATATTTTAGAATGCACCTATATAGTATACATTGTAATGTTGAAGTCTACCTTTTTATGGAGCACTTGCTTAGATATGTAGTAATTTAACTAAAAGGTACCTTTCTGATTCATGATTTCAACTTCCAAATCTGTCACTAAAACTCTTACATCTATAAATAAAAATGTCATGACTTAAGTGAACTGTCTAAAGTCCATCCTATAGCTTAGTCTTTTGTTGCTTAGCAGCAGTTATTAAACACCCATCCTTCCATTTTTGTTCAAATGTTTCTTTAAGAACAGTCTTGTCCTCACTAATTTTTATTATCACTAAATCTCTGTCAGGTTTAGCTATTGTATGAAGAGAAATCCTCTTTTGTGCACCCTACACATACAACAGAATAGTAGGACTCAAATATCAACATTGTTGTTGTATGATACTTTAAATGTATAGCTTTAAAAACAGTGTTCCTATATAATGGCACTCAAAAGAGTTTGGACACTCACATGTTACTCATTAATAATGGTGCTTAATCTTATCTACTTAGACAATGTGCAGTATATAACATCTTGTATTTCCTTGGATGATTAATTTCATATTAAATTGTAGCACTCACATTTAAAACATGTCTATAAGCACTACTTGTAATCCTATTCATAACATGACTCTTAATTGTTAGGAATTAACTGTATTAGACCACATAGAATCTAAATCTTGTTGTAGTAATCAGGGCACCTCTATAGTATGGCTGTGGTCTCATATAGTCCATAATACAGTAGTGTTGTTTACATTATATTATCTTATATTCGTATGTAAACTTTTGCTGAAATGTTGCAACTTAAAGCTGAGGTTTTTTATTTCATTATTTGTGAGTATGGCAACCACAAATGAGTAATTAAGTAAGTAGCGAGAAGGGCAAAGGGAAAGAGGGTGAAAGAAATGTGTCCATTATCACTTCAACTATTACTACAACTGTTGAAGCATTCTAATGACATTGGACTTGAAGCCACAAAATATTTTCATCAGACAAGGTGTTGTCAAAATATCTCTCTAGAGTAGTGTCAATATGTTATCAACACATGTTGGCTATCTCATGTACGAGTAAAACATGTGTGTGAAGTTATTGTCCATATCTTGCATAAATGTTTTACTATTAATAACTTGTGTCTAACGGTATCTAACAACATGTAACTAGTATTGAGATAGCTTCCCAGTGCTACTATATATGTAGACTTTATTATAAAACACTGTATCACTGCAGTCTTTAAAATTATTTCAGTATACTATACATATACCCAAGTATGACTAATGGCTAATTGTTAATGATTACTTTTTTTAACAAAAAAAATACTTTTTTGTTCTGATTAAAGAAAATAAAGAACACTGTTGCTTTTATTAAGTATAATAGATGATGTATTATTTAGTATTATATTAAGACGGAGTTGAAATTGATTGTGTTGATTAATATTTAGTTTTTATAATAAAATGAAATAGTAGAAAATATTTAACAAGACCTTTAATTTGTGTACAAATCTGTTCATCAGAAAACTCTCCGGCAATCAATATGTTTGATATAGGTAGCTTCATTATTAGTTTGGTTGCCTAGCTAGCCACACAAAGGAGATATAAACTGGACTGTCATGATGTTATCACAACTAATATGGCTATGAGGATGAAATACTTTGTATATAGTTGATATTGCTTGACAGGTTGCCCTGTTAAACAACAACGGTTGTGAACCTACATGTACTAGATGTAAATTCTATTTAATCTTGTGGTTGTTGATTGTTATTAGTGTTTGAAGCTCTGGGAATGTTTCTTGAAAGTTTCTGTGTCATAGTCATTGTATAATAGCTACCATTTGTATGGTTACTTTTACAACTATTTGTTATAATGATGAATTCCTTGTAGGAATAACACCTATGTGTGCTGGAACACTTCTGTTGATATAATATTGTATGACTTTCTCTTTCTCTCTCTCTCTCTCTCTCTGTAAAGAACAATGCAATAAATGTCAAGTTAAACAAGACAGTTAATAGTTGTACAATGTATAGACCATATTTACATATTAATAAACAGAACCTCTTATTGAAAATCAATGATATATCCCAGTGCACTTCTTCACTGGGTGGTCTTTATCAACACATTACAATGTGAAAAAATTTAATTTAATTACTATGAATTTTAAAATTACTATTTGTTTAGTGTCAAGTGGGTGGTAGATCTGATCTGACTGAATTTTAATTTGCATGACTCTTTGTAAATTCATAGTAAAGTCACTGTGCAGGTGGGCATTGAATTCAGTCACGACCACATATAACTTAATGTGCACTGAGACATACTATTGATTTTAGAAACCTTAGCATCATATCATAATATACTGACAAACACTAGGATGATGTGTGTCTGTGTGTGAATGATCCTCCATAAATTAATAATTATAAATACAGCTAACTATTACTTCTGTCTCACAGCTCATTCTCTCTGTCTCTGTCTCTCTGTCTGTCTATCTGTCTCTTTCTCTGTCTCTCTGTCTCTCTCTCTCTCTGTGTCTCTGTCTGTCTCTGTGTCTCTGTCTGTCTCTGTCTCTGTCTCTCCCTGTCTCTGTCTCTGTCTCTGTGTCTCTGTCTCTGTCTCTCTCTCTGTCTCTGTCTCTCTCTGTCTCTCTCTCTCTATATATATATATATTGTTACTCAGTGTTACAGATGTCCAGACTTATTACAACAATCCTCTTATAGTAAAACAGTAGTAATATAGAATTAAGTATATATTGTAGTTGAAATGTACATTGGATAGTAAATAACACTAAACATTTCAGACATAAACTATTGAGTGTCATGTCTCATGTACATTTAATTTTATCCTAGAATGTTTGTTAAAGAACACTTAGTAACAATTATAATATAGCTCATCAAAAGTAAAGCTATATAGTTATAGCAGACTTTAGAGAAAAGGATCTAAGTACTAAGTTGTATGCAAGTATTAAATGATATATTATTTGTATTTCTTTATATAGACCACTTTTTGCTTCAAAAAGAAGAGGAGAAATAGCATAACTTCCAAGAGATACTTCAGTAAGTATAAAATTGACAACTTATTAGATGCATCAATGAACAGATATTTGAACATGTGTAGTAATCACTACTAGATACCTCAGCTTAATCACTGAAATATATTATTACTTCCTGAACTTCAATAGAATTCTAAAGTACCTCTTTAGTTCATTGTACTATATATGTAATGACCCAACCCTTCTACTCATAGCTAATATGACATATATGTAAGTAGGAAACATTATAGTGTTATATCATCAGTTCTTAACACTTGGCTTATGGTGTTATATGAAGTGTTGTTGTATGATATTTTATTGGATTTGATGATTTTTTAGTAAAGTCACACTAGGTAATGTTCATAGGAATATCATCACATTGCCAAGTTTTTAAAATATTGAACACTATTTGTGATACATCATTAGTCATATTTTTAATCTAGCAAAGCAATATACACATTTATTAGTAAGAGTTTATTCCTGTTATTAACTTACTTGGTCACTTTCTCTTCAATACAATAGATTCATTTAAAGAATGGTCACCAGAGACACCAATTTCATAAAAACATTTCAAAAGTTGTTTCTTCAAGACATAAATAGAATTACCTGAATGAGTCAAGACTTATTATCAGTAAGTATACATGTACATGTACAATGTATTATTTAGTACTTATTTACATGCATTTGCATTGTGTCAGGTATAATGAAAGATTTTTGTAATAGTTAAAACTCATTCTGTTGTTACCTATAAAAAGTAACTTTATGTCCGCGTAATAACAATTTTGTAGTATTTAGTGTGACTTACTTATTTTACTCTCTTTGTTAGAAAATGCCAATTTTTCAATCTGCTAAAAGGGTCAATCCTGATTAAGTTCTAGAGGACTCCTTTCTTTCATGAATTCCTACAATTGCAATATTTACTGCTTCTGCTCCCTCGTCCTTCCTGTCCCAATTATCTTCATGCTCGCCATCTTCTTCTCTTTCTCCTTCATTTAACACCCATATTCCTCTGTATGTCCCAACTAAAAGCTCTCAAAGTTTTGGTATACCAGACATCTAAAAACATCCAAATCAAGGCACAAACCGTTTTGATATGACATCTGACTTTGATCTGTTTACTTCTAAATAACTAATTTTATCAGGTCACATGTATTGCCGCATCCACTTTATCATTGAAGCCCCACCTACTTATATTAGTCTTATTTTATATTATGTATATAATATACATGTAAACAACACAGTATATTAAAGTATATTTATTATATAATATATAGCCTTTTTCATATTAAATCAAATATATTATTTTTTTTCTTATCATTATTATTTTCCTATTACTGTATTCTTTTATTTAATACCTAGTAAAGTTTGCATGTATGTTAATAGTTTCTGTACATGTACATGTGTATCTATATTTGACATCTAGCAGGCACAATAAAATCATTTTATAGTTTCTTTGATATCTTCAATTAAGCAAAAATGTTTCATTTCTTATATAATCAATTTAAATAAATTCAAATTTTTTCATATGATTTTCTATTTGTTTGTCCTTTTAATTTAATGGAATTTTTTTACAGAAACATGTTAATATTTAAATTATCATAGTGTTAACTAGTACTAATGAAAAATGTTTGATGTTTGAGTGTTTTCTGATTGTACAATTAAATGATATCCAGGCTGTGTATACTCATAGATATACAAGCAAATAAAAACATTTTCCAAAAACAAAGACAAAGTAGAGATAGATAATATCAGTCCAATACAAAGATTGGAACCAAGATAGTAAGTACATCATCCCTACATAATAACGCATGCAGATAAAGAATGCCATAATACATCACTGATATTATTTTAAGTGATTTGTATAGTTAGTGTATATTCTTACTTGTTTGTGTCACTTGTGTTATTATGTAGAGATGATACAATTTTCATCTTTACTATCTTGCACTGTTTTGAAAGACAAGTATTTTGCTAATGGAACCTTATTATAGTATTTCATATATAGAATATTGTATTTCTTTCTTATCCAATAGACATTCAGAAGAGCTACAAGAAATTGAGACTAGTAGTTAAATGTTAGAAGACAAGTTTGACAGTACACTATGTCAAAATTGAGAACTTTATAAATGGTTTCAAGGACTAAAGGTTTAGGAAGAGACAATAGTTTTATCATATGTTAAAGTATGTAACTAAAATAACTTTATTTTAATTATTAAACAGAATACTATCAGAAGATTATATAAAATATTATAAGACAACAAAGATTTTGAATGGACATTTGAGTATGTCATATTCTTTCATTTATATAATTTATGTTGCTTTCCATATATTCCAAGTCATTCAATGATAAAGTGGACATTACAGTGACAGTTGATGCTGAAGTGAAATTCTTAGTACATGCTTTTATAACTGAAATGAAAGGTATGTTGTTATAGTTTTCTGAACAACTGTACATATTATTTCTATTTTAATTAATAGGGGCATATCATACATACTTTCAAAGTTTAAAAATGTCTTACAAGCAAAGGCACAATGGAAAGTATGCACAATGAATGATAGACAACAGAGATAAAATAGACTTACAAAAGTAATCTTTGATGTGCTTCATAAAAACATTAATATAGGCATCTATTAATATAGAACTACTTGTTTACTGGCTTCTCATTGAAGTAAATAACTTAGCCACATTTGACAATTACGTTTTTTTTGTTTTTAAATTGATTTAACATGTTCATTTATCAAATTTATAGTTTTTGCAACAAGTAAGTAGTATTTCAATATTGGAAATACAGTATATCCTAACAGAAGTTTTCAATTGAAATGATGACTAATCCTAACAGAATTCCTCAAATAGAATAATGATATATTATTACACAAACCTACATTGTAATAATGACATATTCAATACAATACTTATGCTGAAATATTGCTGGCTCCTCATTTTTATAATCTGTGAGAAATCTAGAAATATCCAGAGCAAAGAAAGACATGTGACAGTTGACTTGGAACGCCATTGGTATAGAGATCTGATTGAGAGTCTGTTTCTTCTAACATACTAGCATCACCAATAGCTTTGGATACAGAAACATCCTATATTCCTTCTCCTCGGTGGAGAAAGCTGAACATTATCAGTTTGCTCTTAGTGATGTATTCGTCTTTCGCTCACATAGTCACAGTTTCTCTTTTGAACGCCAAATAGTAACCGCAAAAGCCTAAAAATTCAATTGCCAAATTACACATTTAAAATTAAAAAGGATTTAATTATTATTATTGTCATTATAATGTTCTTTTGAGTGATATGGCGCAATTTAGAATTTTGTGATATTTCAATCATCACCTGAAGAAAGCAATGAAGCAGGTCAGAAGATAATATCAAATAATTCCAAACTGTGTAAGTATGACATTTGTGTCTGTAAGTATTTATATATGTATATAATGAGATACATCTTATAATAACTTTCCACCCTATAAATTTTGAATTGACAACTTTATCTAACCCTGAGTGCTTTTTGAACAATTACTTCTTTACTAGTACTCAAGGCATAATAGTAGCATAGTATGACTCACATAAGAATCTACAGTAAGTCTATTATATATAATTATATATATATATATATATATGTTTGTGTGTGTGTGTGTAAAAGTGATAACATAAGCAATGTGGTTCACACATGTCATAAGTAACACAAAATATAATAGAAAAGAGGTTGTTAACTAGAAAGGTACAAAACTAAAAGAAGTGATACTGAAATAATAATAAATACTTAAAGTACAACTACCTATTTGTCATGTTTACTGTAATATTGAAGGAGTACCTGCAGATAGATTTGTATCACCATGTAAGTTTACGTTTACTTATGATTCTCTTATAACAATCAATGTGTAGTGTTTGTTCAATATAGTTCCTTTGAGGTTTCACACCACAAACATACACCTATTAAAGTACATACTGGTATTATTTGGGTTACTTGACATAAAATGTAGCACTTCTGATAGTTCAAAACCAACATCACATATTGTGTAGTAACTTGAATTAAGTTGTCACTAGTTTCCATATGTATATTAGATATATATGTTTATATATGTAGCATGTAGAGTAATATCCAAACATGTTAACATGTAAGCATGTGAACACACTTCACAGTCAAGACATATACTTTATAATCATAGCTTTCATGTAACTTTTTGTTACATAATGTGTGTCTTGAATCTTACTTTCTATTTATTATTATTTAATTATACATATAATTAAACTTAAAGATGATTAATTTTTTGGCTGATTGATTCTGTTTCATAATTTCACAAATCTTGTATTTGTCCATTTCTACTTTCCTCACTTGTTGAAAAGCTGGATTTCTGGATATATTGATCAAGGCAACAAGAAGACTATTGACACATTTATTTTGTTTATAATGTAAGTATCCTATTTTTACAACTCTATGAAAAGCCTCTAAAAACATATTTGACTTTTGTAAGTCTATTTCTGTCTATCATTCTTTTGTGCATACTTTCCATTGTGTCTTTGCTTGTAAGACATTTTTAAACTTTGAAAGTATAAATGATATGCCCCTATTAATTAAAATATAAATAATATAGTTGTTCAGAAAACCATACCTTTCATTTCAGTGATAAAAGCATGTACTAAGGATTTTACTTCAGCAGTAACTAATGTCCACTTTCATTAAATGGGTTGGAATATAAAGAAAGCTACATAAATTATATTAATGAAAGAATATAACATACCCAAATGTCCATTCAAAATCTTTGTTGTCTTTGTAGTATTTTATATAATCTGTATTCTGACAATTTTTATTTAATAATTAAAATAAACTTATTATAGATACATACTTTAACATCTGATGAAACTATTTACTCTTCATAAACCTTTAATCCTTGAAACCATTTATAAAATTTGCTTTTGTGTAATTATTACGATAACATCAGTTCAATTGGTTTTAATAATATTAGGAAAATGAACAAGGCTCATTCACCACCTTTACACAATAAATATAATACAATATATATGTATATATATATATATATATATATATATATATATATATATATATATATATATATATATATACACCTTCGAATAAAGGTGATATACTATCAGTTTGTTATTCAAATGGAATTGTAAATCTTCTCTGAAAGTCAAGGAGAAAGTACACTGCCTTCAATGCATATGCATACATCGAGTTCACTCAGTATTGCATTATGTCGTCAGCTAGGGAACGCAGCCGAGATAGTTGACAAGCCATTGGTATAGAGATCTGCTTGAGAGTCTGTTTCTTTTAACATACTAGCATCACCAATAGCTTTGGATACGGAAAACAAAGATATCCTATTCCTTCTCCTCGGTAGAGAAAGCCGAACATTATCAGTTTGCACGTAGTGATGTATTCGTCTTTCGCTCTCATAGTCATAGTGATAGCACAGTTTCTCTTTTGAACGACATATAGTAACTGCCAAAGCCAAAATTCAATTGCCAAATTACACATTTAAAATTAAAAAGGACTTAATTATCATTATTATCATTCTTTTGAGTGATATGGCGGACAAAACACGTTAGAATTTTGTGATATTTCGAATCCACCATCATCACCTGAAGAAAGCAATGAAGCAGGTCACATTGATGAGAAGGTAATATCAGATAATTCCAAACTGTGTAAGTATATATATTTGTGTCTATAAGTATTTATATATGTATATAATGAGATACATCTCATTTTGAATTGACAATTTTATATAGCTCTAAGTGCTTTTTAAACAATCATTTCTTGTCTAAAAGGGTCATAGTAGCATAGTATGACTCTCATAAGAATCTACAGTAAGTCTATAATATATATATATATATATATATTTACTGAAATAATAATAAATACCTAAAGTACAACTACCTACTTGTCATGTTTACTGCAATATTTCAGGGAGCGCCTGCAAATAGATTTGTATCATCATGTAAGTTCACCTATAATTTTCTTATATAGGAGTCACTGTGTAGTGTTTGATCTATATAGTTTGATGATTTCCTTTGAGGTTTCACACCAGAAACATAAACCTATTAATTATGGACTCTATAATTATATATAAGTTTTCAAACTATACTTGATCAGCAATCTATAGCAAGGTTCAGAAATATTTCTATTTTTAGAAGCTTTTGATTATTACTATATTTAAAAGTTGCCTACAAATAGTAGGGGGGTTTTCTTGTTGAATAATATTGAAATAAACACTGTAGCACTTATAAAGGCTATACAATAGTTTCATTTTAATAATAACTGTGCATATAGGGAGGGTCCAGCAGAAAATACAATACCTCAATGTAAAAATAATACTTTTTCATAGACTCTAAACCCTATAAATCTTGGAACCTAACTGTATTAATTTTGCATTAAAGTATGGCTTTTTCCTCCAGGACTCTAGCATTAAATTAAACATTAACTAGACAATAAAGGACACCAATATTATTAACAATACCAGCCACTACAAATTCAAATAACTTAGTATTATAGGCAGTAGTTGGAATATCATCAAATACATAATCATAATTAATTGTAATATATGGTAAAAGTCACTTTAAAAATTAAAAAGAAATATAGGAATGGCAGTTATGAAACAATATAAGATGTAGTAATCCTACATAACTAGCACATAACTGCTAAAATGATTATTACATTTTAACACATGAATTTGTCATGTCAGTTTCATACATGAATATGACTGCATATTAGCAGGTTGTTCAATACATTTACTGAGTTTTGGATAACATATGGATTTACTAAAGATATGTATGTACAGACTTGTGATACACTGAAACTAGTTATATATGAGTACTAACCAGGAAATAGCCTTAAATGAAATGCTTATATACTTAATGTATTAGTACACATTACCTATTTAATATATAGATATAGTATGAATGGAATTGAATTTAATTAGAATCCATGTTATGGATGATTATTTGTACAGTTCAACTTGGAGTCATTAATCTTGACAAAATAATGAGCAATTAATTATGAGGATACTATTATGTGTATATGTACATTATAGATATGTTTAGGTATTTTATTAATTACTATATAACTAATGAATGGCATGGAATAACAAATTGACATGTTCAAACAATACTAAACTATTTGAAGTGCAGTCTTACTCATTTACTAAATGTAATAAAGATGCAATTAATTGTAAAAACAAATAATGACAAGTAAGTACTGAAAAACATATGAGTCAACTTTAACAGTTATTTGAATGTAACGTGTTATAACGGAATGAATGCGGCAATAATTTTTTTGTCCATATTTCTACATATTAAGTGTTACTATGCTTAATAATAATATGTGATGTATTGATTATATACTAATCACTATACACTATACTACCTGTATATTGTATTATGTAGTAATAAACTTACAATTTCATCCTGCTCTCTCTTTGAAAGTTGAGTTCCCATTGCCAGAATAGTGTTGTTACTATCTCTAATAGAACATTAAATAATTATAAATGTACATATATCAGTTATACTATAATGTACATATATCAGTTATAATATAATGTACATATATCAGTTATAATATAATGTACACATATCAGTTATACTATAATGTACATATATCAGTTATACTATAATGTACATATATCAGTTATACTATAATGTACATATATCAGTTATACTATAATGTACATATATCAGTTATACTATAATGTACATATATCAGTTATAATATAATGTACACATATCAGTTATACTATAATGCCTTATATGCATCACTTCATATAATACTAGCAATACATGGACAAACAAGGTTTGCTTTGTGCAGTGATAGGTTAGAGTTAATGAAAAATGTGATTTTGATCTCTTTTTTAGTCTGTCCAGGATAAAATAAACTTTAATACTTATAGAACCACAGGTATGTAAAAGCACATGATCAGTTATGTTCACAGTGAATATGTTTACTAGATGTTTAGCAATGAAATAAACTACAAGAAAGTAAAAAAGTAGACATATTGAAAACAACTAGAAGATGTGTATAAGATGTCTAGATCAGTGTGAAGATCAAATAAGATCAAAGACTGAGTTAGAAGCAAGGTAAACAAAAAATATGCCAGTAAAACAATTATCATATTTTTAAGTGTGATTGAACCATGTGTTGACACTAATGTGAGATTTTGCTGCACAGTTCGGATTAGTTGAATTATGCTAAGAATAAACTATATGTTTATTTAGTGTCATTGTAAAACCATATACAACGTGATCATGACAACATCATGTGAAGTAAAATAATTTAAAATTACACAAATAAGGGACTATCATTTCAAACATTGCAGTTAATAATGCAAATTTCACACTTTAGAAATAATTGGATATAGTCTGAGTTTATACAGCCTCAACTCTACAAGATTTGTAACTGTTGTAAACATTGTCTTGATGCTAGAATTACCTAAAAATATGTTAATTTTATACAGAAATGTATTTCCTCTCTGAAGTATCCACTCAAATGTTTATAGAAGTAACATATCTTGTCAAAAATTTAAGTAAACACTGTAATACTGCAAGCATTAATATAATATAAGACATATATTATCCACACACAGTACTACTATTTAACTTGTACTTCACATTACTTACCAAGGCTATGTTACTGGTACACCGAGTCTCTTTCTTGCTGGGAGAGAGCACCTACACAACCAAGAATATTCCACATTTTGAAACGTTCAATAACGTAATATGGATAAAAACATGCCTGTAAATTAACTATGGAATTCACAATATTAAGTGATACAGTCAATACAATGTTATTATAACGCTTAATGATACTGATTTGTGCAATATACGAATCAATGTCCTCCCGCTATATTTACATTTTTGTACTAATTAACTAAGTAACTACAGAGTAGAACGACTCTGTATCTTGAATGTATTCATAATTAATAATTTGTTTTTTAATAATTATAACTGACTTTGGCTATATTTTCATGGCATATATATTTAATGAAAATCTTATTAATATAGCATGAAAGTAGCTTCATGACTCTGGATTCTGCTCCCTAGGCCTCTATTATTTGTACTTCTATATTTTCTCTGAAGACAAGCTTAATTCATTTACAATATTAATGTTAATAACACAACTGATTCTCGAAGATAGAATCTAGTACAGCACGATCAGTTTTTTGAGCTAGTAAATGAATTTTTAGAGCACTTTAGTGAATGAATATTTACTGTAAGCATCATTACCTCAGGAGCTAGAATCATTCAATAGATTATAAATAACATTATAAATTTATCAATTATACTATATTTATTAATTAAAAAGCAGCAATCACAAAGTCAAAAACTAATGGTAAAACATTCTAGACAATTAAAGTGTACATAAACTAATTTAACTATAATAATGAAATATATAAAGCAACAAATGAAAACTTCGTGTTTTGTAGGTTTGACAGCTGAAAGAAAAATAAGAAAAAGAGTTAAAAATGAATCTACTAACTTACTTAATTTAATTTAGGAAAATAACTAAACTTCTCAATGGATGTATTTCCCTTTGCCTTTTGATTTCCTGTAACATGATAATAAAGAAAAAGCTAAAGCTTAGCAAATATTTTGCATGGAGTAGTATTGAAACATAAAACAATTTCTACTGTATTTACTTTTACTAGAATGAAGTAAATTAAAACTAATATAAAAAAAGCAAAACTGAACTGATTATAAACTATGACACATGCAGTGATAATAACATCTGTTATTATACATTGAAGTGTAATTGGTTCTTTTTGCAAAAAGCTATAGTATTCCTTATATAATTGGTAGTGTACAGGGTATACTATTACATATCTCTAATATTATTACGTACCAACATAATGTTTGTAACAAACGTGAATATTAAACATACCTGATACATCATATGCACTTGATGATTGTATCTGTTGATCAGGGTTAGTGGTACTAGCATAAATAAGTAAATGTTAAGCAGAACAGACATGATAACTTACCTATCATCTTCAGGCAGACATTGTATCTCTTCCTCTCTAATAGGTCGAGAGGATATAGTCTATGTACAAAATCCAAACACTTTAAAATTATTAAATTGTTAACTTACCAATGGATTACGGCCACTAAAAATGCTAAATTTATTAAGATGTTTCCTCGTTGACAGATGAGTCCAATGAGATGAGAGTGGAATTACCTCCCCATATTCTTTCACTATATGTTGGATGTAGTGATGTGGTAATAATATGTCATTGTTGCTGTCTGTGAAGAGTGCCTCAGTGACAATGGGGGCAATGCAGAGGTAAGGTTCTTTCTCACCAACAATTGTTCTGACATCAACTCTTTTAGCAGTTTTATTGTTTACATCACCAATAGGACATTTGATAATAACTCCAAGGGCTACTTTTCTGAGAGAATAGAGTATACGGTGTCTCTGCTCCTTCTCAACAACATCATTTACATTACCAGGAGGAATAACAAACTGCTGCACTTCACATGAACATATCTTGTTCTTAAGACTAAGCACTTCTTTAATGAGAGATGTACGGATTTCATAACTTTTCAAGGAACTACTGTGTGAAACTAAAATTGTAACACATCTATTGTGTTCAGTAACTTCCACCATCACTTCAATATCATTCTCATCTTTCCAATATATCCCATTTTTCCACATAGTACAATCACGAAAGAGTTCCTTGACTTCAATGTTGGTTTCAATAATACCAGTGTTGTCAGGAGGAAGACAACGAGTATAGGCCAAGTGATGAAGTAGTTTATGAAGGAATCGTATAGGAAGAAATTGTTGAGGATTTGGACACCATAAACACCAACCAAATCCATCTGTTTTATTGAAGAGTGGTGAGGGCCTCTCTTCTTTAATAAGTGCTGGAAAAAATAAGTATTTGACATCTTCAGTTAGAAGAGGTTCTTCAGATGGTATATTGTTTGCAATGTTATTAACAGAACGAGAATTGATTTGGTGACAGAATTGTAGACTTGTTAAGAAGCAAATTAGCATTTTTGTATTGTAGTTGGGAAATAGCTTAGCTAATGTGGACACTGGCATGATACCAGTGTTACTGGTAACTGGTTTACATACACGAAAAATGCTTTCATTAAAAAGAATACCATTTACCTCAGTTAACAGAGCTTTTTGGTCAATAATTAACCAATCTCCTAAAAATAAGACAAGACCCTTTTCTCCAAGAATGGTCAAGAACATCAACACAGTTGATTGGTCTGACAAAAGACATGGCTCATTCATATTCTCAATTCTTGAGCAGAGGTCATCTAAACTAATAGCAACAAGTTGAAGCTGTTGAAGGAAAACATATAGACAATGACAATGGTAGCTTATTTTATCTTCTCTGTCAATAACAGCTTCACAGCTCTTCTTTAGTTTAGCCATAAATTCTTTAACACCTTTACCTCCTGGTCTATGACAGTCCATCGCTAGGAAACCAGTATAATTTTGATCACGAATGGCACTACTTGCAATTTCATTAATAAAAGATTCATAACCGTTTTCATGTGACAAAATATCAATATGGCTTCCAACAATGATAACTTGACTGGCGTTACTTAAATTAGTGCTAACATTCTCAATAAAATTAAACCAGAAGTACAGGTCCCTCTTTATTATCTCTTTCTCATCAGTAAGATTAGTTACAATTACAAAGACAGCTGGTGACCTCAACAAAAGAGTTTCCAATACTGCAGCATGGCTACTGTAATATTCTGCATGTCCGGCAAAATCAAAAATTACAACGTTTCCTACTTCTATACTACGAATGCTGTGGTAGTCAATTCCAGTGGTTTGTAATACAACACCTTCAACACATTCTTCTGGATTGTAGTCACAGTATCGTCCATGGTCAGCACGATAAGACATAACAGCAGCTAAAGAGCTTTTACCAGCATTTGTTTTTCCACAAAGGAATAGTTTGGCATATGATTTTACTGGATATTCTATATTTTGTTGAAGAAATGGTTGAAACAATTTTAGTAATTGGAATCTGTCTTGAAGATTTGGTGGAATAAGTTCTAATGGTATTTGTTGACGATTGTTTACAGCTAGTGGATTTAACTTCACATCACTTAGCAGGTATTGTATTGTGTCCTTATAACCAGTATGGATGGTTGAATGTTTTCGGAAAAAAGAGCTACCACATAGGCAAGCAGAATGCAATAGAGTATTGCCAACCTAGAGAAAGCAGTAAACACATAACACATCGGTCTAGATAAGAACTTGGAGCAAAATAATTTGCTATAATATTGTATTCTATAATCATATCATTAATGATATTTCACAGATACAACAATTTTAACAAGATAGTGAGAAATATATTAAGATATTAAAACTGAAAATATTAATAACACAAATTAGCTCTATCTATTTCTTTATCATTGATAATAATATAACAGTTACAGACAGAATATAATGACTGAACTAGTGTTGTCATGTGTATAAGAGGAAGTATCTTACTTTCATGACTAGTTTGCTTTAAATTACATGTCATGTTGAACAGGTGGTTGTAGGATTGTTTAGGGTCACATGTCAATTAATAGAAAGCATAATTGCTTTTGTGTTTTTGAAAGCAACAATCATGTAGTCAACAGCATTGTCTATTTAGTTTTGACACAATGTTCTTTTCTTTTTATAATTAATTTTTGTTTGAACTATGATAACAATAAAACTAGAACATTTGCAATGATTAATTTTATACCAATACTGTAGTAACTCTATACATGTATTGGTTATTTAGTGGAGTAATGTTTTTTGTAGTGATGTAATGTGTGTTTTTGATAGTTTGTCTATTTATATAAGTCGAGTTATTGTTGTGTTCATAATAATAAAGTTATAACCAAGTTATCACAGTTGGTGACGAGGGGAAAATCACGGTTCTGTATCTCCATTCGATGCAAGTACAGACACTTGGTCAATGTATGACAAACAATCAATCAGTATTTCATTGCAAATGATGTAGTAGATGCCGCAACAAAAAGCATGCTATATTTCTCTCTGCTTGTGGTCCAAAAATGTACAAACTTGTATGCAGCTTAGTAGATAATGCCCCCTTTTCCAAAAACGTACGACAAGCTTGTGAAACTAGTCAAACAGTTTCATGATCCAAAACCGTATGTTATCGTTCAGCAGTATAGGTTCAACTCTCAAGAAATGTCAAAGGTTGCATCGATCCTGATGCACATTAGCCTAGCACTGTGACTACAAAGACTCTTCATCAGGAGATTTTAAGAGATAGGTTAGTCTGTAGTGTAAATCACACAGTCATTCAGAAAAGATTACTCGCAGAGAAGGATTTCACATTCACAAAGGCTCTAGACATAGCTCAAGCCCTAGAAGGTGCTGCAAGGGGACCAAAGATCTTACTATACAAGATACTACTCAAAATCGACGTGAAGGACTTAATTACACTTCTCAGGAATGTAACCAACGACCAAAATTTACTCCACCTCATACTAGTAAACCATGTGGAAGTAAGCACTCACTTGCAATCTGTCGCTTCAAGGACTCCAACTGTCATAATAGTAAAGGAAGGGGACACATTGCTAGGATGTGTCGAATGAAGAACAAACAAGACACCAAACACAAGAAGACCCCTCAGCGAAATCACTTGGTATCAAGTGTTGTAGAGGAAGAAGTTACTCAAGAGTCCTCAGAGGACGAGTCATATGCTATGTTTACCGCAAGAGGTAGCTCATCAAACCGTTAATTATACATGTGAAACTGAACAATGTTTTAGTACCAATGGAATTGGACACAGGTGCCTCTGAGTAACTGTTATTAACAAATCCACTTACAACAAAATTGCTGCTGAGTGTCTTAGCCCTATTAAAGAGTGAAAGATCAAGTTGAAGACTTACACTGATGAGTGTATTCCCATATTAGGTACTATTAATGTAGATGTACAGGATGATGTACAAGAGGAGGATCTATCACTCTTTGTGAAGATGGCCCAAATCTCATGGGCAGGTACTGGTTCAAAGTGAACCTAACCAATATTCATAGTCCAGCACCTCAGACAACATTAAATAAAGTCCTAGACATGCACTCCCTGTCTTCTCTGAAAGCTTAGGTTGCCTAAAGGGGTAAAAGTTTAACTCAAAGTGGATGACAAAGCTGTTCCTAGATTTATCAAGCCTAGACCTGTTCCATTTTATTAAGAAAGTAGAGACTGAGCTAGAGAGATTAGTAGCCTTAGGCATAATATCACCTATAGAGTTCTCTAAGCAGGGAGCCCCTATTGACCAGTACTAAAACAAGAAGGCTCAGTTAGAATTTGTGGGAACTTTAAAGTCACCATTAACCAACCGTCACAAATTGATTCGTACCCTCTCCCCAGAGTAGAAGAATTGTTTTCTAGGCTATCTGGGGGAAAGTATCTCTCAAAGATAGACATCTCACAACAGACACCTCCAGGTCCAAATTGATGAAGATTCATGACAATATGTAACTATAAACATTCACAAGGGTTTATTTAGATATAATTGATTGCCATTTGGTGTGACAGCTGCACCTGCCAATTTTTAAAGGTGCATTGAGAGCCTTTTACAAAGTTGTCAAGGCATCTCGGGATGGTATTCTATTACTATTATAGTCAATTTTTACCTGACCTTGCAGCGCAGTTAGCCCCATTACATGATTTATTACACAAACAGTCTCGATGGTCCTGGACTACTAAGCATTTGAGATAGCGAAGAATGCATTACAAACACACTCATTGCTTGTTTACTATGATGATTCAAAACCTTCAGTACTGACTTGTAATGTGTCACCCTATGGAATAGGTGCAAACCTATCACACACAATGGAAGATGGCACTGATCAGCCAGTAGCTTATGCTTCACAAACTTTAACTGTTGTTGAAAAGAAATATTCTCAGCTAGAGAAAGAAGGATTGGCTATTATTTTTGGTAATAAGAAAATTCATAACTATCTGTTTGGCAGATATTTCACTATTCCAGAAACTCTTATCTTTTTGTTTAGTGAGAATAAAGAAATTCCTCAATGGCTTCATCTAGAATACAGATATGGGCATTTACCTTAACTGCCTACCACTACTCTATTTGCTACAAATCTGACAAGGACCTTAGCAATGCTGATGCTCTTAGTTGATTACATAGACCAGTTACAACCACCTCTGACTGTCTTCCAGGTGATCTTACTGATTTTGTTAATCCATTTGTCAACTACAACATCATTAAGTTCTGTAAACATCAAAGAACTAACAGATAAGGATGCAGTACTGTCAAGGGTCCACGCTGTGTGCTATGGGTTTCATGCATACTCATATCTAAACCAAAGTGACAAAGTACCGTGTTGAAAAAACTACACCAAGGTCATTCAGGCTCAAATAAAATGAAGGCATTAGCTCAATCATATGTTTGGTGGCCCAAGATGGATAGTGAGATTAAGACCACAGTGAAAGACTGTACTTTTTGTCAAGTGTCACAACCATTGCCCCCAGTAGCACCATTGCATCCATGGGAGTGGTCTACTCAGCCCTGGAGTCAAGTGCACTTAGATTTCGCAGGACCATTTATGAGACACGTTTTTGATATTAGTCGATGCTCACTCGAAATGGATAGAAGCTCACCTTATGCAGTCAATTACATCAGGCAAAACCATTGAGAAACTTCAAAACATATTTTCTACTTAAGGACTACCTTGCAAACTTGTGACAGATAATGGTCCTTCATTTATCAGTCAAGAATTTAATGAATTTATGGCAGCAAATGGCATCAAACATGCGACTACAGGACCATATCATCCTTCTTCAAACAAGTTGGTAGAGACAGCAGTATAAACTGTTAAACGAGCATTAAAGTGTACTGAAGGAAATACCATTCAAGACAAGATCTCTATTTTTTTGTTTAAGTACCGGATTATGCCACATACAACCACTGGTGTTTCACCAGCAAAGTTATTGGTTAATCGATGTCCTACGTCTTGTTTGGATTTTTTTTGTGCCTGATGTTAGTGAGAGGGTAGAAAGATCTCAGAGGAAACAAAAGCAAAACCACGACAACAGTAAAACATTGAGAATGTTTGCACCAGGAGATAAAATTTTGGCTAAACATATCAGATCATCTAATCATAAGTGCCTCAGTGGGGAAATTATCTGATCAACTTGTCCTTTATCCTATCTTATAAAATTGTCTAATGGTGTTGGAACTTGACATCATGTTGACCATATTCGTAAGACAGAATTATCATCATCTTTAAACGTTGATAAAAGCCAGCATGAACATGTGGAACCTGAAGTATATGACTCTGTACCATCCAGTATTGTAGATTCATCTGCCACACCATCAGAATCCATACCTCACCTTGGGGAATGCTCAATTGGAAGTCATTCTGGAGGACAATTGCACCTATCAACTCAAATACGTAATCCACCTGACCATTTTAAACAGCCTATCATATATTTGAAGAAACTAGAGGTGGAGGAATATGGTAACTATACATGTAATTTTTATTTGGTGATGTAATGTGTTTTGTAGTGATGTAATGTCTTTTGATAGTTTTTCTATTTATGTAAGTCAAGTTATTGTTGTGTTTAGAATAATAAAGTTATAATGACGTTATCACAAATACTATTATGGTTTACATCAGCAATATCTATTTTAATTTTGAGCATTTGACAGTAAAAGTAGTGATTTTACAGAGCTTGGAAATAGCCTCAATCAGAATATTTAACACAGACAGTTCTTATATAGTCATTTTGCTGTAAATTGCTATAACTTCTACTAAGAGTATAAAAATTGTTGTGGCATTAGATATATTAGACATGGAAAAGTTCAATGAATGGTGATGTAAAGTTATATTCATTGTAAACTAGGTGGCAAAAATATGAAAATGTACCAAAAATCATAACTTGTGAAGTAAGTGGCTAAAGACAAGCTGCACAGTAAGATTCAAAGCAAAAATTGTGCAGGAAGCAAACATTGATGTATGCAATTTAAGATATCTGTGGCTAGCCAGTACTTATGAACAGCAATCAAATAGCCACAAACTTGACATTAACTGAAAATATACTAATAGGTGTCAGTTAACTGAATTAAAATTACCACAAGTATCAGTTAATAATACAGTTGACATATAGATACAAAATTTGTATCAAATGATAACTCATAGCATTTGTGGATTTAAGACTATGAATCATATTAACAAAGTCAACCACACTTCAGTGTACCTATAAGGTATTGCATTATGATTTAAATTTGTTATGATAAAAACTCTTTGTTCTTGTAGAGCACTGTTTTATGCTTTAGCACAGGTAGATACAAAGTGTCACACAACAAAGTAAAATTTATTTTGAGAAGAGTCTATCAATCTAGGCATAAAGCAGACAGAACAAAAGCCCAAAATTTAGGGAAGATATAGTAAGAGAGTCCAAGGAACTATCCACCAGTTTACATAGGAATGGTTATAGAAGAGTATGTTAAAATTAGAATTGTCATGGCTGATATTGACACCACACAGGTGCTCTTATACTTGATGGCAACAAAGATGTGAAGCATAATATCACTTAAATTCACATTGAACAATAAATTGAAACTAAGTACCAGAAGAAGTTTTCATATGTAACAATGGTTGAAGTTTACATTGCTTGTAAGAAGCAGCTGCCAAATGTGTAGCAAAAGTGTATCTGTATAAAGGGAGAAGAGAGCCAAATAAAGACACTAATATCATTGCAGATGAGGAAGCTGATGTTATCTTTTGATCATTTGGACTAACGTGAAGAAGCAAAGAAATATGACACAGCTTCATTTTATGAAGCAAATGAATGTTGTAATATTTGAAAGAGCCAGGTTTAATCAGTAAGCCTAGAAGGTATGCTAAACAGTTAATATACTCTCTCTCTCTCTCTCTGAGCACAATAGATATGGTGATCTCAGAGAAGAGATGATTTGAGATTGGATTTTAGTCACAATTTTGATTTGTAAACTGTCAGAGCAAAAAAGGTAGATGCTGAACTCAAGTTATAGACAGCTCTTATTGAAGTTAGATAGAGTAATCCTGTTAAAAAACGACATACCATTGTTCATGAGAAAGATTCACAAAGTCTTAATAAAACTGTATCACTTAATCAAGACAAAGATCAAGTGGGACATGAACTTGTTTTCAAAGTAAAATTAAGAGGGAAGGATCAGTGGACTCTAATAGTATAGATGTACAAGTTATGGATGTCACCTCTAGTCACAACAGATTGATATTTCCAGCTCAGGAAAGCATTTGTCAAAGTGCTCTAAATAGGGACATTACGAGGTTATGTGTCATTCACTCAAAGAATCAGAGAAGTTGAAAAGAACACATTTCTGGGAACAATAAAAGCTGAAATAGCAGTGACAAATGGAAATAGACATCCCTAGTATGTAACTCTCTCGTTATATGGTCTAAATTAATATTTTTAAGATATCACAGGAGCGAATGTAACTGTAATAACCAAACACCTTTTAAATGTAGGCTGTAGGATTTGATAAGCAATAATAACAAACATTGTGACATGTTCATTATTAATAGTAACAGTTGCTATGGTGACATTAATGCTGTTGCAATATTGATTGTCACTATGGTGACATATGTACTGTTGCTATAGTAAATTATATGCTTTGCTTATTATATGACCCCTTCTATTTTGTGATTTCATTGGTACAATTGCTTTTGAAGTTTATAAATCTTTCATAGAGTTTGATGAATGCATAAGATGTAGTATGTTTTGGCATTGTTTTCAACAAGTTTGGAATCAATAAATTTTGTGCCAAAATATGGTTACATTTTACAATTTTTGTTAGAAAATCATTTTTTTGGCAAAACTTGCAATTATGCATTGAAATTAAATAATGGTCATTAATTAAATATTTTACAGATTTTGACAAGGTTTGTAAACATATGAAAGCATAATAATACAATTTTCACCTTAAAACAACAATTTGCTTAATTGTCATAGTGTCATGAATAACATTGATATAGTAATATATCTATATGTTCTTGCCATGGCAATGATTTTATGACAATTGTTGCCATGGAAATCATTGCTATTATAATGAATACATACCTAATTGCTATAGCAATGTTGCTATGGTAACTACTACCTTGTTAATTGTTGTTATACTATAGTCATTTAATGGCAACAGTCACCAAAGTAATAGTTTCCATCATTACGCACATATTGTCACTATAGCAACAGTTGCTATGATGACATATGTGTTGTTGCTACAATAAATTATGTGCTGTTGCTTTCTTCTATGATGACATGATTCCTTGGATTTTTGTTTTAATAGGTACATTTCGTTTACGAAACTATTGCAAAAAGTTTCAAGGTGATTGATGAATACAAATGAATTAAACATCTACAAATGTTTAGCATTGCTTCTGAGAAATTTGGAATAGTTACTGTAATAAACTGTTTCAGCTAAAATGTGCAAAAAATGTTTTTGTGGCTAAATCAAGGAATAATGGTCAAGCAAAGTATGGATCACAGGCATGATTGTATTACACTACTAGTTAGACAAAAGGCTCTGATTAATGGTATCATGACTAACAGAGAGAAACCTTGAACATTATTTGTCAGTTTTTTTGTTATATACATATATATGAATATAATAGCCTTGTTACAAGTCATATAATGAGAGTACTATTTTTGCAAATTTGTTAATTGAATTCATCAATAATACACATTAGTATTATCATTGAAATGTTTTGTAAAACTTATTAAAAGAATCAAGAACTGGTAAAGAACATTTGGTGTAGAGTGCAGGTTTCTTATTGAATCAGTAATACACTTCAAATCATGTGTCTTATTGATTTATTAACCTCAAATGAAGTAATTGCAATTACTTTATTAGTCATAATTTGGTACAATGATATATCTTGTAATACAATTACTTTGACTTACTTCGTCCTTAGTACTAATATCAGCTTGTCCAATTTCAATTAACACTTTTATGGTGTCAGTATCTCCATTCATTGCTGCAAGATGTGCAGGTGTATGTCCTACCTAAGAACATAATAGACAAGGTTATTTAATTACAAAAGAACAACTATTAGACAATAAACTATACAGTCAATGTAACCAGTTATCAATAAATAAGTAAATATAAGGATCCAATAAAATAAAAGATAATTTATGCTCTTTTATATCACAGACACTAGAAAGAAATGAAATGTATGGCCAGTGTACTATTAGAGCATCATTACATCATTATTATGTCAGCAAATGGTTCACATTATCAATCATAACATATTATACAAAAGTATACTACTTAAAAAAAGTCATTGTTCTGTAGTTTTAAAGAAACTAATCCTGATTTTCCAATCAAACAAGCTGTATACAATAATGACAACCTTACAATGTACAGATTATAAAAGAATATCTTAGGAACATCACATGTACATTTACTTTGTTGTATGAGTATACTCTCAATCAACAATGATATATTTATATCATACAACAGTTCACACTATTTGTGGGTTCACAGTCAACTGTATGTACTATAACATGTCTTATTTATACAACTATATATAGTAATGTGAAAAATAAATAAATATTGTAGTACATACACTTCATTGCTAATAAGAAAAATGAACATATTGCTAAAAATTATTATTGCAAGTAAACTGCGACTTTAATATGTTACTTGCTTGTACCAATAGTACATGTATATTACTATCATATTTTTGTATTCACTAATTGATTGACAAAAAGTCTTTCTTTAATCTCTATAGTGAGAATGGGCTTGCCACTATATTATTTTAAGCAGGTTGTGGAATTTGATAAACATTAATAACAAACATTGTGACATATTATTAGCTATAATACAGTTATAATGGTGAAATAAATGTTGTTGCTATAGTGATTGTTGCTATGGTCATATTACATATTGTTGCTATATTGAACTATATGCTGTTGCTTATTATATGACTCCTTGTTTTTTGTGATTCCATTGGTATGATTGCTTTTTAAATTTAAAAATCTTTCATAGTGATTGATGAATTTCATATGAATAAAAGATATAGTATGTTTTGACATTGTTTTCAACAAATTTGGAATAGCTAAGGCAATAAATTGTTACAGTGATTTCCATGGTAACAGTTGTCATAACATCATCACCATAGCAACAAAAATAGATATATTACTATATCAGTGTTACTTATAACACTATGACAATTGAGAAATTGTTGTTTTAAGATGAAAATTATAACATTATGCTTTCATATGATTACAAACCTTGTCAAAAAATCTTTAAAATATTTCATTAACTACAATACACATATGGTTTTGTAGATTTGTTAATTAGTGTAATTAGTGTAATTATTGTCACTTATCGTTTTGTGGTTCTGTTGCTAATTAGGTCAAGTCTATTAGCACAATTATTTGTTATTCATGTTTAACTTTATTCTTTTGTTACTCCACTTGTATTTAAGTGGCTCTCATTTTTGTTAAATCAGTTAATAAAATATATACTCATTTAATTTGATATCTATGTGAAGTTAAGAAGATATCACAACTGGCGACGAAGGTTTGTGGATATGGCAAGGTCTACATTTGGTCAACTTCAAGAGTTTCAACCTCAATTAGAAACAATTGCTGCCAACTTGGAACGAGCAAGTCTCTACTTCCAGGCAGACTCTATTGCAGAAGAGAAATTGGTAACAGTGTTTCTTAGTGTTATTGGAGCTACAAGTGACTCCTTGCTACGCAGCCACATGCCATCGGACAGGCTACAACACAGATCTTATGAGGACCTTGTAGGTTCACTCACGGCACACTTTCATCCAAAGCCAATTATTAATGCAGAAAGGTTTCACTTATATCATCGAAATCAAGCAGTAGGGGAATTGCTAGTCCAATATATAACTGAACTACGATGTTTAGCTACCCACTGTGATTTTGGTGAACAGTTAAACATTGCACTATCTAATGAGATAGATTAATATGTGGATTAAGGAGCGAAAGCATTCAAAAAAGGTTGCTAACAGAGGACAACATAACGTTTGCTAAAGTTTATGATCTTGACTATGTTTGAACTGCAAAGTAGTGCTGAGGTTGTAAGCATCATACTTGTGATTTGTGTAAGGCTGGAGTCTGATTGTGCTATCACCATATCCAAACCGGATTTACTAATAGAGAATGTGGGCACAATGTAAAACCTCTCTTCGAAAGAGTACTAAGCTTGAATAAAATACATTGAAAATGACGATTTACATTCAACACTCAGGGCATGATTTGTGTACGATTGTTGGTTTCATGTTGTCTGTGTCATGTTTAGTGATATATGTGTACATGTATATTATTTAAATATCCTGTACTGATATAATACATACTAGTAGTGTTACATACATGTACATGGAATGGAATGAACACAATACACAAGTACATGGAATGTAAACCATCTCTCAATATAATACCAACCTGGTCACAAATATTGGGGTCTGCCTTAGCTGTTAAGACTAACTGGACTATCTCAATTTGTCCTGCACATGAAGCATAATGCAAAGCAGTCCGATGACCCTATAGAAAGAATAAACAGTAAATAATGTGGCAGTTATTAATAATTAACAAATTAATTATTAATAACTGTTCAATACTACAGTAGATAAATGTATAAAGTACCATCTCTAGACATAATACAAACCTGGTCACAAATATCGGGGTCTGCTTTAGTTGTTAAGAGTAACTTGACTGTCTCAATGTGTCCTGCACTTGAAGCATAATGCAAAGCAGTCTGATGATCCTATAGAGAGAATAAACAGTAAATAATGTGGCTACAAATTAATTACTAATAACTGTTCAATACTACAGTAGATAAATGTATAAAGTCAATCAGTTACATGATATTGATAGTATTTATATCAAAACAACATTACAAATTATTTCCTACAGCAATGACAGCTTTAAGTTTTACTAGTACATTTTTTACATTGTGGTTATTATAATAGACAATGACTCTCCAAAAACTGAACCCTACTAGTCACTAACAGTACTATTAGTATTATTAAAGCTTTGACTGATAATGTTCAAATTCTGATAGTGGACAATAGCCAGTGTTTTCTGTTACTAATGAACAAACTTTAAAATAGTAGGACACTAATTTCCTCTTGTTTAAAATGAAAAAAGGTAAAAGTTATCAAGCGTTTAAAAAACTATCATAGTAGGTAGTACATTTTATTTCACAATTTCTACATACAGAGATTTCTGGCAAATGAAAAAGTTATTGAGGCTGTTTGCTGTTTCCTTTACTTGTGGCAAGTATCCAGCAAAAGCTACAATGATGCAAGAGAAAATGCATGGAAGAAAATTGCCAGCCAGCCACATTTCTTAAAGCAAATTATGAAACTCTCCTTGTTGTTTCTGTTGAGTAAATACAAGACACACCCACATTGTTATTCATTTCTATTGCCTTCTTTATCATCTGTAAAGCAAAGTAAGCAACAACACTTCCATCCCAATTTTGCAGTAATAGAGTTTATAGAGTAATAACAAGGGTGGAGTTTTAGTTTACACACTTCCTCTTGTTTATATGAACAACAATGATGCTACACTATGTAACACAACACTAAGAACACAACATGACACATATACAAGTGTAGTTTTATGAACTCACCTTTACAATAGCACTTTAAAGTATATACTAACAGACCACAAACACAAGTACTACTAACAATATATTTACTATAATAAGTGTACTAACCTTCAAAAAATGATGAACATTGATGTTTGCACCGGATGTAAGTGCTACATTTACACTATGTATATCACCATTTTTAGCCGAAGTCAAAAGTAAGTCATCCTTTTAAAATAAATAATATATTATAACTGTGACATGCACCCACATATAATTAGGTCATGTTCTTATAGTATATCATAACATGTAAGATCACTATGTCCATGTAATTATATACAGTAAATACTTTATTATATCTATCTTACATTTCTAACTTGGTCCATATCTCCTCCAAAAGAACATAAGAGCTCAACAATGTTATGTCGATTATACCAGTGTGCTATATGAACTGGAGTATGTCCCCACTATAAAATAAGATGCATTATTTAACAATTACTAAAGGATTCTATTCCAAACTATGCTTTCATACAAAATACTTACATATTATTATTATTAAAACAATTACAACTTATATTATAAATTGCAAAATTAGTGTGTTAAATTAAAGCAAACATTATATATGATATATGTTACATATACTATAAATTGGACAGTTGTTGTGTGAGTGTCAATAACATATCAACTATACTATAGAGATATTACTAATATATTGCTCCCTTTATCACAAATGAACTGACAATAAACATACTGGAATCCATTATATGGTAAGTAGTAAAGTCAAACAAGGAGTAGTAATCAAACTACAGGTATCAAATATAATCTTGATTAAGTCAATGGAATTAAAATCATTAATTTAAAGAAGTTTATTGACATTACCAAAATATAGAGAAAAATAAACACAATATTACAGAAGGTTATAATTTATGTTTCCATAACATCATTAACTATTATTAAAAGCTATTTCAACTGTACCTAACACAATGGCCTTTTATCAAGGCTATATATCATGTCCTACTAGACAGGTAGTACTACATATATGTACATATAGTAGAGACAACAAATAAAATACAAACTACACACAATACATGAATATTAGATCAGTATCATATCATTGTGTAAACGTAACTTAGCCATCATAAGATGACCTTGTTTTGAGGCACTGTGCAATGCAATTTCCTGATTCTATAAAATTTACATTACAAATAGTCACACATTAGTAGTGTTATGTAAAGAATATTAAAGGGAGTTATTCATGGATTGTACATGTAGAATTACATGTGCTTGTTATGAAGTTAGTGGTAATTTAAAAATATATGAGTACAGAGATAAAGTCATGACTTTGTTGTATCCGTATAGTTTTGCTACATTTTCCATTTTCTTGTGGCAAAAACTTTTGAATGACTTTTACATACATATAGTCACTGTGTAGTCATTTTATAGAATGTTCATATATAACTTTGATAATAATTAAGATATTAGTAAACAAACGTTTATCTATATCTAATTGTCGTTGAAATCAAGGCTATATCTATTTCCATCTATGAATACAACTGATAAAATTTTTATGTTTTTATAGTATGTGGACTATAACCTCTTAGCTAGCTAGGTTGTCTGTATTATGTTTACTGATGTACATGTACATGTATAGTAATATAATATCCTGTACTGATATAATACATACTAGTAGAATTACATACATGTACATGGAGTGAACACAATACACAAGTACATGGAATAGGTACCATCTCTAGACATAATACAAACCTTGTCATAAATAGTGGGATCTGCATTAGTTGTTAACAATAACTGGACTATTTCAATGTGTCCTGTCCTTGAAGCATAATGCAAAGCAGTCTGATGATCCTATACAAAGAATAAACAGTAAATAATGTGGCTAAAAATTAATTATTAATAACTGTTCAATACTACAGTAGATAAATGTACAAATTGCCATCTCTAGACATAGTACAAACCTTGTCACAAAAATTTGGGTTTGCCTTAGCTGTTAATAGTAACTTGACTGTCTCAATGTGTCCTTCCCTTGAAGCATAATGCAAAGCAGTCTGATGATCCTATAGAAAGAATAAACAGTAAATAATGTGGCTAAAAATTAATTATTAATAGCTGTTCAATACTACAATAGATTCATGCATAAAGTCAATCAGTTACATCATAGTGACAGTATTTATATCATAACAACATAACAAGTCATTTCCTATAGTAAAGAGAGGTTTAAGTTTTACTAGAAGTCCATCTTTTGCTTACATTGTAGTTATTATAATAGACAATGACTATTTCAAAACTGAACCCTACTATATATAGTCACTAACAGTACTATTAGTATTATTAAAGCTATGACTGATAATATTCAAATTCTGATAGTGGACAATAGCCAATGTTTTCTGTTACTAATGAACAAACTTTAAACTATTAGAACACTAATTTCCTCTTATTAATAGTGAAAAAGTTTTAAAAAGTTCCCAATCATAATCATATATAACTACCATAGTAGGTAGTAATGGTAACATTTTATTTTACAATTTCTAATTTAGAGACCTCTCCAAAATAGGTATTAATTGTGTCCACTACTTGTGCCTATTCTAATGATAGGCACCCACTGAGTTCACATTTAATTATACAAGTGCCTCATTAATTAGAATGGAAATGGGCTAAATCTTCTGTTATAGACTACAATATTTTTATTTTAGTATTCCAGACTAATAGAATGTAGCAGAAACTTATGATACTGAGTAGTTTTGACCAAATAATTTTGACATTATTTGGGAAAACCACACATGTTGTGCTAAATATTTCGAACAAACAATTTGAAATATCCAGACATTTTGTACAAGATGTACCCCAATGTGGTATTGAGGAAGACCAAAGTACTTGGATACCAAATTTGGTAAACATCCTATAAAATTAAAAATGGCTACATAGGAAACACATATAGTGCAAATATTTATTTGAAATATTTTAGTATAGCATGTCTGGTTTTCCAAAAGAAGATCACATTAATTATAGTACCTTGTTACTCTCTAAAAGAGTACAGAAACTGAATAAAAGACATTGAAATCACAATTTATCATAAAACAATATTTATCATAAACATCCTATACAAAATGGCTACATAGCAAACACATATAGTGCAAATGATTATTCAAAAAAGTTTTGCTAGCATGACTAAAATAAGGTCATATTAATGATAATAACTTGTTGCTCTCTAAAAGAGCACAAAACCTGAAGACATTGAAATGACAATTTAGGATCAATAGTGATGATAGCATTCATATAAGATTACTAGTTCATGTAGTCTGTATCATCTTTACTAATAATACTAAGAAAATGATACTTTTATAAACATACTAGTCTATGAATACCATAATCTTTCTTGCTGGCTAACTGAGAAATTTCATTGAATTTGATGTTACCTATTCACATTATTACATCTAATTGTGTCAATAGGTGATGTCCCAAGTCAGGTGCCTTTTTCCTCTTTTTTTCCTGCTATTAGTCATCTTTTGACTATGATATTATTTTTAAGGTGTCCCTACATTAATAATATGTAGCTACAAAAATTATAAAAAAATCTTTTAAATGAAACTCATGAATTATTACCAATTAACCACATCTACTATCAGGTTTTGGTACATGAAATTTTTAAGTATTTTAACTGTTATACAGAGATATAAGAAATGATATGACTAGAAGGGAATGGCATCATCAACTTTAACACCTATGGATGAAAACTCTTTCTTTGATTTCTTAACCCAGTCTGTTATAACCAACCCTTTTTAACATCTCAGATTACAAAATTCATCTAGCAAACTTAAAATATTCACCTTTCATTCATATCCCCTAAATATTTGTGGCATTTGGTCTTATCACTGGATTATTTATGATGTTTCTGTTAAATACCTACCAAGTCATAGAATACACCAAAAACATTGAAATAGCCATAAATTTAAATTGCTATGATCTTAGTACCAATGACAATTAATAAATCTACTGACTACATAAAACTCTTTATCACAGCCACAGCGAATCGATCATGAGGATTGTTATGTTCCTTCTTTGTTGAAAGTATCTCCCCTATCTCTGGACTGCATATTGACTTATAAACATGATGGCCTTATATAGATGATTCTGTTACGAGGTCGACATCACTCATACTTCTTGGTGAGACAATTCAGAATGTGAAATACTCTATGATGTGACAAATTTTTAGAACTTAACTCAGTTACCGCTGAATACTTTGATGCATATCACAAGCATGGTACGAAATTCAAGATGAAATTATCATCAATTCGTTTAAGAAATGTGGAAGATATAATGCATTAGACCAAAGCAAAGACAGTGAGATCTAAGAGGAGATACCAACAGATTTTGAAGATGAAATTGTTGGAGAGGATGACAATGAAGAGGCATCTGACCCATTTGATGATATTGACATTAGATTTTAAAATTAGAACACAATAATTAATAATTAATTATTAAGAATATTCATGGCTTAATTATTCATAAGTGGGCGGCTACTAGATGACGTTTTTGAAAAATCTCGTGTAAGCGCCTGAATGTCTAAATAAACTCTAAGCGCCCATGGGCACTTACTCGGGGAACTACCATAATTATAGTTGATATGGTAAACTATATGCTGCTTTTTAGAAACATTGATCTTTATCACATTACTTAACTATATTTATAGTGTTTGCTTGACCTGTTACAGTGTTTATTGTTCAATCATGTCAATCAATTATCACAGAGTATACATTTGTTGTTAGTCACTGAATATTGTGTTTACCTGTATCTCATGACATGACTCGATATTAGCAATAAACAGATATCCCATTAGTTTGGATTGTATGCAGTTTATGTAGTTATACTTTAATTTATGAACATAATGCATGCATGATGCATAAATGTGACATATCACAACACATAAATAGAATCAATCTCTATCTTGACATTCCAGCAATATGTTTAACCAATATGATTTCAATAATTACGTGTTTTAAAACATTAATTTGTTTTATGGCAGATGAGAAACATATTCAAGTTGTTTGTTGTTTCCTTTGCTAATGGCAAGTATCTAGCAAAAGATAGTCACTGTACATTGTGTTTACCTGTATCTCATGACATGATGACTTAATATTAGCAATAACAGATATCCCTTTGCTATTACTTCTTACATTACTTTGTATTATATGTAGTTTATGTAGTTATACTTTAATTTATGAACATAATGCATGCATGATGCATAAATGTGACATATTACAACACATAAATAGAATCAATCTCTATCTTGACATTCCAAGTAATATGTTCAACTTGTATGATTTCAATAATTAATAATGTGTATACACGTCTGTGGCAATTAAAGAGATAAAACATCAATTTGTTTTATGGCAAATGAGAAAAGTATTGTTGTTTGCTGTCTCCTTTGCTAATGGTAAGTATCTAGCAAAACTACAATGATGCAAGAGGATGAGAAAATACATGAAAGAAAGTGGCCAGCCAGGCACATTTCTGTTAGCAAATGTGAAACTGTCCTTGTTGTAGCCATTAAGTAAATATAGGTCACATCCACATTGTTATTTATTTCTGTTGCCTTCTTTATCATCAGAAAAGCAAAGCAAGCAACAACACATTAGTCACCATTCTGCACTAGTAGAGTTTCTAATGACAAGGGTGGAGCTTTAGTTTACAGGGATCCTCTTGTTTATATGAACAGCAATGACATTATGCTATGCAACAAAACACCAAAAATGGTATACCATCCACACATATACAAGCATAGTTTTGTGAACCCACCTTTACAGTAGTACTTTAAAGTATACACTAACAAACCACAAGCACAAGCACTACTAACAATACATATACTACAATCAGCATACTGACCTTTAATAAACCACCATGATGAACATTGATGTTAGCACCTGATGTAAGTGCTACATTTACATTATGTATATCAACATTTTCAGCTGAAGTCAAAAGTAAGTCATCCTGTTAAAATAAATAATATATTATAACTGTGACATGCACCCACATATAATTAGGTCATGTTTATAATATATCATAACAGGTAAGATCACTATGTCCATGTCATCATATACAGTAAAATATATTATTAACTTTATCACTTACATTTCTAACTTGGTCCATATCTCCTCCAAAAGAATGTAAGAGCTCAACAATGTTATGATTATTATCCCAGTATGCTATATGGAGTGGACTATGTCCCCACTATAAAATGAGATTATATTTTTTTAACAATTATTACAATATTTAAAGGATTCTATTCCATAATATGCTTACATACAATATACTTACATATAATCATTATTGAAAAAATTATCACTTCTATCATAAACTGCAATTGTAGCTTGTTAAATTAAAGCAAATATTATACATGATATAAGTTAGATATAGTATAAATTGTACAGTTGTTGTGTGAGTGTCAATAACACATCAACTAGACTATAGAGATATTGCTAATATATTGCTCCCTTTATCAAAAATGAACTAACAAAAAACATACTGGAATCCATTATATAGTAAGTAGTTAAGTCAAACAAGGAGAAGGTATCAAATATAACCTCTTAGCTAGGTTGTCTGTATCATATTTAGTGATGTACATGTACATGTATACTATTATAATATCCTGTACTGATATAATACATACTAGTAGTATTACATACATCTACACGGAATGAACACAATACACAAGTACATGGAATATAAACCATCTCTATATATAATACAAACCTTGTCACAAATATTGGGGGCTGCCTTAGCTGTTAAGAGTAACTGAACTATCTTAATGTGTCCTGCACTTGAAGCATAATGCAAAGCAGTCTGATGATCCTATAGAAAGAATAAACAGTAAATAATGTGGCTACAAATCAATTACTAATAACTGTACAATACTACAGTAGATTATAAAGTCAATCAGTTACAAAATAGTGACAATATTCTTATCATAACAACATTACAAGCTATTTGCTATAATAATGACAGCTTAGAGGTTTTACTAGCAGTATATCTTCTGTTTTACATTGTGGTTATTATAATATATAATGACTATCTCAAAACCTAGCCACTAACTGTCTTTATATTATTAGGAATATTATTAAAACTATGACTGATAATATTCATATCTTAATAGTAGACAGCAGAGGATGACATTGAGAATGATTCCTGTGTACCATCAGGAGTACATGAGCATCATGAACGAGCATATAACTTCATAACTAACTGTTATTGAAATTACAGCTATATTATGTATTTTCATATATGGATATAACTGATAAAATTTAAATGCATTTATCGCTTGTGGGCTGTAACCTCTTAGCTAGGTGATTTTTAAAAAGAGTATTATGAGTACATGGAGAAATCTGTACTGTTGTCTGTGTAGACAAGTTGTCACAAGCAAATGTCCAAATTTTTTGTACAACACAACAAGCAAATGTCTGAAACATTTGTTAACCTTGTAATGGAAACAATAAAGCTGATAGAATGATCATAGAAAGAACTCCATCATCATTCAAAGAATAAGATTAGTAAGGATGACAACTACATTATCTTTATATTATCTTTATAATAGGAAAGTTGACACAAACAATTTAGGATATTAAACAATTATATTTATATCATTTAAATAGTATCAGTGATGCATTCTTGCATTCTATGACTGTGATATTATGTAGGGAAAATACAATTGTCATCCCTACTGTCTTGTTTGTATTCTCTGTATTGGAACGATGTTACTCATTACTAAGTTTACTTTATTTTTAGAAATTTTATTTTTATTTTTTGTAGATATATAGCTGTACCTAAAAGTTCAATAATAAATAATACTTAACAATTAACAAACTAAAACTTATTTACAAATTTGTAATTATCAAATTAATGACAACAAAACTATCTATTACTAGTAAACAATCATTTATTATTATAAGATAATAACTTACTCCATCTTTGTCCTGATAATTTACATTTGCCTTCTTTTGAATAGTTTCTTTCACTATGTCTACTAGTCCATAGTGTGCAGCTGCTAACATAATTTCATTCTAATAAATCATAACAAGTAAATACAGATAATATACATCATAATAAATACAACAGTATATACAAGTGTTGAGTTTAATTACATATAATTGTGACTAGTACAACAAACCACTAATTAATTTCCCAATTCTTTATATATACATGTATTCTTCTAATAATTATTGTATAAATGTTTAACGCAAGTCTATCAGCTTTACTGAATACTTTGTACTAAATCTCAAAGATGACTACATATTATTCTAAATGTAGATGGAATGATAGGATCTCTATTAAAATGAATATTGTGTCTGTTAGCTCGTGATATTGATATGGAATAAATTTAGTCTTTTAACAAGATGTAAGATAAGATAATAAAGTATGTTTACTGTGTACTCCAATATATCATTAAAGCTAGTAGCATTGCAATTTAATATATACACTTGTAAGGAATCTATGTGGGTGTCACTGCTGTGACATCTAATTATAAATATTGACATCAACTACATACTATACTTGTATACACTTACATAATCAGGAGTAGCTCCTTCATTTTCAAGAACATCTACTATTGCATTATGACCATTGATGTAAGATATAGTATGAGGTGTTGTATAAGGTGGCAAAGGTCCAAACACTATACGCTATATGATGAACAAAAACCATTAAAAATATAGGAAATAAATCCAGTTACATATCTGTGTATGCATAATATAAACACAGCTAGAAACAATTAATACTCATTAAATCTACATATTTGAATTAACTACTTAGTTACTAGACGCAAATAGTAGCAGACTAAATAACGAAATAATGATATCTTACCTCCTCATTACGATGGTTGAAATTTCCTCCATTCTGGAGTAATTGTTTCACTTTGTCTACATTTCCATCTCTAGCAGACCTCCAAAGTTCTTTGTCCTAAATAATAATAAAACAAGTCATTACATTTAAAAATAGTAAAACATACACAACTATATGCATTATATGAGACTAATAAAACTATAGGACAGGTCAAATACACAACACACAAAGTGACAATTATTATATAAAAAGAACATGATGTAATTAGGATTATAACTGACAAATTATTTATTAAAAGTACAAGAATCCACTAATTAATAAAAATTGACTTTATAATCTGATATAAAGAATAGCAGAGCTAAAAATTAGTAGGAAATTTTTCAATTAGTGATCTCTGATTATTCAATGTCACTCTGAAATAATAGCTTTATCACTTCTTAACAAATAGTAATATAGATATTGTGGTCATTATTCAAGGAATACAGTAGTGATATCATAATAAAACTTGAACTAGACAATAAAGGATACAAGTAATATTAACAATACCATACACTAGTCTACTATAAGAGTTAGAGTACTCACTTTCTACATCATCATATTTATCATATAACATGTAATGTATTAATTGTTCACAAACACATGTAGTATAATGGATTAGTTAATAATATACTTACAATTCTAGACTGTTTTCTCTCTGATAGCTGAGCTGCCATTGCAAGAAGAGGCTGGCAGCCCTTGGCTGGTACTATTAAGTTTATCTAGTTCTGTAATAGAACATTAGATATAAATCCACATATATAAGTTATACTATAATGTACATATATCAGTTATACTATAATGTACATAATATCAGTTATACTATAATATAATTATTATACATATCACTTTATATAACCAAGAGAATAAATTCCATGTTCTTCATTTATTGTTGTTGTAAAATTGTATACAACATGATCATAACAATAATTCAATATTGGTGTTTCTGCTATTCAAATAACGCTCCAGCTGACTCTTCTCGAGCAGCTGCTGTCTTTGTCTCTGATGATACTTGCTTACTTCTAATGAACTAGTTGTTGAATACTCTCCAGCTATTCTTAGTAGGACATCATATAATCCTTTTTCAGAAATGGAGTCATTTATTTGTCTAGATTAGAGTTAGATTATCATTTTCCTTACTACGGTCTACGATAGTTTTTCTACATGGGACAAGGTTGTCTACCCTGTCTCCAATTGAATTAATTTCCATTGACTCGTATGTTGCTCATACCTTCTATGTGAGTAGGTTCACCACTGTTTATTTCTTTTTTGTTTTCCTGCTCATATTAATATGTAGGGAGAAATTTCTTCCAATTGTTTTAAACTTGAAATTTGTACAGGTAAAAAATGTTGAACATAACATGTGCTTTTGTTTTGTGCCAGGATGTGGGATAGCAAGGAATAAAGGTTACAAAAGAAAACATTGAGTGATAGGGCAAGGTTACAATGCTAAATAGAGAAAAGAAGCAAGCTTACAACAAAGACAGAGACAATTCGTTTGTTTATGAACAACAAGGATATCATTTTGATAGGCACATATTCTAAACACAAAACATGAGTAGTAGCAGGCTATTTCCTTTGTAAGTAAAGCTGAAAGAATTTAATAATATATTGTTTTATTCTGTAAAATACAATATATAGTTAATAGAATGTAGTATAGAAGTATGTACATGTACATGATATCAATATAACAAACAGGTATTCTAGTAATTATAAATATTAACCTCAACTACATAATATCCTTGTATACACTTATCTAATCAGGAATAGCTCCTGAATTTTCAAGAATATCTACCATTAGTTTATGACCATTGATCTAAGCTATAGTATGAGGTGTTGTATAAGGTGGCAAAGGTCCAAGCACTATATGCTATATGATGAACAAAAACCATTAATACGATAGTATGAGGTGTTGTTATATGCTCCTGCTGACTCTTCTCGAACAGCTGCTGTCTTTCGTTTTTGATGATACTTGCTTACTTTCTAATGAACTAGTTGTTGAATACTCTCCAGGTATTATTAGTAGGACATCATATAATCTTTTTCAGAAACGGACTCATTGAGTTGTGTGTCAAGGCTGGTCAGGCATACCAGCTTTGTCCTATTGTCTGAACCATCTTTAATTTGGGGAGATCTTTTCAATGACAGTGTATTAAGTCAATTGAGTCTTCTTATCATGAAGCTGACCACTGAACAAGGAACCTATCCAAAGGCCTCTCAGGTGAGACAGGCAAAGTCTTTGATAAGGAACTCATTAGACTATGTGTTTCTAGTATATGTTGAGAGATCTGCTCTTGAATCAATAGCATTAAAGGCTGCCTTTCTTCTCACCATTTTGGTATATAGCAAACAAAACCTTATAGGCAATATAAGTCTAAATATCATAGTGTACATTTGGATCATTGTCTACAGTTCTGAGGTGATGATTTCTTTAATGAACTTTTGCTTGAGGTCACTCAATCTGAAAGCTGATAACAGCTGGAGCTAACCATTTTGATCGGGACGTCCTTGTACATTAATGTTTTGAGGAGAGAGTTAAGGTATCTCTTAGGTTCCTTAATCAATCTGAGAGGAATATTGACAGACCTTTTTATTGAATTCACCCATATCTCATGAGGACCATTCATTAAGTACTGTATTTGATATTGTTCAGAATAAATATTGCCAACCACTCTGATTTCTCACTATCATGTTTTGTTGCCTGCTACACTGCCACATGCCAATGACCCTCACTTTATCACTTTTGAACAGTTGGATGGCCTTCTCAATATGCATAATTTTCAGAAAATGGATGGTTATGATGTCTGTGATTCTCTTGCTACACTCACTAGAAGACTATGTGTGATGTATGTTAACGCAATTGGAATCTGGTGGGAATGTTCATGTTTGCTAATAGGTGTTATACCTCTGATTAAAGAACCTGCACCATCCCTGAAGTCAAACAAGTCTGGTATGCAGACAATGCCAAAGCTGGTTGTTCTATTGCTGGTTTACATGAGTGGTGAAGAGTTCACAATGAAACATGATCCTGCTTTCGAGTACTATACTAATTCTTGTATGACTTGGCTATTTGGTTTGGGAGGAATTTCTCAAGACAACAGGTGCACACTCCTTGAATCCTTTGAATTACCATTTATGGCAAAAAAGTCCAATTGGTACTGATTTTGTTATTGTTAAGCAAACCTCATGTAACATCAATACTTAGACTACTGAACCCAGTACTCTAACAGATATTGTTAAGACTCACCCTCAGGGAGCCTACAGTGCTCTTCATGGTATGTGTGATGGACTAAAAATTTTTTTATTTATTTTCAGTAAACATATATATTGTTATAAGTTTATTTATTGTAGTCATGTCTGTATATACAAACATTGTTATCTGCTAGAACCTTCTATGTCACATGTATAAAAGAAAGATGATTTTATTGGTAAGGACAGAGTTCCTCCAATTCTCTCATAAAGTTAACTTACCAGTCCGGGAATCTATCACATTTGGTGGCAGTGGTGGGATCAGTCGTAGCAGAAGTGACGAGACCCATAAATATAGAAGCAGCTAAGTTTGTGTTGTATGACTACTCGTTCTGGAAGGAGTTACCAGAAACTTGACCCTGAAGCAGGAGTCATGTCAGTGGATCTTAGTCAAGTGTTGCAGGCTCTTATTGAAGACAGGCAGGCTCGTGAAAGGAACCTGGCTGAGGAGTGTGAGAGAAGAACGTGAAAGGAACCTGGCTGAGGAGTGTGAGAGAAGAGAAGAAGAGACTAAACAGCAGATGGAGCTATTACTAAAGCTGGTGGAAGGAGTTCAAGGAAATAAAGGAGGTGGTCTAGAGTCTCATAGTATGTGTGAAACGGAGAAGGAGGCAAGGGTGACAAGTTAACAGAAGAGGATGACATTGAAGCATACCTAACTACATTCAAGCGGACGATGGATGCATACAAGGTACCACAATCCAGATGGTCATTCAAGCTGGCACCTCAACTTATTGGTCAAGCTCAACAAGCATATGCAGGGCTGACACCCGATGATGCAAAAGATTATAAAAAGCTGAAAGTTGCAATCCTAAAAAGGTATAGTGTGAATGAGGAGAACTACCGTCAACAGTTCAGACAAGCTAGGAGAAAGCAAGGAGAATTGAGCGCAGAGTTTGCAGTAAGGTTGAGTGATTTAATGGATAAATGGATGCAGGGATGTGATAATATGGAAGCAGTAAAAGACAAGCTGGTGATGGAGCAGTTAATCGAGACACTCCCTAGTTATGTACGTATATGGGTGAAGGAGCGTAAGCCTAAGACAAGCAAGGAGGCTGGAGAGTATGCCGATGATTACTTCCAGGCACATCTGGAAGAGTACATGGATTGTGTCATGGATGTGGTAAATCTGGACATAAGGTAAAGGATTGTCCTACTACTAAAACAGCTGGCTTATTTGCACAGACTAGTACTGGAAATGGAGGCTCAGGGAGTAGATGGACAGAAAGAGGAAAGAAGGACATTGAATGCTACAACTGTCATGAGAAAGGACACTACTCTTCATATTGCCCTCATAATGCCATGTTCTGTGGGCAGAACAACACTCAGCAAGAGTCTGGAATAATGAGATCTGGGACAGTAGAGGGTAAATATGTAAAGAATATTCTATTAGACACAGGTTGCTCGAGGACTCTAGTGCATCAGAAGCTAGTACCCAAAGAGACATTCCTTGAAGGAAGAGCTACTACAGTGTGTTGTGCACATGGAGACACAGTGTTGTACCCCTTGGCAAGGTAAACATGGAAGTCGAGGGAAAGCCAATAGAAGTTGAGGCTGCTGTGTCAGATCGGTTACCTGTGGAGTGTTGTTGGGTACGGATGTGTCCCAACTTCCCGAGGTATTAACCCAACAGAACTCTAGAGTAGGAGAACCAAAGAAGGCCATGGCAATAATGACAAGAGCCGCAGTACAGAAACAGAAAGAACAGAAGGCTGAGGAGAACAACTAAGGGAGAAATGTGGAGTGACATCAAACCCATTAATGGAAGAGGAGCAGAGAAGTGAAGTAAAGGACAATGATCATGATAAAGAGGAAGAAGACAAGAGTGAAGAGACAGATTGGATGATGACATTAGATGATAACTTGTTTAGGAAATCTCGAGAGAAAAGAAGATTAATCAGAAACATGAAGAGAGCAAACAAGAAACAGTACAGCAGAAGTGGAGGATCATGTGACAACCATATTCGAAGGATTGACTCCGAAGGATTAAAGATGCTACAGAAGACTGACCCATCATTGGAATCAGTCAGGAATAAAGCTTGTGCAAATCATACAACTGATAGTGGAACACGATTTTACTGGACGGATGATTTACTGTACAGATATTGGATGCCACCTGCTAGAGATGGTGAAGACATGGCTGTAGAACAACTCGTGCTTCCAAAGAAATGTCGTGACACAGTTCTAAGTCTGGCACATTCCATTCCCTTAGCTGGTCATTTGGGTCGAGACAAGACGACTCAACGTATCTTACAGTGGTTCTATTGGCCAACTATATATAGAGATGTTGCTGAGTACTGCCGGACATGTGGATCATGCCAGAAGGTTGCTCAACATCATGTACAACCAGCACCACTCATTCCCCTCCCTATTATTGATACTCTATTCAAGAGAGTTGCTATGGATATTGTCGGACCTCTCCTTCGCAGTCGGTCAAGAAAACGATACATTCTGGTCTTGTGTGACTACGCAACTCGGTATCCTGAGGCTGTTGCCTTACGCTCAATTGCTGCTGAACACATTGCTGAGGAACTAGTCCACATTTTTGCTTGTGTGGGCATCCCAGACGAGATTCTCATGGACCAAGGGACTAACTTTACATCTAAACTTCTATCAGAATTGTAAAAAATGCTTCACATCCATCAGTTACGAACAAGCCCCTACCATCCTCAAACGAAAGGACTCGTGGAACATTTCAATCAAACGTTGAAGTCTCGTGGAACGTTTCAATCAAACGCTGAAGTCCATTTTAAAGAAGGCGGCAACAAGTAAAGGCAAGGATTGGGACAAAATCTTGCCCTATCCCCTGTTTGCTTATCGGGAGGTGCCTCAGGCATCTACAGGGTTCTCTCCTTTTGAAATTTGTATGGGAGAGCTGAGAAGTGCTGAAGAATAGCTGGGAAGCTGGAGGGCCTGGAGAAGACAGTGTTGTATCCCATATCCTCTCAATTCGTGACAAACTAGCAAAAATGACAGAGTTAGTGAAGAATAATTTATCTAATGCCCAGGAGAAACAACGTAAATGGTATGACCGCAATGCCCGTACTCGTGAGTTTAAGCCGGGACAGCAAGTGCTGGTGCTTCTTCCCACATGCAGTAGTAAACTGCTTGCTCAATGGCAAGGGCCATATCAGATAGTTAAACGCGTTGGAGAAGTCAATTACATTGTGGATATGTGTGATCGCAGGAAAAGGAAACGGTTGTTCCATGTCAATATGTTACGTGAGTGGTATACCCAATCAAGCAGGGCTTTATATAGTACAGAAGTATTTGATGGGGAACAGGACATACCTACCTGGACAAAGAGTGGTAAAACACAGTCAAAAGTTCAACCAATTTTTGGAAATAATCTCACCCAATTGCAACAGGAGAACCTGATGCAGTTCTTAGAGAAATTTAGTGATGTGATTAGTGATACTCCTGGTTGTACAGATTTAGTGGAACACCATGTTCTCACTAGAGATGCTCATCCAGTACGACTGCCTGCTTATCGCCTACCACACTCCTATCGAGACACTGTGAAACAAGAGTTAGATCAAATGCTTCACCAGGGAATTATAGAGCCAGCGTCTAGTGCTTGGAGTGCTCCAGTGGTACTAGTAAAGAAGAAAGACGGATCATTACGTCTGTGTATTAATTACCGATGTTTAAACAAACTTTCGGAAGGTGATGCATATCCAATGCCCCGAGTGGACGAGCTGATTGACCAAGTTGGCAAGACCAAGTTCATCTCAGCATTGGACCTTACTCGTGGTTATTGGCAGGTTCCAGTTGCCAAGGAGAGCCAACCCAAGACAGCATTTGTGACTCCCTTCGGGCTATTTCAGTTCAATGTTATGCCATTTGGTCTCCAAGGTGCACCAGCGAGATTTCAACGATTAATGGACAAGGTCTTACATGGTATGGAAGAATTTGCAGCAGCCTACTTGGATGATGTAGTGATTTTCAGTGACAGCTGGAGTACTGACAGACCTAACAAAAAAAATCTCCCAATTCAGTTATATGGACGGAAGAGTGTGAGTCAGCATTTATAAAACTAAAGCAACTTTTGTGCTCTGATCCAGTGTTACAAAGTCCTGACTTTTCTAAACTGTTTATTCTTCAGACTGATGCATCCAATCGTGGAGTTGGGCTGTCCTCAGCCAATGGGATAGTGATGGAATTGATCACCCAGTTGGATATTTCAGTAGAAAGCTCTTACCAAGGGAGGAAGTTTACTCCACCATAGACAAAGAATGCCTCGCCATAAAACTTGGAATTGAAGCATTCAAGGTGTACCTTCTTGGGAGACAATTTGAGATCCATACTGACCATAATGTCCTCGTCTGGTTGGATCAACTTAAAGAGAATAATCAAAGACTAACCCGTTGGAGTTTATCCCTCCAACCTTACTCATTTGTTGTTAAGCATCATAAAGGTCAAATGAACAAGAATGCAGATGCTCTTTCTCGATGTGCTCCAAACTAGTTTGTCGCTGGAGAAGCGGAAAGGAATGTGATGGACTAGAAATTTGTTTATTTATTTTCAGTAAACATATATATTTTTATGAGTTTATTTATTGTAGTAATGTCTGTATATACAAACATTGTTATCTGCTAGAACCTTCTATGTCACATGTATAAAAGAAAGATGATTTTGTTGGTAAGGATAGAGTTCTTCCAATTCTCTCATAAAGTTAACTTACCAGTCCGGGAATCTATCACAGTATGTTTAATAGGTAGTCTTACTTTTTCAGAACCTGTCATAATATCCATGATCTTAAAGAATTTATCCAATCAAGACTAATTCCACAGTTGTGTAGTAAGGATGCTATGAATCATATTGACAGAGATTTGCTACCCCTTCCCAGTCATTTTGGAGGCAATGGTATAATTAGCCCTTGTCATTTGTCTGCCCTACAGTATAGAATATCTACAGAGTTGACAGCTCTTTTTGTGGGTTTAGTGTTTATTCGGACTGTTTTCCAATCAGGGTTCACTTAGAAAAGAAGTACATAAAAAGGAGCTAAAGAAAATTACTGCTCAGGAGTTTACTCATCTTGCTCATGCATGAACTTAACGATACACTACCTATTAATCATCAACATTTAATGGACATTGCCGTGTAAAAGGGGAGCCTCTTTCTGGTTATCACCTTGCCCCTTCAAGAATATAGCTTTGATCTTCATAATGGAGCCATTAGGGACACAATATATATTTGTCATGGTTGATATCCACTGCTCCTTTCTGTCAAGTAGCTATGTTGGAATTCATGCTCATGCCTTAAGCTGTCCCCTTGGTGCCCAGTAGCATAATAAAATTCATGACTTAACATGCAAGGGTGTTTAACCCACTGCTCATTCTCAGTGCAGAATCTCTTTTACTGCTTGTTACAAGAAACATGAACAGGAAATAAAATGGCTCTACAACCAAAAGGATGGAACATGGATACTTTTTACCATTTTTTCCTTACTATGTTCTACAATAGTTTCTCTACATGGGATGAGATTGTCAACCCTGTGTCCAATGGATATGTTGATCTCTTAATGCATTAATGGGACTGGACCATCACATCTAATCTATGGCTTGTTCTAACACATTAGAGCATACGATTTTAGGTTTAGGAGACAAGGATCACTTTAACGACAAATTATTTTGGCAAGTTATCTTACAAAATCAGCAAATATACAACATCTGCTGCTAGAGTTAGTTCAGGTTCAGTCAGTGAACTATAGGGACTGTCTGTCATCTCTCTGCTCTAAATGCTAAACATTTGGTATTAAAGTGTGTCGTTAAACATTTGGACTACCCCACTGCATGGAAGATCTTCCAAATTGTTGTGCATTGCAGAAATGAACATATATCTCATTCTTCTGCTGTGAAGAAAATGTCACTAGATATAACTAGTAAGCATATTTTGATACACAAAACATTTGCACAGTATATATAAAGCAATAAATGCATGATAGCTCAAAATTTCGATCTGTGACATAGATAGCAAAAGTTTCGTTGTTAAAAAAAGTTCGAACGTTGGACCATATATGAAAATTTATATTTATGGTATGTAGTGCACGTGTTACATGTTTGAACGGAAGGTTCTCCATACAGCTAAAGACAATTGCTCAGGCAAATGGTTAAGTTAGCAAGACCAAGAAAGTGTATCCAGCAAATGTAGACCTTATCAGGTGTACAGTTCAAGCATACGAGCTAAAATTAGTAAGAACGCTAGTTATCATGCCTTGGTTTCTGTTCTGCGGTATGCTTTAACATTTACTATTTAAGGTTTACGCGGTATGGACCAAAATATGATAATCTTAGACTGTACCACTAAGTTTGTTACTTTATACAGAACTGGTCTTGATATATAAATCACATACTACATTTATGTTCGTACATGTGTACAACATATGAACAAAGGCTGTGATGTGAAAATATATTCAGCTCTTTCTATGCAATTCTTGAGGTGAGTCAGCAAATTTGAAGATGCTAGACCAATGCATGCGCCACTGCATGATTGCCTACAAGAGTATTCTCTAAACAAGTGATATATATGGGGCGCCGTTTGTGTCAAAATTAGAAAATTTTTCATGATAATAATAAATAAGTCGTTATTTATTAAAATATACGGAAGCCTCAGATGGACTGTCACGGACATTCCAATTTCAATATAACGGGATTATACGAAGTTTTAATGTCTGTCCTCGACTTCCCTAAATAATAGACCTACAATATACAACCAAAGTCAGGCACCCAACCTAACTGGAAACATCTTGCTGACGTTTGATTCTAAGAGACGGCTCGTGGTAATCACACTCCGCATTTTATTAAGTAACAATAAGAAGTAAATCATAACATGTTAATTGAATGCATTTAATTTTGACACGGCGCTCCATAAATAAGAAGTAAATCAACAATAATTTGATAAATAATGACTTATTTATTATATCATGAAAATTTTCTAATTTTGACACAAACGGCGCCCTATAGATATATACTGACTAAACCATTCACATATTTACCACTGGGAGGAGGGGCTGAATACATAAGAAGCCTTTGATACATGCATATAACATAATATTCGAATTTATATTTTTTTATATTTTCTTATTTGTGTAAGTAGCAAGACAGTTAGCAGTAACAAATACCATTTTACTTACATAAATTAGATCACACTGTTCAATTCAGAGTCTTCTTTGTCAAAAGTATTCTTTGTGTGGTATAGAATGTTATCACATGATGGCATGATTAGCATATTTTGGACACAATATGGGTGGGACGTGAATGGTTTTTGAAGTACTGTCAATACTAGTGAATATATTCATTGTCTTACCAATGGACTGTTATAGTTGCACACCAATTACTTGGTGATAGTAACGCCCTCCCTACAGAGGTGTTACAAATAGATGTGTCAAACTTAAACTAGTTTAGGATGATGTTTTTCAAATATGACATATTTTAAAATGATAATAATTAAAATTAAATGTTACACAAAAATAATTATTAAGATATGTTTGAATTAGCAAAATAAAATTTTCAGAACATACTAAATCGAAAAGAAGTGTTATTGAATAGATCGGGAGAGGATAGTCATAAGATCAAAGTTAACTGTATTAATTTTGTTGTATTTATAATCACAAATCTATGCATGATCACTCACACACATCCTTCTAGTGTTTGTCAGAATGTTAAGTGATGCTGTCACAAAGTCATACATTAGATTTTAAAATATGACAAAGCTGTAAGTTAGACTTTTGCCTTCTTTCTTTGACTAGCATAGATTCTTTTTTCTATATGAAAAAACTGACAAACATTTATATATGTCAGTACTATATATTAACGAAACATGTTAAAATTGTACACAAATTGAGACTAAGGGTCTCTATATACATATACTAGACTTAAAAGGTTTTTTTCTGTTACAGATCTTAAAGGGTATAAAAATCAATGACATGTCTCAGGGCACATGATTCATCATACAGTTATGAGTGTGGTCCTGGTTGAAATTAGAACCACTTGCACCAAAATGACTTCAATTGTAATACAATGTTCTTACAAAGAACACATCTATAATAATATTAATAAAATTCTATTCTCAGTTTGGTGCCAGATACGATCTACCACCCATTTGGGACTAAAACAATGAGTTATTTAAAATTCATAGAAAAAATATTGAATTTTTCATTTTGAGTGGTAAAGAACATTCAGCAGGAAGATGGACTAGGATATACCATTGATTTTTATAAGATTGTTCTGTCTGCTATTATGTAATGTGGTCTATAAGTTGTACAATTAGTTAGTTATAGTCTTTTTCAACTTGGCACTCGTTGTATTGTTTCTTACAAGTCATGTACATGTCAGTTTGTACACGTGTTCCATTAATAATAGCAACTATCAATAGTTGCAATTTACTAAGCATTACAATAAAGTGTTGTTACTTTTCTAACAGCCTTATAATTAATTACCTTTATGCCTTTCATAATGATATAATGGAATAATCTTATCTATGCCACATTTTATGTTCCATGTATTAATTTGAAACATTGCTTTAACAAATATCTTTAATGAACTGTTACTATCAAAACATACAACTGTTTATGTCACATTCATTGTGCTTAATTATCAATTGTCATGCCTGTGGTATAACTGCCATCATAATATGCATATCTTCATTGATATTCCACAGCTAAATAACTGAGGTGACAATAAAAATGATTGTATATAAAGAACATATGTCATGATCACATCTGTCAAAAGTAGTAAAATTCATGACTGCTAAACTAGACAAAGTTATTACTTGCTACTTTGCTAGTGTTAGTAACTAATACAAGACACAACATATACTAAAGCTATATACAGTGTGTACCATATTGGAATCAAAATGTTATATTCCTGTATGAATCTTTATTTTGTTTGCTCTACAGCTAGAAGTCTCTATCATGCTTACATCATCAACACTTTGATTTAATTCAATAACATAGTCACGTGATCTTTTTCTAGCTTTACTTGAGAACATACTCTCACAATCTTTTACAATCTTTGGATTAATATTACTCCTCTTTGTTAATATAGCCTCACGAAAACAGTCATAATTAAGGCTATCAGGAGAGAGCTGAGTCATTAACATCAAAGTATGGGTACAGAGGTTGCTTATTGGTCACCACTTCTGGTGTGTGATGTCCACAGGTGTTGGTATTCATTAAAGGTGAGAAGGGGCAAAGCTATAGAATGAGTCTTATCAAAGCAGTGGCAAGGAAGCCTATGTAGTTCCCTAGAAAATGTCTGGTGGCTTTTGTTTTGGGATTGAAGGGCAGGAATTGAGGGATGGAGGCTGATATTTTCTTCATAGTTCTGAGAATAAGATAGAACACTGGAGAATAATAAAAAGGAGAGATATTAAATCAATCAAATTGTGTCAATAGATATACACCTGGTTGCTAGGTATAAATTGCTCGGACTATCTTTCAAAGTTCTTTGAGATTGCCAGATTGATTATATCAAACCAATTCCTAAACAAAAAGTTATACTTCACAATCTTGATCATACAACTAAAGTATTGAACACTTATAATTATGGTGTATTTTATTTATTAGTAGCAGAACATTAAATCTAATTCCAGTCAAGAGATATATAAGACATAATTATATTTACCATACTCATCAGTGTGGTATACAGTACATGAGGTGACATAATATACTGTACATTAGATAATGTCACATCAAATGTATAAGGTGATGATCATAGTATTTTAATGTTTAATCCAATGCTAGCTCTATCATATCATATTTTTAACATTATAGTTGTTAAGATGAAAGGTTTCTGTGTCATATAGTCATTGTATAATAACTACTATTTATGTGGTTACTTTTACTACTACTTGTTATAATAATGATTCCTGGTATGAATAACACCTACTTGTGCTGTCTGTTGATGCAAGTGTGACTTTCTTTCTCTCTCTCTCTCTGTAAAGAACAATGCAATAAGTGTCAAGTTAAAAAAGACAGTTAATAGGTGTACAGCTTATAGGCCATATTTACATATTAGTACTCTTGTTGAAAATCAATGATATATCCCAGTGCATCTTCCTCACTGGGTGGTCTTTATCTACCAATGTGAGAAAAATTAATTATATTACTATGAATTTTAAAATAAATCATTGTTTTAGTGTCAAGTGGGTGACCTGACACCAAACTGAGATAGCTGGATTTTTAATTTAGATGACTTCTTTGTAAATTCATAGTAATAAAAATAAAGTCACTTGGTGCAAGTGGGCTTTGAATTCAATCACGACCACACACATATCTATAGGATTAACGTGCACTGAGAATTGCGATTGATTTTTATAAACCTTAGCATCACATCATAATATACTGACAAACACTAGGATGATGTGTGTGTGAGTGGTCATGCGTATAGATTAACAATTATAAATACAGCTAACATTACTATTAATTTTGTCTATCTCACAGCTCTCTCTCTCTCTCTGTCTCTCTCTCTTTCTCTCTCTGTCTCTCTCTCTCTCTCTATATATATATAGGTTGTTACTTAATATTACAGATGTCCAGAGATATTGCTACAATCCTCTTATAGTAAAACAGTAGTTAGAACATAGGATGTATTGTAGCTGAAATGTACACTGGGAAGTTAAAACACTAAGCAATTCAGGCATATACTATCTAGTGTCATGTATCATGTACATTTATGTTTATCCTACAAGGTATGTAATCTGCTCTTTTCTGTTACTTCTGTAGTGAGTTGTGTCAGTTTAACTAAATAGTTCTTTTGTTAAAAGAACACTTAGTAACAACTATAATAGAGCTTATCAAAAGTAAAGCTAGTTATAGCAGACTTTAGAGAGAAGGATTTAATGTACTAAATTGTATGTAAGTATTAACTGATATACTATTTGTATTTCTTTATATAGACCACTTTTTGCTTCAAAAAGAAGTGGAAAGGTTACCATAGATACCTCAGCTTAGTCACTGATATATATATATATATATATATATATATATATATATAATATAATATATATATACTTCCTGAACTTTAATAGAACTCTAAAGTACCTCTTTGTAATTACCCAACCCTTCTAGTAGTATGTAGCAATAACTAATAAGACATATACATAAAGTAGAAAAAATTATAAAGTCTCGTATCATCAGTTCTTAGCACCCTTGTTAAAAAAAATTATGGTGTTATATGAACCGTTGTTGTATGATATTTTATTGGATTTGACGATTTTTAGTAAAGTCACACTAGCTAAATGTTTATAGGAATATCATCACATTACCAAGTTTTTAAAATATTGAACACTATTAGACACATGAGTTGTCATATTTTTATTCTAGCAAAGCAATATACAATTTATTAGTAAGAGTTTATTCCTATTATTAACTTACTTGGTCACATTCTCTTTACTACAATAGGTACTAGTTCATTTAAAGTATGGGCACCAGAGACACCAATTTCATAAAACATTTCAAAGTTGTTTCTTCAAGATCATAAATAGATATTTAAGTCAAGATGTTCAAGATCTATTATCTGTAAGTATACATGTACATGTACAATTCATAGGAAAATGAAAGTTATTTGCAACTGTTGTTTTTCCAATTCTTTCCAATTGCTTTTTCTTTACAAAGATTTACAATCCTTTCAATCCTTTGGTTAATGTCATCTACAAAACCTATTATTGGTTTAATGATGTATTCTTCAATGGAAAATACATTTTGATTTGCATATATTGTATAAATGGTGGAAATATGATGCACACATAATAAAACAATAGGGAATTAAATGTAAATGAGATGTATATTTGCCATTAAAACTCAATCTTTGATAAACAAATGCAATACTAGTGTAAATTTACCATCATCATCCATAACTGTTATACTACAGTTAATTTATATTTCCTATCAAGTAAACAAGCATTGTTATAGAGTTGTAGAGAAGATGTAAATTGTCCATCACAAATACTTTATTAATATACATTAGTAACAATGATATAAATTTTGATGTAATGTTTCCATCACAAATCCTTTAATGATGAAGCCAACATTGTACATATAGATAAGAAATGTTGATATAGTCTATTGTATTGTCTCTTGAACCTGTGGTAAGAAATGATACGACATACCAGTAGATTTTTCTGTTTGTGCTGTTAAAATTATTCTTTACTATTCTACTTTTACCTGTTCTACTTTTAGACCAGTTTTTTAGCATTATTGTAGAAAGTGCTAATATTTCAATTTGCTAAAAGGGTCAATGCTTATTAAGCTCTAGAAAACTCCTTTTTTCCATCAATTCTTACAATTGCAATATTTACTGCTTCTGTTCCCTCACCCTTCCTGTCCTAATCATCTTCATGGTCACCATCTTCTTCTCTTCACCTTCACTGTTCATATCTCCTACTCTTTCTCTACATGACCAGACCCATATTTCTCTGAGTGTCCCAACTGAAAGCTCTCAAGGTTTTGGTATACCAGACATCTAAAAAAAACATCCCAATCAGGCCACACACCCTTTTGATATGACATCTGACTTTGATCTGTTTACTTCTAAATAACTAATTTCACATGTCACATCTATTGCCGCTTCCCCTTTGTCGCTGAAGCCCCACCTACTTATATTATTCTTATATTATATTATGTGTATTATGTACATGTAAACAACACAGTATATTAATTAAAATATATTTTTTATATAATATATACCCTTTTTCATACTAAATCAAATATATTATCTTTATTGTTTTTATTATTATTTTCCTATTACTACTATTATTTTATTTAATACCTAGAAAATTTGGATGTATATTAGTATTTGTGGATGTTTATCTATATTTGACATCTAACAGGCACAGATTGTCTACTAAAAGCATTTTATAGGTTTTTTTTAAATATCTACTGTTAAACAAAAAGTGCTACCTTTTATAATCATTTTAATTAAATTATTTGTCATAAATAAAAATTAAAATTTTTTCATATGATTTTCTATTTGTTTGTCCTTTTAATTTAAAATTTTTTACAGAAACATGTTAATATTTAAATTATCATAGTGTTAACTAGTACTAATGACAACTGTTTGACTTTTGAGTGTTTTCTGATTATACAATTAAATTATATCCAGGCTGTGTATATTCATAGATATACAAGTAAATAAAAACATTTTCAAAACGAAGTAAAAGTAGTGATGGATAATATCAGTCCAATACAAAGATTGGAACCAATATAGTAGGGATGGTAAGTACATCATCCCTACGTAATAACGCATGCAGACAAAGAATGCCACAATATATCACTGATATTATTTTAAGTGATTTAGATAGTTGGTGTATATCCTTAGTTGTTTGAGTTACTTGTGCTATTATGTAGAGATAGTACAATTGTCATCCTTGCATGTGTTGAAAGATAAGTATTTTGCTAACGGTAGCCTATTGTAATATCTCATAATTCCACATCTCTTTCTTTGTACTAGATGTTTCTAGATTTCTCACAGATTGAAGAATCAGCAATATTCTAGTATAAGTATTGTATTGAATATGTCATTATTTTAATTAATATAGGATTGTGTAATAATATATCATTATTCTATTTGAGGAATTCTGTTAGGATTAGTCATCATTTCAATTGAAAACTTCTGTTAGGATATATTGTATTTCCAATATTAAAATACTACTTACTTGTTGAAAAAAAATATAAATTTGATAAATGAACATGTTAAATCAATTTTAAAACCCAAAAAAACGTAATTGTCAAATGTGGCTAAGTTATTTACTACAATGAGAAGCCAGTAAACAAGTAGTTCTATATTAATAGATGCCTATATTAATGTTTTTATGAAGCACATCAAAGACTACTTTTGTAAGTCTATTTCATCTCTATTGTCTATCATTCATTGTGCATACTTTCCATTGTGCCTTTGCTTGTAAGATATTTTTAAACTTTGAAAGTATGAATGACATGCCCCTATTAATAAAATATAAATAATACAGTTGTTCAGAAAACCATACCTTTCATTTCAGTGATAAAAGCATGTACTAAGAATTTTACTTCAGCAGTAACTAATGTCCACTTTCATTAAATGGGTTGGAATATAAAGAAAGCTACATAAATTATATTAATGAAAGAATATGACATACTCAAATGTCCATTCAAAATCTTTGTTGTCTATAATATTTTATATAATCTTCTGACGGTATTCTGACAATTATTTAATAATTAAAATAAACTTATTATAGATACATACTTTAACATATGATGAAACTATTTTCTCTTCATAAACCTTTAGTCCTTGAAACCATTTATAAAATTCTCAATTTCACCTAGCTTTTTGTCAAATTTGTCTTTTAATAATTTGCTACTAGTCTTAATTTTTTGTAGCTCTTTCTGAATGTCTATTGGTTAGGAAGGAATACAGTATTCAACATATGAAGTACAGAGATGTAGTAATGGTAACAAATGAAATGCAAGTAATTACTAGTCTTGAAATAATAGCAATTTATTTTTCAAATTAATGTAATGAAAATTGAATCAATTGACTATAATTACCTCAATTATTTAAGCTCATAATATAGTAAACTGTATATTGTGGGTAGTCACTATGAACTGTAAAGTGTTACAACTAAAAGTTGAATTGAGAATGTTGTGGTAGATATTAGCTTCACAACAAAATTTGCTTTTGTGTAATTATTACGATAACATCAGTCCAACTGGTTTTGATAACATTAGGAAAATGAACAAGGCTCATTCACCACCTTTATACAATAAATATAATACAATATATATGTATATATATATATATATACCTTCGAATGAAGGTGATCTACTATCAGTTTGTTATTAAAATGGAATTCTCTGAAAATCTTCTCTGAAAGTCAAGGAGAAAGTACACTGCCTTCAATGCATATGCATACATCGAGTTCACTCAGTATTGCATTATGTCGTCAGCTAGGGAACGCAGCCGAGATAGTTGACACGCCATTGGTATAGAGATCTGCTTGAGAGTCTGTTTCTTCTAACATACTAGCATCACCAATAGCTTTGGATACGGAAAACAAAGATATCCTATTCCTTCTCCTTGGTAGAGAAAGCCAAACATTATCAGTTTGCACGTAGTGGTGTATTCGTCTTTCGCTCTCGTAGTCATAGTGATAGCACAGTTTCTCTTTTGAACGCCATATAGTAACTGCCAAAGCCAAAAATTCAATTGCCAAATTACATATTTAAAATTAAAAAGGACTTATTTATCATTATTATCATTCTTTTGAGTGACATGGCGGACAAAACACGTTAGAATTTTGTGATATTTCAAATCCACCATCATCACCTGAAGAAAGCAATGAAGCAGGTCACATTGATGAGAAGATAATATCAGATAATTCCAAACTGTGTAAGTATAATATTTGTGTCTATAAGCATTTATATATGTATATAATGAGATACATCTCATTTTGAATTGACAAATTTATATAGCTCTAAGTGCTTTTTAAACAATCATTTCTTTACTAAAAGGATCATAGTAGCATAGTATGACTCTCATACATAAGTCTATAATAATTATATATATATATATACACTGAAGTATCTAAGTCTGTTGAAGAGTGCTCGATGTCGTTTAGACAGAGCAGATTAGAACAGAATTAAAGGACAACAGAACAGAGCTCTTGCTGTGTTGCTGTTACTCCGAGTTTCACGCGTTATGCGATCATCAGACAGCCGAGTAACAGCAACACAGCAAGAGCCCTGTTCTTTTGTCCTTTAATTCTGTTCTATATATGTTCTTTTGTTCTTTAATTCTGTTCTATATATATATAGAGAGAGAGAGAGAGAGAGAGAGATTTGTATCATCATGTAAGTTCACCTATAATTTTCTTATATAGGAATCACTGTGTAGTGTTTGGTCAATATAGTTTGATGATTTCCTTTGAGGTTTCACACCAGAAACATAAACCTATTAAAGTACATAGTGGTATCATTTGGGTTACTTGACATAAAATGGTAGCAGTTCAAAACCAATATCACATATTGTGTAGCAGCTTGAATTAAGTTGTCACTACTTTCCATATGTATTACACGTATATGTTTATATAGTGTAACATATAGAGTAGGTGTACATGTGTAAACATGTGGACACACTTCACAGTCGCCACATATAATTTTATAATCATAGCTTTCATTTAACTTTCTGTTACATAATGTGTGTCTTGTATATTATGAGCTCTTACTTTCTATTTGTTAATATTTAAAGATATAATTGAACTTAGAGATAATGAATTTTCTTGGGTGATTGATTCTGTTTCATAATTTCACAAATCTTGTGACTGCATGTTTTTGTTCATTTCTAACTTCTTTAGTCTTTGAAAAGCTGGATTTCTTGATATTTTGATCAAGGCAACAAGAAGATTATCAACACATTTATTCTGTTTATGATGTAAGTATCCTACTTTTAAAACTCTGTGAAAACATCTCACTCTATAGCAAATAGGCCAATGTTGTAATCTTGTGCAATAATTTGTGTTTAAATAAGTGGAAAGTCTCTCATGATTGTTGTAAATTGTTCTTGCAATAAAGAATAAAAGACATCCTCCTCACACTTCATAAGTAAAGTGCATAGTAAATGGTAGATTGTTATTTGATACTGTTAAATGTGCTATGCTCTGACACCCAATCTTTGCTGAGCCTGGTGTCTTCAGTTGATGCTTACCTTCCCCATCAGGTTTGCTCTGTTGCAGTAATAGTATCAAACCTTTGTTTCATTAGATACTGTCGATGCACATTTTATGAATAATTTTAAATAAATGGACCTTTCAAAGTCCTCCTTCCACTCCATGTATGATTCCATGTTATCAAACTCAATAGTTTTTACCGCTATATTCACCTGATGGCTGACTTGTAGATGGCAAAAATTTTTGTAGTGTTGTAAACCTTTTCACATAAAGTATGTAATTTAATGTTATTTTAAGTGGACTATTACTTTTTGCCTTTCATCACATTTACTACAGGTAATGCTACCAGTCTGGATATCAATACCATGTTTGTCATGAATGTGTTTGGACAGAGTGCTCTTATGTGCATGAGTATTGCTGCTAAAAGAATAGGTAAGGTTGTCAGCATTTGATTTACTTATAATTGAGATTCATTCATCATTGTATTTATTTTCCTAATAAGATACCTGAGTTTGTAATTGATGTAGTGACATTAATGGGTTGTATTTGGTTTTATAACTTGGAGGTTATATTTTCAGTAATAGTGGGAACTTGTAGACTTTAGTAAATTGGTTGATAATCAAAGCCTTCTGGGATTGGAGAGTTTAGCAGCCTTTGTCTCACATTATAATGTCTAAGAAAACTTATCATTAGTTAAGAGTGTACATGGTACTTATGATAATTGACTATTAAGTAGCTCCTTTATCAGTATTTTTATAATAACTCCCATATTACCATAAACATTACAAGATGTGAAACGTCTAATAAATATATATACTTTTTGGAAATCTCAAAGTATTTCAAACACATAACAGTAAGCAAATTAAGTTACGAAGACCCCACAGTCATGTCCATTGTTTGATTTGGTTAGTACTGTATAAACAAGTTCTTGTTTTATATCATACAGTGGGAGAATTTTCAACTGTTTAATTTGATGATTTTCAATTATTGGCAAACATTTTCAAGTCTAATTGCCAAACTTTCATATTAATACTGTCAGTAATTAATTAACCCATTATATGGTCTTCACTACTCACTGTTCTATGAATGTATTACCACTGATCCCATTTGTATGTGTAGAATTAATTTACTTGTATTTTCTATACCTCAATTTTGTACACTAAGAATGAATTGAACCTTTGTATGAGTCAAAGTATTCTACATGTTTCTTATAATATCCTTTCACAGATATAAATACTAACTAACAGATAGTACCAGTAATGTCTAATGACAGTTACCATGATTTATGACACACATAAGTACATCATACTCCATTATATTGACCTAAATGTGATATTTATGTGTTGTATAACAAGTGTTTGATTAACCTAATGATGACACTACTTGATAATGGTAAAATTTTGCAAAAAAACTTCGAACCTAAATTAAAGGCTTTTTTCTTTTTTATATAAAAATATGGAACCTCAATTTAAATTATAAGTTTATAGTACATTTGATGCTTCATAGTAGACAATATCCATATATGAATGTATCACCTAAAATGTTTATGTTTAATACTAGTTATTAACTTATTCACACATATATACTTGATTACCTTATCTGAAAGATAGATTTCTATGGATAGACATCAAATATTTCAAACCAATGCAGTAGTTGATTCACTTATTGAAATGACCATGGTTTAATTACTATGTTTGTCCTCTCCTCATGTATACCTTCATATAATTTATAAAAACATCATGAATGGGTCTTGTTGTGTGACTATAACTGCACTTATTGGAATCACTTCTAATTGTAGCAGCAATATCTTATGGAGACTATTATTGATGGTACAAATACAGAACTGTCATTAATGTAGAACCATTGAGTGTGATTATGCTTAGAACTAATAAAACATGTATAATACCTCCCAACTGATAAATAATTGACTATTCTTGAGAGTCTATAGTATCTGTTGTCTACTTTTAAAGTTATTCACTATATTTATAATTATGAATTCATCTGAATTTTGTATTACGTATATTTATCTGCACTTGACAGTTGGTGAGGTTGTTGCACAATATATAGTGTATAAACACATTAGACTTAACACACCATGTTACATACTGTGTTAAGACATGTACAGTTGATGATTTAGTGACATGAATGCAAAGAAACTCAGGGTATTTAGTTATATTTAATGATTTTGGAGATTTCTCATGACTTCCAGATCTACAGTATATATGCAAGCATTATAAATTTAAGTCAATGTGTATACATAAGCTGGAGTGGTACATTCATTGGACATATCCTCCACATATGTAATCATCAAGGTCTTCACAAGTTGTTAGTTCATCAATTACTAAACCTTCCATATAATTTTTTAATACTTTCCTTCATATTCATACATAGTTAGATAAGAGCAATAAATGATTTTCTTACATATATTTTTTAAGTTCCAAAACAGTTAATGATTGTTGAATATCATTGTTATAGTCACATTTGATACATAGGACTAATGTTATAAGCAATGATACCAGTACATATAGTGGTATTGATTACAAACCAGTTTGAGTTAGTTTTGAAAGAACTTGTTTTGTATCAAGTCTGTAATTCTATCATTATAATGTAATGTAATATAATTATATTGTGATATGAATAGTTAAGTTACTGATCTTGATGATAGTTGTGTTAGTATATCCACAAAATAAACAAAATACTCAGAGTGTTCTGATATTGACTAGGAGAACATGATTGATGAGTCAGTGTTGTAGTTAATTACATTATAACATTTAGTGTATTTTATTATCTTACTTTGTAGGTTTTGAACAATGAAATCAGAGGATATAGCTGTTGATGAAATGTTGTATTTGTACTGAGTACATAATGTATAAAGATATCATTATTATGAGAATAAGTGAAATGTTAAAGACATTATTGAATGTATTAGTTTTATATTCTTTGCATTGTACAGTTGTTATTATAATATATATTATTTTATCTGACTTCCTACATTGTTCACATATCCTGTGTTCTCTTCTAACATTGACTGAATAACAAGATAATTCAGAATACATTGAATAACACTGCTAGAATAGTAATTGTATAGTTATCCCAGAAGGAAATAATGACTCAAAATAGTATAAGGAATGACTTTCCATCATTCTTACTTATATTTTACATTTTACACACATATACATCGTATTATTAAAATTGACACAGAAATTAAAAGGGTTAAAAATTGAACATGCCCTATGGCGGTTGGAAGACAAAGCTACTGGTGATAGTGCTCCCAGTCTCTCTGATCTATTTACCTCATATACTGGACATAGAAGAGACTAGAATGTATAGACTTAGTTGATACAAATGAACACTTTAAGGTAAGTGTAATATAAACAAAATTGAACATCAAAAGTAGTCACAAGTTATTTTGATCTAATCATTTTATTAGTATAATCTGTCTAGAGTGATATGTTGAACTGATATGTCAGTTTGAATGTGAATGTAGTTTATTTCAAGTAGTCATACAACATACTTAACATTGGATTAAGTTAATGTTAATAAAGTATGTAATTATCATGTAAAGTATGTCATTATACTGTGTTTATTACTATTATTACATTTTATACATTTTTCTTTTATTTAGTTTAACTGTCTATAGTATGTAGTGATACAAATTATGGTAATTTTAAAAGTAGGTGTGGTATCTCTTCCCAGAAATGTCAGAATATAGAGACAGATTTTGCTGGTAATATAAGATTTAAAATTGTCTGTTTTTATAACTATTCTATGCATAGGAGTGTTGTAGTGGCAACCGTAAAATTGGATGTGGTGTCTTTACTCTGAATATTAGGAAGAAAGAGAGAGCTATTGCTGGTAAGTTAAGGTTTAAAGTTGTCTGTAATAGTCATTTTTATAACTATTCTATGCATAGGAGTGTTGTAGTGGCAACCGTAAAATTGGATGTGGTGTCTTTACTCTGAATATTAGGAAGAAAGAGAGAGCTATTGCTGGTAAGTTAAGGTTTAAAGTTGTCTGTAATAGTCATTTTTATAACTATTCTATGCATAGGAGTGTTGTTGTGGCAACTGTAAAATTGGGTGTGGTGTCTTTACTCTGAATATTAGGAAGAAAGAGAGAGCTATTGCTGGTAAGTTAAGGTTTAAAGTTGTCTGTAATAGTCATTTTTATAACTATTCTATGCATAGGAGTGTTGTTGTGGCAACTGTAAAATTGGGTGTGGTGTCTTTACTCTGAATATTAGGAAGAAAGAGAGAGCTATTGCTGGTAAGTTAAGGTTTAAAGTTGTCTGTAATAGTCATTTTTATAACTATTCTATGCATAGGAGTGTTGTTGTGGCAACTGTAAAATTGGGTGTGGTGTCTTTACCCTGAATATTAGGAAGAAAGAGTTATTGCTGGTAAGTTAAGGTTTGAAATTGTCTGTAATAGTCATTTTTATAACTATTCTAGGCATAGCAGCGTTGTCATGGCAACCGTAAAATTGAGTGTGGTGTACTTTCCCTGAATATTAGGATGAAAGAGTTATTGCTGGTAAGTTAAGGTTTGAAGTTGTCTGTAATAGTCCTATTCTATGCATAGGAGTGTTGTTGTAAAATTGGGTGTGGTGTCTTTACCCTGAATATAAGGAAGAAAGAGTTATTGCTGGTAAGTTAAAGTTTGAAATTGTCTGTAACAGTCATTTTTATAACTATTCTATGCATAGGAGTGTGTCATGGCAATCGTAAAGTTGGGTGTGGTGTCTTTACCCTGTATCTTTGGAAGAAAGAGTCATTGCTCGTAAGTTAAGGTTTGAAATTGTCTGTAATAATCATTTTTATAACTATTCTATGCATAGAAGTGTTGTCATGGCAACCGTAAAGTTGGGTGTGGTCTCTTAACCCTGAATATTAGGCAGAAAGGGTTATTGCTGGTAAGTTAAGGTTTGAAATTGTCTGTAATAGTCATTTTTATAACTATTCTATGCATAGGAGTGTTGTCATGGTAACCGTAAATTGTTTTTATTATTATTGTTACATTTTCTTCATTTCTCTTTTATTTAGTTTAACTGTCTATATTATGTAGTGATACAATAGTAGCAATTGTAAAAGTAGGTGTGGTATCTCTTCCTAGAAATGTCAGAATATAGAGACAGTTTTTGCTGGTAATGTAAGATTTAAAAGGGTTAGTCCCATTTTGCCTACTCCCATTTCGCCTACTAATTGACAACCAGTGCCATTTTGTCTACTCATGCAAAATGCTATACAAATCATGGAATACCATAAATACATGATGATTTTGATGTGAGTTTCACATAAAAGGGTGTTACCTAAGCCAGTGTTTGATTTTAATTGCTAAAAACAAGGGTTGACAGGTTTTGATGTGAGTTTCACATAAAAATACTATAATGATGATTTTTAACCTTTTTTTATTTTCTTACAAACTTCTATCATTTTCATCACGTTTTGCATGAGTAGGCAAAATGGCACTGGTCGTCAATTAGTAGGCGAAACGGGAGTAGGCAAAATGGCACCAATTCATTTAAAATTATCTGTAATAATCATTTTTATAACTATTCTATGCATAGGAGTGTTGTTGTGGCAACCGTAAAATTGGGTGTGGTGTCTTTACCCTGAATATTAGGCAGAAAGAGTTATTGCTGGTAAGTTTAGGTTTGAAATTGTCTGTAATAGTCATTTTTAGAACTATTCTATGCATAGGAGTGTTGTCATGGCAATTGTAAAGTTGGGTGTGGTGTCTTTACCCTGTATCTTTGGAAGAAAGAGTTATTGCTTGTAAGTTAAGTTTTAAAGTTGTCTGTAATAGTCATTTTTATGACTATTCTATGCATAGTAGTGTTGTGGTGCCAACTGTAAAGTTGGGTGTGGTGTCTTTACCCTGAAGATAGAGTCATTGCTCGTAAGTTAAGGTTTGAAATTGTCTGTAATAATCATTTTTATAACTATTCTATGCATAGAAGTGTTGTCATGGCAACCGTAAAGTTGGGTGTGGTCTCTTAACCCTGAATATTAGGCAGAAAGAGTTATTGCTGGTAAGTTAAGGTTTGAAATTGTCTGTAATAGTCATTTTTATAACTATTCTATGCATAGGAGTGTTGTCATGGTAACCGTAAAATTAGGTGTGGTGTCTTTACCCTGAATATTAGGAAGAAAGAGTTATTGCTGGTAAGTTAAGGTTTGAAATTGTCTGTAATAGTCATTTTTATAACTAGTCTATGCATAGGAGTGTTGTCGTGCCAACCGTAAAGTTGGGTGTGGTGTCTTTACCCTGAAGATAGAGTTATTGCTAGTAAGTTAAGGTTTAAAATTGTCTGTAATAGTCATTTTTATAACTATTCTATGCATAGGAGTGTTGTCATGGTAACCGCCGTAAAGTTGGGTGTGGTGTCTTTACCTTGAATATTAGAAAGAAAGAGTTATTGATGGTAAGTTAAGGTTTGAAATTGTCTGTAATAGTCATTTTTATAACTATTCTATGCATAGGAGTGTTGTCATGCCAACCGTAATATTGGGTGTGTTGTCTTTACCCTGAATATTAGAAAGAAAGAGTTATTGCTGGTAACTTAAGGTTTGAAATTTTCTGTAATAGTCATTTTTATAACTATTTTATGCATAGGAGTGTTGTCATAGCAACCGTAAAGTTGGGTGTGGTCTCTTAACCTTAAATATTAGGCAGAAAGAGTTATTGATGGTAAGTTAAGGTTTGAAATTGTCTGTAATAGTCATTTTTATAACTATTCTATGCATATAGGAGTGTTGTCATGGCAACCATAAAATTGGGTGTGGTGTCTTTACCTTGAATATTAGGAAGAAAGTGTTATTGATGGTAAGTTAAGGTTTGAAATTGTCTGTAATAGTCATTTTTATAACTATTCTATGCATATAGGAGTGTTGTCATGCTAATCGTAAAGTTGGGTGTGGTCTCTTTATCCTGAATATTATGCAAAATATTTATTGCTAGTAAGTTAAGGTTTGAAATTGTCTGTAATAGTCATTTTTATGACTATTTTATGCATAGGAGTGTTGTCATGCCAACAGTAAAGTTGGGTGTGGTCTCTTAACCCTGAATATTAGGGAGAAAGAGTTATTGCTGGTAAGTTAAGATTTTAAATTGTCTGTAATAGTCATTTTTATAACTATTCTATGCATAGGAGTGTTGTCGTACCAACCGTAAAGTTGGGTGTGGTCTCTTAACCCTGAATATTAGGGAGAAAGAGTTATTGCTGGTAAGTTAGGATTTTAAATTGTCTGTAATAGTCATTTTTATAACTATTCTATGCATAGGAATGTTGTCTTGCCAACCATAAAGTTGGATGTGGTCTCTTATCCCTGAATATTAGGAAGAAAGAGTTATTGCTGGTAAGTTAAGGTTTGAAATTGTCTGAAATAGTCATTTTTATAACTATTCTATGCATAGGAGTGTTGTTGTGGCAACCGTAAAGTTGGGTGTGGTCTCTTAACCCTGAATATTAGGGAGAAAGAGTTATTGTTGGTAAGTTAAGATTTTAAATTGTCTGTAATAGTCATTTTTATAACTATTCTATGCATAAGAGTGTTGTCGTGCCAACCGTAAAGTTGGGTGTGGTCTCTTAACCCTGAATATTAGGGAGAAAGAGTTATTTCTGGTAAGTTAAGGTTTGAAATTGTCTGAAATAGTCATTTTTATAACTATTCTATGCATAGGAGTGTTGTCGTGGCAACCGTAAAGTTGGGTGTGGTGTCTTTACCCTGAATATTAGGAAGAAAGAGTTATTGCTGGTAATTTAAGGTTTGAAATTGTCTGTAATAGTCATTTTTCTAACTTAGGAGTGTTGTTGTGGCAACCGTAAAATTAGGTGTGGTGTCTTTATCCTGAATATTAAGAAGAAAGAGTTATTGCCGAATGCTGGTAACTTAAGGATTAAAGTTGTCTGTAATAGTCATTTTTATAACTATTAGGAGTGTTTTCGTGGCAACCATAAAATTGAGTGTAGTGTCTTTACCCTGAATATTAGGAAGAAAGAGTTATTGCTAGTAAGTTAAGGTTTAAAGTTGTCCATAATATACATTTTAATAACTATCCATGTATATAGCAATGTTGTCCTACATCATAGATAATCAATCATTCATAGCTCTTGTTCAACATCATACAATCAACATGTGGTCAAATAATAATTATTATAATATAATTTTAAAATTTGTCTTTGAACAAAAAATGATGAATTTGTCAGTTTTAATTGTTTTTAATAACCTGCTGTCAAACACAATATTAAGCTCTACTTGTAGATTATTAACACACATTTCTCAGAGATACTTCCACACTGTCTGCTGTTGAAGACTGAAAGATTACATGAGAACATTACCTGACAACCTATAATTATACAAGAATACTTGTTTTTCCATTGATTATGAGTCTTGAAAATATTGTAATAAGTCTTCAAAAAGAAAGAGGACCTAAACTATCCACTACTCCTGTCATATGAAGTAGATTATGTCCATTAATGATCATATACTGTTCCTTTAAATATAATAAACTAATTATAAATTATTATAATCAACTTATCATCCATTAATGGAACAAATATCAAACAATAATAATATAAAATTAATGAATTCTAACACACATCACTGTAAGTCAATTTATTTATTAATAAAAGATAAATTTTTTCTGTTCAATTCAATCTGCTGTAAAGGGACCATTTGTTCAGAACATAATTGTAGCTATGACAATCAAATGTCTAATGTGTTTGTCATTAAATATGATAAATACCAAATAACAATAATATGTGTCTATAAAATAAATATCTGCACTAGACTTACCTGGTCATGTTGTGCTGACTCTGAGAAGAAAGTCTAAACAAACAAACCAAAAAAAGCAATAAACATTATAATCACTAAAGTGTATAGTAATTTTTGTAATTATAATTAACATTATGTGTATACCTCATCTATCATTAGTTGAGTGAGTGAAGCAGGAGGAGAAGGAGAAGGAAGTGTCTCTCTGGATGTGCTGCTGACTTCCTGGAAATTTCAATAAAAATTTGATACATAGTACATTTGTTTGTCCAACTGTCTCCATCTATTCATCCATTTGTCCATCCATTCATCTATCTATTCATCCATCTATCTATCAGTCCATATATCTATCTAGACATTTTATCTATACCTTGATAAAGGTTGTCCAATACTTGATATAACACTCTCTAATAGTTCATTAATTCTTATAAAGAATTTATTGTTGCAATGTTTTGTCATTTGACTTATGAGAAAATTCATAAAAATAAATTTCTCTAAATGTCTTTACCAATTTCATACTTAACAAAATCATATACAAAATAAAGTAGAACTCAAAGGAAATTAAAACTTGGACAGCTATTACATCTTTAGGATGTACCAAATACAACATGACCTGTAAAAGATATAATGATAGAAAGTGATATGTATATGAACAGGATACTATTAATAACATCAATGATTATTATATTTTCTGATGAATATTAATGAGTAATAAACTGATGGATGAATAGATAGATTAATGGATTATAGGAAATATTGATAGATGGACTGATAAAGAGATGGAAGAATGAAACAATGGATGATAAAAACTGTCAATGGTGACATATCCACCTTCTCATGTGATTTTTTTGAACTAGTGCTTCTTGGATTGTTTTTATACTGTCTGAATAGAATATAGTTGTTTAATCATATGTGGCAGTTAACAATACTTACTCTTCAAACATTGCTGGATTATTATGTTGTAACTACACCAGATAAAACGTGTTGTGTAGTCAGTAAGACATTGTCAAGATTAGCACTCTCTTTAAAAGTGAAAGGTTGATGTGATTGCTGATAAAGAATGCTGCAGAGTGGAGGGAAACAGAGAGACATGGACAGACGAATGGATGGATACTAGTTTGATGGACTAAGTGAGTGGGTAAATGAATTAACAAATAATAGGACATATGAGTGGATAAATATACTCAAGTAATTCCAGTAGACCATTAATTTTTGATAAATGACAAATAATTTACCTATAGAATTATCATAGTAATGTACTTCATGAAAAACATTAATATTAACTCATCAGCAGTGTGAACTACATCATCTGTAAACAATTTAACTAGTGCATTGAAACTAGTACCAGATGGTAATTTTTGTTATCATTAACTACATTATAAATAAGTAGAAAATATTGAAATTACAATGACTTGTTTAACTATTGTCCAAAAACATCTACTACTACTACTTTTCTTTCTCCTATTGCATTTTAGACTCTATCCCTCCCACCTCGTCTCTCTATCTCTCTTATCTCTTTCCCTCTCCCTCTCTTCTTTCATCTACAAAAATCACTCATTTACTCACTGATGTCCTTTCTTACTGTTGATGTTTTTCCTTCATATGTAGTCTTGTAATTGCAAACAAATGTTTCAAATTCATCAATCTTTCTTGTTCTGATTTTTCTTCATACTCCTTCACAGCAGGACTAGTGAAGGATTTTTTACCTAACATTCTTGCCTACAGTTGAAGTGAGAAATGACAGATGGCTTTATTTGCACATGTATGTGTGCATATATATATATATATATATATATATATATATGCACACATACATGTGCAAATTTAAACTATTTGCATGCCAAACATGCAAATATGTATTGATGGTAATCATATCCAACATTTCCAGTTGTAACATTCTATTATAAAAATTTTACAGTATATTTATTATTATGGCTTAATAGATGTGATATGTCTAAAAATGGTGGTTATTTGGCCAGCAAATTCAAAGCTTAAGCTCAGAGATCTGTTGTACAGTGGAAGAACATAGGTGTTTTCAAAATTGTACTTGTCAAATTAGCTTTGATCTACATCCTGTCCTACTAGACAGGTAGTACTACATGTAGTAGACACAAAAAATAAAATACGAACTATACACAATACACACTGACCTTGTTACAAATAGTGGGATTTGCATTTGATTGTAAGAGAAACTGGACTGTCTCAGTGTGACCAAAAAGTGAAGCATAATGTAAAGCTGAATTCAGTTCCTGATAAATAAAACAGCAGAAAATGTGAATGAAGATATGACTACAACATTTTAAAAATATTACAGTAAGAAGTATAACTAAGTCTGGTAATCAGTTACACTATAGTGAAGATATCATATCAATGTTTGACATCATACTTAATAGTATGATGTCAAACATTGATATGATATCTATTAGTAACAGCTTAGAAATATATGTGTACACAGATGAAGCAGTGACTTTGTTGATGAAAGACATGGTGTAATTCCTTGTGTATTACAGCAATACAATAAGTTTGTTATTTAGGCTTGTAGGTAATAAGAAGCTAAAGAATTTGCTAACATATATTCCATTGAAACTATAAACAGCAATTACTGAAAACTAAATCATTACAAGGTATATTACATCTCTTAAAGTATAGTGAGAGTACCAATATCATATATTTAATTAATTGTGAAATTAATGAGCTATCTCTTTATTACTAGAAAATAATCAGCTATAACTTACAAAATATGAGTCTTTAGCATTTATATCAATTTTCTTCTCAATAGCTTCTTTCACTTTATCTACTAGTCCATTTGCTGCAGCTGCCAGCATGATCTCAGTCTAAGAAATCACAAACAAGAAATACATATATTGTAAATCATAATAAATACAAATATGTATACAAATGTAACCTAATATTAAAATTAATACATATGGCAGATCACAAGGGCTTGTGTTCTGATGGTGTTGTTTCTGATGATCAACTACGTCGAACTGTTTCAAATAAACAGAGAGTGAAGGATAAACTAGCTAATAAGGATAAACTAGCTAATAAGAATAAGAATCTCAAGCCTTCAAATCCATCCTCATCTGTTCACTGTGTCTGTTCCTTATTAGAAGACTCTGGTCACATGGTTGAGTGTGAGGCTTGTTCTCAATGGTCTCACAGCAAATGTGTTGGCATCACTTCTTCTCTGGCCCCAACTTATCCTTATGTCTGCCCATTTTGTATAAAATCTGTTTTCTCTCAGATTGAAGAAATTAGGACTGAAGTCTCTGTTCTTCAGAGCCAACTTTCTTCCCTTGAGTTGTCCATTAACTGTGATGTCTCTCCTCCTGTTCAGTCAGAAATTCAGCGCATTAATGATTCTCTTTCTGAAATCTCAGTTAAACTCATCTCTAATGTTTCCAAGTCTACTCAGCCTCCCACTTTGCAAGTCCCACAGATTCCAACCAATTCTACCTCAGCCAACAAGTCGATTAAGCCTGCTGATATAGACAGAAATCTCAACATTGTAATATATGGAATAAAGGAATGCCCAAAAGGCACTTCCAAATTCAACAGGGCTATGGCTGATCTTAAAAGTGTCACCTCCATCATATCCAAACTAGACAGTTCCTTTAACGAATACTCAATTAGAGACTCTCTCCGGCTTGGAAGATACCAAGAGAAACTCAAACGTCCACGTCCACTCCTGGTAAAATTCAACAGAGCTGCAGACGTCTCAAAGGTCCTTTCTAAAAGAAACAGACTGGACAAATCTTTCATTATGAAGCCAGATCTGTCACCTACTGATAGAGCACAAGAAGCTCTCCTTCTGAAGGAACGCTGGTCATTAATACAGTCAGGGCACAGCAAAAGCGAGGTAAAAATTCGAGGCTCTTGCATTTTCATCAATAAGAAGTTGCATGGTCAAGTTATCAATTTCATGTTTCAACGCTATCCTCAGCTTGGTGATGATGCCTCTAACCAGACGACCTCCTCAGTCAGAGAAGAACATGCTCCAGTATTAGACGATCTAACGCCTTCCCCAACTTCAGTTCCTGATCAAAGTTCCACCAGGGTTAGTACCTCCAAGGATTGACTTACTGACAATCTCAAAATCTGTCTCTGGAATTCACGTAGTCTAGTAAACAAACTTCTTCAATTCCAATCATTTGTCTACGCATCCCCTTTTGATATCTATGCCATCACTGAAACCTGGCTGTCTAGTTATATATATGACAACGAAATTCTGCCTAACAACTTTATTCTTTATCGTAAAGACAGGAATACCAGGGGTGGTGGGGTTCTTCTGGCTGTACATCACAGTATACAATGTATTCTTCTTTCCTCTCCCTCAAACTTAGAAGTCATTACTGTTGAAATCAAAAATATCCTTCCTCTACCCTTCATCCTCTGTGTTGTTTACTCCTCACCCAACTCTAGTCAAGTCTACTTCCAGAACTTATTATCTTATCTGTCTACTCTCTCTTCTGCAAATTATCACATTATTATTACAGGAGATTTTAATTGCCCAGACATAGACTGGGATACACTGTCTAGCTCCTCCTCCATATCTACCATGATTTGTGATCTTGCATTTGATCTCAATCTGGAGCAACTGGTGTCAGCCCCTACACATATCAAAGGGAATATTCTTGACATAGTTTTGACCAACTGCGATAATTATATCAACAATCTCACTATTCATCCTCACCAAGGACTAAGTATTCAATCTGATCATTTTATAGTATCATTTTCTATTGCCAAACCAAGACCCAACCCTAACCTGATATCTCCCCGATATGTATATGACTATTCCAAAGCTGATTGGGATGGTCTTTCTTCTTATATTCTTGATTACGATTTTGATTCTATTTTTCAACTCAATGATGTTGAAACCTGTTGGATGTCTCTCAAACAATCGCTTTTAACTGCTATGAGTTTGTTTGTTCCTAAGGTCAAACTCCGGGCACACCAACGCCCCAAGTGGTTTACTGCAAGCATCCAAAATCATTTGAATAAAGTTCACTCACTTCGTAAGAAAGCTAGATCAACTCCTTCTCCTCAAAATTTATCAAATCTAGCCTCATCTGAATCTCTCCTTCAAGCTAATATAGCTGAGGCAAAATTAAACTATGAATCTCACCTTGTCTCTACATTTGCTGCAAATAAAAACTACAAAATCTTCAACTACATGCGTTGTCTAACCTCACATAACTCCCTGCCAGCTACCATTCGTTCAGACTCCTCAGAAGCAAGTTCTGACATGGAAAAGGCTAATTTATTTAATCAATACTTTCACTCTGTTTTTACTAGAAGCAACTACTCTTTACCCTCCCTGCAAGATTTTCCAGTAAATGGTGTCTCTATTAGTGAGATTACTTTCTCAGAGAGTGATGTATATGAAGTACTTGCTGCCCTCGACCCTAACAAAGCTATGGGTATTGATGGTATCGGCCCTAATGTTCTTAAGTACTGTGCTATTTCACTATGTCGTCCTATTCATCACCTCTTCTCTCTCTGTGTTCGTCTTCACTCTATCCCTGCTGAATGGCGTCTACACTGTATCATCCCTATTTTTAAATCAGGAGACAAATCTCTAGTCCATAACTATAGACCTATCTCTCTTTTGTGCTCCATCTCTAAAGTCCTGGAGAGACTAATCTATAACAATATTATCGATCATGTTTCCTCCTGTATTTCTGACTCTCAGTTTGGTTTTCTCCAGCACCGCTCCACTATTCATCAGTTACTTATATTCCTGTGTACGACTTTCAATTCCTTTGACCAGAAATCCCAAACGGACTGTATCTACCTTGACCTACGAAAGGCTTTTGATACAGTTCCTCACAATGAGCTTTTATTTAAACTCTGGTCCATCGGCATTACAGGTAGCCTCTGGGAACTTTTCCGATCATACCTGTTGTCTCGCTCTCAGTGTGTCTCTATCAACAACAGCCTTTCTGACAAACTTCCTGTTATCTCTGGAGTTCCTCAGGGCAGCATCTTAGGCCCCATCCTATTCATTATTTACATCAATGACTTGCCGTCTACTGTCTCCTCTTCAATTATTCTTATGTTTGCTGATGACACAAAATGTTACAGACCTATCAGTTGCCCAAATGACTCCTTGCTTCTTCAGAGAGACCTTGACTCCATCTCAGAGTGGTGTGCGGCATGGAATTTGTCCTTTAACTCCACTAAATGTGCTGCTCTACACTTCTCTCGCTCTCCATCTTCTTCCTCTTCTACCTATTATCTGAATGGTGATTCAATTTCTGACATGGTATGTCACCGTGATCTAGGTGTTATAATGTCCAGGGATCTGTCCTGGAGTAATCACTATGACTATATTTCTGCCAAAGCATATAAGACCCTTGGCCTCATCCGCCGTTCATTCCATCATATCAGCTCTATCTCTACCAAAAGGACTCTTTACATCTCTCTTATTAGACCACAGATTCTCTATGGCTCTCAAATCTGGCGTCCCCATCTGATAAAGGACATTATCAAAATTGAGAATATTCAAAGGCGTGCTTCTAAATTTATCTTAAATGACTTCCTCTCCAACTACAAGTCTCGCCTCACTTCTCTTCACATACTGCCTCTCATGCTCTCCATGGAACTAAATGACATAATCTTTATGGTTAGTTGTCTCCAGTCTTCTCATTGCTGTATTGATATTCATAGTCTTATTTCTTTTAGCTCTTCTGACACTAGATCTGCTAGTTCCCATAAAATGATTCATTCCATTTCCTCTACTAATTACTTTCGCCATTTCTTCTTTAATCGAATTCCAAGACTGTGGAATGCCCTTCCCCCAATTGATCTAGACTTATCTATTAACACTATTAAGAAACAGCTAACAAAATTCTTTTGGGTCTATTTTACCAACAAGTTTGACCCCTCCAACCCCTGCTCATTCCATTTTGTTTGCCCATGCAGCAAATGTTCTCTTTGTTCCCTTCCCTCACAATTCACTAAATCACTTTAATCAACTTCATCACTTAGGCTATTAGTAGGACTTACTAATAGGCCCTCAGTTCAATACCCCTCCTATTTCTATCACTTACCATTTGTCTCATTTTTATAACTCTATTATTGTTCTGTAAAATGATAATAATAATAATAATAATAATAATAATATATGATAAACAAAAAAATTAAATAAGATCTAATTACGTATTTCTGTATGCACATTAAATCTACATATACACATTAAATCTTACACATATACACATTAAATCTTAAATATAAGTACAAGTGCTTTCATAGATGTACTTACAGAAGTACCTGGCCAGATGCTTAGCTCCAAATACTTTAATTTAATAATATTCAAAGTTCAGATTATCTCTAATTGCATACCAACACTCGTGCCTTTTCCTTATTACTGAGGATGCAAAAGTCAACTCGAGTTACCAGGCCTGCTTTTCGCTTGCAAGTAGGTCTGGGGATGAGACTAGTATGTAATATTAAAATCTTCATAATCTGTAAACATGCTAACTGAATGACAAAATTGTGATTGCTATAGTCTATTTCCTAATCACTCATTTGCCTGTAATTATATAAAAGAGAGAACTAACGTGATATATTACTTGTTTACAGTGAAGACACAAATACAATGCATATTGTCCTTATACTTCAATTGTACATGTCTTGCGCATGTGCAAATGTGCCCAGTTAACATTCTCTCCACCCTCACATAGACATAAATGATCCAATTGAGTAGGCGTTTGAGTATCTATGATGTGGTTTTTGTAGGGACTAACTTCAACTACGGAAACTAATTTAAAGAAGTTGGAATTGGCGAAAAGGTTATTTGACCTGAACGAGTGTAGACAAAAATGGCACAGGCTAGTAGCTTAAAAATAGCAGAAGAACCTGATTGGGAGCATGGGTGTCTCTATGTCATCTTTCAATAAAGTATTAGATGATGAAGTCACCTCTTTAGCGCAGAGTCATTCTAAAGAATCAGATAGTCCACTTCAGCAAAGCGACCTGTTAAAACCATTCTTGTTGGATATTAGTAATTGGGGTCTCAATTATGCCTACCATAAATATTATGGAAAGCAGGAAGAAAATCCAGAAAAGTACAAACATACTAAAACAACACACCCTATTAATGTTATTATTATTGGAGCTGGTATGTCTGGATTAGTTACTGCTTATGAGCTTGCTCAAGTTGGACATAATGTTACTATATTAGACATGCAGCATCGTGTAAGTGGACGAGTAAAGACGATTAGTGACTCCCATTTTCTTAAAGGAAGTGGACTATGGAGTGATTGTAAGTAAATGTAATGTAAAAAGACCATTATAACTCTCTTACTCTCTTTTTCTCTCTCTCATAGCTGGAGCAATGCGTCTACCAGGTACTGGAGAACCAGGCTGGAATGGACCTAGTCACTTCATGGCAGACTTCTATGCTCAGCATTTTAAACTTCCTATCATTCCTTTTGTTAACAATGGCCAAAATGGATATTACAAGTTCTATGATCAACCAGCTGTTCAAATGTCAGGTATGTTATTATTTAAAGAAGTAATTTATTATGTTTTTGTTAGAATGGGCAAAAGACCCTGGGAAATACTGTGACCAATTTTGGCCAGGCTGGGATAAACGTTTGAAGGAAGTAGAACTAATAAAGCCTGGTTTCAAAGAGTCTTTAAAAATTAAAGACATAAGTGAGTTGTTAACTTATTTGATCAATTCAGTTAACCAACTTATGTATGGTCAGCTTTATATTACATGATAACAGAATTTCACTTACAATTATTGTCAATGTTAGTACTACATTTTGTTAAATCTCTGATTATTAATCATGCCAACATGCTTACACAACTGCATCATTATATTTTAAATTGTTAATTTTGTGGTCAGTAGATGCCTTTCTTAGACATAAACACAACCTATATCTCAATAAATTGGTTAAAATAATCAATATATGTACCAGCAAACAAAGTAATAAATGAAGTATTATATTGACTGTTATGGTGTTTCCTTTATAGTCTCATATTTTGATGCAACTATGGCTCCTGTTATGAAACAACTTCATAAATGGTGGGCTGAAAATCCAAAAACAGCATGGAAAAAGTGGCTTATTAATTGGGCACAATTCTCAGTAGCTAGGCTCCTATGTAGTACGTATGCACAAGTGAAGCTTACACTTCAACAAAGTCAGGACTCTGCTAACACAGATGACGATGATCTTGCTATACTTGCTGACCTTTTGCCATGGCCAATCGAAGCTGTTATTGCATACAGTACTTACACATATGCCGTTCCTCTTAAAATCAGCCTCATTGAATTCTTGAGGGTTGACCTTGGTCTGTGGTGGAAAGATCCTATGCACTCTTTTGAAGATGGTTTAAGTATGCTTCCAGAAGCTTTTATCAAATTGAACGAACAAGGTTGGAATACAAAGGTGGAGCTTTCACAGAATATTATCTTTGGTGTTTCTGCTCACACTATTGAGTACTCACAGGGCCATGTTAAAGTTGTCTGTCATAATAAGACAACAATGCAAAAATGTGTTTTTGAAGGAAATCAAGTTATTATAACATTACCAATTAATATAATTCGTGGATTGAAATTCTCTCCACCTTTACCAGGGCTTTATTACCAAGCTTTTGACAACATCAATGTAGAAGTTTCAACTAAGATAATGCTACAATGTCGTCATCGTTTCTGGCAGGATAAAGGAATTCAAGGTGGTTTCAGCAAAACAAACATGCCTATTGGTCAAATTCATTATCCGAGTAACCCTGAGTTTAAAATACCAAATGATGAAAGGGGTATTTTAATGTGCTACACATGGAAGAGTGAGGCTCTTCTCTTTGGGTTGCTCTCACCAGAGAAAGCAATTACAGAAGCTGTAGAAGAGGTTGCAGAGATTCATCCTGAAATTACCAAAGAGTTTGAAGTAGGAGTGGTTCAGTCATGGTACGATGATCTATCAGCTCAAGGAGGTTTTTGTCTTCTCAACCCAGAGCAATATATTGCTGTGAAAGGTCTAATGTTGTTTCCATACCAATCCATTTACTTTTGTGGAGAAGCACTTTCTAATGCAAATGGATGGATACAAGGAGCTCTTGAGTCTGGATTGAGAGCTGCTTACCAGTTATTTGTACGTAATGAAAAACTTTATTCTGGCACAACCTAATCAGAATGATTTGAAGGATTTATAATTTTGAAAACATTGCATTTTACAAGTGTGATTTGATATTACAGTAACTAGGTTGTCATTTAAAAAAAGATCAAACTTTGTTCTTTATTCCTCTAATCAGGAAACATCAGATTTCTGAACAAAAAAATTACATAGAAAAATGTACAAGTATTTTAGAAAAATAGTTATGAGGAATTTAATCAATTAATAAATACGTAGCACATGCACAGTTAAGTACAACTTTCACTACATGAGACTCGAACAAAAAAAAAATTTCAATAGGTATTAGAGTAATAGTTAGTCCAAGTCATCCATTATTCTGCTGTGAAGTTCTTATTTCAATCTTACAGTGTCCACAGAAAGTGTGATCGAGTAAATACTATCACTAGCTGTTGTGTGTATATATATATATATATATATATATATATATATATATATATATATTAGTTGTTCATAGAGTTAATTAAGAAACATAGCTTAAGTTCATACGTCATGTTCAATAAGTTGAGATAACTATTTTTATGACAAAATTAGTGAAAGAGTTAGAATATAATTGTGAACAATTAAGAAGATAAATGATAAATGGAAGAATCTTTACAGGAAATTAAAAGACATCAAGAAAGAGATTCTGACCATAATAAACATTCTCCTTAAATTGTCAAGCTTACAACAGAAGTTAGGATAAGTTGTTTCATTTACAGTTGATGCATTAATTTTATAATGCTATGCAATTAGACAATACTAATAAAGATCATAGAAGTAAAAGGATCATTACCAAAGGGTTTGACAGGAATAATTTTGAGTGAGTTCTTAACTGTAGTAATTCTCTGATTAATTACTTATTGTAACTAGTGGCTACTCAAGTATACTTCACTAGTTTGGCAGTTCAATATAAAATGAGCAACACAGATGTTTACATCCAAAAAAGGAAAGAGAATAGATTGTTACAAGTAATTGTTTGCTCATGTTATTATCATTATAGTCATTATCACATCACCAGAAGTCATCATGGCACGAGAGTGCTCTTAAAAGAATGAATGTACAAATGATAAAAGGAACTATCTCTTGTATCTTGTCCCAGAACTAATTACTTCAGAAGATAGTGAGACTGAGCTATATACAATGGAAAAGTTTAATCAGAGAAGATTAGAGTCAGACCATTGCCTTGGAGGGGTGAGGTAGAATCATTTTTATGAATATGGACAAAAAACACCTTCAGTTAACGTCTTGTAAAGGGTAAATAATGATGTTCAACATCTAATTGGACTACCATCTGATCGACATTGTCCAGAAAATGAAGACTGCCAACATGAGCATACAATTGAATGAAATGAACTAAAGTGAGACTAGTTATCATTGATACAGTTATACCTTTGTGTTTATATTGCTTATTTTATATATCACTTATCACAAAACCATGATCATATTTATGTACATATTATTATTGTATCTATAGTTTTCACTTTTTATTTCAATAATTGAAATCTTTGGAAAGTTGATAATTCAAATAAATTTACATTATGTATACTTGAAATATAAAGTTATAGAAACACTGTTGAATCTTTAAATTTCATCATAAGTTTCCATTAAATGGAATTATGCTGTGTGCAATATTTCCAATCATAAGAAATCTCTAAGTTTCCTTGTAAAAGAAACATATAAAACTTGATGAAAATATGCCATTTCTATACAGAATTCCATAATAGGAATTATTTTTCAGTGTTAGCTCATAACCATATTTGAAATTTTGAAGTATGTTATGAATACAATTAAACATTCCAATCATGCTCTTCATAGGATTGTATAATAATATATCATTATTCTATTTGAGGAATTCTGTTAGGATTAGTCATCATTTCAATTGAAATCTTCTGTTAGGATATATTGTATTTCCAATATTGAAATACTACTTACTTGTTGAAAAAGCTATAAATTTGATAAATGAATGTGCTAAATCAATTAAAAAAAAAACATAATTGTCAAATGTTGCTAAGTTATTTACTTCAATGTCAACTCTAATGGATAATTGAATGGCAAAGCTATCATCTTTTAAACATCACATTTCTTCCTCTAGTAGATTTTAACAAATATTTCCTTTTGTCTAGACTACAGATAGTCATGTGACTATTTCTGATCTCCATGGAAGAGGCTGAGTAGCTAAAAATTGACTTCATTTACTTCTTTTTCAATTTCCTTTCTATTCAAATTCCACAACAAGGCTCTATATTTCCAATATTTCTTCTGTTCTTTTAATAGAAGCCAGTAAACAGGTAGTTCTATATTAATAGATACTTATATTAATGTTTTTATGAAGCATATCAAAGATTACTTTTGTAAGTCTATTTCTTCTCTGTTGTATATCATTCTTTTGTGCATAATTTCCATTATATCTTTGCTTGTAAGACATTTTTTAACTTTGAAAGTAAGTTTGATATGTCCCTATTAATTTAAATATAAATAATACAGTTGTTCAGAAAACTATAACAACATACCTTTCATTTCAGTGATAAAAGCATGTACTAAGGATTTCACCTTCAGCGGTAACTGTCACTGTAATGTCCACTTTATCATTTAATGACTTGGAATATAAGCAAAGCTACATAAATTATATAAATGAAAGAATATGACATACTCAAATGTCTATTCCTTGTTGTCTAATAGTATTTTATATAATCTTCTGATGGTATTCTGACAATTTCTTAATAATTAAAATAAACTTATTATAGTTACTTACTTTAACATATGATGATACTATTGTCTCTTCCTAAACTCTAGTCCTTGAAACCATTTATAAAGTTCTCAATATCTATTGGTTAAGGAAGGAATACAATATTCTACATATGAAATATAGAGATGTATTAATGATAACAAATGAAATGCAAGTAAATACTAGTCTTGAAATAATGGCAATTTCTGTGGTAATTCTATCTTATATTAATGAAAATTGAATCAATTGACTATAATTACCTCAATTACTTAAAGGACATAATAAAGCAAACTGTATATTGTGGGTAGTCACTATAAGTTTATTGAACTGTAAAGTGTTACAAGTAACAGTTTAATTGAGAAGGTAAGCAATATTGTGCTAGATATTCGTTGATTGAACTTCATAACAAATTTTCTTTTGTGTAATTATCACTACAACATCAGTTCCACTGGTTTAATAACTTATGCATACACCGAGTTCACTCAGTATTGCGTCTTGTCGTCAGGGGACGCAACCGAGATCGGAGTATTGACTTAGAACGCCATTAGCATAGAGATCTAATTGAGGATCTGTTTCTTCTAACATACTAGCATTACCAATAGCTTTGGATCCGGAAACAAAGATATCCTATTCCTTCTCCTCGGTAGAGAAAGCCGAACATTATCAGTTTGCACGTAGTGATGTATTCGTCTTTCGCTCTCTTAGTCATAGTGATAGCACAGTTTCTCTTTTGAACGCCACGCCAAAGCCTAAACATTTAATATCCAAATCACACATTTAAAATTAAACAGGACTAATTATCATTATTATCACTATAATGTATCTTTTGAGTTATATGGCAGACATAACACGTTAGAATTTCGTGATATTTCAAATCCACCATCATCACCTGAAGAAAGCGCTAGCAATGAAGCAGGTCACATTGATGAGAAGATAATATCAGATAATTCCAAACTGTGTAAGTATGATATTTGTGTCTATAAGTATTTATATATGTATATAATGAGATACATCTCATTTTGAATTGACAAATTTATAAAGCTCTAAGTGCTTTTTAAACAATTACTTCTTTACTAAAAGGATCATAGTAGCATAGTATGACTCTCATAAGAATCTACAGTAAGTCTATAATATATATATAATTATATATATATATATATATATATATATATATATATATATATATATATAAATATATATATATATATATATATATATATATATATATACAAAACTGGTAACATAAGCAATATGGTTCAAACATGTAATAAGTAACAAAAAATATAATAGAAAAGAGGTTCTTAACTAGAAAGGTACAAAACTAAAAGAGTGATACTGAAATAATAATAAATACGTAAAGTACAACTACCTACTTGTCATGTTTACTGCAATAGTACCTGCAAATAGATTTGTATCACCATGTAATATTTTTCTCTTATACCACCAATCAGTGTGTAGGTTGTTCAATATAGTTTGATGATTTCCTTTGAGGTTTCACACCAGAAACATACGCCTATTAAAGTACATACTGGTATACTTGGCATAAAATGGTAGCAGTTCTGATAGTTCTAAACCAATATCACATATTGTGTAGTAACTTGAATTAAGTTGTCACTAGTTTCCATATGTATTAGATGTATATTTACATGTGTAAACATGTGGACACACTTCACAGTCACCACATATAATTATATAATCATAACTTTCATGTAACTTTCTGTTACATAATGTGTGTCTTGGATATTATGAGCTCTTACATTCTATTTGTTATTATTTAAAGATATAATTGAACTTGGAGATAATTTTTTTTTTGGCTGAATGATCCTGTTTCATAATTTCACAAATCTTGTTTTTGTCCACAATCTTTGAAAAGCTGGATATCTGGATATCTTGATCAAGGCAACAAAAAGACTATCAACACATTTATTATGTTTATGATGTAAGTATCCTATTTTTAAAACTCTATGAAAAGCCTCTAAAAACATGTTTGTATTTACTGTAGATCCCACTCTATAGCAAGTAGCCCGATGTTGTAATCTTGTGCAATAGTTTGTGTTTAAAATTAATTTAAGTAAGTGGAAAATCTCTCATGATTGTTGTAAATTGTGTTAAGAATAAAAGACATCCTCCTCACACTTCATAAGTAAAGTGCATAGTAAATGGTAGATTGTTATTTGATACTGTTAAATGTGTGCTGTGCTCTGACACCCAAATTTTGCTAAGCCTGGTGTCTTCAGTTGATGTTTGCCTTGGCCATCAGGTTTATAGACACCTGTTCTGTTGCAGTAATAGTATGTAACCTTTGTTTCATTAGATACTGTCGATGCACTTTTTAATGCATAATTTAAATAAGTGGACTTTCAAAGTCCTCCTTCCGCTACATGTATGATTCCATGTTATCAAACTCAATAGTTTTTACCTCTATATTTACCTGATGGCTGACTTGTAGATGGCAAATAATTTCTGTAGTGTTGTAAACCTTTTCACATAAAGTATGTAATAATAATGTTATTTTAAGTGGACTAGTACTTTTTGCCTTTCATCACATTTACTACAGGTGATGCTACCAGTCTTGATATCACTACCACGTTTGTCATTAATGTGTTTGGACAGAGTGTGCATAAGTATTACTGCTAAAGGAACAAGTAAGGTTGTCAGCATTTGATTTACTTACAAGTGAGAGAGGCTTTAATTGTTTACTTGATTTATTGTTGTCTGTCATTGTTATTACTGCACTTTGACCTGAAAGTGAAGGCTTGTCAATCTATTATTGTTGCTCTTAGTTCTGTCAATGAAAGAATTCTAACCTGAAGTTATTGTGGTTGTAATATTTTTTTCAATGAAAGTGACTTCTTTTGTAGAGATAAAGATTTATTTCCTATATTAGTATTCATTAATCATTTTATTTGTTGTTCTAATATGATACCTGAGTTTGTAATTGATGTAGTGACATTAATAGATTGTTTTTGGTTTTATAATTTGGAGATTATATCATCAGTAGCAGAGGGAACATGTAGACTTTTAGCAAATTGGTTGATACTTAAACCCTTCTGGTATTGTAGAGTTTAGCAGCCTTTGTCTCACATTATAATGTCTAAGGAAACTTATCATTAGTTAGGAGTGTACGTGGTACTTAGTACTACTTACGATAATTGATTGTTAAGTAGCTCCTCTATCAGTATTTTTATAATAACTCACATATTACCCTAAGATGTGAAATGTTTTGTTTTGTAATAAATACATATACTTGTTGGTAATCTCAAAATATTTCAAACACATAACAATATGCAAATGAAGTTACAAAGACCCCACAGTCATGTCCATTTGTTTGATTTGGTTGGTCCTATATAAACAAGTTCTTGTTTTATATCATACAGTGGGAGAATTTTCAAGTGTTTAATTTGATGATTTTCAATTATTGGCAAACATTTTCAAGTCTAATTGCCAAACTTTCATGTTAATACTGTCAGGAATTAATTAACCCGTTATATGGTCTTCACTACTTACTGTTCTATGAATGTATTACCACTGATCCCATTTTAATACAGACAAGTTCTGATCTTTACAACAAGACTCCATAAATGATCTGTTTGTACATGTAGAATTAATTTACTTGTATTTTCTATACCTCAATTTTGTCCAATAAAATTGAATTGAGCCTTTGTATGAGTCAAAGTATTCTACATGTTTCTTATTAAGATCTGTTGACTTTATGATAACATCCTTTCACAGATAACTAACAGATAGTACCAGTAATGTCAAATGACAGTTACCATGATTTATGACACACACAAATACATCATACTCCATTAGATTGACCTAAATGTGATATTTATCTGTTGTATAACAAGTCTTCGATTAACCTCATGATACCACAATGACACTACTTGATAATGGTAAAATTTTGCAAAAAATTGGAACCTAAATTAAATACTTTTTCCTTTCTATATAAAACTATGGAACCTCAATTTAAATTATAAGTTTATAGTACATTTGATGCTTCATAGTAGACAATATCCATATATGAATGTATCACCTAAAATGTTTATGTTTAATACTAGTTATTAATTTATTCACACATGTATACTTGATTACCTCATCTGAAAGATAGATTGCTATGGATAGACATCAAATATTTCAAAGCAATGCAGTAGTTGATTCACCTATTGAAATGACCATGGTTTTAATTACTATGTTAGTCCTCTCCTCATGTATACCTTCATATAATTTATAAAAACATTATGAATGGGTCTTATTATGTGACTATAACTGCACTTACTGGAGACTATTATTGATAGTACAAATATATAACTGTCATTAATGTAGAACTATTGAGTGTGATTATGTTTAGAACTAATAAAACATGTATAATACCTCCCAACTGATAAATAATTGACCATTTTTGTGAGTCTATAGTATCTGTTGTCTACTTTTAAAGTTATTCACTATATTTATAATTATGAATTCATCTGAAATTTGTATTACATATATTTACCTGCACTTGGACAGTTGGTGAGGTTGTTGTACTATATATAGCGTATAAACACATTAGACTTAATAACACACCATGTTACATACTGTGTTAAGACATGTTCAGTTGATGATTAATTAGTGACATGAATGCAAAGAAACTCAGGGTATTTTAATGATTTTGGGAATTTCTCATGACTTCCAGATCTACAGTATATATGCAAGCATTATAAATTTAAGTCAATGTGTATACATAAGCTAGAGTGGTACATTCATTGGACATATCCTCCACATATGTAATCTTCAAGGTCTTCACAAGTTGTTAGTTCATCAATTACTAAGCCTTCAATTTTTTTTTACTTTCCTTCATATTCATACATAATTAGATAAGAGCAATAAATGATTTGCTTACATATATTTTAAGTTCCAAGACAGTTAATGACTGTTGAATATCATTGTTATAGTCACATTTGTTACATAGGACTAAAGTTAAGTAATGATACCAGTACAAGTAGTATGTATTGATTACAACCAGTTTGAATTAGTTTTAAAAAGAACTTCCTACAAGATAATTCAGAATACATTCAATAACACTGCTAGCATAGCAATTGTATACTATATTAGTTATCCAAGGAGGAAATAATGACTCAAAATAGTACAAGGAATGGCTTTCCATCATTCTTACTTATATTTTACATTTAAATCTTACATTTTTATTTTTCTACTTAAACATGTACATATACATTGTATTATTAAAATTGATACAGAAATTAAAAGGGTTAAAAATTGAACATGTGGTTAGGAAGCCACAGCTACTGGAGTTAGTGTTCCAAGTCTCTCTGATCTATTTACCTCATATACTGGGACATAGATGATAATAGAATGTATATACTTAGTTAATACAAATGAACACTTTAAGGTAAGTGTAATATAAACAAAATTGAACATCAAAAGTAGTCACAAGTTATTTTGATCTAATCATTTTATTAGTATAATCTGTCTAGAGTGATATGTTAAACTGATATGTCAGTTTGAATGTGAATGTAGTTTATTTCAAGTAATCATACAAAATACTTAACATTGGATTAAGTTAATGTTAATGAAGTATGTAATTATCATGTAAAGTATGTCATTATACTGTGTTTATTACTATTATTACATTTTTTATATAGTTTAATTGTCTATATTATGTAGCAGTGCAATTGTGGCAATTATATAAGTAGGTGGAATATCTCTTTCCAGAAATGGCAGAATATAGAGACAGTTTTTGCTGGTAATGTAAGATTTAAAATTGTCTATAATAATCATTTCTATGACTATTCTATGCATAGGAGTGTTGTTGTGGCAACCGAAAATTTGCTAAATATTAGGAAGAGAGAGTTATTGCTGGTAAATTAGGGTTTTAAATTGTCTGTAATAGTCATTTTTATAACTATTCTATGCATAGGAGTGTTGTCGTGGTAACCATAAAATTAAGTGCTGTGTCTTTATCCTGAATATTAGGAAGAAAGAGTTATTGCTGGTAATTTAAGGTTTAAAGTTGTCTGTAATAGTTATTTTATAACTGTTAGGAGTGTTGTCGTGGCAACCATAAAATTAGGTGTGGTGTTGTACCCGGAATATTAGAAAGAAAGTTATTGCTGGCCAGTTAAGGTTTGAAATTTTCTGTAATAGTCATTTTTATAACTATTCTATGGATAGGAGTGTTGTCATGGCAACCATAAAATTGGGTGTGGTGTCTTTACCCTGAATATTAGGAAGAAAGAGTTGCTGGTAAGTTAAGGTTTAAAGTTGTCTTTAATAGTCATTTTTATAACTATTCTATGCATAGATGTGTTGTCATAGCAACTGTACAGTTGGGTATGCTGCTGAATATTAGTAATAAATAGCACTATAAATTTAGCAATTTACTTCAGAAAATAGTAGCAATCATAAAATAAAAGAGTCTATAAAATTAAAGCAATCGCTGATATCACTATTGATGACTTTCTCCAGTCATCTCCAGTTCCAGCAGATTTCGAAACAGTTCGAGCTCAAGTGATGGTGTTTATTCGTGAACATCAAACTACAAGACGTGGAATAGTCCTTGTTACTGTTAGTTGTACAGTAGTGTAATATATGCGCATGCACATAACAATTCGGCGGGTTTTTAAAACAGAACTACCTTTCTCTATGGAGAGATATGCCATCCTGACTTATTGACTTTATTTAAAGGAAGAAGAAAGTCGACAATTGCCTATGTTAGCATTCATCGCTATAATAGACTATCACTATATCAAGTAGCAGCTAATGTTCGTATTCTCCACTCCCTTGACCACACCCACATATTGAAGTTTCTGGAATGGTACCAATCACCTCAACATGTATGGATGATCACTGAACTAGCTAGTGGAGGGACACTAGCAGATGTAATGGAACTAGATGGGCCTATACCTTTGGATAAACTAAAGCACTTTATAACTGATATATTACTTGGATTAAACTATGTTCATTCTCAAGGTTATGTTATGTGTGACTTAATGCCATCGAAGATACTGTTAGATTCAAATAGTACATTAAAATTGTATGACTTTAGTTTCGCTCATCGTCATGGTGATAAACAGTGGACTAATGAGTACATACAAGAAGGTATTAAACAATACTTCTCTATTTACTGATGAAAGTCAAAATGTGTTTGACTTGTCAGAGCTGGTGTTAAAAGCAAAAAGAATTTCATTATCAACTTTTCCTTCTCCTTTTTGTCTTTCTCCTGAGTCAGTGACATCATCTCTTTTCTCTTTTCAGTCTGATTTGTGGTCTGTTGGGTGTATTATGTATGAACTATTGTCTGGGTTCTGTCCCTTTGTTGCTGAAACCCCTCAAGACTTAGTACATGTAATACTTCATGAAATACCTCGTGATATGTGTAAAGAGACTAAAGAGATGGCACCGGATAAAGATGAGATTTTAACAATTATGAGAGGCTTATTAGCCAAAGATAAACTGAATAGAATTGGCTGGAGTGATCTCGAAAAAATGTCTACATTGTGGTCATAAGTTGGCTCTCATAAGTACTCATAACTAACTAAGTTTAAGATTATCTGATTTTTTTATTTTTTATGTTCGTTTGAAAAAAAATGAGTAAAATTGTTGCATAATTACCAAAATAGACCTTCAATTGGTTCTTTTTCTCTCTCTCTTTCTCTCTCTCTCTCTCTTTCTCTCTTTTTCTCAGCACATAAAGTCTGGTGGCACAACAGTACCTCTAGAAAAACAAACAGTTCGATATCTTGACAACTTCAGTACAGGAACTAGAGGTTCTCTATCAGCAGAGTATCCTAACATATTATCATTACACAATTCATCTTTAGTAGATCATATGTACATATACTATATGCTATACTTGATGGAGTATTGGACATAGACACTGTTAAAGGTAGTTTTACATATTAATCATGTTAAATTAATCATTCTATTTCCTTAACTATTATATGATTTTGTCAGACAGTTTCTCTCTCAGGGCTATGCAGTCATCTTTTTATATAGACAATCTTCTTTTAGACCTTTCCATTGTCCATTTACTGTATCTTCACTTCTTGACTTAATAGATATCAGTAGTACTGGAGACATTATTGTCAGTGATAAAATAAAACATATATTAGAGAAATATAAACAAGTAAGTATAATAATTATATTGACAACTAAAACAAGACTAGAACTGAAAAAGTTCAATTTGGGTCCTAAATATCGTGTCCAATCTATAAGACCACACCCATATTGTGTTAATGATACCCTTCCATGCTGCGATACTATTCATTCTATCATGTATATAATATTGTAGACATATTGCAAGATTAGCCATGAATGGTATACCCTATAACAGAAGAATGTAGTACATGTGTCAAAGCATGGGTATACACATGTATATCTATTATTCTATCTTTAGAACTCTCTCTCTCTCTACTTACTGAGGTAATACAGTTAGTTTTTGTCAGCATATTTTACATTCCACAAATCACAAATGAAACTCATAAACAACAAGCACATGTATATCTATATGTATCATATACATATAGATATACATGTGCTTGCTGTTTATGCTGTTTAAGACCACACCCATATCATATTAATGATACATCATCATATTTTAAATTCCACAAATAACTAATGAAACTCATAAACAACAAGCACATGTACATCTATATGTATCATGTGATACTTTTATATATCATGTGATCATTTTATGTATCATGTGATCATTTTATGTATCATGTGATCATTTTACTTGCCCATGTTAGTGACTTGTTCGAGAAGTATTTCTCGAGTTTTGTTTTCATTTGCTTGCACATTTGGTTTATAAAGAGCTATTATCATGTTGTGCTGAAAGTAATTTGGAATTGACACTTGACTTGTAAACTATTTTCTGTTTTGGCTTGAAATGAGTGAAGTGACTTAATAGGTTAACAAACAATTTTATCATCATTCTCTGACATTGTTATTTTTCCTACTCTAGATCAAGTCAACTAACTTGTTATATTGTGTCCCATTCACTACTATATTTGACTATGTACATTATCTTAATGTTATTAGTCCATTAATGAACACCTCTCAACATATGATATATCTGGCAGCAGCTGTGTCTGACTTCTTTATACATCCTGATGACGTGGTATGTAGTGTTTGTAATAATTTAGCAAAAGCATTATAAAGATTAGATCTTATTGGAATTCTTTTTAGCTCTAGACCCATTTCAAAGGGAAGAGCTACTTAACTAGACTATGTGTTAATAAAAGATACTTGTGTTGTATGTTATAATATGAGAACAAGTAGAGTTGTACCTGTACTTTGTACTTACTATTACTTGCATCTAATAAATGTAATAAATGTAGTTGTTTATGCAATGGAAATAATTTTAAATAGGTTCCATAATTAGTATACATGTAATATTAAACCACTTTAATAAGTATACTATAGATATATACTAATATTAGAAGAGGAACTTGATGTTCATTGTTGTGTATACAAACATAATCCCTCCTACATTCTCGTTAGGTTGAACATAAGATATCATCATCAACATCATTGAGTCTTCACTTACAACAAGTACCAAAGTTAATAGCAGTATTAATTCAACGCTGGTCACCTAATGCTTTCATTGTCTCCTTTAAAGTATGTCTATTCCATTGATATTATATGATATTAATCTGTTATTAGTTAGAAACTGATGAGAGTATTTTAGTTAGTAGAGCTAGAAAAGCTCTGACAAAATATGGACATCAAGTAAGTCAGTAAAGTAGAAGAATGTATGTTATTTGCCTTCTAGTAAAGTTGTTACCAAAGCATACAGTTAACATGTACAATATGACCTAGTATATGTACATGTACAACATCACCTTTTAACAGTCAATGTCAGTGAGAGTTTTCAATGTGATTGTTTTCACTGCCTAAGACATATTAAGAGTGAACCATGAGGAAAGATGTCATTCATTAAAATGCCAGGTTAAGATTTTAGGAATTAATATATTTAATATTTATAATTAATTAATATAATTTACCAACATGACTTCCAAGACCTCTACTTGACATTTTAATTAATAGCTTGGAAGGTTTATGTTCCTATCTCCTTTCATCTTATCTCATTATGCACTTATGGACATATTTATGTTCCATTATCATTGTATGAATGATACAGTGATGATTTGTAATTAACTATATGTGTCTTTATATAATATTTATATTGACATACAAATAATATGACCACTATACTCCTCTATATAGGTTGTAGTTGCTAATACACTAGTACAAAGGAAAGAGAAAGTGACTGTTGTTGAAAGAGATAAACTTAATGAAGAAGTATTTTGTCTCTCTGTAGAGGAGAAAGAGAAGGGTGTGGTCATTGAAGAAAAATTGGTATCTTATTTGTGTCATGTGCATAAGCAACATTGAACTGATGTACATGTACATGTTACATATATTTAATGTTTTATTATGAATTGTCATACTTGATATTATTACCCTCTGAGAATTTTACTTTTATTAATTTTTATTATATGGATTTTGTTATACCTAAGTTGTTATTATCAAACTCTACTGGCAATATGAATGAAGATAATATTAGGATTTACAAAGCAGGATGAAATATGATTGCTACAGAATAATTGGGAACTGATTTCAATATTTGCAACCTCAAAAACAGTTGAATATATATATAGTTAAAATGAGTAGTTGTGCATATATATGGCAACTGTATGTGTCAAAGCTGTTTTTTGATGTGTTTTAACAATGGTCCTGTTTGACAAACCAGGTCACAAATGTTTTACGAAAAGTGGGTTCTTATTGCAAATTAGGTTACAAGTAGTCAGATTATTATTGAGTATTGTATTAATAGAATATACAGGTCATTGTTGTCATTTGAATGTGGCTCTCATTTTCAATGTCTTAATCACTTTATAAGGTTTGGTATTATTATTATGTATAAATTATTGCTGATGGTTACTATTGTACCATATAAAAATAAGAATATATAATGAGAGAAATATAAAAATATGTATCTCTAAACAATCTTCATAGATAATGTTAGAGTGTGCTTCTTTTATATATATGCTATTTCCCAGGATTAAATTCTAGACCCACTTCTTTTTATTCTATATTTAAATGACATCACTAAAGTCCCTCTTTCTCTCTTAATGAATTTTAATTGTCTACACTGATAACATTCTTCTATCATTCATCATCTGCTGACTTCACTATCATTTAATCTGATATTAATAATTATTATTAAGAAATGAATTTCTGCTCAAGTTCTAAAATTATCTCTCAAAAAACTAAATACCTAATTGTCTCAAAATAAAAAAAAATAAATCTTTGCTATTTTTTCTACCTCTTCTCATCCTAAACTGCTCTGTCATTGAGTGTGTTTATTCATATCAAGTGTTATCATCTCTAATAATCAGACATGCGGCATTATATTAGCTTATACTTTTGAGTGTTTATTTATGTATTGCAGTTATTAGCAAATGTCTTACAAGTTTAATTTTACAATATTTATCTCTAGTTACTCACATAAAGATGTATAGTATTATAATATTTACATTGTTGTCTCTTATTTATATTAGTAATCCTCTACAGTACTATTTTGAAACATAGATTTTATATTTTAAGTATACTTTTCTGTCAACGTTATCAATTTTAATATGTTCTTTCTCTCTTTTGCAATGTATAATTAATTTCACAAATCTTGAATGACATCTGTTCTATCAAAATATTCCCCAAGGTAGCTAACTTTCATTGACTACTAATATGGCAAAAGCTTTGGATCAGATATTTTAGTTAAGAGTTATATGATTAAAAAAGATCTGTAAATGTAGCACAGCAGGATAAGCTTTTCGAGATAGTAAATCAATTTCTAAAGTGCTTAACAATGAGTGTTTTTATTTTTAGCGTTGTTACCTCAGGGGCTAAAATCATTTAACAGATTAAAAATAACATTCTAGATTATCAATTATAGTTCAGAAAAATCACCAATAATAAAACCAAAAAATCATCTTAGACAATTAAAGTGTACATAAATTAATTAACTATAATAAGGAAATATATAAAGCAACAAATGTGAAAATAAAAGTGGGAAGGAATGCACACTAACTAATTAAGTAGGTAGAGTTAAGCCTGCAGTAAAAAGAAAGATATACAATAGATTGCTTGAGTATACTATCATTTAAAACAAGCAATAACATTATAAAATATACATACATATACTGTAAAATAACAGTCAGTCATACTAGAGTTTTATAATATAACCTCTTACTTTCTAATTGATGTTTCATTCTTATCCCAATGTCTTTTAATGCATGGTTCTGGTTCAAAAGGAAATCACAGATAGCCTTTAAAAAATCAATTCCTTTTTCCTTGACCTGTCGTTGTAGCTCATTAACTATTTTGTCTGCTTTCTCATAATTATCACCAATCGTACTTTTTACGTCTTCTTTGAAAGTTGATGATATCAATCTAGCAGTAAGGAGGCAGTTAGCAATGAAAAATGGTTTAACTTCAATCGCTTCACAAATATCAGCAAAATAATCCAGAAATATTTCTGATGGCTCAGAAGTGCCTACACAATATACCAAGAAAAGGAATAGTAACTGAGTTAAAGGTTACTTAGTGAACACAAAAGAGAATTAATACCTTTTCGTTTTAACAAGCAATACAACATTTTATCAACATAAATAAACAACTTAATATCACTATGTTAATGATAAAAACAAAGACTATAGAGGTGGAACAATTGATTAGTTGATGTTTTCATACATATTATATGCAGTGATTATTAGTTAGATGTCTTACATTACCTTGCTGTGTACTATCACTAGATATAAGGAGAGCTTCTTTGGGCTCATTTGAAAGTTCTTGTGAGAATTGTTGCTATTGAGTAGAGTATAATTATGTCATAAATAGTGTTTTATGTTTACAATAGGAAAGATTTGATGATGTAACCATTGTCTATTGTTAAGGAACTGAATTTATGAATGACCAACATTAACATGACCTATAACATAAGATAAATCATACCTGATGTCCCATAGATAACTTGTCAGTATTATATCCTTCAGTTGTATTAGCAGTAGCTGATTCCTTAGCAGGTTCTATAGGATATAAAGTTAATGTCATAAAATGTGACAAGTTGTATACAAATCTCTTGTACAATGTCACAATACAAACATTATATGTGGATAGTTGCATAGCCTTTAATTATAATTAATATGTACATTAAAATATATATGATATGTGAGCAGCTATAAAAATATACATTCAATCCTTATTGAGTCAGAACAAAGATATCTATGCAACAGACAGAGCAACAAAAATCACTAAAAATTTATTAGCTTTTCAATTCATCACAAAAACTGAAACATAAACAATAGTATGTCAGGACCTACAGAGCAGGTTAATGCTAATGTTAATAATACGACCATCACAACTATTAACTGAATCAAAACTAAAATATTCATGTATCAACATCATAACCTTATTATATATTTACTTGGAGCTATCTCTTCTTTAGAACTTTCTTCTTTCAATGACTGGTATATCTTTGTAGCTAGGTCTTTGTTGTTAACCAATGGTCCCTTTAGAAGATCCAATATTGTCATCCATGTGACAGGAGCACCTCCACCTTGACCATTCATGTCAAGCCACTGCTGAATAACTTCACTAAGTCTTGTTTGATTTTCATCATTGGATTGAGCCAAACCTCGAAGTTTATTATAACTCACTCCAAGGCCATCTCCAATTTTACGCCATGAAGCATCAATATAGGCTAGTTGAATTAACACTTCACATCTTGTAGGTTTAACAGCTAAAAAGAAATTAAATTAAACAATTGTCAAAAATGACTCTATTAACTTACATAATTTAGGAAAGGGACTAAAATCATCAATGGATGCAGATTGCTTTGACTCTTGATTACCTGTAACATCGTATTAAATGAAAAACAAAAGCTCTTCAAACATTTTTGACAGAGCAGTATTGAACAGTCAAACAGTAACTATCGTAGATTGGGAAACTTTCATGTTAGAAATGTTTCATGTAAAAAATGTACGTGTTAAAAAAATTTTGAACATAAGAGGAGTGCACGAAAATTTATTAACCTTATTATTTTAATGTTCAATAATAATTTATTTTCGTACATCATCCAATGTTCGAATTTTTTTAACAACAAAACTTTCCTGATCTACGGTACTTTCAATACTAACAAGCCAATCATGTGATTCCTACTTGAAAGCTAGTAAAGCATTAGATAAACAACAGTAGTATACATGGAGCTTGGCAATATGCTATGATATATTTAATGTGTTTCTTCTCTGAATGTTTTTAATGTGATCTTGCTTCATGTTATGCCATGTAGTTGCCCGTTTTTTAGTTTATGTTCTCCCACTTATAATAATGATAATTATTTGGTTATCCATATTTGCAGGAACAATACGATGTGTATTATCTAAACTGCTTAAATCTTCCATGTCAATATACTAACATGTGCAAACTGTCAACAACTCCATAAGAGATAAGCTGTATTTGTTAGTATTTTCATTTTTTATAACACAGTCTCTACCAACATTTCTACTGACAAGAAAACAATTATTGATAACTCCATTATAATTAAGATATTGAATGTTTTGGGACTAAAATGGTTACTTTTAAAGAACCATCATTATTTTACCTTTCTTTGTCACTAAATAAACATTATTTGGAAGGATAGCCATTTCTTCTTCTCTTATACATGGGGTGGCTATTTTCTATAAAAAGAAATGCAATAAACCCTCTAACATGTTCATGTCAGGTAATACTGACTTACCAAAGGATTACGGCCAGCAAAAACACTAAATGTATTGAGGTGTTTTAGTATTGAGTGGTGAGTTAAATCAGGAGGCAATGAAAAAGACTGTCCACAGACTTCTTGAATGACTTCATAATTAATAATTTTGTTTTAAAATATCTATAATTGACTTTAGTTATATTTTCAGAGCATATATAATTAATGAAAAAATTTTATTATAAAATATCATTAAAGTAAACTTAATCCTAACTTAGAAGTTTTCACTCTGTCCATTGTTTGTCGTTCTGTATTTTCTCTGAATACACATGTTTCAATATATTCTTGTACAATATTAATAGTCTTGAGTTTTTCATCCATTTCTAGAAGAGAACAATCCAATTCATTTAACTACTCCTCTCCAAAGGGTTCTTTTGAGAGATAACGAATTCTAATTGACAAAGGCAAAGACCTCTGCTATGTGTTATAGCAACCAATCAAGACAACATAATTATGTTGTCATTATAATGATATCCTATGAATGAGAATAATCAAAAACCATTGAGGAATGCAACTACTTCAGATACAGCAATTTCTATAGTATTTCCAATGTAAATGAAATTTTGATGTCAATCTATAATGCCACCATACTACCTTACAATAGTCTTGTCCAGATATATTCAATGCATCAGTGAATTGAAAGCTGGTAGGCAGAGCAATAATGCATTAATCACCAATATTGGGTAATGTAATAGCCAAAAGTCAAAACTATTGTAATGGACTGTTGTGAATGTGTGTGCATTATGTAACTAAAATAATTGACTATCCACTCTCAATCTCTTGGCTTGCATTTCCTTTTTGTGGATAAAGGTGACAAGAAGATACGAAATAAAAACTATAAATAGCTGGGTTGGCCCATAGCTGAACCAAACTCTTTCTACCACTATAATACAATTACAATGGAAAGATATAATGTTCAACATGACACCTACCATCTTCCATTACTAAAGTAACTTCAATCATATAAACATTTTGACACTCTGTCATTTGGAAAATATATAAGCAATATCATTAAGATAACATTGACATCTGCTACCATCCATCCATTGTTCTATTCTTTCATCAGTCCATCCCTTAATCTATCCATTCATCTATTAATTCATTGATCCATGTATTACTCATCTGTATACAGTAGAATACATACTAGTCATTATTGTTATAGTAGTATCCTGTTCACACTCTCTCTATTATCATATCTAGTTTTTTATTTAGTACATCTAAATGATGTAATAGCTGTCCAAGTTTTAGCTTTCCTTCAAGTACTACTTTATTTTTGGATATGAATTAGTTCAGTTAGAAATAGGTAAATAAATTATAGAAATTTATTTTTATTAATTTTCTCATAGGTCAACTGACAAAACATCACAACATTAAATTCTTTTATAATAACTAACAAACAATTAGAGAGTATTATATCAGGTATTGGATAACATTAAGGTATGAATAAATGGCTAGATGGATGCATATAGTTAGATATATGGATGGATGGATGGACAAATGGATAAATTAACGGAGACAGATGGACAAATGGTTTTGCTATGTATCACATTTTTATTGTCATTTTCATGAAATTAGAATACATGCAGAGGGACAGATGTCACCTCCTCCTCCTCCTGCTCCACCAACTTGAGTGACATTAGACAAGGTATACACATATTTATTAAAATTGCATTAATTATTATATACTTTATCTTGTGTTTATTTTTTTGTTTGTTTGTTTATTTATGGTTAAGGAGAACCAGCCGTAGCATGACCAGGTAAGAGTGAGTGTTTATAGACACATATTATTATTATTATTATTATTATTATTATTTGGTATTTATCTTATTTAATCACTAACACATTAGACTTTTTTATTGTTGTCATGCTATCTTTACTCTCTTTGGGAAGATCTGATATTATCAGATGATATAGAATATAGACTGGAACCAGAATATCTGAGGTTTCTATCAAGCCATCTACTCATCTATTTATCAAACCATTCATTCATTCATCAGTTCACTTATCCCTATTAAGTAACTTTGTAATATCTTCAACAGATCAATTCTTTCTCAGACAAGCATCTCAAATGCACAGATTATCACTATCCCCTGATGATGATGATGATTTTTAGATAAAAATTTAATCAGAAACTGAATTTGGAGTTAATTGTTAATTACTATTGTTGTTGTGTTCTTATATTATTATGTTATATTGTTGTTTGTTCTTGTATTGTTTTGTATTACCTTGTTTAATGTTTATTTATTGTTTTCAGGTAACATCAGGCGAACTATTAGAACCTATATAATTGAGGGTGTTAGTCAACTTTTTTTTAAATATCCAATACCAATTATTGTTTAATCATTTGTTGTCTCTTTTTGTACATTAAAGGAAACTAGTGATAGTGATGCTAAGAAATGAGCTAGTATTGTTCTTGATGTTGTAACATGATGTGTAATAGACAGAACAAAAAGATATAAAATATATTAAGAAACAAGAAATGAATTTCTTTGTGAGTTGACAATTGTTCAATTCAATTTTCATGTTGTATAATCCCCCCCCTCCCCCCCCCCTCTCTCTCTCTCTCTTTCAGATTGTCAACAAAATAGGTACTATATCTGTCTTACTGCAGACATTAGCTAAATATTTAGTACAAAGACAGTTGGAATCACGCAAAAAAAATTTAGGTGAGGAGATATTTTAAATTTGACAACTTAATCTCCTTCTGTCCATCACTTCCAAGGCTCTTATTAAAACGTGTGCTGGAAATCACACATACCAGGATTCAAAGGTCAAATTATTGACTCAGCTAATATCATTCACTATTCTTGTATAACAGTATCTCTGGAGGTTTTGTATCAACAATTGTACTGTAGTCCATATTAGATGTACTGCTCATTACATTGTTCTATTTTTATTATCATGTTCTATTTTTAGCCTGTGAACTGATAAAGGTTGTGGATTAACAATTGGATTGTTAGAAGTTATGTGGAAGATACACATGAAAACAGCAAGGTTTTAGCTGAGGGTATTTAACAAGATCTTAATTGTTGATAGTCTTTATATTATATGGTAATGATGTATACACAGAATACTATACATTATATATATATAGTAATGATATATACACAGAATACTATATATTATATTACTATAATACAATTACAATGGAAAGATATACTGTTCAACATGACACCTACCATCTTCCATCACTAAAGTAACTTCAATTATAAACATTTTTGACAATCTGTCATTTGGAAAATATATAAGCAATATTGCGACTTGGGGTTCATTTATTATCAAATATATATCCAGGTGCAGCAAAATGCAAAGTTTGGCTAGGACCATTTTCTGGTGGCCAGGCCTTGATGAAAATATCTATGATAAAAAATGATGCCAGTGAAAATACTCAGCCTCGACTTTCTTGGTGGGAAACACTGCACATGCAAAACATTTTGTAAAGGGTAAGGATCATTGAATCCCTGGTTTTATTTTAGCTTATGCAGGTCCAAAATCATTCATCATTTAGCTTAACAATGGAAATAACTGGAGAGGACATGTTGATCATATATAAAAACGACACACCCTTAATGAAGGCAGAGATTTAATATCACCATCTATTAACCCAAAGTGCACTTCAGAACCTCATACTCAAACCGGAAGGAGTCAACCATTCTCATCATCACCAACGACTCATGAACATATATCACCAATTACCATCTCAGTCTCTCCTACTGCCACCTCACCAAATGACACCACTTCATCAAATGATACCATCTCACTACATGATACCACCCTATCAATTGATACCATTACAAACCACCTCCAACTCAAAGATATCTAAATAAATATGTAACTGTAAGCTACCAAATTGTCTACCATTACTAATCTTGAATAAAAAGAGGAAAATTAAAAGAATTAAACAATTGTTACAAATATGGTCTGTGCTACTACATTGTCATCACACATAAAATGTACCATTTTCTTGGGATTTTATTACTATTTGTAATTGTACCACTTCTGTATTATTATGAAGTGGTTTGTAAATTAGTACCACTCTAAGTACATGTAACAGTACCAATAATGTAAAGATATCTGAGGATTGGACTACTCTTTAATTTGGTAGATCAGGTGTCTCTAGTAGTTTACATATTCTGGCAAGGAATCTACCACAAACAATAACAACATACTACAATCTGATATTATAACTAATATTGATTGAACACATAATAGGCAAATTGGCTTTCATAAGTTGTTGTGGTTATTACTTAGAATTTTCAATAGCTGTGTAATAACCATTAGAAATGAAATGAGGATAGACAGATTCTAATACAGATACAATGTGTAGAGAAGTACAAATCACAAAGTAAATGTGATAATTACTCAATAGAGTGATATAGTAGAACTTAATATTGTTGATGTGTTATTTGACATTTTTCAGATGTTTATTAGAAAGAAATGGTATTTATGATAGGTACTCATTGGATCATAAGTTGTTTCTCTTAGTATGATAGATAGTTATATAATTCTTTCTTGAATTCTTATTTAGTGATATACATCACTTTCTTCTTGCTTTTTGAATTTGTTAATAAGACAACATGTCTGTCATATTATACATTTCTTTTTCTTATCTTTTGTTTGTTTTTTCTTTATTTTTTCTAACTTTTGTAATGTTTCTGTTTGTCTGTCTGTTTCCTAGATTGCTATGTATCTGTTATTCTTTTATTCATCCATTTTTACATCATTTAATATTATTTCTTCTTTTATTAACAGTTAAATACTGTCATTAAACAGATATCAAATAATTAATGAAACTAGTGAGCTTATTAATAGTTCTATTAAAGTTATTATTAGTCCTGATATACTCAAGTGGTACTCACAGTACTTTATCTGTATTAAGGGAATTTTATAAGTTATTTAGGATGGACTTGTACCTGAGCTTTATATTCGGGCATGGCTCCAATTTTTAATAGTTTACATGTACCAGACTCATTCCATAACTACATTTTAAAGAGCATATGTCCCAGTCTGTGTACAACACAACTATCATTTACTACCTTTTATTTGGTATGTAAATAGTAAATGATATGACCACACACCCTGACAGGTATAACTTTAAGAAGTAGCTGGATCATTATATGAGTTGCTTTGATGATTACAGGAGGACATATACAATTATCTGTGTAATGGAAAACTACCCAAATTCAAGAAACTAGTTAGCATCCAAGGTTTTTAAGTTTATTAAGTAGTTTTGCTCCATTGTATTGTGTTCTTTTTGTACTCATTCTCTCTTTTGGTAATTTGGCAAATTCAGGATATATCTGCTGTTGTTGTATTGTGTATGATTCTGCTTCTGTTCCATATCATTTACTTTAAATGAAGTTATTAGCACTATTAATCATCAGCACTATTGAAACTATTTGAAATTATGACCAACTCCTGATCATTAGATGATACTGTGGTAGCTGTACATTCTGAGTTCGACTCCCTATTCATGTCACAATGATCACTTAGTCCTATTTGCTCGGCTTTGTGAAATTATATTCTATATTTCTGTCATACAGTTTTCCTCCCAAGGTTATGCAGGCATTTTTTTATATTTCTCTTTTCATAGTCCTCTTTTAAACTTTTCCATTGTCCATTTACTGTATCTTAACTCATTGACTTAATGGATATCATTAGTACTGGAGACATTACTGTCGGTGATAAAATGAAACCTATATTAGAGATATATAAAGAAATATAATAATTATAATATTTTGACAACTACAACAAGATTATAAATGAAAAAAAATTTATTTGACTTCTCAATATTGTGTTTAAGCTATAAGACCATACTCATGTCATGCTACTGACACAGTTTTTGTCAGGAAATTGTTTAATTCCACACACAACTAGTGTAACTCATAAGCTACATCTACATGTACATCTATATGTATTATATATATATATATATATATATATATATATATATATATATATATGTTCCTGTAGTTTATACATGTACAATATTTCATATATTTGTGTGTGGGTGTCTGTTCCCAAAGTACAGATATTATGGTAAAATTTATCGATCCCAAAAATTATTGTGCATACAATACACAATTTTTAAATATTTTTTTGCATGACAATTTTCCCAAAAATGTTTTTTTTAAGCTGTGACAAATTTACTTGCATCTGTCAGATAAGGACTTTGTGTCCACACATACATGACTTATAAATTATTATTGTAATTATCATGTGATCATTTTACTTGCTCATGTTAATGACTTGGTCAAGAATTTTTTCTTGAATTTTTGTTTTTATTTGCTTGCATGTTTAGTTTTATAAAGAGCTATTATCATGTTGTGTCAAAAGCAATTTTGATTTGACATAATAGCTTGTGAGCTATTTTCTGTTGCAATTTGATTTGAGTCAAGTAACTTATTAGTTTAACAAACAAAACTTTAAAGAATTGCTATTAATCCCATTAACTACTATATTTGACTATGTAGATTATCTTAATGTTATTAGTCCATTAATGAATACCTCTCAATATGTGATATATCTGTAACATTCTAGGCTATCAAACTAGACCTTCCTCTTAAGTAGTGTTTATGATAATTTAGCAAAGAGCAAAGGTCACTATATAGTCATCTCTTTAGATCTATACCCATTTTAAAGAGAGAAGCTACTTAACTAGACTGTGTTCATAAAAGACATTTGTGATATATCAATCATAATAATATTAAAACAAGTAGAGCTGTAGATGTACTTTAAACTTACTATTACTTGCATGAAATAAATGTAATAAATATAGTTGTTTATTTAGTGAAAAATAATTTTAATTAGGCTTCATAATTAATATACATGTAATAGTAAACATCTTTAAGAAGTGTACTATAGATATATATATAACATCAGAAGAGGAATTTGAGATTCGCTGTTGTGTATCTAGACATAATCTCTTTTATATTCTTGTTAGGTTGAACATAAGATATCATCATCAACATCATTGAGTCTTCACTTACAACAAGTACAAAGTTAATAGCAGTATTAACTCAACATTGGTCACCTAATGCTTTCATTGTCTCCTCTAAGGTATGTCTATTCCATTGATATTATGTGATATTAGTCTGTTATTAGTTAGAAACTGATGAGAGTATTTTAGTTAGTAGAGCTAGAAAAGTTCTGACAAAATATGGACATCAAGTAAGTCAGTAAAGTAGAAAAATATACGTTATTTGCCTTCTAGTAAAGTTGTTACCAAAGTATACAGTTTACATGTACAACATGACTTAGTATATGTACATGTACAAAGTGAGCTTTAACAGTCAATAAGACTTTTCAGTGTGATTATCTTCACTACTTAAGACATTTTAAGAGTGTACATGAGCAAAGATTTGATTCATTAAATGCCAGGTTAAGCTTTTGGTATTTAGACTAGACCACAATAAAATAGTCATGTGACTTACCAGTATAATGTATCATAAGTAGTCATAAATAGTTCCTGTTATAGACTATGATAGTAGTTGTCTTAAGGCAGAATGGGTCTTTTTAGTCATAACATACATAAAAATGAGTATAGTTGAAGCAAGATTACCTAGATGAGGTTGATGTACAATCACTATATTAGTATTTAAAAGTAATTAATATAATTTACCAACATGACTTCCAAGAGCTCTACCAGTCATTTTAATCAATTGCTTGGGAGTTCATGTTCCTACCACCTTTCATCTTTTCTCATTATGTACTTATGGACATGTTGAATGTTCCATTATCCTTGTATGAATATAAGTAACTACATGTGTCTTGATAGAATATCTATATTGACATACAAATAATATGACCACTATACTCCTTTATATTGGTTGTAGTTGCTAATACACTAATACAAAGTAAAGAGAAAGTAATTGTTGCTGAAAGAGATGAAGAAGTACTTTGTCTCTCTGTAGAGGAGAAAGAGAGGGGTGTGGTCATTGAAGAAAAATTGATATCTTATTTGTGTCATGTACATAAACAACATAGAACTGATATACATGTACATGTTACATACATTTAATGTTTTATTATGAATAGAAAGACTTACTATTGTTATTACCCTCTGAAAAAATATTTTAATTTTTATAATATTGATTTTGTTATACCCAAGTTGTTATTATTAACCTCTACTGTCAATATGAATTAAGACAAGAGTAGGATTTACAAAGCAGGATGAAGTATGATGATTTAGTTGGAACAGAATAATTAGGACTTGACTTAAATATTAGTGACTAATTTGTCAAAAGAGACTTATATACGCAATTCATAAAACAGTTTTGAATACATACAATTACAATGAGTAGTTTTGTATATATAGCAACTGTATGTATCAGAGTTGTTTTTGATGTGTTTTACTAATGGTCCTGTTTCACAAATGAGGTCACAAATGTTTTACGAGAAGCAGTATCTTATTGCAAATCAGGTTACAATTAATCAGATTATTATTGAGTATTATATTGATAGAATATACAGGCTAATGTTGTCATGTGAATGCGGTGCTCATTTTGACTATTTTCTTCAATTTATAAGGTTTGGTATTATTATTATTTATATTGCTTATGGTTACTATTGTGGCATATCAAGAACATGCATATATATAATAAGAGAAAAATATGTTTATGTATCTCTAAACAGTCTTCATATATAATGTTAGTTTTTGCCTCTTTTATATATATATATGTTATTCTCCTGGATTAAATTCTGAGCCTACTACATTTTATTCTATATTTTAATGACATCACTAAACTCCCTCTTTCTCTATTAATTGTCACCACTGATGTCATTCTTCTATCATCTCTATTTCACCAACTGTTGACTTTACTATCATTCAATCTGATATTAACATTATTAGTAACTGATTTCCACTCACCTTCTGAAAATGAACATTCAAAATAACTAAATACATACTTGTCTCACGAAAATATTAATCTTGGCTATCTTTTCTTCAAGGAAAGAGTACAGTTTCCCTCTACCTGGTCTCTTTGAAGTCACTACCACTTGAGATTAAATACTGCTCTTCATTTCCATCTCTTAAAACATTGTTAAAGCATCACTTGTCACATTCATAGTAAATATATTTTTGTGTGTTATATAGATATATCTGTTGCAATTTTATCCCATCATTATTATTGTATAAATTCTATTTATTAGCTTATACTATTGATTGCTTTATTTAGATATTGCAGTCATTAGCAAAGATCTAATTTATTTGTTGAGAGCAATAAATATTTCAAGTTTAATAAAATGAACTAAAGTGCCTAACCTCGTTGCGGTCTTATCCAGAGACTTTCATCTCATCAAGTGACGTAATATTACGTATACGCAAGATGATTATTGATGACTCAGCATTTCACTTCAATCAAAGGGAAAAAAGCTTTGCCGTTTAGTGCGTCCACTGGGTACTTTGCACTCTAATTGACAAAAGGTCAAATACTTTCCAAATTCTTAGTAAAAGTTAGTGATTCTTCAGTTACAGCTATGGTGCTAGTTCACGCTCAATGTATCGACAAAGATAACTGCCAAAAGTTAGTAAAACTGTCATAACTTTCCATAGAGGTGTTTTTTTTTCTGCAAACATTATCACTTTAAAAAGTTAGACAATGTCATAAGCTGTATGCAGGAGGTTTTTATTAAATTTTCGAGTCTTCGGTGAAAGCTGTGCGTTTTTTCAAAGGTTTTTCAGACTTTTAAAGCTTTTTGTTCGTTTGACGCTCCTTTTGGCAGTATTCTTAAGAAGTACAGAAGTTTTACTACCCTCCACTATAGTTTGGTGGCTACCAGTTCTGCGTTTGCCGAGTTGAAGCAGTTCAAAGCCATTTGCCCGGGTAACAGACACGCACACACACTGACAGAATACAGTACCCTCGCTACGAGGCGAGGTTAAATATTTTACCAATACTTGTCACTAGCTACTCACATAAAGATGTGTAGTATTATATGCACAATGTTGTCTTGTATTTATATTACTAATTATCTGCAGTATTTGAAACAACATCGATTTTGTACTTTAATTAAGTATACTTTTCTATCTCATCATTATCCTGACTTAAAAATTTTTTAATATGAATATGAATATCCCTACTTATATTAAACTTATGTGTGTACATGGAGGATCAGTTGACATTCCAGTAGTACATACCTGATTATATTTCCATATTATATTTCATGTATAGTAATCTATTGCTTTAGTTGATATTTAAGGCATACAGTTTATATTGCCAAAATTTATTACATAGTCACATATGAAACAATATGACTTCCAGTATTTTATATAGACTAAGTACACTTAGATACAGAACATTAACAGGTAGTATTGTATGTATTAGGATATGGATTGTCATCATGTAACATTCATATTCAATTTGTCTTCACTTTCCTTTGCAGTATATATTTGCACATGTGTTGAATGATATTTCACACTAATACAGTAGGTCTAGCTATTCTGTAAAGATATTCTCCTGTGAAATTAATACAGCGTACTTTTATTGACTACTCATGATATTTTAGTCAGGAAAATTAATATGAAGAGCAAACACTTGCAGATCTATTACAGCAGGTTCAGCTCTTTCACCTTAGGAAATGAATATCCGATTGAATGAGTGTTTAATGTTTAGCATTGTTATTCAGGAACTAATATCACTCAATAGATTATAAATGGAATTGATATAGCAATATAATTCAAAAAAGCAGTAATCATATAATGTCAAAATTAAGGATAAAACATTAGAATATCAAAATGTACATACCTATTAACAATAAGTAAATATATAAACCAACAAATGTGGAAAATAAATGAATGTAGGGATTGCACACTAAGTTGGTAAAGTTAAGCCTGTAGTAAAAAGAAAAAGACATACTTTAGGTTGCTTGAGTGTAACATCACTCAAGACAAGTAATTACATTGTATAGTACATTTTTATACTATAAAAATACAGTCAATCATATGCATACTAGAGTTTTACAACATAATCTCTCACTTCTAGTTGATATTTCATTTTCACACCAATGTCTTTTAATGTATGGTTCTGGTTCAAAAGGAAATCACAGATGTCATTTAAAAAAACAATTCCTTTTTCTTGAATCTGTTGTTGTAGCTCATTAACTACTTTGTCTGCTTTGTCATAATTATCACCACTCATACTTTGTACATCTTTTTTAAAATCAAACGATATCAACCTAGCCGCATAGAGTCGGTTAACAATAGGAAGGGGTTTAACTTCAATGGCATCACAAATATCAGCAAAATATTCTCGAAATATTTCTGATGGCTCAAAGGTCCCTACACAATATAATAAAAAAAGGAAAATATTTAAGTAAAAGTTACTTATCAAACATAAAAAGAATTAGTGAATGAAGACATTGTGATCTCAACAAGGAAGTCAAACATTATTACTTAAAAAAACCATAAGCAAGCACATGAAGTCATGACATACATTATATGTAGTGGTTACTATTTAAATATCTTACATTACCTTGCTGTGTACTATCACTAGTGAGAGTCTCTGAAGTCTGTGAAGAATAAAAAATATATTTGTTTTTATTATTAATGCAATCTTGATTATAATGTATGATAAATACATAATATTATGTAATTTCCAAATAGAGCAAGAATAAAATTTGTTTATGTGAACATTCAAGATATAAATGCAATATTGTGTTACGGTGAATTTTAAAAGAAAAATATTATCGATAGTAATATCAATAGTGAATAATTTAGGTTATTGCTTTTCCTGAACAAGCAAAGACATCAAGAAATTCAATTTCAACATTAAACAAGTAAAATAGTAAAAATGCACTGTCATAAACATCATTCAAATGCACGAAATACCCTTTAGCCATGATAAACCTCATAATACCATTTTGTCATGAATATTGTTACTGATTGCTACAACATTTATTGAAAACACTTCAGTGGACAACAAAGAAGACATTTTGTAAAATGTTTACATTGTCTTGATGTGATGCTATTAAGGTAGTGCTAAGAAGCCTATGAAGTGTTTGTTTAGCAATAATTGGGACAAATTTCTCAGTTCTATTACTCATAAAGCATTGAATTTATAATATGAGTACATGTATAGACTGAATATAAGGTCTTACTAACATTCCTTGTATTTGTAAATGGGTAACAAGATTTTTCAAGGTTTTTTAGTGGAGATTGTTGTGGTTATCGCTGATCATACAATGTTGATAGTGCAAAGGATACAACACTCTTAGTATGATTTGCAAAAACTAAAAAAGTCTTCATACAATACTGTTGCCTATTTTATTCTAAGTAATTAATGAGTTCTTATGCATTGGACTAATATAAGTTGGGGACAACGTTGATTGTTGGATCTATTTGTAAGTGAATGTGAAAAGTGTGATGAAATTGTTAATCCTGCTTATCAAGATCAGCATCTTGCAGTACTGCAATGAAACATTACCAAATTTGGTAGTTTTGTCATATGCAAAATAAATGAAACTACCACTGGAGTAACTTGAGCTATTGAACTAGCAATTCTGACATCACTGATCATTGTGTCTATTCATTTAAACTAATGTTAATAATGTGATGAAATCATCAAACTTAAAACAATAGAATAAAACATCGTTAAATGTTAACAACAGTTAATTGCTTTAGAAATGGTATTGTTTCACTGTGCTGCTATGTAGTGATGATAACCTACTATTGTCATCCCTATCATGCTCTTGTTTCTTTAGTTTTTATAGCAGCATCCCTATGTGTTTTAATTTTTGTAGAAATTTTTTTTATTACTAGTCTCCATTATTTTTTAAAAATAAATTATTATTTTTGAATGACTTCACGTGACTGCACATGATGTAATGGAGTCAATGTCTAGTTTAAGTAAGGTTGTAACTAATTATCTTTCTTTTTAAATACCAGTAGTATACAAAATTACTTGTAATTTACATTACATGGGAGAATAGCAGTTGCAAACAAACTAACATCACTACAGAAAATGTGGCAGGGGTTCTGCAATGTAGTGCTTTCCATTGCCTGCAATAGATGTGGTAAAGGAAGTTAAAGGCAAGGTGATAAATAGTGTTATTAGGTGAAAATCCTGTGGGAAGGCAACAGGTAAATAATGATCTAATTAAAACACGTCATTATATTCAATAGAATTTGGCTGAGGAGACCAAACCTATACTGATCATAAACACCCTCTATCTGATAGAATTAAAGATTTGATCAGATATTCTGTAAAAAAATGTTTGAAGTATTGTTTGTCAATTTTAAGCCTATTCAATTCCAGTGTTGTTTTAGTACAGCAAAGGCATTTTAGTTGTAGTTATAGTACTTGAGAATAAATTATTATTAGTTACAGTTACAGTTATAATTAAGCCATAGCTTCAATTTTTTTAGTTATAGTATGATGTTCATTATTTAATTTTAGTTCTAGTTCTAGTTTTAGTTATGGTATTTATTAATAACTTTTCATAACAATCAAGTAAGCAAAATCATTAAAGCAAAATTGCTTTGTTCACTCTAAGAAGTGTCTCTCTCTCCAAGTTTTGTCCACTCAAATGGTTACGCTTCCCTCTACATGCATCACCACTGACAGAAAACACCCTCTCTACCGGGGCAGAAGATGCAGGAACTGACAATATGTCAGTTGCAACGTCAAAGAGCTTTGGGTATGAATGAGCAGATGACAGCCAAAACTCAATAGGGTCAGCAATTTTGGCACCACATGGCTCAGAGTCAGGTTTACTGTCACCAGCGTTCACAACGCAAACACTCTTGTTCTCAGCTTCGCTAAATTCAAAATAGTCCCAAACTGAGCTTCCTCTTGGCCTTCCAGAAGCCATTCTAAAACGATTATAAAAGAAACTCATAGATCTTTAGCCTTTGTATCATAATCACCTACTTTACACTTTTTGCCAAAAACACCACGTGTTAAGTAGGCGTGTCAAATGAAGAAGGCGCGGTTTCAAAATTAAAAAGGTGTGGTCAAGTACTAGTACATATTCAATTTTTTATTTTAGTTATAGTTAAAAGTAGATATTTTTAGTTACAGTTTTAGTTAGTTCTATATAAAAGCTAAGTATTATAGTTTAGTTAACTAATAATGAAATTTGTTAATACTAAAATAGATTTAGTTATAGTTATAGTTAACTAACACATCACTGTTCAATTCCATACTTGGTCTAGAACATGAAGTATTGACACCAACATTTGTCTTTATTCAAGCAAATATTTAAACCACAATCCTAAGGATGCCATAATCTTACAATTAAAGATCTTGATTCAATGTTTGGATTCTTTTATCTCAGCAGCCCATGGCGCAACCATAAAGCCATGCAGCAAAGATACAGGGTTCATCTCATTATTGGTATAAAGAAATAAAACCACAATTATCCTAAAATCATTTTCTGGACACACTTTTCGGGTGATATTGTCTGACATGACCTTAATTTAATCCTACTTCATCCTACTAACTCTGAGGTCAATTGTCCAGCTAGCTATAGTCATGTAATAACCCTCATCTTACAATTGGAATTAACAACAAGATCGGGTTACATTTTGGCAGTATTAATTATTAGATGCTTAAATGGCATTGATATTATATTGAGTAGTACCCATGGCCATGGATGTGCCAATTGAAATGATCTTGTATTTGTCAACTATTAAAAAAACAGCTGTTGGATGGTAAAGAATAATTTTAAAATGTTGATATTGACATCCGAAGGGAATGAAAGCAGAATAAGTTATTCTAAAATATGTATATTTGTTAACATGCAACAACGAAATACTTGCAACAATTACCAGTACGTCATCATATTGCGATTATATTTATCAACATCACACAGTGGCAAATTTTTTATAACACCATATCTATTGCAGTACTGCGTACTGTGTTTGTCCTTTATCCAATCATCAAGTAAAATGTTGGTATGACTATCCTTGATGATTCCAGCTTCGTTCTTGTACTTAAAAATTTCTAACAGTACTCTTCTAAACACTTTTGGTTACCAGTATACTAATGGAGCATAAATACATGATAAATATGTTAACTAAGATAATCTAGTAACATTTATCACTTCTTTCATAATGGCATGTCTGTAATGTTTAACTAAGTGAACATACTTCAACTGTAATAGCTTACAATTACTAGTTATAATTATTCATTCAAAACATGAAACAATAATAATCCACATTATTCACATTATATTACCTAATGAAGTACAAACTATGGTATGGTATTTAGCAAACGATTGACATCATCAATCATAGTATATTATATTAGTGTATATATTATATAAGGTACAGGTGGTAAACCAATATCTTATGAACATCATATGTACATGTAATTTGTTTGTATGAGTACACTCAGTCAATAATGATATATTTATGTCATACAACAGTTCACACTACTTGTGGATTCACAGTCAACTATATGTAATAGAACATGTTTTATTTATATTGGTAATATGAAAAATAATATAGTAGTACATAAAAGTATTAAGACATATCTGAATCCTTATCATTTACTCATAAATATGAACAATGATGGATGGATATATTCCTGAGAAGTCTTGTTACAAGTAAACCTTGAATTTATTATATTATGATTCTATGTTACAATAATGTGTTCACTTGTCTTGGTGTTATAAGTATAATAGTATATATATACATATATACATATATATATATATATATATATATATATATATAGTGTGTGTGTGTGCTGTTATTATTACAAATTATGTGCTGTTGTTTCCTACAGATCACATTGTGTTATATATAGAATAGCCTTTTTACAAGTCACATATGAAAGTACTATTTTTAGTATGCTCGTTTATTGACTTAGTTAAGTTCAACAATAATAAACATTATTATTATAATTAAATTTTTTGTCAAAAACGTATAAAGTTCAATAGATGGAGACTTAAATTGATCTTCATCATAAACTAGGTGGCAAGAAAATATCAAAATGTACCAATTGTCATAACTTGCAAGTAGGTGGCTAAGGACAAGTTGCATGCTAAGATTCAAGCATTAAGTAAAAAAAAATTGTGCAGGAAAGCAAATAACATTGGTGTATGCAATTTAAGATGTCTGTGGCTAGCAGTACTTTTGAACAGGATTCAAATTGCCACAAATATGTGGCAATTAACATGAACTGACAAATATATTAATAGATGTCAGTTAACTGAATGAAAATTACCACAGGCACTGTTTCATGATTTAGCATAGGTAGATACAAAGTCTCACATAACAAAGTAAAATTTATTTTGAAAAGAATCTGTCAAACTAGACACAAAGCAAAGACAACAAAAGCAAAAATTTAGGAAAGACATAGTAAGAGAGTCCAAGAGCCTATCCACCACTTTACATAGAAACGGTTGCAAAAGGTTTGTTAACATTAGAATTGTCGTGGCTGATGTTGACACAATACAGATATTCTTACATTTGATGGCAACAATGGTGTGAAGCATAATATCACTTAAATTCACATTGAACAATACCTTGAAACTAAATACATGAAGAAGTTTTCATATGTAACAATGATTCAAGTTTGCTTTGCTTGTAAGAAGTAGCTGCCAACTACAAATGTGTAGCAAAAGTGTATCTTAGCATATCAGAAAAGCATTCCAACTATGTTTCAATTATCTTATACTTAGTAATAGCAGCTTCTACAAGGGACTAGATTATAATCAATACAAAAATGGTTCTATTATTGTGAACTTCAACAAGGATGCTGCAATGTTGGATTCACCAATAATTATTAATATTTAATGCTCAGTCTTCAGTACCAACTCTAACAACATATACAGACTTTATTAATATGTATACATCTGTTCTACAGACATCATCATACAACTTTATCAAGACTGACAAAAAGGTAAACTTAATGCAGGTGTTGTAGATGCCAGAAATTCTGATCATAAAAATGCTGTTCATCATGCAGCTGATTTAATAATGTCACAGTACATAAAAAATTAAAACTGTTTATATAATTTTCATGTTTGGAGAAAGAAAGTTAACTGACTCCTTAGAGTTGACAGAGCAAGTGATGTAGGTCATATCTAGTACATGGTTAAGTGGCTACTAGCAAACTCAACTATCTTCAGCTATAGATGTCTACATTACCAATGTCCTAATAGTGATTCTGTAACACACCTTTATGAAGAATTTCATTTAAATTAAATGGAAGAGTGAAAAATTACCAATACATATGAAAGGAATAGCTATACAAAAAGATCACTTCAAGGAAACAAGTTCTGACATTTAGAGAAAAATGGAAACTGTTAATGATGATTCCGAAGTTGAAAACTGTTCATATGTTTCACTTCCTAGTAATCAATAAAGTGAAGAAGCTATCACTCATGGTTTAATATGTGAAAATCTTAAGAACGGCCAGAGTCCAATAATTATCTCATTAAATACCTCATTTTCTTCAATGGCATTTCCTACTTTATTTGCATTTGTCTTAGGAGACTTAATTTTTACTGATAATCAACACCCTGTATCTGATACAATTAAAGTTTTGAGCAGATAGAGTCAAGTAAAAAATGATGGAAGTGGCAAATTTCAAGGCCTACTTGATTTTCCTATTATGCTTTGAATATGTAACATAGATATCCATTTTTTAGTCAAATACATATCTAAAGCACTATCCTAATGATGATATATTCATATAATTAAAATTGTCAAATCCATCTTTGGAGACTTTTGGTGAGTTATACATTCACTAAATGGTACATAAACAAGTTATATGTACAGCCAATATAGTATTAAAGCATCATTACATGATTACTGTGAATCTAGTAATTGTTATGATTGAGTTTCATAATGTCCTGTCTGTAATAATGAACTAAGTGAACATACTTTAACTGTAATAATTTGTTATTATTCATCATATTCAACCAATAAACAAAACAAGAAATATTCACATTATTATAAGTATCAGCTATTAAGTACAAACCATGACATAGTACTTCAGTAAATGGTTGACATCATTAATCATAATATATTATATAAATGTACATTATTTAAATGAAGTTTAGAAAAAAGAAACCTGATTTGCCAAACAACAAATTGCAAATGTAATGGACAGTAATGACACCCTTACAAAGTATGGATGAGAAAAGAATGTCTTAGGCACATTATATGAACATGTACTTTATTATATGAGAACTCTCCTAGCCAACAATGATATATTCATATTATTCAACAGTTCATAATGCTTGTGGGTTCATAGTCAATTATATGTACTGTAATATATCTTATTTATATTACTATATATAGTAATGTGAAAAATAAATATTGTAGTACATACAAGTGTTGACACAGAACTGAATCATTAGCATTTACTTGCTTATAAGAAAACTGAGGGACATATTGCTAAGGCTTCATATTGCAACTAAACTATTATTTTATTATGTTACTTTCTTGTACCACACAGTGCATATATATTTCTATTGTATTTTTGTACTCACTGTGGCTGACAAGAAGTGTTTCTTTATTCTCTATAATGAGAACAGACTTGTCAGTGTGTTGTCACTGTGTTATCTTTATACCAGATTGTAGGATTTTGATTTTAAAAAATCACAAAGGTTGTGGCATATTATTTGCTATAGCAACAGTTGCTAGGTGACAGATAATGTTGCTATAGTGATTATTGCTATGGTAACATAATTATTATACACAATTGCTATAATGAATTATGCGTTGTTGTATTTTTCTATGGATAAATGTTTCCTTCTATTTTGTTATTTTATGTGTACCATTGGTTTTTAAATTCATTAAGTTTTCACAATAATAAATGAATACATTTAAATTGAACATCTATATGTTTTGGTATTGTTTTTTTTACAAATTTAGAATATATCAGCAATAAATGGTTTTCTGTCAAAATGTGTATAAAGTGACTAAAGTCTACATTTTTGGTAGAAATGTTTTTTTGCAAACCTGCCAATTAAGCAGAAATTAAAAGGACAATACTGAAAATTTTGTCTTAAACAATAATTTACTCAATTATCATGATGTTACAAGTAACGGTGATAATATAGTATATATATATTATTATATGTTTTTGCTATGACAATGATGTTATGATAATTATTACCATGGAACTTGTTGCTATGGTGATAGATATATACATACTTGCTATGTTAGTCTTGCTATGGCAGTTATTACTGATAACTGTTGTTGCTATAGTAATAGTTGCTATGGTGACATATATGTTGTTACTAGAATAAACATTGCTATGATTGTTTTGCTTAGTAACTGTTGCTATGGTGACATATGTGTTGTTGCTATAGTAAATTATGTGAATTATGTAAATTTTTGTGGGTACAATTGGATTTGAAACTTGCAAATTTTTCATGAGATTGATGAGTAAATATAAATTGAGCATCTAGTATGTTAGGGCATTGTTTCCGAGAAATTCAGAATAGTTACAGCAATAAATTGTTTTCTGCAAAGACGTATATGAAATGTTTTTGTGACTATATCAAATGGAATAATGATAAGCAAAGTAGGGATCTCAGGTATGATTGTATAACGCTACTAGTTAGAAAAACAACTATGATTAATGGTATCATGACTAACAGACAGAAACCTTGAACAAATTATTTGTTAGTTCTTGTGTTATATATATAGAGAGAATAGCCTTTTTACAATTCACACAATTTTTGCATGTTCATTTACTAACTTTATTAAGTTCATCAATAACAAACATTAGCACTATTTTTTAAATGTCTTACATTACTTAATAAAGAATGAAAACATACAAGCACATGAAGAAAACCACACCCCTTGACCTTTGTAAAGAATAAAGATATCATTTTATTTGAACATGTTTGATAAAATCACTCTATTGTGTTGAGAAATTTTGAATAAATGTTTGCATATATGCAGGTGCTATGTAGCCATTTTGTACTGGATGTTTTCCTAATTTTGCATCCAAGTATTTTATTAATCTTCCTGGATACTATATTTGGTACACATCCTGTACAGAATGATCGCATAGCAAATGCATACAAACCATTTGTTTGAAATTCTTTAGTGCAATGTGTGGTTTTCATTAAAAGCGTCATAATTATGTCCATACATATTATTTGTAAACTACAATATCTGACTTGATTAATGACATTGTGACTAACAGACAGAAACCTTAAACATTGTTTGTTTCTACTTGTGTTATATGTATAGAATAGCCTTGTCACACGTCACATTGTATTATACAGTTTACATAATGACTTCATTAAGTTTATCAGTAAAAAACATTAGTATTATTATTCAAATATTTTGTAAAAACTTATTAATAGAATAAAAAACTGGTAAAGAAAAGTTGATATAGAGTGCAGGTTTCTTATTGAATTAGTAAGACACTTCAAATCATGTGTCCTATTGATTTATTAACCTCAAATGAAGTAATTTGAATTATTTCATTGTCACAATTTGATACAATGATATGTCTTGTAATACAATTACTGTGACTTACTGAATCCTTAGCGTTGACATCAGCTTGTCCCAGGTCAAGTAACAATTTCACTATGTCGGCATGACCCTTCTCTGCTGCAAGATGTGCAAGTGTACGTCCTTCCTAATAACATAAGAGACAAAATTATTTAATTACAAAAGAACATAAACTATTAGACAGTAAACTATATAGTCAATCTAACCAGTCATCAGTACACATCATCATAACAATTGTATTACATTGTATAATAAGAGAAGTAACTTCACAATATACTCTACATATTCAATACAAAGTCGCAATAGCAGCTAACACTTGTGATTAACAATCTATAGTAGTAACATATTCTCTTTATTATTAGCTATATCTCATTCCATGATGTCATTATAATGATGTTAATATTGAGTCACTAAACAAGCTAACACAATAAGACAAACAAATTTAATATTAAAGATAAAAAGACACAAGCACACGAAGAAAACCATATCACAAACCACACCTCTTGACCTTTGTAAAGAATTGTGATATCATAATTATGTCCATACATATTATTTGTAACTACAATATGTGATTTGATTAATGACATTGTCACTAACAGACAGAAACCTTAAAAATTTTGTTACTTCTTGTGTTATATGTATAGAATAGCCTTGATACAAGTCATATAATGAAAGTACCATTTTTAGTATGTTTATAATATGACTTAATTAAGTTTATCAGTAAAAGACATTAGTATTATTATTTAAGTATTTTGTAAAAACTTATTAATAGAATCAAGAACTGGTAAAGAACAGTTGCTGTAGAGTGCAGTTTCTTATTCAGTAATATCGGTAATACAACTCAAATCATGTGTCTTATTGATTTATTAACGTCAAATGAAGTAATTTGAATTACTTCATTGGTCACAATTTAATAGAATGATGCCTTGAATACAATTACTGTGACTTACTTCATCCTTAATGCTGATATCAGCTTGTCCCTCTTCAAGTAACAATTTCGCTATGTCAGTATGTCCCATCTCTATTGCAAGATGTGCAGGAGTACATCCTCTCTAGAAACATAATAGAAAAGAAAATAAACTATTAGACAGTAAAATATATAGTCAACGTAACCAGCCATCAGTACACATTATCATAGATAACACATTAAGAAATAGAAAATTCAATATTAAAAAAAAATATACATTAAGCACATGAAGAAAACCAAATCACAAACCACACCCTTTGGCCTTAATAAAGAATTGTGATATGATTGATGTCCATACATATTATTTCTAAACTACAATATGTGACTGGTGTAAAATGGTTCATTTAAACATCTAATCAACAATACTCAGAGTATGATCAAATGGTAAATTTTGTAAGAGTATAGTATAATGTTATGAAAGGTAAAGTTAAACAAACTTTATTTATTGTGATAAGAAGTATTCATGTCACGAGAAGAGTTACAATTCTTGCGTGCTCTGATTCAAATGACTACATCAATAACATTAACGAAGACATGATAGTGACATTGTCTGTATCTACTTAAGTATTCTAGTATTTAGGTTTGTTTACAACTATAAAATAATCATGAGAAAATTGGATGTAGCTTTTCTAACTAGCTCACTTTATCTTTTAAAGGCAATAGAATAATGTCAGATTGCTAGGAGTGGATATAAGAATGGCATTATGTTTACTGTCTGACTCACAAAACAGGTATACTCTGTCTTTAACACTAGTAGTCAATAAGTAATGATAAAAATATATAAACATGTAAACTGTCCTTTCTTCCACAGTAAGTTATTACTCATGACACATGTACACATACATGTGAAAACAGTACAAGTTATTAACAAGCATTTTAGCATTCTGTGCACAATAGTACTGTGCTCCATTGTGAGGAGAGATATTAATGTAAGAAAGCTCAAAGATGACTTTCCAGTAGTCAAAACCTCAGAAGTTACAAACATTTTCACCACAAGTCTTTACCAGGGAATGTATCAATAAGCCTTAGTTAGAATTCATGCAGTTTAGTCAGTGTTGCTGTGTTGCTGTCAGTAAAAAAATGGCTAAGGATTCAGTCAAAAGAGTTTTTGTGCTCAAGCAGAACCTTCAGCAAGCTCTGATGTTTTCATGTATTCACATTAAATTGGAAGAATACTTAGCTGTGCATCCTCAATAATATCATGAAGTTAACATAAATAAGTTTGGCGTAAATCCTTAATATAGTAACAAATGATGTAACATGTGTTACTATATTTAGTAGGCATGTGCTTTGGAAACAAATCAACAAGGGACAATTATGGAGGGGTATGGTTCCATAAATATTGTAAGAGTATAATAAAATATTATGAAAGGTACAATCAATTCAAACAGACTTTATTAACTGTCTAAAACAAAATTCATATCATGTGAACAGTTACAATTCTTATGTGCTCTGATTCAATTGACTACATCAATAACATTAATGAACACATGATAGTGACTGTTAAACTTATTAGTATATATAATCAGTGATTATTGTCTAATAAATCTGACTATAAGTAATAGTTCAATAGCAATAATAATAGGTGGTTTATTGTAATGCTTTCAATAAACTCAAGATGTAAGGCTAACATGTTTCATTAAAAATCATATTTGTAAGGATGTGCTACAGAGGACATTTTGGAGGTGTGGTTTTTAATGTTACTTAACATGAATAGTTGATACCAAGTAATCAAAGTCATGGCTTTAAATGTCATAACAGGTAGGAGGTGAAAAAAGTGGTCCAGAAGGTCAGCCGGAATAGCCTCCCATGTTCGAATGTTAAGAGGTGTGTGCACTAACAACAGAGTAGGCAAGATGTTGTGTTTGTGGAGTAGGCATTGCATTTTCAAAGCCAAAAGACCCTTTGCTTAGTTTGAGAGATGTGTGGGAGGATATGAGAATGAAAAAGTCAGACCTATGAAAACCAAAAAGCCACTGGTAAGGCTGGACCAATAGGCATGTAGCCCCAATGGACTATGTGAAATATAAACATAATAAAACCACGCAATAGTACTTCATTCATGGATAGGTTAATAATATCATTGGTCAGTAACAACAGTATAGTTTGCCATGGGTATATCTGGAGAATAAATATATATATATATATATATATATATATATATATATATATTTAGTGACTTTGGTACATCATGGGAATGATTAAATAGACTGACATAAGTGATAGGCAGTAAGGCTGTTGAAACCATAGTACACTAAGGAACACAATGTAGACAGGTTGACAAATCCAAGTCAGATTGCTGTGGGCCAAAATGTGATAGGCCTGGTCAGCTGGATCAATAGGTGGCCCTGGTGGCATGTTAATGAGGCCTTCTATAAATTGAAAGAAAGAAGGCAGTCTCAGGCAATGTTAGCCTTCCATCAGATGCCTCACTGGTGTTTGTAACAGCAGGTACCAGGCAACATACAAGCATTCTGGTTCCAGGAGATACATACATGAGTTGGGTTCATCCCATGAGATCAATTCCCATGAGATCAACTCTCACAAAATCAACACTTTTTGATCAATCTCATGAGACCAACTCCTTTTGAAAAATTATTAAATAGTGTCATACTCTCTTAACAATTATCACACTTAGCTTCTAACACCAGCTTCTTTGACCAATTAACTTTAACATATCAAAGTCTGGTCATAGCTTCACAAGTATACAAAACTCTCCGTTGCAAGCACAGTTACATTGTCAATTATAAGTTAGTATGGCCAAATTTGTCGAAACACATAGAGGTGGAAAAGCCTTTCATTATGAAGTCTACGTTTATACAAAGATAAGGGATGGCTTGCAAGGAAATACTTTCTGGACATATAAGAAATATAAGAGTGGCTGCAGTGGTAGAGCTACTTCAGAAGGGTCAAATGTTGTAGTTAGACAAGAGCACAACCATGACACAATTGAGCACAACCATGACACAATTGTAATTTTTTGAAAACAATCATCCTTATGTAACCTAGCAGAAGCATCAACATTCTTGTGGATGCAACATTCTCAGTATGTCCATCAATCTTTTACCAAGTCCTTATCATTCACATCATGAAGTATGGTCAAACATTTCCGATGATATATGCACTTCTTCCAAACAAGCAATGCCAGATATATATTAGAGCATTTTTACTCTTAAAATATGCAGCAATGAACAATGGCCTGACACTTGATCCAGAAAGCCTGCTATGTGATCTTGAACTAGCCATGCATTATTTAAGCTAGTGCACTTAATTTTCCAAATGTAACTCATTGAGGCTGTTATTACCACTTCATACAAGCTATCTGGAGAAAAGTACAAGCACTTGGTCTGGCTGAAGAGTATAAGTCTAGCAATCAAGAGCTCAAGAGATTTTTTCAAAAAATGGCATCAGTGGCATTTTGTCCACCAACAATTGTACGCACAGTCTGGCTTGCTATTCAACAAGAAGCTGCAAATGTACTGCAAGTAGACTAGCTAGTTCAATACTTTAATGAAACTTGGTTAAATGGACAATTTGCCACATAGTAATGGGAATTATTTTGATTATGCAAGTCCAAGAACAAACAACTACCTAGAAGGGTGGCATTTCAGATTTAAAAAAGTAGTTGGGAAGCCACACCCCAACATATATGAACTAGTAATTGTGATGAAGAAGGAAGAAGCTATAACACAAATGAAGATGGTTACTTTTGAGACTGGAGCTACATTGCCACCAAGAAGAAGAAAAATTAAAGAAAAAGAAAAGAGGATACAAACTCTCTTTGAGCATTTCAAAAGAGGAAGCTGTAGTTAAAAAAATATCTTGAAGCTATGAAACATTTAACTGGGCTTAAAATGTGTCAGTATAATTAATTATATATTAATAGTTATGACTTACTAATAGGAATGTTAGTAATAATTAATAACTATTGGCACCAAAAGTTGATCTCATGAGATTGATCAAAAAAGAGTTGATTTGTGGGATTTGATCTTGTGGCACCAAATCCTTGAGTTACATTGGTGGGTTGGATCTTGCATAATGTTGCTTGGGAGGAGGGCCATTAATGAACTTAGGAAGCTAGGAGTGCTAGCATATATGCCTTTGTTGAGTAATCTGCCTTCTGTGAAATTGACAGAAAGATTCAATTCCTACCAAAGCAGAGTTTGGGTCAGCTGCTGCTTGTAAGTGAAAAACATAGTCATAGGTCCTCCAGCCGTTGTTATTAAAATGACCTGCCTTACAAAATATATAGTGAACATAGGATAGATAAGCGATTTTCTAAAAGAGTACAGAGCCTGAATACAAAACATGGAAAAAGGAAAATTTAGTTTCACCAGTTAGGGCAGGAGTGGTATATGTTGTGTTTAGTGATGTATATTATTATAATATCCTGTACTGATATAATACATACATGTACATAGAATGACACAATACACAAGTACATGGAATATAAACCACTTCTTTGTATAATAAAAACCTTGTCAGAAATATTGGGATCTGCCTTAGTTGTTAAAAGGAACTGGACTGTCTCAGTGTGTCCTTTCCATGAAGCATAATGCAATGCAGTCCAATGATACTATAGAAAAAATAAATAGTAAATAATGTGGCTACAAATTAATTACGAATAACCACTCAATATTACAACAAAGTTTCCAAATTCCCTAAGCCTTGCTAATGAAAGATAATGACAAAGGAGACATCTGTACAGTATATAAATAACTACCATAAAGTAGGTAGTATTGGTGACATTAAACTTTAACATTTCTAATTTCTAATATAGACACCTACAATATAACATCACACCTGTCTATATGTACATTTGCCTGTTCTAATAATACACACCCTAGGGCATCATAATTAATTTTATGAGCGCCTAATTAATTAGAAAGGAAATATACTAAAGTTTCTGTTATAGACTACAACAATTTATGTTTGGTCAGTTCTGAACTGACAGAATGTAGCAGAAACTTTTAATAGCAAGATCTTCTGGCTTGACAATTTTTTACAATACCATTCTACTCTCTAAAAGAGTATAGAGCCTGAATAAAACACATTGAAATAACAATTTAGGATCACCAGTTATGGTAGCAGTCAAATAAGATTTCTAGTTCATGTTGTCTGTATCATGTTTACTGATGAAACTAAGAAACTAATACTTTTATAGACATACTAGTCTATGACTACTTCATCTTTTTTGCTGGCTAACTGGCAAAATTTCAATGAATTGAGATGTCACCTGTTCACATTATTAGATTTGATCATGTGAATTGGTGACATCCCATTACATGTGCCTTTTTTCTGAACTTTATTTTCCTACTCTAATAATAGGAATCTTTTGACTATGACATTATTTTTAAGTGTCCCTAGATTTTAGTAATATGTTGTTTCAAAAACTGTAAAAAAAATTCTCCAAAAAAGCACATCAATTATTACTGAAAATAAACCACACCTACTACCAAGTTTGGTATTTGAATTTGTTAATTTGTTTATCTCTTATACAGAGATGTCAAAGATGATGTGACTGGAAAGGGAACAGCCTCATCAACTTTGACAGTCATGAATGAAAATTCTTTCTTTGATTTACTTAGCTCACTCCATCATAACAAACCTCATATTCCATTATTTATTGACTTGAACATACTTGTGCAATTATAACTCCATACACCAATGATACATTTTGAAAAAAATTACTTAAATCATTTTGATTGATTTCTATACACAAATGTGATTTTTAACATCTCATATTGCTTGAAAATTTATCCAAGTAAATTTAAAATACTCAGTTTGCGCTCATATCCCTAGATATTTGTGAGATTTGGTCTTATCACTGTATTATTTATGATTATAACGTGGGTAAATCCACAAGTTAAAGTTCAAGTCTCAGTTCAACAATAGTATTATTGAACATCAAGAACTCTTCAATATACAGATAGGAAATTTTACAAAAATCACAGAATGTTCTAGAAGCAAATGATGGCATAATTAACACATTAACACTTATAATTATGATCACATAATTAACACATTAACACTTATGGTTATGTACACACAAATGAGTCGACTTAGAGATACAGTAATACAGTACACATACTACACTATTCCCCCTCTAGTTTTTGTGTCCTCACAAAATCAGTAGCAAAGTAACAAAGTCAATGAATAATATAAATATAATCTTCGTAACGGACTGAGGGTTGGCGATTATGTTGTGGTTTTTCTGTCCCAATGGGTAGTTCAACTGATGAGATTGTTATCCTCAAGACAATCGAGTTTCTTGTTGGTTTGCAATGACTTCTGCATATATTAGCATTGACGCTGGGTTGACTGGTGGAGAAGATGGGTTAGGTTAAGCTGCTTCACTTCCTCTCTTTCTTAGGACAGGTGTAGGTTGCTTCTTGCTGGCTTTGGCCTGTGGCTCACCATAGCAGAGTTTTAGTCTGTTCCTATACAGTACCAATGTCTTTGAAGATCCAATCAACTGTTCCGGCAGGTTACAGCACCAACCCTGTCGATTACGGTGTAAGGGCCATGCCACAAAGAAGACAGTTTCCTAGTTCTTCCCTGCTTCACAGCAGGGACATAGAGACAAACTCTGTCCCCTGCATTGAGGTTGCTGCTAGCAACTTTCTCATTGTATTTTGAATTGTTCTTTTGGTGTGCCTCATTTAGTTTCCTTCTCACATCATCGTACACTCCTTTTAGTGAACAGTTCACATCTTCTATAAACTCAGGAATTGCTTTCTCTTCCCCTTCTCCTGGTAAGGGAACCCTGTCTAGCATTACATCTACTTGAAGGTTTTGTGATTGTCCAAAAATTAACTTGATAAAAGAATAACCCATAGAGACATGGATGGTGATTCTATACGCGAATAACATCTTGAGTATATGCAGATCCTAATATTTTTGCTTCTCATTCACTAACTTGGCTAGCATTGCCTCCAAGGTACACTTACGCATTCCACTTGTCCATTTCCTTTCAGGTGACATGCTGTTGTTTGTGTACGCTCAATTCCTAGACTTTTGCAGAGAGATGAAATGACTTGTTAAATTTGTTCCTTGGTCACTATGGAGGCTTGAAGGTACTCCATATCGACAAACAATTTCGTTAACCAGCACAGTAGCCAAGGTCCTGTAACTGTTGACTGAAGGGCAAAGGCTTCAACTCACTTGATGAAAAAGTCAGTCACAACTAAGATGTACCTTTTCCTTTTGAAGAGGTGGGTAAAGGTCCCATAATATCTCAAGATATCTTTTCAAATGACAGGTTGCCTTAATAGTTCCTAGTCGTACTTGTGGTTTAGGTTGTGAAGCGTTACATTGCTGACATTGCTGGCATTCTTGTATCCATTTCTCAATACCCAGCTCGTATCCCAACCGCAGGTAGTGGCTTCCCTTCCTCAAGTGCTTTGATCACTAGTGCAAGCTGTTCGTCAGCAAGCTGGGTCCTTCTAATATTGTCTGGATCTATATCCAATTGATGTATTGCAGCAACATTCAGTGATGCAATACATCAATGAGGGTCACCTGGACATGGTATCAGCATTACCGTAACTCCTACCTGGTTTGTACTCAAACTGAAAATTGAGTTGTTGCAGGAAAATTGTTCACCTTGAGAGACGTCCTCCGATGTCTTTCAGACCTTTCAGAGATGTCAGACAATTATGGTCAGTAACCAGCTTAAAGTCAAAGCCATACAGGTAAGGGTACAACTTCTTGAATGCTGCCACAGCAGCGAGTGCTTCCTTCTCAATTGTAGAGTAGTTTCATTGAACCTTTTTCAGTTGTCTGTTCAAGCACGCTATCACTCGTTCTTTGCCATTCTGATTCTGTCTCAGAACTCTCCCTATAGATGAATCCAATGAATTTGATGCATCAGTGAACAATACTAATTGGTGGCTGAAATCTGGGAACGCAAGGATGGGTCGGTCACTAGTCTGTGTTTGAGCTCATTGAAAGCATTTTGGCATTTGGAATCCCAGTGGAAGTCATTTTCCTTTGTCAGAAGCTTATGCAAGAATACACTCCATTAGGCACTGGAATATGGCAATGTAAGGCCAAATGGCATTACATTGAATTCAAAATGGCCTTTGGGAGTGGAAAATGATGTTTTTTCTTGTCTTGCTCTTCATCCTCTACCTGCCAGTAGCCGGAGGGAAGGTTCAGCATAGTGAAATAGGTCACACCCACAAGAGAGTTATGAGTGGCATCTATCCTTGGGAGAGGGTACGCATCTTGATGGGTGATGGAATTGAGTTTCTGGTAGTCCACACAGAACCACCAGGAGCTATCCTTTGTCTTTATCATCACAACGGGAGATAACCAGGGGCTACTACTGGGTCTCACCACTCCTTGATCAACCATCCTTGTGACTTCTGCATCAACCACACCCTTGACTGCCTCAAGAATGCTTCATAATGGTTGCCACACAGGTGGTCCTTCAGATGGGATCAAGTGGTTGACAGCCAGTGTTCGCCAATTGGTCCTCTTTTAGGTGCAAAGAAATTGGCAAATTGGGTAAAAAGATTTTGGAGCTGTGTCTTTCCTGAAAATGTCAAGTTCAGAATGGTCAAAGTTAAAATACGCGGCTTGTGATCCATCTGTTTGTATAGCAGCCTCGTCGCTTATGTTATCATCCACCAGCATCACATTGTGTCTGGGGGTTGCCTCTCCAAGCTTCATACCTTTGTAGATGGTTATTGGTGTGGGGCTGACATTAATGACCTCCTTTCTTGACATAACTGTAAAATGACGTCCTTTCTCGACATAACTGGACTTAGCATCCTTGCAATACACTGATTCGTGGGAGGGGTGCTGCTCATCGGCTCAACAAGTGCCTCACAAAAACTGATATACTCTTCATTTAGCTGACCCTGTATCAATTGTATCATGATTCTGATTATTTTCATGTCAACAGGGGCTATAATGACCACACTATAAATTTTTGCTTGTTGGTGGCCCATAAACATTTGAACATAGCATCGTGACCCTTCCCAATTGAGAGAGTGCTACCTTGGCAGTCCATAACAACATCATCCTCCTTCAAACATCTGCACCCAGTAGACAATCTACTGTTAGGTTGCGAATGACAGTGAACTTTTCCTCGGTGCTAAATGATCCCAGGGACACTGCAATTTTTGCTCTTCCGACAACATCTAGTGGCATACCATTGGCACCCACAGCTCCTGGTGACTCAGTCAATTTTTGATGGTGCTCCTCTAATAAGATCTCGTATCATACAACAGAAACAGCAGCTCCAGTATCTAACAGGATCTTAGTAGGTACTTTTCCTGCAAGACCATCTGCGTAGAATATAGCATTAACACTGCTGGTGGTTTGGGTAGGTTGGTGGATATAAATTACTTCCATGGCCAGCCGCCCACAGATCAGCTTGCTTGTCGTAGTGTAACTGGGGGCAGTCATGTTGAAAGTGTACAAACTCATCACACTCCCAACAGGCGCAACGATCATGGTCCGCTATTGGAGTATACTTTGTGCAGTTGTTGCTTTGGTGGTTTTGTGAAGGGTTATGATCACAGGCAGTTTGGTTGACACCAGTGGGCTGCAATGTTGTTTCAAGGGCGTCTAGATGCTTTCGTCATCTGATCTAGGGCCTGCTGTAATTGAATGGTCAGCTTTGGGTGTTTCAAGGGTGCAACTTATTGATCATGTTGATAAAATTCTTCACTGGTTTGGTGTGTTTTGTTTTGAACTTTAGCGCATATTCTACCTCCTTTGTCTTCTCAACTGCTAACTTGAAGGTTGAAGACTGCCTGCACAACAATATTTGCTGGCTTACAGGGGCACCAATCCTGTCAGGAAATGTTGCAGCAGAATACCAGAGGCCAAATCCTTGTCTAGATAATCCTGTTTGAATAACTTCTTCAAATGATTGGTGAAATCTGCAGCTTTTCAGCTGAGCACTGGCAATTAGAGATGAACATCTTCCCTGCTGTTAGGTGGTCTTGAGTCAGGCCAGTTTTCTTCATCAGGGCCACCTTCAGTAGCTTCAGGTTAGCATTAATTGTTGCGTTCAGGTTGACATAGTAGTCTACTAGTTTGCCTCGCAATAGTGTTGGCAAGATCGACGCTTGTTTCTCAGCATTCTTTTCTTTCGCAGCAGATATAAGTTAGAATCAAGTTCATGCCCTGGGGAAGTCTTCAACAGTAATCTATGGAAGTGGTAAGTCTAAAGTAGCCAACCCACTCCTGACACCAATATAACGTGAGTAAATCCACAAGTTAAAGTTCAAGTCTCAGTTCAACAATAGTATTATAGAACAACAAAAACTCTTTGAATATATATACAGTTAGGAAAGTTTACAAAACACACAGAATGTTCTAGAACCAGATGATCACATAATTAACACATTAACACTTATTGTTATGTACACACAAATGAGTCAACTTAGAGATACAGTAATACAGTACACACACTACATGATCATTAAATACTTACCCAGTCAAAAAATACACCAAAATGGTGGAACATTTCCTTAGTTATAAATTGTTATGATCTCAGTTTAATGCTCTAAATTTAATGCCCATGTAAAACACTGTCATTTAATTAAAGTTGATATGGTTAACTATATACTGCTTTTTGGAAACATTGATCTTTATCACACTACTTAATTATAGCACATAACATTTATAGTGATTGCTTGACCTGTTACAGTGTTTACTGCTCAATCATGTCAATCAATTGTCACAGAATGTAGATTTGTTGTTAGTCAATGAATATTACGTTTACCTGTATCTCATGACATGATAACTCAATATTAGTAATAACAGATATCCCATTGCTATTACTTCTTACATTAGTTTGTATTATATATCAATAAACCTTTAAGTTAATGTGCAATAAATAAACATTTCTTAAATTATTTGTAAAGTATTTTTAACTTCACCACACCAATTTCAAATAAGCATATACAAAATTTACTTTCATAAATAATAGAGTTTTGCAAAAAGTACAAAATCTTGAACCCTCCAATTTTCATGGCCTTACACTAACAGACCACAAGTAATATTAACAATACATATGCTATAATCAGTATACTAACCTGAAACACACCACGATGAACATTGATATTAGCACCTGATGTAAGTGCTACATTTACATTATGTATATCACCATTTTCAGCTGAAGTCAAAAGTAAGTCATCCTGTTAAAATAAATAATATATTATAACTGTGACATGTACCCCCATATATTAGGTCATGGTTATAATATATCAACATGCAAGATCACTATGTCCATGTCATTGTACACAGTAAATATATTCCCTAATGAAAAATCCCAGCATGATTTTATAAAATCTTGTAAACCTTGGCAAGAATTCATAACACGTGTCAAGACTATTTAACCTTGGTTATGATGGTTTATACCACAAGATCTTGTGGGATTTTGTATGATATTTGTGCAATGGTGCAATGAGACATCCAGTCTTAAATTGTGGCATGATCTTGCATGAGCTTACATGATAATCATGAGAATTATCGATCATGGATTTCTAGAACCTCACAAGATGGTAAGAGTATTTATAATAATGGGAATACATATGATTGTTTCTAAACTCATGAAACTTGATCAAGATATCAAGAAGATTCCAAAGTCTGGATTAATATACAATTTGAAGTGATGTTATTCACAGAGATGGCTGTTATGGAAGCATTTTCTACCAATGAGTAAACTTCTATTATAAACTTAGATATTAAAGATATTTGTGCACATGATTCTAGCACCTGTCTTCAGTGAGCACCTAAATTAGCTAAATTAGTCAGTATGGATGATTGATTGTGTTTTATTGAAAAATATAAGAAGAACCACTGTGCCTAATGGTGGACATTCAGCAAATCATTTTTGCTAAACATTTCTTCATCATTTTTTTAAAAAGAACAAACATACTATTACTATTATTACATACTTACATTTCTAACTTGGTCCATATTTCCTCCAAAAGAACATAAGAGCTCAACCATATCATTATATTCAGACCCTTGTGACAGTGACATATACCAGTGTGCTATATGAAGTGGACTACGACCCCACTATAAAATCAAATAAATTGTTTAATAATAACAATAGATCCTATTTATATTACACAAGATTACACATTACTGGTATAATCTGTACTATCAGGGGCACATGAGTATCACAAAGGAATATCTAACTTCCATAACTACATCTATTTCCATATATGAATATAACGATAAGTGTTTTACATTTTTATAGTTTGTGGGCTATAACCTCTTACTAGGTGTGCTTTAAAAAACTTCTGAGAGCACACACAGAAAGCTGTCTATATAGAGAAGGTGTCACAAACTAGTGTCCCAATTTCTTTGTACCATGGAGCAAGGAAATGTCTATTCATTGCTATGGTAGCGGAAACTAAAAGAGTGATGGAACATTCACAACAACACTCTAATATCTTTTCAAGCTTATTATTAGCTTTTATGTATTGACAGAGAGCTTATCTTGTGAAATAAAAATTGGACATTATTCAATTGTTTCTATCGCTTTGATTACAAAAGCCTCCATAACCTCTAAGTCGTGTTCTTTTACACACTCTTCAATGTACAAAAGTTCTTTCTTTCTTTCTTCATTTTCCTCACCATTGATAATAATAATAATATTCAATGATCCTGTGACATACTTAACAGTATTTGTGCTATGACTGTGAAATTAGTGTATATTCCTTATATGGAATAATCACTGACCATGTTTCAATAATAGTTAGGACACAAACATAACAGCTATTGAACACTCATCCATAATAGTCATATGTTCTGGTACTATTGAAAAAAGTATTAGGACTCTAATTTTCTCTTGTTCCCACAGAAATAAAGTTTTAAAGAGTAGCTAAACTTTGCTTATGAAAGAAAAAAGACAAATGAGATATCTCCTGTACTGATATGTATGTAGAATTACCACATTGTTGCTTTATTCATAAATTTATATTTTAACATTTCTAATATAAGCACCTTTCCATTATAAACAAATTTCTGTCCATACATATATTTGACATATATAACAATAGTTTTAATGTATTGTCAGAGCACTTGTCTTGTTAAATAATAACGGTAAGTAATTTAATTGCTTCTATCACTTTCATGACAAAAACCTCCATAACCTCTAAGACCTATTCTTTTAAAAGCTCTTCCATGTACAAGACTTCTTTCTTAGTTTCTTCATTTTCCTCATCATTTCTAATAGTAATTATATTCATTACTTAACAGTACTTATGATATCCTTATATGGAATAGTCACTGACCATGTTTCAATAATGGTTAGAACACATATTCACAGTGCTCATGTTAATATAATGCACCTCTTCAATACAAACACATTTCTGTCCATACATACATTTGTTTGTTCAAATAGTAAGCATACACCAGCTTTATAATTAATGTTACCAGTGTTAAATTTAATAGAATAAAATTTTCCATAGGCTAAATTTTCTGTTGTAGAGTACAACAATTGTATTTTGTCAATTCTGGACTAATGAAATGGAGAAACTCTTGACATAAAGGAGATCTGTCTTGTTAACTTAATAGAATACTTTATCACTCTCTAAAAGATATGAGTATAGTGACTAAATAAAAGATATCAAAATGACAATCTATTTTCAAGTCAGGGCATGAGTTATTGCTGGTTCATGCTGTCAGTATCATGTTTAGCAATGTACATGTACATGTATATTATTATAATATCCTGTACTTATATAATACATACTAGTAGTATTACATACATGTACATGGAGTGAACACAATAGACAAGTACATGGAATATAAACCATCTCTATAGATATTTCAAACCTTGTCACAAACATTAAGGTCTGCATTAGCTATTAATAGTAACTGGACTATTTCAATATGTCCTGCACTTGAGGCATAATGCAAAGCAGTCCGATGATCCTATAGAAAGAAAAAACAGTTAATAATGTGGCTACAAATTAATTATTAATAACTTTTCAATACAACAATAAAGTTTCAAAAATTTCGTAACCCTTGCTAAATGAAAAATAACAGACAAAAGAGTCATCTGTACTGTATATTATTAACTACCATATAGGGACCTCTCCAATATCATATCTGTCACGTGTTGTAATAACAGACAAACACCAGTTTCATAATTAGTTTTACTGGTGTCAAATTTATTAGAACTTAAATAGGCTGAAGTTTCTGTAGTAGACTACAACAATTGTATTTTGTCAGTTTTGAACTAACAACTTAAAAAACCCTTCACATAAGGATATCTGGCTTGTTAGCTTAACATAATGACTTCTTATTATCTAAAAGAGTATGGCAGCTGAATAAAAGACATCAAAATAAAATTTAGTTTCAATAGTTAGGGCATGAGTTGTTGCTGGTTTATGTTGTCTGAGTCATGCCTAGCAATGTACATGTACATGTATAATATTATAATATCCTGTACTGATATAATACATACTAGTAGTATTACATACATGTACATTGAGTGAACACAATACACAAATGCATGCAATATAAACAATCTCTATACAGAATACAAACCTCATCAAAAATATTGGGGTCTGCCTTAGCTGTTAAGAGTAACTGGACCATTTCAACGTGTCCTTCATTAGAAGCATAATGCAAAGCAGTCAGATGAGACTGTAGAAAGAAAAAATAGTAAATAGTAACAAATTAGTTACTAATAACTGTTCAATACTACCGTAGATAAATGCACAAAGTCAATCAGTTATATCATAGTGACAGTATTAATATCATAACAACATTACAAGCTAGTAATGACAGATTTGAGTTTTACTAGAAGTAGATCTTTCATTTACATTTTGGTTGTTATAATAGACAATGACTACCACAAAACCTAATCTAATTAGCCACTAACTTTCTTTATATTACTGGGAATATTATTAAAACTATGACTGATAGTATTCATATCCTAATAGTGGACAGTAAAAATTGACATTGAGAATAATTTCTGTGTACTATCAGGAGTAAATGAGAGTTAGTATGGAACATCCAATTTCATAACTAGCTATTATTGCATTATAATGGTAATATCTATTTCCATATATGGATACAAATGATTAATTTTTAATGCATATATGGTTTGTGGGATATAACCGCTTAACTAGGTGAGCTTTAAAAAGAGTACTAAGATCACATACACAAATCTATACTGACATACTAATAGTGTGTGGACAAGATGTCACAATTTTTTTGTGCTAGACAGCAAGGAAACATTTGAAATGTTCGTTAACATTGTAATGGGAATGATAAAGCTGGTCAAGCACTCTCACCAAGAACTCCTATGACTAGTAAGAAAGGCAATTATATATATCATCTCTACATAACATCACAGGGAGTACAAACAATTTAGGATGTTCTCTAATTATATTTAAATTACTTAAAGAAATATTGTATTTTATGACTGTGATATAATTGCACTCCCTACTGTCTTTTTACATTCTTTGCATTGAACTGATGTTATCCATACCTAAATTTATTCATTTTATAGAAAGCCTTTTTTTTAATTATGTCCATTTAGATACACAGCTATATCTAAAACTTCAATAATAAATAATACTAAACAATTAACAAACTAAAAAACTTGTAGAACAAGCTAACAATACATAGGACTAAATGGATAAAACAACTCTTTATAATATAAAATAGCCAAGAACTTTTGCCAACACGCAATATCTATGATCATGAGATGTATAGTACAAAACAGATGTGATAACTCTATAGGCTTTTAATAACAATCAAAATATTTCACTTCACATAACAATGAGTATTATATGACTTATCATGAAAATATTATATTGTTTCCACAAACTAGTAATCATCAAATTAATGACAACAAAACTATTACTAGTAAACAATTACCGTAAATGTCAAAATTTTCGCCACTCAAACTTTGCGCGTAAAATTTTCCCGAACTCATAATTTTGCATTTTGTGTCAACCGTGAAAAGTTGATTATTAATTATTAATTTATTCGTGAGTCTATTTTTCGCGTTTTGTGTCAACCACGAAAATATAACTAACTCGAAATTTTGATGATTATGGTATTTGTTATTATAAGATAATAACTTACTACTTTGTCCTGATAATTTACATTTGCCTTCTTTTGAATAGTTTGTTTTATAACATGTGTTAGTCCTGTTCGTGCAGCTGCTAACATAATTTCATTCTAATAAATCAAAACAAGTAAATACAGATAATATACATCATAATAAATACAACAAGTGTGGAGTTTAAGTATATATAATTGTTCTTTATATATACATACATTCTTCTAATAATTATTGTATCGATGTTTGACACAAGTCTATCAGCTTTACTGAATACTTTGTACTAAATCTCAAAGATGGCTACATATTATTCTAAATGTAGATGTATAGGATCTCTATTAAAATGAATATTGCATCTGTTACATAAACAGCTCCTGATATTGACGATCAAATTTAGGGTTCTAACAAGGTGTAAGATAAGTAAAAAAGCATGCTTACTCTGTGCTCCAATATACCATTAAAGCCAGACGCAATGCAATTTAAAATATAACTCTTGTGAGTAATGTATGTGAGTGTGGCTGCTGTGATTTTAATTGTTTTATTAGTCAATCTGTGATAACTTCTTTTATAACTGTAATATGACGGCAATTGTTGAATTGTATGCTGTATCTTGTGTGACATAATATGCTTTAAACTAATACTATAGTTAGTAGCTAGTAATAAGAAAAGTAGTATGGAGAAAACTAGACATAAACAATATATGTATTGATATGTGTATTAAGACTTGATAATAACTAGGAGACATTTTCATGTAGTATACAAGTATGTACATGTACACGATATCAATATAACAAACAAGTATTCTAGTAATTATAAATATTGTCATCAACTACATACTATACTTGTATACACTTACATAATCAGGAGTAGCTCCTGCATTTTCAAGAGCATCTACTATAATGTTGTGACCATCAATATAAGCTATTGTATGAGGTGTTATATAAGGTCCATTCATATTCTATATGATGAACAAAGACATTTAATATATGAAATAAATCTAATTACATATCTGTGTATACGTAATTATAAACACAGCTAAAAACAATCACTACTCATTAAATCTACATATTTTGAAATAATTACTCAAGTTAGTGGGCACAAGTAATAACAGACAAAATCTCTTCACCCTTCCTCTTTGGGATTCTGGGATGGCCATGTTATCGTTTGGACTATCCCTTCTGATTATGGTCGGGACTTTAAGTTCTTGTCTGCAGCTTCCATTCCTTGGGCAAGACCATAAAATTAGCAAACCATAGGTTCTCCTCTGATAACAACCTTTTTGAGTGCTTTTGTTTCTTAGTCCACATTTATACAAATGTATCTCATAGTGTATTGTTTAACTGTTTGCCAAAATCACAATGGGTAGCTAAACGTTGTAGTTCTGCTATATATTGGGCCTCTATTGCTTGATTTTGATGATAAAAGTGAACTGTCTGGTCCCGTGAGGCTACGTAGTAAGGAGTAATTCTTAGCTCCAATAACACTGAGGAACACTGCCACCTGTTTCTCTTCTGCAATAGAGTTAGTCTGGAAGTAGAGACTTGCTTGTTCCAAAAAGGCAGCAATTGTTTCTGATTCAGGTTGAAACTGATGAAATTGACAAAAGTAGATCTTGCCACATCAATTAGACCCTCGTTGCAAGTTGTGATATCTTGTTAACTTCACATAGATATCAAATTAAATGAGTATCTTTCATTAACTGATTCAACAAAACAAGAGAGCCACTTAAATACAAGTGGAGTAACAGAAGACTGAAGTTAAATGTGATTAACAACTAATTGTGTTAAAAGAGTTGATCTAATTAACTGAACCACAAAGGGATAAGTGACAATAACAATAGTATACACTAATTAACAAATCTACAAAACCATATGTGTTGTAGTTAACATATTACAATAATGAACTAATGAGATATTACCTCCTGATAACGACAATTGAAGTTTGCCCCATTCTGGAGTAACCGCTTCACTTGAACTACATTTCCTTCTCTAGCAAACTCCCAAAGTTCAATATCCTATACAATAATAAAACACAACTACATGTATTATATGAGACTAATAAAACTATAGGACAGGTCAAATACACAATACACAAAGTGACAATATTTATATAAAAAGAAGAGTTAATTAGGATTATAAGACAGTTTACTACAAATACACGACCGCACTAACTAATAACAAATGACTTTATAATCTGATATAAAGAATAGTAAAGTAAAAAATGTTAGGAAAGTTTACAATCTGTGATCTTTGATTACTGAATGTCACTCTAGTCTTATCATTTCTTGATCAATATTAATATAGATATCGTGGTCAATATTCAAGGAAATGCAGTAGTTATATTACAATGAAACTTGAAATAGAAAATAAAGGATAACATGCATAAGATAAGGTAACAAAGCATGCTTACTCTGTGCTCCAAAATTTCACAAAAGCATAGCAAAGCATTGTAATTTAATATATAACGTTTGTGAAAAATGTATATGGGTGTGGCTGCTGTGACATTTAATGGATCTGTAACAATTTCTTTTATAAATGTAATATGAAGGTAATTATTAACCTCATGTGCGTTGGCGTACAGCGAGGGTTACTGCAGTCTGTCAGTGTGTGTCTGTGTGTCTGTTACTCAGGCAAATGGCTTTGAACTTCTTCAACTCGGCAAACACGGCACTGGTAGCCACCCAACTATACTTAAGAACTCTTCTTAAGCATAGTGCCAAAAGGAGTGTCAAACGAACAAAAATTTTTTAAAAGTCTGAAAACATTTGAAAAAAGCACAGGTTTCATTGAAGACTCGAGAATTCAATAAAAACCTCCTGCCATACATCTTATGACATTTTCCAACTTTTTAAAGTGAGAATTTTTGGAAAAATATTTCTTTGGAAAGTTATGACAGTTTTACTAGTTATCTTTGTTGATACATTGAGCGCGAACAAAAATACTAGCACCATAGCTGTCATTGGAGAATGACAGCTAGAGTGCAAAGTACCCAGTAGACGCACTCCAAGGCAAAGCTTTTTTTCCCTTTGATTGAAGAGAAATGCTGAGTCATCAATAACCAATTCTTTTGTAACTGTTTTAATCTATCTGTTCCTCCCCTCTCCACAGCTTCTGGAGACTCTTGTTCCTCTGAAGATTGTCCATCTTATCTTTTATGCTCCAACATTGAAGTTGCAAAACTCCTTCTTCAGATTCCATCTAATACTTCTACAGGTCCCATTGGTATTTCAGCTCGTATGTTAATAGAAACTGCCTACTCCATTTCATCAACACTTACTTCTATCTTTAATCTTTTGATTAAGTCTGGTATCTTTCCTGATGACTGGAAAAACTCTCATATTATCCCAATACCAAAGCACTCCTCAGCTTCATCTTCTCCCACAGGTTATCGTCCCATATCTCTACAACCACTTATCAGCAAAGTTTAGAAAGACATATTTTCAACTGGCTACTGGACTTTTGCCAGACTCATAATCTCTTATCTGAATCTCAGTTCGGCTTTCGACCTGGTTATTTCACAGAGTCTGCCCTGATTACTTCCACTAATGAATGATTTACTCAGCTGGATAAAGGATACTCTATCTGTGCAACCTTTTTTGATCTAACTAAAGCTTTTGACTCAGTTCCACATCAACTCCTCCTTGACGTACTTTCTTCACTTGACATTCCTCATCACCTTATCGTTTGGCTTCAAAGTTATCTCACACTTCGATCTCAGCAGGTTGTTGTTGATGGCTGTTCCTCTTCTAAGTCCTCTGTCCTATCTGGTGTTCCTCAAGGCTCGATTCTTGGACCACTTCTCTTCATTTTGTATGTGAATGACATATTCCAGTTACCTTTTTCCTCAACTTTATCAATCATCCTATATGCTGACAACATCCTTCTATCGTGTCCCTTCAAATCAGTCCTTGAATTTTCTCTTGCACAATCTAACGTTAATATTCTCTCTTCCTGGGTCAAATCTAAACACATAATGACTAATCACTCAAAAACCAAATACATGATCATTTCCAGAAAGTCTCCTACATCCTTTACTATTCTTCTTTCTCTTTTCCTTGATGGATCACCTCTTGAATTAGTCTCTTCATTTAAGTACCTAGGTGTTACTTTAACCTCTAACCTCTCCTGGTCTACTCACATCAATGAAACCTAATCTAAGGCCACATCTATCGTCAATTTTACCATAACTCTTCTTCTTCCATTCTTATTAAATTGTACTTGACATTAATCCTCCCCATCCTTATGTACAGCTCATCTGTTTGGGATCCGTATTCCATTCTTAACATCAATAAATTGGAAAAAGTTCAGCATTTTGCACTAAAACTCTGCAGTAAAAATTGGACCTCTGATTACCCTCTACTTCTACAACTCTTCAATCTTCCTTCTCTATCCTCCTGTAGAACGACATCCAAGTTTGTCCTTTTATACAAGTTCTTCTTTAGTAAGTTCTACATTCCTGGTGGCTCTTTTTCATTTCAAAACCAGTCCTATTATAATTTACGTTCTTCCCATCTTTTAAACCTGAATCTGCCTTTCTCCAGATCTTCTGCTACTCTCAACTCCTTCCTTCCCAGTGCTATTTCCTTGTGGAATTCCCTTCCCTCATCACTCAAAGATCTCAACTCTGCAAGTCAGTTCAAGCAAAATATTTCATATTTACTTTAAAATTATCAGAAATATAGCATACATGTTGTTCATATTTATTCATTTGTTCATCTGTTACTATCATCACTCTTCATAAATCATTCACCTCCTATTTCTATTGTTTTTGATGCTCTTCATATTAGCTTTGCTATTGAGTGTCTTTTGTGTTTTAATAATAATAATAATAAAATCATCTTGCGCATCACGTGAGTACGTCACTTGAAGAAGTCTCTGGATAAGACCGCAGCGAGGTTAAGCACTTTAGTGCATTTCATTGACATTGTATATTGTACATTAGTGTGACATAATATGCTTTAAACTAATACTATAGTTAGTGACTAGGAATCAGAAAGGTAGTATGGAGAAAACTACACAAAAACAATAGATGTATTGATATGTGTATTTGGACTTGGTAATAGCTAGGAGACATTCAAATGTGGTTAGCCTCGTACCCAGGCTTTCGCGATAGAAAAGAAAGCCTGTAACTACTGCTTGCGCATGCGCGTTGTTATTGAAAATGTTGACATCATAATGACACATTTTAAATTAAATGACGAATTGATGGACCGGGTTTATATTGATGCCTTTTATATTACTACACGAGTTTAAGCATGGCTAGTCGAGTTTGTCGGTTGTGCAGAGATTTAGTGGGAGCCAAAAGAGCAACAAACTTATTCAGTGCTGTTGGGATGCAAAGCATTTGGGGTTCGCGACATAGGCTGCTGCAGGCGAGGGCATACACGGGCAATGACCGGTTGACTCGACCAAGAAATTCTAAATAATGCCCTAAACAGTTTAAAAGTCCTTCTAATCAAGCTGGTATCAAATATTTCCTTGGATCAGTAGAGAGATTGCGTTTTTCGCATATTCGACATTAATAAACTTGACCACACCCCAGCGTTGGCCACACCTCTTTTCCTGCCCGGGTGGAGTTGCAGTTCTGTAGCCGCCTATGCTTCGCGAATAACTGTAGCCATCACAAATAATCTGACATTGCGGTAAAGGAATTTTGACGTCATAGTTAACGGAGGATTCCTAGAGTATGGTATTTTTCAAAAAATCTGTGGAAATTAAACACATGCGCAAATAGTAGTTTCTTTTCTATCGCGAAGCCTGGCTACGAGGCTAACATGTGGTATACAAGTATGTACATTTACATGATATCAACATAACAAACAAGTATTCTCGTAATTATAAATATTGACATCAACTACATACTATACTTGTATACACTTACATAATCAGGAATAGCTCCTGCATTTTCAAGAGCATCTACTATTATGTCATGACCATTGATGTAAGCTATAGTATGAGGTGTTGTGTAAGGTCCGAACGGAAACTATATGATGAACAAAGACATTTTAATATATGAAATAAACCTAATGATATATCTGTGTATACATAATTAATTATAAACACATCTAAGAACAATCACTAATCATTAAATCTACATAATTGAATTAATTACTGCATTAGAAGACACAAATAATAGCTGTTACCTCTCGATTGCAACAGTTGAAGTTTGCTCCATTTTGGAGTAATTGCTTTACTTGATCTATATTTCCATCTCTTGCAGACTCCCAAAGTTTCCTGTCCTATATAATAATAAAACAAGCATTACGTTTAGAAATGGTAAGTCATACAAAATACATGTATTATATGAGACTAATAAACCCTACAGGACATATCAAATACACAGTGCACAAAGTGACTATATAAATATAACTAGGTGTAATCAAATTATAACTGAGAGACAACTTACTACAAATACTAGCTCCACTAACCAATAAAAATAGAGATATAATCTGATATAAAGAATATCAAAGCTGCAAATTATCAGGAATTTTACAATCAGTAATTTATGATTACTGAATGTCAATCTCAAATAGTAGTGTTATCACTTGTTGATCAATATTGATACATGATATAGATATTGTGGTTGATATTCAAGGAAATACAGTAGTTAGTTATATTGTAATAAAACTTGAACTAGACAATGTAGGATACAACTAATATTAACAATACCAGACACTAGTCTACTATAAGAGTTAGAATACTCACTTACTACATCATCGTATTTATCATATAACATGTAATGTATTGATTGTACACTAAGACATGCATGTAGTATAATGAATTAGTGAATAATATACTTACAATTCTTTTCTGCTCTTTCTCTGAAAGTTGAGCCACCATTGCCAGAATCAAGGGCTGGCAGCCTTTTGGCTGGTACAGTTAGGTTGATATAGTTCTATAATCGAACATTAGAAAAAGTATACATATATACACTGTTAAAATAAAAAAGTCATTTTAGCAAATAATTTGTAGTTTACATAGCTGGATTACTATGGATTGGATTGCTTACAAGAGTATTTCTCTAAAAAAGTAATGTACTGATTTATCCATTCACTTATTTACTACTGGGAGGAGGGGTCAATACATAAAAAGCACCTGTATGCTGAACAGATATGTATATAACATAATATTCTAACTTATATTTTTGTTTAAGTAGCAACACAGTTACAAAATGAAATACACTAAAGTGCTTAACCTGGCTGCGGTCTTATCCAGCTTCTTTTCAAGTGACGTAATCTACGTGATGTCCAAGATGATTATTGATGACTCAGCATTTCTCTTCAATCAAAGGGAAAAAGCTTTGCCTTTTAGTGTGTCTACTGGGTACTTTGCACTCTAATTGACAAAAGGTCCTATTCTTTCCAACTTCTTAGTAAAAAAGTTAGTCAATCTCCAATGACAGCTATGGTGCTAGTATTTTTAATTCGCGCTCAATGTATCGACAAATATAACTGCCAAAAGTTAGTAAAACTGTCATAACTTTCCAAAGAAGTATTTTTGCAAAAATTCTCACTTTAAAAAGTTAGAAAATGTTATAAGCTGTATGCAGGAGATTTTTATTGAATTTTCTAGTCTTCGCTGAAAGCTGTGCTTTTTTTCAAAGGTTTTTCAGACTTTTAAAGCTTTTTGTTCGTTTAACGCTCCTTTTGGAAGTATTCTTAAGAAGTACAGAAGTTTTGCTACCGTCCACTATAGTTTAGTAGCTACCAGTGCCTTGTTTGCCAGTTCAAAGCCACTTGCCCAGGTAACAGACAGACAAGCACACAGACACTGACAGACTACAGTATAACCCTCGCTATGCGCCCACGCACAGTGAGGTTAATAAATAGTACTTTATTCACTTACATAAATTAGATCACACTGTTCAATTCAGAGTCTTCTTTGTCAAAACTATTCTTTGTGTGGTATTATCACATGATGTCATGATGTAATATGAGTTAGACATAAATGGTTTTCAAAATACTCACTTCATTTACATAATAATACAAGTGAATATATTCATGATTTTTATCAATGGGCTGTTAAAATGTAGTGTTAATATACACACCAATATTATTGTATGCTTAGAATATTATCCTCCTTATACAGGTTTTATGAATACATGTGTCATACTGTAAACCTTAATAGTATTACAGTTACCTAACATAATATCAAGATTACTTACTATTATAAGATTGATGTGATGGACTAGAAATTTGTTTATTTATTTTCAGTAAACATATATATTGTTATGAGTTTATTTATTGTAGTAATCTCTGTATATACAAACATTGTTATCTGCTAGAACCTTCTATGTCACATGTATAAAAGAAAGATGATTTTGTTGGTAAGGACAGAGTTCCTCCAATTCTCTCATAAAGTTAACTTTACCAGTCAGGAAATCTACCACAATTGATATCTTTCAACATATGAAATACTTTATTTTGATTTAAAGTAATAGTAATGGTTATAGATTAAAACATTACAAAAATAATTATTAAGATATGTTTGAATTAGTAAAATATAATTTCAGAATATATTAATTCGAAAAGAAATGTTATTTGGTACATCATTTAAATTTTTGTTATCTTTATCATTTCTATTATTAGAGAGGAGAGATAGTATTAAAAAATGAACAAAAGAGAGAGATTTATTATGTATGGTCTTTATACTTAACAACACACATAATATGATATTTTATAGTAAAACCAACTGAACTTGATTAATTAGAGCCATCAATAGTAACCTTTGAAAATTCAGAGTATAAGAGAGAGAGAGAAAATAATAATTAAATTAACTGTATATATAACTATAAATGTATGCATGATCACTGATACAGATGACACACACACATACACATTGTCCTACTGTTTGTCAGAATATTAAAATGTGAACCTTTCCATAATCATTAAATTAAAAGTTATAAATAGCCACTACTTGTACATGTGGTTACTTTACTACTACTTGTTATAATGATGAATTCCTGGTAGGAATAACACCTACTTGTGCTGGTACACTTCTGTTGATATAGCTAAGTATTGTTTAACTCTCTCTCCCTCCCCCCCTCCCTCCTCTCTTTCTCTGCAGGGAACAATACAATATGAGTCAAGCTGAAAGAGACAATTAATAGTTGTACAACGTATAACCACATTTACATATTAGTAAACAGAACCAACCATCTTGTTGAAAATCAATGTATCCCAGTGCATCTTTCTGCGTGTGGTCTTTTGAAACCAAAGTGAAAAAATTTAATTATGAATAATTTTATTTTAAAGTAAATTCATTGTTTAGTGTCAAGTGGGTGGTAGATCTGACCTGACAACTGGATTTTAATTTAAATGACTTCTTCGTAAATTTATAGCAATAAAATTAAAGTCACTTTCGTGCAAGTGCCTTTTGAATTCAACCATGACCACACTCATAGCTGTAGGATGAATGTATAAATCTCTCTCTCTCTCTCTCTTTCTCTCTCTCTCTCTCTCTCTCTCTCTCTCTAATTATATATATATATGTGTGTTGTTACTCAGTATTACAGATGTCCAAAGGTATTACTACAATCCTCTTGTAGCAAAACAGTAAATATATGGAGTGTAGGATGTAGTTTAGCTGAAATGTACATTGGAAGGTACATTCTATAATCAAAGATAGTCAATACTATATTCTATTTTGTAGTTTGACAGTTACTCTCCAAAATGATCTGATCACATTCTATGATAACTGTTATCCTGTAAGTTTAATATGTTGTACACTTTAACAAAGTAAATATTGTTATTTATTTTACGTAATGAAGGATGATGTGGACATATGATATAGGAACTACTAACTACTGGTAAGTTGTACCTCATAATAAATGTTAATATTGTGTATGTTTATAATCTATTAGTCATGTTGTTTTGATGATGAATAGTGACTACTCTATAAGAATGTGCAAATATTGTGTTGGTTTTTTCCTTCCAGTAGTGGAATGCTTGATGTCTGAGCTCTTTCAGACTCACTAAATATCTCTTTGTAAGTATATATAACATTTAATAATAGTGGATATTATTAATAATTATCTATGATATAATGATAAATAATGATGTTATCTGATAACTTTTGTGCAGTAATTAACATTTCTTTAACTATTTGTATAGTAATTTTGTTATTATATTACTGTAATAAAGTGTTATCTATTACTGAAGACCTAATATTATGTTTTGCATTACAAAGATGTCAGCAAAAACAAAGTTGTATTGTCTACAAAACAGACAGTTACTAATTTATTAACCATAAAACATTATTTTAGCTTTTAAGGAGCTTTCTTGTTTAGAGTTGTTGCACACATGAATACTCTACAGTTTAGTTTACATGCTTAGAAGATGGAATTAGCCTTTATGTTTAGCAGTTTTGTTAATAGCACATGGTAGGTCTGTTTCATGTACTGAGTGGGTGACGTTTAACTACCGAAAACTGCTCTATATAGCATGTACAAGAGTGCCTAGTTAACATATTGTTTTTAAGTTAATTGGCTAAGAACTAGTCAGTTGCATATAGTACAAGTATATTCTCCCTCTCTATAGGAGTCTTATGAGTAAGTTTGTAACAATGCAGGTATATCTCATACTGTAACCACCTACCTTTAGCAGTGTAATTATGTATCATTAGTAGTCACATCTTATACAAGTACATGTTCTTTGATGTAAATTATTTTTCTAATGACCTTCTGTATGTTTTTGATATATCTACAAAGTAGTAATTCCACTACTGCCTATGTCTTATACATAAATTAGGACATTTTATGAGCTACACAGATTAATAATAAACATTTGTATTTGTCTTTTAACCCCTTTTAAAGTTTATTTGATATAACTCCAACTCTCATATATATATATATATATATATATATATATATATATCTGTTAAGCTGTTAAGTTGTTGTGTTTTTAATATAACACTGTCATAACATAACCCTCTTGTTCACTGTGTTCCTTTTATATGTACAATGTATTGCATTCCTATCCACTATTCTATATGTAACCTTTCTTTCTTCTTTTTCCTAATGTGACCCATCTTCTCATTATATCATAACATAATATCCTCCTGTATGTTCACTTCTAATTCCCATGTGTTGTTGCTTAACAACAGCCTCTTCTTGACTTTTCCATTGTAAAATCCACACATCCACTCTCTTTTTATGTACTTGTGTAGCCCTTCTTTCTACTGATTTATAATGTAACCTCCTGTCTACATAACCACATACATGCACATATATTGTCTAGTATGCCCTCCTACTCACTTTGATCCTGTGTGTGTTAGTGTAATCCAATTGGTCACTGCATGTCTTCCTCCAATACAATCCTCCTGTTCACTGTCCCAAAATATAACACTGCTGTTATATCCTTCTTATTCCAAGATGGAATATATTATCATATTTATGCTAATTCATTGTTGATAACATGTTGGTTACAGTTGTCCATACTATAATATAGCCTTCCTTTCTATTCTGGCCTTGTGTAACCTTATTCCCTTAATGTAACCCTGATATTAGCTTTATCATAATGCTACCAAATGTATTAAACTGTGAGTGTTAATGTACCTCTCCTATCCATTATCCTTCAATATACCAATTGTCATTATGCTCTAATATATAATCACTGTCCATAATGAGTGTAATCCTCTTTTTCATTGCATGATAATGTCCACTTCATCCTGATATAATCATCATCTCATAATTTACTGTGATGTAATGTCATTAATGTAATCCTCCTCTTTATGGTACTCAATAATCCAATAATGTGTGTGTGCTCTGTTTGATTTTGTCTTATAGGGATTGGACAGCCCTCCCTCCCCATGTCATCTGATATAACCTTCTTCTTAACTTTATTCTAATGTATAAGTAATTCTCTTTTTAATATTTCCGTGTAGTGTTGAGTCTCCTGATCACTATGTCCTAATGTCATTAATGTAGCCTTTTTTATTATTGTGCTCTAATTATTCTTCCTGTTTACTATATCATAATGTTCCTCATTATGGTATTTTATGTACTATTCTCTCATAAATAATTATCCTAGTTGCTGTGTCTTAATGTCATCAATATAACCCTCATCTTTATGGTGCTCTTTGTCTACTGTTCCTACATTTTAAAAATGGGTGTGGTGTCTTCTCACAGAAATAGCAGAATATGTTGAAGGAACACTTTTTGCTGGTAACTTAAGATTTAAAGTTGTCTGTAGTAGTCATTTTTATAACTATTTTATACATACCGTAAGGGTATAAATTTTCATGGGGAATTTAATTTCGCTGTATTCGTGGGTTGTTGTTTTATCACGAAATTTAACTTTTACTCCACCCACGCATAATCATGCAAAGGGATTCATGTCGGTCACTTCTTTCTCTTTTACACTGTCTGAAGTACTTCTTCGTCAACTGCCTCCCAGAAATGTTGTTGTGGTAATTTAAAAGTGGGTGTGGTGTGTTCTCACAGACATGGCAGAATCTGTTAAAAATTGTTGGTAACTTAAGGTTAGAATTTGTCTTTAATAGTCATTTTTATGACTACTCTATGCTAAGGAATGTTGCCGTGGCAACTGTTAAAATGGGCATGATGTCTCCTCCCAGAAATAGCAGAATATGTTAAAGAAACAGTTGTCACTAAATTTATTAAACTAATTATAAATTATTGTAAACAACTTATCATTCATTAATGGAACAAATATCAAACAATAATGATACAAATTTTATGTACTTTAAGATACATCACTGTAAGTCAATTTATTTATTAATAAAAGATAAATTCCTTCTACTAAGTACATAGATGATGATGATAGTATTCATTATGAGAATACCATATAGAACAGGTATGGAGTAGTGTAATAACCAGGCTTGTAATTAATGAACTTAATATATACATGTAGTAAATTTACTGATATTAAAACTATATGTTTCCTGAAGTACATGGAACAATTGTACATGTACATTTGACTTAATATGATGTCTGTATTACCTTTTATATGATGATGTCTTTTTGTTAATATGAGTTATAAATAATTGACATATTTGTTTACTGTGTGTAGATAAACAATATTACTTGTACATTTATCAAGAATAATTGTTTAATAATCAATTGTTAAAAGTGAACATTATCCAATGTAAGATCTGGAGAAGTGTTTGATTTTGCAGAGAATGTTGCCTTCATATTCATACGTCATGTAATTCAACTCGTTCAATCTAGTCCAGCAGCAGTGCTTGAATATTTTAGACAGACTATACTGTTGGTCTACCTACTGCTGATAAATCACACTTACAGAACAACTACATGCCAATTATAAAACGAATTGGGACCAGATACGTTAAAGGAATTAATCACAGGAGTAACAGTGACAACTGGAGCTACCAGCTAGTAAATTAAATATTTTGTAGATATAGTCTGAATCAGTCCAATGACTAACATAATTAACATGATCAAAGGAAACAAGGAAATAACAATTACAATAATATCATGTAAACTGACATCAAATTTTGACTAAGTAGAAGGAGCACTGGACTATGTACATTATAAGAGGTTGTCAATGAGATCAATCACATTACTAGCAGTACTATTATGTCAAAATGTTTTTAAGAGAATAGAAGAAGCCAAGTCTACGACCGTAATGGCATAACTATTTAACACACCTACTTCACTAAATAACTGTGAATTGTGTCACAGCTGGTCAGGAATCCATCATACTATTCACTATAAACTAGATCCTAATTATAGTTATCATAATATTAAACATTATGTTGACTTTGATAAATCATAAGAGAATAAATAATACTGTCCAATGAAATATAATTCGTCAGTTTCAAAGTCCATGCAATAAAGCTAGTTTGGTAATTGAATCTTTCATCTATAAAACAACTAGAATAGTAAATTGATCAGTTAATTTAATCAATAAATGATATTTACTATTGAATAATATATAATGAGATACTGTAAAGTAGTAACTGTTCTTATTAATAATAAACTAATGACAAGTCATGTAGTTCGTTAGTTGTAGAATTGATTAGTTGTTAGAGTTATAAGATTTTATCATATAATTGTAATACAGTCATTACTATACATACTTTCAGGAGTATTAGGAATCTTATTGATTTCTTCTTTAGATTTCTTCTTTAGAGGGCCTTCTCGAGTTAGTTACAGTGACCTTTAATATTTGGTTCAATATAATTACTCAAATCTAACAAGACTTGATCACATTAATCACAAGACCATTCATGAATGGTCAAGGTAAAGGTACTTCTGTCATTTGAAACACCATTTTGGATGTTGTAAAGGGACCATTTGTTCAGAACATAATTGTAGCTATGACAATCAAATGTCTAATGTGTTTGTCATTAAATATGATAAATACCAAATAACAATAATATGTGTCTATAAAATAAATGTCTGCACTCACTCTTACCTGGTCACGTTGTGCTGACTCTGAGAAGAAAGTCTAAACAAACAAACCAAAAAAACAATAAACATTAATCACTAAAGTGTATAGTAATTTTTGTAATTATAATTAACATTATGTGTATACCTCATCTATCATTAGTTGAGTAAGTGAAGCAGGAGGAGAAGGAAGAAGAAGTGTCTGTCTGGATGTGCTGCTGACTTCCTGGAAATTTCAATAAAGATTTGATACATAGTATATCTGTTTGTCCAACTGTTTCCATCTATCTATCTTTTTGTCCATCCATTCATCTATCTATTCATCCATCTATCTATCAATCCATATATCTATCTATCTAGACATTTTATCTATACCTTGATAAAGGTTGTCCAATACTTGATATAACACTCTCTAATAGTTCATTAATTCTTATAAAGAATTTAGTGTTGCAATGTTTTGTCAGTTGATTTATGAGAAAATTCATTTTAAAAAATTCTCTAAATGTCTTTACCAATTTCATTCTTAACAAAATCATATCCAAAATAAAGTAGAACTCAAAGGAAATTAAAACTTGGACAGCTATTACATCTTTAGGATGTACCAAATGCAACATGACCTGTAAAAGATATAATGATAGAATGTGATATGTATATGAACAGGATACTATTAATAACATCAATGATTAGTATATTTTCTGATGAATATTAATAAGTGAATAAATAATAGATGAATGAATAAATAGGTGGGATGAATGCATGAATTGATGACTACATAAAGAGGATATTAATACATACCTCACTTGTTCATCAACAGTGTAGATAGTTTGACAGACATTTACAACACATTTACATTGTCCTTCAGATGATGTAGACAACAAATCTGTAAGAGCAAGTAACTGCAACAGATGAGGATCATCATCATTAGCCTAATATTAAAACATGACTCAAACTAAATGAAGTGTTTATTCAAAAATGTATAAACAGACAGATATAATAACATGGCAGACAGACAAACAGTCCACAGACAGACAATAGACATACAGACTGACAAAGAAACATGATCGAAGATATATGCACACAGACAATGAGATATAAAGATAGGCAAAAGGTATGTACAGATGGACAAAGAGACATAGACAGACAAAAAGATGTACACAGACAGACAAAGACACATGCAGATAAAAAACATATAGACAGATCAGAGACATAGAGACAGTACATGTGTACTATTACTTACATCTATTAATAACTTCAATCGTTGTTGATGACAGTCAGACAACATAATTTGACAAAAATATTCATGTCTGCCTTCAGCAAACAACTGTGCAATTAATTCCTGGTAGTTCTTTAATATTATGGATAGATGGTGAGATGACTTGTGAGGCTATGATGTAATAATGAAGTACTAATGATTAATAAAGATTATAATGTATTACTACCTTCATCACAGCTTCAAGTGTAGTGAAGAATTCACAATATTCTGAAGTAGAGCCTGTACTGGTCAATGTAAATACTTGTCTGATGTATGTCTCAGAAATATTATGACACAATATTTCATTGTTAGAGACAGTCTGAAATAAAGAAGAGTGACAACTAACATCAAACTCTTTATAAAAAAGCAATCAAAAAACAAGTAAACTTATGGAGAGAGGATGAACCATTAATAAATAGACTAATTTTAAATTTACTTCAGTTAAAACATGTGCCACTGATGGATGACACAGCAATCTTAACATCAAGAAAATTAACAAAGTTAGCAAAAATTTTAATTTGGACCTATAAAAAAATTCAATTCGTGCACAATTATAAACAGAATGACAGCATTTACTTGTTTGTTTCATCGAGCAATTCTTTGTAGTGTATGACAAGCTAATACTAATAGTTCCTCTTGTTCTTCATTATTACCAGAACAGAACTGTAGAACATATGTCAATATGACATTAAAAACACCTAGAGAGAGAGAGAGAGAGAGAGAGAGAGAGGGAAAAGGGAGGGTAATTCACTACATACAGGTTGAACAACTAACTTCATACCAGTACTAAAAACAATGCCTTGATTACAAACTTGTGGTTGAGTTTCATCATCATCAATAATACAAATGTCAGCAACACCATTTAAAAATGTTGTAACATTCTCATTAATATCACCTAGACATTAAAACAACAAAGAATTAGACAATCATAACCAGTAAATAATATAAGACCTGTAACAGCTTTTCCTTGTAACATATGAAGTAACAATTTCTTTTCATCAGAAAATGAACCCTTTTTTAACATATTATCAAAGACTTGCTTTTAAGGAGGTGTTATAATGTAAGAGATTTGAGCATCACAAAAGATGATGTTCTCCTCCTGGTATATATCATATAACAATAGTGTACTGCTTAGTCTTAGTTCATCATCTTCACAATTCAATAAGTCAATGAGGATTTTGATGAGTTGTTGACCTTCACTTTTGTTCATATCAAAACATTTGTAGGTATTCTCAGAAAAGAAGTGATGAAGGTGATCATGAGCAATTTTTACAATCCTACAAACAGTTTCATTAAACAGAAAGAGAACCTAAAATTCAACTATCCATCCATTTATCAATCCATCCATTCATCTATTTTATCAATCTATCACATTCATCTATTAACCCAGGGTCCTGGTAAGACAAATGATAGTCCTCGGTCATCAATACTTTTAATGCTTCATTAACAGGAATGTATGGATCATCAGATGATACTTTAGTATTTGAGACATTTGAAATCATATATAAATTTCTAAGACAGGAAACAGGATACAATGAAGATTTGATGATGCATACATTTCCATCACCAATCATCTAAACCTTCCTCCATTACATACCCACAGAGTTTTATAAGTTAACAGTTTGAAAAATACTGAAGAACACAAACAGTTCTGTAATGAAAAGAAATTGAAATATAAGATACAATATATAGGTTGGTATGTTACCTGTTTTTGACTTGAAAGATCTTTTCAGTCCTTTCTGTTGCTTTGAAATGATTCTTTTGTTCATATTTGACAACCTTATAAGAATTATCACCTAAAGAGAGAGAGAGAATTTAATAAATTTTGATGATGTATATAATTCTTACCAGAGTGAGATTGATCATGCATTCCATTGATAATATCAGTCAAAAATACAATAACTTCATTGATATCAGACTCTTGCCTGTAGAATCCATACAGTACTAGTAGTTCCATTACTGACAATATCTGAGCTATCACTTCAACTTTTCCTTCAATCTCTTCTTTAGCATACACCAACTAACGAAAGTTGATTAATAATACAATAATAACAGTTAACAAAACAAGATATAATGGATATAATAAAAACAATAATAAACATCATTTCTATATCTTGTTTATACTGAGAAATGTTCTGATGCAGTGATGTAATTCTCTAATTTCTTGTCCATTAGGAATAGGCTCCGAATAGCAGGATATACATCTCTAATAGCATTCATTGGAAGTGATGTCATTCCATTGTTAAAATGTAAAAATGCTGTTATATATACCCTAAAGTCACATCTCATGTCATAGACTATCCATTACTACAACATATTAATATTAATATTAATAGATACTTTTCTTTCATAATATTTCATCTTCACAACAGTCACATTGTCACCCTCACACAACTTACATAACAGTGCCAAACATTGTTAATATCTGTGCCGCTCTCTTCAACATTAAGGTCAACATAAGCTGAAATAACAAAGTCCAAATATGCTGACTGGAGAATTGGGTGGAGTTCTTAGTCGTTGATACATATAAGAGCTTGTTGGAAGGTAATGTACTTCTTTTCATTACAAATGAAATGAATTAAATCCAAATTGACTCCTTATGTCAATAAATCAAGTATTAACATTAGTCTCCATAGTTACATTAATCTTTATTCATACAATATTACCTTACTTTGCAAATTCGACTGAGGAGTTTAAGATGAGAAACAAAAAAAATCAAAAAATTTTCTATTGTTTTTGGCAGTTTCCTGCAATATAATAAATATAAATGGACACATAATATCAGTGAATGGACACATAATGTGAGGAGACTAATGCATAATATGGGTAAATGGATTCATAAAACAAATGAATGGATGTATAATCATTACAAATGGACATATAATATGGGCAAATGTAAATATACAATATGAATACATAACAACTGATGAATGGATGCATGGAGAATGATATGATGTACAGAATAGATGCATGCATAACTGTATATTAATTTCCACATGACTTACATTAGAACATACATTATGAATTGGTCCTTTTAATTTTTCTGGGAAAGAGAAACAAAGTTGTCTATTTTTATCTATTTCTGTTCTAAAAAAGAAAATCTATAAAGAAGGAGATTCAAAAAAGAGAAGTCAAATAAATTCAACTGACTTCTTCAGATGATATGATTTTTTTCATAATAATATCTAGAAAAGAAAGTAGACAATACATGAGTGTCAAATATAACTTTTGTAAATAAGATGAATTTTATTTGATTATTTACAAACTTGGCATTTTCAATATGAAATCAACTACAAAAGAGTTGTAGATACTTACTCTGTAAAATTCTAACTGGCTTCCCAGAAGTAAAACACAGTGTGCTTAAAAAGTCAAGGGTTGATGCATCCTAGGAGAGAGAAAGAAAGAACAAATATTAAAATATATTACTATGTGTCTTCTCAGGTTATTTTTAATGTGGTTAGTATATTCAGAACTATCAGTAAGTCTTTGTACAAGCTTTCCCATTGTAGAGCTGACAGATATACTATGAAATGCAAACTTTTAAGGTAAGTGGCTCACCTTTCATCTCTCACTAAAGTAATCAAGAGCTTTTCTATATCAATACAGTGAGCAATCTGTCAAATAACATGAATTTTATTTGATTATCTACAACCTCTCTATATATATTCATTTGGTTCACATCTGTCCATTTGTCTGTCTGATATTTCTTTGTCCATTCCTTTAACCAGGCATTCATGCTTTCATTTGTATGTAATCCAAATTATCCCTTAATTCCTCACCTTGCTAAACAAGACATTCATAAACCTTTTCTCTGCTAAATAAAGAAGTGACGTTTTATTAGAAGACTCAACATATCGTTATAATACCACTGATATTTTTTTAGACAACTCCAATAATCTAAAGACACAATGACAATTATTAAAACAACATTGTGTACATAAAAACATACTCTTTGTTTTCAAAATCATTAATTAAAGAGAGGAATCCAACAAGTAAGTCTACTCCCTGTAAGAGATAGTCAAGGTGTGGCTAAATATTACATATCTATATTACTTGTGTTACTCTGAGCATATAGTTCGACTCTTCTGATAACATTTACCAATAATCCAGTCAGTTAACTTTGACAAAACTTCAAGAAGTTCATCCAATAGTGGAAATGGTACAAGTTTAGTATCAGTTGTGAACTATAAGATAAACATCAACAAGTAATCAAGCTAGGTGTTATGTACATCCATCCATGTATTTATCCATTAATTCTTACTTCTTTCATATATTCCTTCAATATAGCTGCTACACCTGACACATAATAATACTCATGAATTAAGTCAGCATTCACCTAATACAATAAAACCATAACAGGTAAATATTGTAATACAAGTTCAAGTAAAATATATCATAACCAATTACTTGGACCATTCAATGTGTACCTCTTCAAGATAAAAGTGATGTTGATGTGTTGTATTACTGTCCTCTAGTCCAAGCTATAAGAAGACAAAAAAATGATGTAAAAAGTATACATAAAAGAAAAAGAGTTTATACACTAATAAATTTTTGAACATGAATGATAAAAGCATACTTTCAACCATTTGCTTTTTGCTGGAGTTTCTACATCATTGACAATATATAGAGTATGTTCTCTGTAAACAAGACTTGTCTATAAACAATATAATGTTCACTATATGCTATTATTATCTGATAAACTTACTTTGAACTACTAAGTTCTTCCCTGAATGTTTGTGTTGTACCTCAACATAACTACCTTTAGTAATCACTCCTGTTTGCCAATGAGAGAGAGAGAGTTTGATATTACCACCAGTCTAACAACTTACCCCTTGAACTAACACAAGACTAAATGTGACTTCATGATCCTTTGGTTGACCAGCAGCTATTTTCTTTAAGATTAACTACAAAACAATTACATTAAATGTTGTTCCTGCTACTCGTGCAAACAGTAGTTACCAGGCTTTCTTTTCTATCGCGAACGCCTAGGTACGAGGCTATCAATACATGTGTTCTCTGCTAGAACTTGAAAGGAGGCAACTATAAATGAACAAAAGAGCATGTGTAGGATGACATTAATGGATGTTATATATACTAATAGACTAGTACACTCATGGACACTTACAGTGGACATTGGGGAATGTTGGATCATTGATGTACGAGGGAACATCAGGATTAGAGACTGAATATATTGTTACATGACTGTAGCTAGAACTAGAAAAAGAGAAGATTGTGGAAGGGAGCAAATTTTGAAAAATAACAATTATGAATAAGTTTGCATTTAAAGAACTCAGAAAGTTTACTTATGCACATCTGTTTTACGATGTTAATGTATTAATAATACAATCATTGGATTAATTATCATCACATATACAACTGTAGAAAAGCGATGTATTATTTATAATGGTTTTACAATGTTAATACATTGATAATACAATCATTGGATTAATTATCATCACATATACAACTGTAGAAGTACTAAAGAAAACGATGTATTATTTACATCTGTTTTACGATGTTAATACATTCATAATACAATCATTGTACATAATTATATTGATAATACAACGTTAATACATTCATAATACAATCATTGTACATAATTATATTGATAATACAACGTTAATACATTCATAATACAATCATTGTATATAATTATATTGATAATACAACGTTAATACATTCATAATACAATCATTGGATATAATTATATTGATAATACAACGTTAATACATTAATAATACAATCATTGGATATAATTATATTGATAATACAATGTAAATCATTGATGATACAATCATTGTATTTTTTTAATATTGATTTTAACGTAAATATTACAATCATAAGATTATTGTCAGATAATTTTATCACTAATATTGTATAATTGTAAAATTTCATCCAAAAAACCATCAATATTACATCCATTGGTAAATATGCATACATATATAGTAATACAACTGTAGTAAATATATTATTTTTCAAACATTGTATTTAGACTTTTTTCCCTGTGCATAATAGTGAACATCTTACCAAAGTGACTGAGCAAAGACGAATCCTTTAGCCTCTGGGCAATAGAGAATAATAGCGTCACCCTCGTAGATAGGGTCGCTCGTCATTTCTGATATGAAGTTAGAATGCAGCACTGTAGAGGGAGGACCTGTAGTGTTAGGTATTTCATTTCTAATTACGTGTCTAACATAACTAATAATTTTATATAAAATTGTCTGAACAACTGACGAAAACAATTATTTATTACAAGAGTTAGATAACAATACATCTAGTTATACAGTTGTTGACTCCAGTTCACTAACAATACTTTGCAATTTCATCCTCTTAAGGGCCTCAATCAAAGCTGATTTACTTGCTTTACCACCATTCACACACTGTATCATATCTTTATGAGATGGCTTCACATGATAGTGACTATTGACCTTAATGGTCTGAAGGATTTAATCAAGGATACCTAATAATGTACCTAGAATATCCGACTGATATACCTCTCTCACAGCATACAGTAGCCTAGACCATCATCTGTGTAAAGAATGAAAGAAAAGATTATTAATTAGCTTAATTAATAATAGATTTGATTGTTGACAGATCTTTACCTAAATGTCCATCAGACAAGCTAGCAAGAACTAGTGAGCTTGATATATTATGTCAAGAACTTTATATGACAATTTACCTTTAAACCAGCAAAGCTATATATCTCCTATCAGTCACTTCAAATGTGATTTCAGACTCAACAGGAATATATGGGCCATTGTTATATTTGATTATCACATCATGTATTTTCTCATTCTGTTTGTGCTTTTCTGGACAAGGTAGAGTCACTTTAATCTCTACTGCTTTTACATCATAATTTAATAATTCAGCACAAGATGATATGGCCTCACTCGTTACTTGACAAAGAATTGAATAGTTTTCTGGAAGAACAGTGAAGTATACCTCTATCCAATAGAAAGAATCAACCAGCAAATTATCAAAATAGAATTGTATCCAATAACAAAGCTGACTGGGAAAGGAATGTGACTAACTGTCTTGAGAAAAGTGTGGTTTGTTTTGTCTATTCAACAAATAATAAATCAGCAAGAACATATTCTCTTTATATATTCAATAAGGTTATATCAATGTAATGATGTAATGATAATAGAGTTTATAGAGACGATATGTCTGTCTAAGACATTACTTGTGTACAATTTAACATGTCATTGTTATGTAGCCCTGACATTATATTATGTTTGTTTGTCAATGATTTCTATATACTTCTGTTCATGACTGACTTGAGTGTTCATCTGCAAATGATGAAATGCAAATTGGTGACTGAACCAATATTGTTAAAGTGGCTGTTACTCCTAGTGTACTGGTAATAGCCTTCTCAGTGTAAACGACTTCAAGGCTACAGATACAGCCAGTCTAATGGTTTTTACTTAGGCTCAAAACGACTTATTAATCTATTTTCTATATTTTGGTCTTGTGACTTAAAATTTTGACATGTTTTTCCAGTCATACTGACAACTGGTTGTATATCATAGAAAAGTTAAAAGGCAAGATAGAGCTTCATTTGCCCCACCCACACAAGTTTTTTTGAAATATTAATTGCATAGCATGAAAGGTTTAAGCTAATTGTTCTCATCACATTGGCTTCTATCTATATCCTGTCCTACTAGACAAGTAGAGACAACAAATGAAATATAAACTGTATACAATACAAACTGACCTTGTTACATATATTAGGATCTGCATTTGATAACACGAGTAATTGAATTATGTCAGTGTTAGCGCAACATGAAGCATAATGTAAAGCTGTCCACTGATTCTAATAATAATAATAATAAACAGTAAAAAAATGTGAATGAAAATATGACTAATACTATTTTTAAAATATTACAGTAAAAGTGTATAAGTCTGGTAATCAGTTTCAGTATAATGTAGATATCATAGTTTGATATTATTCTATAGTAGATATGTGTACAAAGACAGTAACATTGTTGATGATAGATTTGGTCTAATTCCTGGTTGATTATGGCAATAAAACAAGTTTGTTTAGTTGTGTATTGACTTTATAATGATAAAAATCTCTGACAACAAGGATGAGCTATCCTTTAATAGAAAAGAATCATTTATCATAAAAAAGTATAACTTACAGAACCTTGCTCTTTAGCGTTAACATTAGCATTTTCACATTGACATGTGTCACTGAGACATTACTATCACACAATATAATGAACTTCATTTATTTAAATAATAAGACAATATTACATGAAAAGGACATCTAAGGTTAGATCCTCTCTGAAGGGCTTGTTTAACTTCTCCAAACATCCATTATTAGCTGACCTCCATAGTTTGATGTCCTAGATCATAAGAAAAAAGTCATTACACTTAAAAATTATAAATCAACTATAGGACAGTCAAATACACAACAAACAAAGTGACAATATTTGTATAAAAAGGATGTAATTAGAATTATGTATATATCTAACACAGACAATTATACTATACTACAAATATAAGACTACACTCACTAATAATAAACAGTTCAATTGAGTTTATTTACATAGCATTATTTACAACTATAACTATAAACAGTAAGTGAATATCATTAAACTATGGCTTTTTTCTGCCAAGACAATAAAGGATACCATTATTATTGACAATATCAATCATTATTAATTCAAATAACCTATACTCTGTCCGAGTTGAGAAGAGCCCTTCATTCAAATGTGTTTTATACATAGACAACGCATGGAATGTAAGGTGAGGTATTTCCTCTCGTATTAAATACAATTAGCACTGAAGTGTATTTTACGGAAGCCGAAGGCGGCCATCCATTTCTACTTTGTAATTTCATATTCTACTTTGAAGTTTTTCAAAAATAATCCAATTCTACTTTGCAGTTTTCCCAATTCCAATTCTATTTTCTATTCTTCGATGGAATATTTAACAACTAAAATCCTATATCCCCACCCTAACCGGAAACATGTCGCTTCGCTCCATTCTAAGAGACGGCTCGCGGTGCTCGCTTTACCTCAATGAAGTAAAGCGCGAGCACCGCGAGCTGTCTCTTAGAATGGAGCGAAGCGACATGTTTCCAGTTAGGGTGGGGATATAGGATTTTAGTTGTTAAAAGTTCCATCGAAGAATAGAAAATAGAATTGGAATTGGAAAACTTCAAAGTAGAATATGATATTACGAAGTAGAATTGGAAATTACGAAGTAGAAATGGATGGCCGCCTTCGGCTTCCGTAGTATTTTTCATTATTTGTTCACATGCATGTCATGCGAACACATCACGTTTTCTCTCGTGTTCGTGAAGATGCCTAAGAGAAAGAGACTAAGGTTACATACAAAGAACGTTGTTGTGAGTGTCTATAACTATTAGAAGAACTCCACAGGCGTAAATGGACTCAAGATCTCTGAAACAACGCCTTTTAGTTGATGATTTTGATCGAGAAGCCATCAGACAGAAAATCTACTACCTCAATCAGGCATCATCAGTCTTCCTTCTTTGTTAAAACTTTTTTACAGAATCTTGGTGGCTTTGTAGCTGCCTTAAATGACAAAAGACAATACCTGGTTATTATTTTAATAATAATATTTGTTATAATAGAACATCTGTTCATATATAATTAGAATAGCAATTTAGAATTTTCACGTGTGAAATGGCTGATTTCTCAAAGCAAAAATTGTTAGTTATTAAATCTTCGAAGGTGTGCAATTTAAAGTATGTCAAAGGTATGGCATTGAAAATGTATGGAGTTTTGTAGTTTGTAACTTTCTCATGACACTAGAGATCCCAATTTTATACATAAAATGCGGGTTTGCAAGCTGAATCGATGGGTGCAAGTCCCATGGGATATGAAATAGAATACACATGCATGTACTGGGCTAGTGGTGGACTCCTTATTGCATACACAGTAAAAGCCAAGTAAGTGATCTGATATGAATGGACTGATAACTGTCCTGTCATTTGTGTCAGACATTGAGAAATACAATGTATAAAGTGAATACACTACCTTTTACACTCAGTGTCATCCTGCTGAGGTCTTATGACAATGATAGAAACTTAAAGAAGTTTATATTAATGATTGTGATAACATGACCTGATACATTAAACTCTATCTCTGTAAATTATTCTTATAGAAAGTTCTTATTTCTTATTGCCATATGCATCGAGAAGGACTCAAGCAATGATCTATCTAAAGACACAGATGGGCTCATTACCAACAAACAGATCTAGATCACCTTCTCAACTGAACCTGTATGTGTATTTTCCATGGCAATTGAAGAAATATATGTAACTGTTTTAAAATTTGAAATATACATATATTGGTTATTGTACTGAAGTATCTAAGTCTGTTGAAGAGTGCTCGATGTCGTTTAGACAGAGCGGGTTAGAACAGAATTAAAGGACAAAAGAACAGAGCTCTCGCTGTGTTGCTGTTACTCCGAGTTTCACGCGTTATGCGATCGTCAGACAGCTGTCTGACGATCGCATAACGCGTGAAACTCGGAGTAACAGCAACACAGCGAGAGCTCTGTTCTTTTGTCCTTTAATTCTGTTCTATATTGGTTATTATATATGTAGATCTTCAGTGTACATTATCTTAAAAGATGAGACAATGTTACTGTCTTTAACTGTAAATTTGAACCCATCACGATGTAAAAGTGGAGTTGAAAAGTCTGCTGCCAGACTAATCATGATTAAATATATTTCCTTTGGAATGAAGAGCCTGAGGTGTTCCATGAACTTATTTTTAGCCACACCCAAATCGTCAATGACGTCTTTAAAATCACGTGTAGGCGCTCTCCCATCAAGAAAGAAGCGTTGTGTCAGTTAACTAGTCGGTAAGTAATGAAGTTAATTAGTAGTATTGTACGTAGATATTAAGAGCCATATGCCATGTTAAACCGTAATACATTGTTACATTTTGAATCATGATTATATCTACCTATGACATTTGAATGTAGAGGTATACATTCCTCTGTATACGTATTATATTTGTAGCTATTTCTGGTAGCAAGAGAGTATTTCAAACAGTTACAGAGATTGCAGAGTTGAGGCTGAATAAACTCAGACTTCATCCGTGTTTAATGTTCCAACATTTTAACTCTCTATTGCTGAAAAAATAGTTTCTTTATTAGCCTTAATGTTTAAGTTTTTGTAGAGATGCATTATCACGTTGTATAAGATTTACAATGGCAATAATAAATGAAGAACATACAGTTTATTCTCTTTTTATATAAAGTGATATATATAATACATTACAATATAATTGATATTTGTACATTACAGTATAACTGATATATGTATATTGATATCTAATGTTCTATTAGATAAGTAGATCAAGTTAATAGTACCAGTCAAGAGCCACTAACCTTCATGGTAATGGCAGCTAGAGTTTCTCAGTATAATCAGTCTGATATAGTAAGTATATTAATGATATTACAGTATGCTGCATGTGTTAGTGTAAAATGAAAACACTGCACATTATTACTAAGTATAGTAGTACAAAATACATGAGCTAATTTGCAAGAAGAGACCGCTTCAGTCAAACATTTGGGACTAGATTTGTAAAAAAGGATCATTGTTAAAGCATCTCAAATACAGTTGTGTAGACAAACATTTGCCATGAACAACTGTGCATTTAAAGAAACTATATATGATATATATGCACAGCTATTCATGGCAACTGTATGTATACACAACTGTCTTTTGGGGTCTGTTATTAGCTAGTAAATTCCTTGACAATTCATTGTTATTAAGTATTAATAAAGTGGAGAACTTTGTGTATTTTGTATTTGACATGTCCTATAGTTTTATTAGTCTATATGATTTACTACTTGTAAATATAATGACTTGTTTTTCTTATTATATAGGACTATGAACTTTGGGAGTCTGCTAAGGCTGGACATTTAGAGAAAGTCAAACAAGCTCTTCAGAAAGGAGCCAGCTTCAAATGTTGTTTTCAGGTAAAATCCTATTGATTTCTCTTTAACACTGTAAATACTGATAGGTTGATTTCACTAATATATGGTTGTACAGGTTGCATGTAGCAAACTGTTTACAAAATGTTAGAAATGTTTAGAATTTTTAAAAAGAAAGATAACCTTTTGTCATGGGATGAACAATGATTTCCCATAGGACAATAGTTATTAAAACTATATTACCTTTACTTTCAGTTTGCATCATGGAACTTGTATACCCATGTATTGGTTAAATCAACCAATCAGTTTTTACAGTGTTATCTTACAATTATTATTTGTGACTGCTAACTTAAATAATTAATTTAAAATATAGGGATTTATTGAGTATTAATTCTTTTAGCCACACCTAAATTTCAATTTAAAACTTCAAGACTTACACAATTTAGTAATTATTCTTGTATTTGTTAAAGTTACTGGATTAGTATCCACAATTAATAACATACATGATATTTACATGTACTATTTTTAATAGTGTATTATAATTTGATTGAATGAAATTATTATAATGTCTGTATTTATCATATAGCATATAACACCTCATACTGTAGCTTACATTAATGCTCATAACACAATAGTACAACTCTTAGTAATGCAGGTGCTACTTCTGATTATGTAAGTGTATACATGTATGTAGTTAAGGTCAATGTTTAGAATAACTCAAGCATTTGTTGTTTCATTAGTATTCAGTAAATGTACATACTTGCATTACATTAAAATGTCTCCTATTTATTCCCTAAGTCCTTATACTCATAACAATACATTTAATGGATAATTATTATCACCTTTACTGATATAATTGTTGTGTAGCCATATTCTGTTTTCTCCACACTATCATTCTTTTAATATTGATTCTATAGCTAGGAACTATCATTAAAGCATTTGTTTTAAATCATACCATGTACCTCTAGGGTATAATAGTGTTACCAATTGACTTCATATACCATTTGAAAAGAAATGTTGAGAAATTGAGTAATCATTTGTATTACACAGGAGTCACTCCAGATTTATTTGCTCACGTAATATTATGTTGGGTATAATATATTTCAGGCAGTAATGTTACTAGTTTTAATGTTTTAGTAAAGTGAACAGTGAGCATGCTTTGTTACCTTTTGTTATACCTAATAAGAAGACTAAATGTGCTTGTCACAATTATATGTAATTAAACTCAACACTAATATATACTGTTGTATTTATTATAATGTATATTATCTGTATTTACTTGTTATGATTTATTAGAATGAAATTATGTTAGCGGCTGTGAAAGGTGGACTAGTAGATATAGTGGAAGAAGCTATTGAAAAGAAAGTAGATGTTAATTCTCAAGACTCACATGTAGGTTATACCTTTTGGGAATTATAAATGATTCTTTTTTATTAAAAGGGTATCTCATTAATTTCACAATTACAAGTTTGTTTATAAACAACATATTGTTTTCATGAGTAGTCAGATAAACATTTTACTTTTAAAGTCATATATGTCTTATGTATAGATACAATACATAGTGCATTGAAAAGTAAGGTTTTAGTATAGTCATTTAAAATAAAAGTTAACGAGCTATATTTTATAGGTCATAACATTGCACTATAGGAATCCATATCATGATGAAATAATAGGATATTAAAATATTTTGTATGTACATACCAGTAGTTGAAAACCAGAGTATGATACTTAAATCCACAGTGAAGTATAACAATCCATAGTGCAATGTATAGTTTTACACCAAAATATAGTAATAAACATTGAGTAAAAAACTTTATATAAACATCCAACATAGCTGTTTCATTGACAGTCAATATATCAAAACTACAGGTCATATTTTCAGTCATAGATCATCAACACTATTTTATATTAAATTTAAATTTAACATTTTCCATTATCTTTCACTACCAGAAACTAAATATTTTTTCTTTTACTTACCCTTTCAAAATTTAACAAAGTTAATGAGTAGATATTAATATTTTATTAAAATATAGTCAGAATGAGTTTAGGTTTTCTTCAGTAATATATACCATTTCAATAGCAACATTACTAGTCACTAAAATTATTATAGTATTGTCTTAAGCACAGTTATAATACTGTATAAGAGTTAGTGGCTTGTAGAGCTTTATTTTAGGTAATCAGTTAGTTATTGTAAGTAAACAAAAAGTACAATCTGCACAAAACGTAATATTTAGTGTATAGCTTTAAATGTTTATAAGATATAAAATTTCTCATTTTACTATAAGTGATGCTATATATCTTGTAATTATTTAGTTTTCAGTGTTTAAGTGTTTATACTTTCAGTGTGATTTATGTTAGTAAATTCTAGCCTTTTGTTATCTTAATAATAAAATAAACAAACTTGTTTTATTGCTATATTTAGTAAGGAATAGACTAAGTCTGTCACAAACAGTCACTACTTTATCTGTGTACACATATTTCTGATCATAAATGCAAAAACAAGTCACATCATGTTTTCTAGTAGTTTTTTTAATAGAAGTCAAAAAAAAACAAAACAAGGTCATTGTTTTATATAAACTTGTAATTTGGGAATGGTAAAGTCTTGTGACATGTGATATTTTCATTTATGGTAACATATTTTGAAGCCATGCTAACTCTATAGTACAATGTTGAAGATTATTGTGATATCTTCACTATAATTATTGTGACTGATTACCAGACTTAGTTATTTTCTCTTACTGTAACATTTTAATGTTGTGGTAGCCACACTTTTAATGCCATTCTTTTCTGCTTTATCATTAGAATCAATAGACCACCTAATATTATGCGTCATATAATACCATGATGAAACAGTCTAGCTTCTTTTATAATCAAACACAGATCCAAATATTTCTAACAAGATTAATGTGTATTTATACCTAAGTCAAAGCTTTTCTTGCTATGTAATTTTTAATTTGTTACATTTTTAGCTTCTTATTTTGTTCACCTAACCTTTGAAGTCTTCTTAAGTTAGCATTATGATGTTATTATAAAATAGTAGACTTGTATTTATTGATGTAATTATGTCTTATGGTAAATAATATTCATAGTCAGTGAATATCAATCCACAAATGACATGAACATTTCTATTAATAATTAAGTTCTTTTGACTAAATATTTGACTAGTAATATGACATTACATAAGTTATTTCCTAAAAACATTTTGTCATTGAAGGAGGTACCACTATAGGTATAAATGAAGTACAAACCTGAAAACATTTTAGGTGTTACTAACAATTCTTGTTAAGTAATTGTTGGTAGCTATGATACAAATATGAAAGTATTACTCATCTCTTATTTTTTGACTAAATGTTATACTTGTTATGCTAACACTTATATTAATATAAAGAAGATATTAATATAGACTAATATGACTGTATTTTGGTGTGAGAAAATATTGGTGAACTGATATAAAATAGAATATGTCTATACAGTACTGGTGTCCCAGTTCTTTCATACCACTTTACCTATCCTAGTTTTACTTACTTTTGAAGATATTTCAACAACTTCTGAACTTTTCTGATGAAGCTAGAAAAAACAATGTACAATCATTTGTTAATGATTACAAATTTTGAGTGTCATTCATTTTCTATGAGATTCTGGTTTGTGACTTTCCTAAATAGTTAACACTCTGGTTTTGTTACAATCTATGGACATTCAAAGTGTATTGATTGATACAAATCACATTTTCTTTATTTCCTTCCTAACCAGAGTTAAAACATGAAGTTAAATTTTATTCTCAATGTGAACAGTGTAAAATTGTAGTTATTTTTTCTCTAACGTTATTTACATGCTAGACAGTTATAAAGATGTTTTAGACAATGTTTATATGCAAAGTCAATATCCATATTTTCTTTTTATTTTGTATAATATATGTGAGTATTAAGAGCATTGAATGAATGTTTACTGTATTCAATGAATATCATGCAAGTAGCAACTAATGAATATAATTCCTGCCAGCATTCTGGCCAAAGTCCAAGCAAGTGTTAAGCAATTTAATTAAATTAATTAACATTTCCCTGACCTTTGAAGCAGGAGAACTTACATATGGGGCTTTTTCAATCCTTAATAATGGGACTTCTTTATCATTTTATCTAAACTACTTCAAAAACTCCAATTTTGCATATAAGAAAAAACAACTGAATCACTAACACAAACAAAGTATATAACTGGTTAACTTTTACATTTTTAATCTTTAATTTCAATATGTGGTCCATTTTATCATAAGTATGCAATAATAATATTGTTTAACATTTGTGTTATTATAGACAACAATGGATACTTGTGTACTTTCCTTAGGATCAAAAAACAGCTCTGCATCTAGCATCAGAAATGGGTAACTGTAATATCATACAGCTACTGTTAAAGTTTAATGCAGATCCTAATACATGTGACAAGGTCAGTGTATGATATAGAGATTATTACATATTTTTAGATTTAAATCAGTTTTATAGATATAGGATGATATGAAAACTAGAGTGATTTATATATTTGTCAGACTTGAAATATAGTCATTAAGACACATTTATGTTATTATGCTAATACAAAATTGATTATTATTACAGTGTAGTTGTTGCAAAATATGTCATAATTTTAGGCTATTTATTATGGACATTTTTTGTCTAAGTATTGATTTTGCACATGTAGTTGCTGCATTGAGTGATCACAAAATTTGGCTGCATGTAGAATCATGAATAGTGTGTTTTTATACCATTAGTACATTTGGTATTACTAATTTGACTAATTCAGTGGTTACATTTAGAAGAAGCAATTATCTTTAATTATTGATATTGATGGACAAAAAGTAATATCACTGATGTATATGGCATTTTTGGGCTGTTCTTAGCACATATAAATTATATATGGTTACTAATACAAATAAACCTTTCCCATTTTAATAATAAATCTTGACATGTTGGAATACTGGACATATTTTGTAATTGCTTGTAAAATCATGTTTCAATGTTTATATCATGTTGATAGAATTGATAATCATTATAAATGTGATAGTTAATGTAGTTAAGTTCATTTAATGTACATGTTGTACTACACAGTTATTTTGTACATGATGTATACAAACTATGGTTTCCAATTGATCTACTTTATACTAAAGGTAGTAAACATTTTGTGCAATATTAATGTGGCGATGTTACAACTACATTATACAGAAGTATTTATTGACATATTTTACTAAAGAAATGTACTTTTTAATCATGTATATTATTATGTTCTGATTGTCAATTAATAGACAATACTGAACAGCATTAATGTAGCAATATAGTTGTAGTGACAGTAGCTGTTACTGTGATAAAATACTGATTATTAACATTTAATTATGTTTATTTGTATGTTGAAGTGCAGAGACACAATCCTTTACATTATTATTACTAGTTATCACTAACAATACTCACAATGTGAAATACAACACTTATAGTGCATGTAGTAGATGAGAGTATCGTATCCTTCACACTATCAATACTTCTATTACCAGGTGACAATGTGTTCTGCAACACCTTGAGAAATCTGGTGACACAGGCTATAAATAAGAGCTTATTGAATAGCATAGCTATCATTTCCTAACATATTATAATGTACAATGACTAAAATTAACAGTATGTTATATGCTTTCTAACTACCACCTTAATAGCACCATAAAAAACATACTATAACTTAAGTTTTTACAAAAAAAATCAACAGGTCAGGTCAGTAATGTGTTATGAAATATTCCAGAACATAGATCCTTTTCTTGGATAATAGTTTAAAGAGTCAATCATGTAGTATTACTAGTGAGTTGACTGACTACTTAATCTTTAATATATTGTCAAAGAATACTACCTAATTAATTATTGAGATCCAAAGTCCTTGGAAGCAAAAGAAACAAGTATAGACTCTATTAGACACGCAGATTATACAAATATTTCATCCCTTGTTGCCTTTCTTTTTGTTTTGATTCATTTTTGTCATTCCATTATAAATATTTACACTACTGCAAAAAACTAATGATAGCTTTACCTCATTAAAGTTTTCTCAATACCAAAAAAGATACCATACTTTTGACAAAAATACTTTCTTTGTTGCTCCCTCAAATTACTACTGTAAATTCAAAAATGTTTATGTGTAAAGTTTTATACACAATATGATATACAAAATTTATTTATAAATATTATTTGTAGCAGTATTCATAGACATAATAGTATCATGAGGTTTAATGGGTGTGATTTGTGTATGTGAGTTGTGTTGTATCATGTGTATTTTTACTTTCTTGCCTCTTTTTATGTTGACTTGAGTGTCTTGATGCTCTTGATAACACAATAACAATAGTTGGGTAATTTATTATTAAATAATTTTTTTAGATTAAACGAACACCAGCACATTATGCTGCACTGAAGGGTCATATTGATGCTCTAAAGTTATTAATTGAAAATGGAAACGTTGATATAAATACTACAGACATAGTAAGTAAGGAAGGATGTTCTTTTCTAGTTTTCTAGTTCTTGCTTTAAAGTATGACATTTTGTGATTGCTCATACATAAAAGTTGTATTATTGTGTGATTACCTGTCTGTTTGTCGTTCAATATTATTAAGTATCTTTTATAATGCATTCTATACTGATTTACCTGTGATAGTGCAATAGCATTTTTCAAAACTTCATATCTTTTGAACTGATTTCCAAATTCATTTAAAAGCACATTGACAAGTGAACAAACCATTTTGTTCATTTGTAAGCAAAACCATGGTTCCCATGATCAACTAGACAAATGGTGATTTTTTATGTCTAAAATATCTTACTGCATAGATAGACTGATGTTTCCATATTATTTGTCCTTGTTCGCCTTATGCATCCTATAACTAATATAAATCATAAATTATATTATAATTATGAATTAATGATTAAGTTTTACATGACCATACTCTCTCAGTGACTGTTACCCATAGATTTGTTTACATGAAATAAAATTTTATGCATAATCTAAAGTATAAAACCTAATTGATGAGTTATTAATAATCATTAAAATTAGTTAATTGCTCGGATATAACACTTGGAAACATGACAGTACAGCTTACATTAAATGAATCAATGTTTATTTTGTTTTTTGCTACTAGTGTCATTTATGAGTTAAGTGTTATTGATGAAGATTATATAATTTGGTCAATAAAATCAAATTTATATATGAAATACCATGTCACTGGATATAATATAGAGAGTATTAAAGCAACTACTGAGTCAAGATATCCTTGTATTTTTTTATTTTCTGGTTTATTGTGATTGTTTAAATTTTAGTGTCACAATTTTCACTTCTAGTGTCATTATGGAATGATTACACACATACATTTTAATATACTGAGGCAGTAATATTCAATACTCCTTCTTCAGTAAATACTTTATCAGAATTTGAACATTCTGTACCAATTGTATCAAGATATAAATATATAATAAGACAATTTTAAAAATTTTAATATCTTGTTTTAGTTATAATATGTGGGCTCTCAAAGATATATACTTTAAAATTCTATCAATTATTATTTTTAATAATTAATGAGAAATACTTGTGTACTTCCTCTAGAATCAGCAAACAGCTCTGCATTTAGCCTTGGAAGGAGGTCACTGTGATATCGTACAGCTACTCTTAAATTTGAATGCAGATCCCAATATTTGTGACATGGTCAGTTTATAATGTGTATTATGATTACTACATCTTACTAGATTAAAAGGAGTGCTAATAGACATGGAATGTTATATATGTACTGTTGTAATAATTCATTTTCTTGAAGTATTTTGGTATTCACACTAGTATGTCATACTGTTTCTGTCAAAAACATTTTGCTGTGAAAGAGATATAGACTACAAGTAGATTCATGAGTCATGAATCTTTCCAAAATTAAGTCATCTATACATGTATTTCAAAGTGACACTAGTATTGATGAGGCATTAATGTTGAATATGTCATCCTTTAATGTTTAATTCTTAGATCCTAAACTCTAAATATATGAACATGTAGCAATTGCTACTGTTTTCCTTTAATTATAAAAATTCCTTATTTTTTATCATGACTACCATTGTTTAATAGCAACTCCAATGACGATGCAACCAAAGTACCTAGGGACAATTTTAACTACTTTAATCTTGTTTTAGTTAAAATATGTAATCTGTTTATCTATAGATATGTATTATAATATTCTGTAAATTCTTATGTTATTATAATCAACAATAAATATATGTGTGCTCCTTCTAGAATCAGAAAACAGCTCTACATATAGCCTTGAAAGGAGGTCACTGTGATATTATACAGCTACTACTAAATTCCAAAGCAAATCCCAATATTTGTGACTTGGTCAGTGCATATTGTGTACAAACATTAGTAAATGTTACTAGATTTAAATCATTATCTAATAGATATAAAATGTTATGAGTGTGGCTATTAAAAATTTCTATGTTGACATGATGTTTAAATATTTTGTTAGTAAAGAATTAACAAATGAAGTCATTGGCAGCTATCACTCAGTGTGGCCTGTTATATTAGTAGTAAATGTCCTTGAAATCATCTTGATATTCACAGTGATCTTGTCAGTGTTATATTACACTTTCAAATACTTACTATATCCCACCCAAAAGTCTGAACTTTAAGTGTAGCCAATTTATAAGTCAATCTCATTTTAATATTGGTACAAAGGGAGTTTCATACACTAAATATGTAAATCAAATTTAAACTTAATGTTATGTGAGTGTTACAAAGAGGTATGTGTTAAAATTGGTGTGGCAATGGTAGCTGTGATCCAAATGACAAAGCATTACTCATCCCTTTTTTTCTTACCAGGTATTACAATTATTATATATAGTAATAATTGTATAAACATAATAATGTAGTCCAAGTTCTCTCTAATCATTAAGCATAGAAAATAACTTTTATTCAGTGACAAATTTCCATGGTAGACTATTATAAAGTTATTTTGGATTATATTAGTATGGAAAGCCAAAGTCCATTTTTTGTATGTTATATATATATATATATGCGTGTGTGAGTATTAAAGCATTGAATGAATTTAATTGTGTGAAACATCTGCATACACATTTAACAACAATTCATTTAATTTACTCTTCTAACCAGCACTTGATTCACCCTAAGCATGATTACTCAAAGACCTAGCCTTGTGCGATTTAACCCGGAGAAAAGTCTTATAAATTTAGCTTCTACCCTTAATACATGTATATCATTTTATCATTAATATTTCAAAAATATCCAGTTTTCAATAATAGAGAAATGACTTCAATTACCAACACAATCAAAAGCATCTTAGGACAATTTTATAAATTTGTTTTGACTTTAATATGTCGTTTATTTTTCCATAGATATGTAATATAATATTCTCTTGAACTTTTAATGTTATATAATAATCAACATTATATACTTGTGTATTTATTCTAGTTTCAGAAAACAGCTCTACATCTTGCTTCAGATGGAGGTCACTATGATGTCATATAGCTACTATTAAACTTCAATGCAGATCCCAATATTTGTGACAAGTTGGTCAGTGCATATTATATCTAGATTTTAATCAATATTTAATAGATATAGAATATTGTTCATGTAATTTTTATATTTAAAAAATTTTAATTTTTTCTAGTTTGGACAAACACCAGCACATTATGCAGCTCAAAAGGGTAATTTTGAAATTTTAAAGTTATTACATGAAGTAGGACAAGCTGATATGAATGCTATAGACAAAGTCAGTCAAATTATAGTTATTTATGAAATATTCCTTGTGAAATATGACATGTGGTACTTCAAAATGATACAAACCAGTATCATACCCAGACTGCCCACTATTTCAAATATTGTAATAAACATGTTTTGACAAAAACATTCCAAGAACAATAATCCAAATTCATTCACAGTTGTAAAAGTACAACAAACATACTAACTATGATATATGTTGACAATACAAAAGAATGGATTTTTTTTCCAGATTTTTTTTATTTCTTAAATTTCTCCTGCAAAGTGTCAAATGTCAAATGACTAAATTGATTAATGACAATAATCATGTAATGATTACATAATTAATGATTATGAATAATTAATTGCTTACCAATTATATGTGCTATGTTCTCTTTATTAATCCCCCTCCAACAAGACTCACATTAACAGTTGTGTACGCTGTTGTGACTTACCTCTCTGTTTGTGGCTTCAATAGTTTTGGCCCTCTTTTATAATTTGAGAATGCATTCTTCATTGATTTTCCTATAATTAAATAATAGGTTTCTTAGAAAGTTCATATATATTGTACTGATTTCAAAGTTCAGGTAGAAACATATTGAAATGTTTTGAAGACATTTGTTTATTTCTAGGTACAACCATGATTCACATGATCTATTAGAAAATTGTAAATTTTATTATATCTGGTTCACTATAAAATATCCTACTGTCTAAAAATCTGCAAAAATGAAGTAGCATGGACTGTCATTCTCGTAGTATTAGTCATGTCTCCTATTTGGCTGTCATTAGTATAAATGATAAATAGTATTGCATGAATTGAAGTTAGTTTTTCTTGACTCTGCCTTGTCAGTGAGTGTCACTCATAGATCTGTTTACATTGGACAAAATAGGTACATAAACTAAATCTAAAGCTTAAAACCTCATTGCTGACTTTCTAATAATAATTAAATTCAGTTAATTACTTGGATATAATACTTAGTAATATGGCAGTACATTTTACTTCAAGTGAATCATTGTTTCTTTTTGGTTATTTATGAGCTAACTGTTATAAATGAATGTAGTATAACTTGCTTAATATCATTGAATTTATCTATGAAAAACAGTAATTGGTCTCCTCATACATAGTGTTCACTACATAGAGTAAACATGTTAGAACAACTGCTTAGTGAGGATCTCCTTATCTCTTTTCTTTTGTGTTCTGAGTTTTAATGAATGTTTAAATGAAAAACAAAGTGTTGATATGAAATTGAACAAATATACAAGGAAGGAGGAAATTAAATAGAACTTGCAAAATAATGAAGTTTCAGTGCTATAATTTTCACTTCTAGTGTTCTGTGGAATTCTAACACACAAACACTTTAATCTCCAGAGCTAATAATGTTCAATACTCCTTCTTCATATTAATATTGATCCAGAATGTAAAGATTTCATGCCTAATACTTTAAAATGTGAAAGTCAGCTTTTTTTCAATAATGGCAAAGACTATTTGATTTCTGTTATGGATCATGTTTATGAAACATATATATATATAACAAAGTTTATCTGTTTATGTCATAATGTTAGCCATGATATATAATATATTCTATTACTTGCAACAATACAGTTGCTAAATCATTTTCATTATTTAATTTTTAGAATGACAATAATCTACTACATTTAGCCTGTAGAAGTGGCAATAAAGAAACCATACACTATCTTTTACATAATAACCAGCTAAATCCAGATCATCGAGTAGCACTAAACAATGATCAACAAATGCCATTGGATTGTATTCCACCATCTAACAGTAATAGATTTGAATTACTAAAATTGTTTCAGCCGTTCAAAAAATGTCAAGGAGACTATCTCACAGAGTCATATGCCAAAATATTTCTATGTGGAAAAACAGAAGCTGGTAAAAGTTCATTGACTGCTGTTATCTCTTATCGTGCTGACAAGTGGTCTTTTCATGAATATAATCCAGAAGAATTTGTTGAAGATGTTATATTACAAACCACTGGAATTGAGTACCACAGTGTTCACAGCAATGAAATAGGAAATGTTGTAATTTTTGATTTTGCTGGACATGCTGAATATTATAGTAGCCATGCTGCAGTACTTGAAGCTCTATTGTTGAGATCACCAGCTGTCTTTGCAATTTTAAGTAACCTTACTGATGATGAGGAGACAATTAAGAAAGAACTTCTTTTCTGGTTTAACTTTGTTGAAAATGTGAGCACAAAATTAAGTAACCCAAGTCAAGTACTTGTTCTTGGAAGTCATATTGATGAATTGTCCAGTGAAAAAGACTTCCAGCCTTTTGTAAATGATGTAACAAGTATGGCTGTTCGTTTTCAGAATTACAAAGGGTTTTTGCCCTTAGACTGTCATCGACCAGGAGGAAAAGGTGTGAAAGAATGTATGAGGAAATTAAAAAAAAGCTGTGAAGCTGTTGTGGACAGATATGATAAGATGAGCTACCACTGCCACTGTCTAAATTCTTATCTTCAACAGCTTGATGATGTAGCCATTAGCTTAGATGAACTTTGTTCCCAATTATGAAACTAAATGAACCTTGTCTTTTGACAGATAGATCCATAGTGTTGGAGTTTTTGACCATTCTTGGAAGCAAAGGTCTAATTTTGTTTCTGGCAAATGCATGGGTAATTATTGACCAAAAAGCTCTTTTAACTGATGTAAATGGTGTCTTATTCAATAAAACCATTGATCGTGAGCGTAAACCAGTTGCCAGTAATACTGGTATAATGCCTGTCTCTACTCTAGCTAACCTTTTCCCTAAACATAATACAGATATGTTGATTCGTTTCTTAACTAGTCTACAATTTTGCCATGAAATGGACTCTTACACAGTTTCTTGTGTTACTAACAATGTACCATGTGATGACTTCCCTATTGGTAAAGATGAGATGTTTTTATTCTTTCCTGCACTTATTACAGAAGACAAGCCCACTTCAATCTTTGAAACAACAGATGGATTTGGTTGGTGCTTATGGTGTGATGTACCGCAACAATTTCTCTCCATGCGCTTTCTTCATACTCTTCTTCATTGCTTAGCCTATACTTGCTGTCCTCCTACTCCCATGAAATTTGGTTATATTACCTATAATCCAACAATTCAAGTTTTACATCGACTCTGTACTATGTGGAAAAATGGTATTTATTGGAAAGAGGAGGGGAATAATATTGAAGTGATGGTTGAGGTTACTGAAGCCAACCGATGTGTTACAATTCTTGTGTCTCACAGCAGTTTAATTGAAAGTTATCAATTTCGTGCATCACTCATCAAAGATGTTCTTAATCTAAAAAATAAATTATGTTCATGTACTTCAAAATTGTTCATTATTGCACCTGGTAATGTTAAGGATATCATGGATAAGGAACAGAGAAATCGTACTGTCTATGCTATTAGAGAAGTTGCTAAAGGAGTACTACTAAAAGAAACTGTTACTTCCACTAATGATGAAAAATCTGCTATCCAATTAGTTGTTGGGGAAAAGGAACCGTATCTTTGGATTGCCCCTCTTGTTACCAAAGCTCTTTTTACTGAGAGTTACAAAGATCTACCACTACCAGATCACTATGTCCAACATATACAAGAAGTATTCTCTTGTATTGACTTAGTTGTTATTACAGATGTTATTAATCCCATTGTCAAACCTGAGAAGAAGGTGCCAGCATCTAGTGTTGGAGGTATATCTACTTGTTAAGAAAATATCATGTTTCAATACTATTCATTATTTAATTTTTTGGCTTTATATATAGCTAATACTACTATATTTGATTACTTTCATTAATTGTTATTTGTTGTTAAAATTTCAGGTAGTAGTCAGGAGACAATGTTAACAAAGGATAGTTTACACGATGAAGTCAGTTATTTACCTAACTTATGTATGTAGACAATATTATATTACAATACTTTATCTTATTGCACTTACAGATGAAAGACCTACAAGACGTGAACTTTTAACCCAACTAGTATGTATTGATTATTTGTGGCGTAGTATTGGCAATGGTCTTGGAGTGAGTTACAGTGACATTCAAGGCTTGACTGAGTCCAACCATTCAAATCGAGTAAAGCTTGAACATATAATTCAGAAATGGTTTGACATGAATGGTGAAGGTGAAGGTACTTCTGTCACTTGGAGCACCATTATAAATGTTGTAAAAGGACCACTTATTCAAAACAAAGCTCTAACTATGAAAATATATGAGTACTTGAAACTAGAAAGTTCTGTACAACAGAATGCTAAAAGTAAGGATGTAATAATATCTTTAGTTGCTAGAATTATATAGACTGCTTGCTTAAATAATTTCATGGTCACTAAAGATTGTATATGTCAGCCATATTGGTGTCAGGAGACATTTTGTCATAGCTTTGTAAGTATCTTTAATTGCATTAGAACATGACAGTAAATGTTGGCTATGACATAATTTGAAAGTCTACTTGTAGTAAACCAAGGCAATTCAAAATGAACATATAATTGTGAACATAACTTTTATAATAGGTAGTAACCATGAACCTTTTGGAGAAAAGTCCTCTAGAGATAATTGTAATAAAGGTACATATTTACCAGTATATACTCTGTTTATCATCATACTAAAATTTTATAGGAAGTGTTGCACAAAAAGACGAAAACACTGTTGAAGAACAAATTGATGGTAAGTTACTTTATCTTGACTAATAAAGATGTTAAGAGTACATTGATTACCTTATAGGTATTGATGAAAGTGTTAGTGAGTCAATCACAGAGGACAATAACACTGTTAGTGGTAAGTTTATAGGTTAGTATAGAAAGTTAATGTATATTTATTGCATCTACAGGTAAATGTGATCCATCTGAAGTTTTTGAAATTCATTCTGCTGATCTTTGTGATATACTGGTGAATGCCAACCCTCATCGCATGGTGAACAAACTTGTCTCTGCTAATTTGCTGCCATCATGCATTAAGAAAGATGTTAAGAGTATAAATGATATATATGAGAAGGCTGACAAAATTGTTGATGAGCTACAGAGCCAGATAGATGATGATGAACACCCAATTGAGTTACTAAAGAAGATTTGCGACTTTCTTTTAGAACAAACTGACAAGACTTTAAAGGAAATTGGTACTAAAATAATGAGTCAACTATAGAGTGTAAGTTGAAAATATTACATGAGCAGACATAACATCTATAATGTCAAAGTAAAATAAATAATTAAATTTATTATAATTGCTTGATTGTGCATTGAGTTCATTAAAAAAATAAAATATACTAGAAATAGCTGACATGTGCTTTCTCTATTAAATGAATTAACTGATCACAATCTTGTAATAATACTAACAATACTATTGTATTATTATATACAATAATACTAACAATACTAGTGTATTATTATATACAATAATACTAACAATACTAGTGTATTATTATATACAATAATACTAACAATACTAGTGTATTATTATATACAATAATACTAACAATACTAGTGTATTATTATATACAATAATACTCAAAGAGACAAAGACTATATCAAAACAAACTCTTTAATGAGTAATAACTTGAAATAACTACATATTCTTTTCTATTGTAGGTTACATATTCTTTGGATAGATTCCTCCCTTTTACATTTTGTTACATTTGTTGCTATCTAATACTTTATTTAGTAGACTGTATCAGTGTTTGTTACTTGAGCTATTAGATTATAATGTTTTATTATATTTGTCTTGTAGATTTCCCTCCATTTTTATATTTTGATGTAATGTATTATAGTGTTGTATATTATTATAATTCATGATTTTAATATTTAGACATTGCATTATCTTACAGGGGCGTAGGAAGCAAAAATGGAATGGTCAGGCTGACACTGAATCCATCTAGGGGATGCAGGGCATGCCACCCCCCCCCCCCCCCCCGGGAAAATTTTGAAAATAATGCTTGTCAGGAGTGAATCTTGTGCAATTTCAAGCCCATCATTGCAACTTTCTTCATGGATTCTTTCCATGCAAAAAAATTTGTTGTATACACTGAGCAGTAAATACACTTAATAGTGTTATATATATGATATATGTATTATCAATGTTAATATGGTAAGATTACAAAGTACAGATCATGCACTAAGATCAGATTCAGAAAACGTTCCAAAAATTGTATTTCTGTGTTCAGTGTTGACAAATGAATTGGCAACATCTACAAGGTTAAGCTTTTCTGTTTTGTCCTTGTGCACATGAAGAACCATGACTGCATTGAGACGAGATTGTGACATGGTTAAAAAGTTTCTTTAAAGAATGTATAAAATTTAAGACTTAAATTTTATACATTCTTTAAAGAAACTTTTTAAATTTTTAAGAGTACATGTACTTTATAATCTATAACCATATACAGTAAATAGGAAATTTTTAACATATAAACATATAAATTAACTATGTTATATATCAAACATCCTACATGAACATAACTGATTACAGTTTGCATAGACAAATTTCTGACTAAGAAGAAAGGAATTACTGCTCAGCTTATGACCATATTTGGAATCTGAGTACATATCAATTAATTATCTTATGAATGCAAGTAAACATTCCATTCATCCAAAAAGTGTCTTCCTGCTTACATCAGATTATATAATCTTTCAAAGAAGGAAGGAGCATAGTACAACATCAAAGAAACCTTTGAGGCAATGGATTTCTGATATCAGTAGTACACATAACAGTCTTTATTAACATTTTACATGTAATGAATTTGTGTACTAAATGGAGGCTAAAAATTCTGTAAGGCACAATATATAGGTAGTGGCTACTTGTACAGTACAGGAAGCGTATACAGCAATGAAAAATTAATGTGTTATAATAGACCCTAACCCTAAAAATTTCAAAATGTATTGCAAGTTAGATTATGGATTTCCTGTACTATACAAATAGCCACTACAATATATATAATTACACAACTTATACTAATCAACTCTACAACAATAACATTAAGTAATAAGGATAACTAACTTCAATGTCTCTATTGATGTTTGTAATAAAATGTCAAGTAACAGATAGAAGTCGAGAGTAAGTAGAAGGTATGAAATTTCAAGTACATCACTAGATATAATGATACAAATGGCATAATAAATATGCCAAAAAAGGACAGTGAGCGGTCTGTCAGGACATCACTTCTAGTCTTGTAATCGTAATTAATGTTGAATAGTTGTCTTTAATAATTTTCACAATAAGATGAATATTGGAAAAAGAACAGGATGCAAAGTCCACATAATAATATTAGGCAAAAAGTGTACTTGTTTTACAATGTTTGGAGTGATTAATTCTCCTAGAATTCAGATGAGTCATTACACTTGGTTAGCGTTGTGGTATGACTGTGCTGGCTTTGGTTGGCCTTGTGACACCGAATTGGTTAGGCAGTTTTATAATGTTTTACAGAAAATAAAGTTACTGTACTTGTGCTTTGCCCTTCTAACCTGTTTTGAACAGAAACCACAATCAATTATCTAACCAAATATAGCCTTTATCTTTAGCATATTGGAATTATGATAAACATGTCATTTTGAAACAGTTGAAAGAAATTACATGTAGTAATGTCTTTTCTTTACATTAGATCAGCAAAGTGGTTAGGATAATTGAACAAATACACTGTAAACATTAACATTTTTCTTAACTAGTTCATAGCTTATGTTGATATATTTTACTATGAAATACAAATTTGTTTGAAAAAATAACTTTATGACTAGTACTTGTTCCTTGTACTAGTTCAACAAACCATCAAATTAAATATGGAGTAATTATACAAATTCCATAGTAATCCACCAATGTACAAAAACAAATCTATGTTGTTAAAATACTGATTAATTTTTCTAGTGTGTGTATTAACAACTAATTTGTATTAAAACATGCTTCACAATTGTTATGTAAATAATACTTCAACTACCACCAATTTATCATAAATGGTTTTGCATTAATGAAGGAATAATGTTATGTAAAACAAACAATCTAACAAAATATTATAGTCAAACAAAAACAATAACCACTACCCAAAACAAGTAGTTGAGGGATATTACAAAGTTGGAACTACAAAGGCTGAAAACATTTATATAAAATTAGCACACTGATGACCCAGCTATACATGTAGTGGGATTTCCATTAGCTGTAGTTGGTTGTGTAGTCTAATCTACAGGATGATAGGGAGATGCTATATAACATTCATGAAAACACAATTACTACCTTTGCAATGTTTACGATGAAAATCACAAGCATTACCCTTGCCACTTTTAGTATTGTAATACTTCTTCCAGTAATGACCTTGCTTCTCTGGATCAGTTGGAATGGATTCAGGAATATTTGAAAGAAACAATCGACTAGCTATTCCTGAGTATGCTGGTTTGGTGAGATCCTCCCACTTTACTGATGGCCAGTCGATTCCAAATTCCTCTTTAATTTTTTTAAATTTGTCTGACAAACGTGGATGAGACGATACATCCTGGGTAGCTTCAAAACCAATTCTATCAACTTGGTAAATACCACCATAGTAGCCGGTTCGGTAGGTATTTTGATTATTACCATTATCAGATTCTACACATGCTAATCGATCCATAAAATTGTGATCATCAGGAAATATTTTCCTGAGCTCATTGTTGACATTTGAAACAACGTCTTTACCCTTTGCAAGTGGGGTCATAGCCTCTTCACTAAATTGAGCAAATGCCATCGTCACGGTAGTCAGCACCAAACACGTTAGAAGGTACATTCTTCTACAGCAACGCGTTTCACTTTATAGGATTAAAAAATAAGGAGACTGACAAAACTTTTCACACACTATTTAATTTAAACGATGCAGTGGGCCTTAGGAATCATTACCTACGGAAGCTTCAGACGGACATTCCAATTCCTATTTCCAATTTTAATATAACGGGGTTATACGGAATTTTAATGTCCGTTCTCAGATTCTCGTAATAATCGAACTACAATATACAACCAAAGTCAGGGACTCAACCTAACTGGAAACATCTCGCTGACGCTCGAATCTAAGGGGCGGCTCGTGGACCTCACGCTCCGCGTTTTATTAAGTAACAAGAAAAGCCTAGAAATGTCACACATGCCAAAAATGGAATTAGGAATAAGAAATTGGGCTCATCAACTTACGGAAGCCGCAGACGAACATTCCAATTCCTTTTTCTTATTTCTTCCGTACAATTAACATTATAGACTGTAGTCTCCTTTAGTCCAAGTTTTCAATACTGAAATGTTTGTGTTGAATTATTTTTTTGCGAATTGAAAAATGGGCAACTGCATTACATTAGTACAGTATATAAATTGTACAGCTTTTCTACCAATATGCCTATAAATAAGAGAGTATTTGTACGCATGGGAAAATAGTGATCATATGTAAACTACTTATAAGTCTTTATAAAGCAAAAAGGATACTATGTAGTGTGTATTAAGATTTTCATTATATTAAGAGTGTTACTAGATATGTTCATTTATTTACCATTCTTCTTTGCTGTAGCTTAGTCAAATCACAGTTTTGCAATGTTATTTATTACATTCACTGTAAAAATTAACATGTCATTTTAACAAATAATTTGTAATTTAGATGGATTACTATGGAATATAGAATTCTTGAGAATTGCTCACTATGTAATTTGTTGGTATGTTGTACTGGTACATACCAACAAATTATACAGTGAGTAACTCACATAAATTCTACATTCCATAGTAATCCACCCATGTAATGTACAAAGCAATTGTTAAAATAACATGCGCATATTAATTTTTACAGTGCTGAGAAGGGCACAATGAATGTAGTCAACTGGAATGCATCAAATAGTGTCAAAACTTGGGAAAACTTGGGATTATATGTAAGGGTGAACGGCCAAATATTGTTAACACCATAAACAGCCTGAAACATATTGTCTATATAATATATAGGTTAACAAAGAAGAACTTACTTTACTACCATCTAGAGCTTTTTGAGCATCCCTGTAGTGATTCTGATGTACTCTCATTTTGACACCTTCCTGATATTCACCATACATGAGCTTTACCTCTTCCAACAGTAACCAGAAATAGTTCCCAAAAATGTATTCATTAAAATAACCTAATGAAAATAATAGTTAAAGCAACTGTCAAATGTATTGGTGATTATAACCCACACCTACACTGTAAAAACACTAGTGTACATTGTACACTTATATGTCAGCACACCACTGGTGTCCCATTTCAAAAGGTGTGCTACTCGCACTTGCTAGCAACTTGGTGTCTTGAACATACTTCATGAGTGTAAACAGTACTCCAAACTTTTATTTACACATTTATGACACAATAACATGATATTTTAAGGTAAAAAAGTCAGTGGTCTTCCTGTATATGGCAAGAACAGAATGATTGCTTTACAAAAACAAATGATGGAGAGGTATGATGACAGATTTCATAGCTATGAAAGTGGAAATTGAAACAGACGGTATGAAGAGTTTTACAGACGAAAAATAGTTGTCAACATCAAAAATTATAATATCTGAGATAAGTCCAAAGTTTGGAAGAAGGTTGACTGAAAGAACAACTATACCACCACACTTATAACGTGTCCCCAAGACTTCAATCCAATTCAATCTATTGACAAAAATGTATTACATGTATTATCAATGATAGAATGTAAGTACCTTGTAACAATTTTCTGTGGATCAGCAAGTTCAGAAAATGTTTGAGTTAGTTGAGAGTAGTAGGCAAGACTAGCTGAATACACTTTTGAGGCTAGTGCAATGAAGACAATATAAAATAGTCACTTAATTTACTTACCAGAACCACTGGCAATATTTTTCAGAAGTAATTGATCATCAATAGAGTTAGAGTACAAACAGGACAACCTTTGGTGATGGTTTGCCAGAGTTTGAGGAATGTTTTTGAAACATCAAACTCGATGAGCAAGCTCTTTAAAGTAGTTATGCTTGCTCTCATACCTAAAATCTAGTTAAAGGTTCGCACCTTCAAAGAGATTATTAATCACATATTTAAATACAACCATGTTGTGTTACCTGCTAATCCATTTAGGGTAGTGTAACATATAATGAAGTTTTGGAGTAATACTACAAGATGGGTAGAGCTGAGAAAAGGATAAATGGTGCTCCTCAATTAGAAATGCAAGATAAGCAATATCATCTTGTGACAACACTGGAGCAAAGAGTAGATCAATAATTTCAAGAAGTCGGAGAAAATTCTGCCACCTAATATCAGTCTCTGGGATGTTATCACCAATCATCAATGGCAAAAGCCGACATAAACACCACATTTGGGCAGCTGTGTTACAACAATAATACTAAGAATACCTACACAGATTAGTTAGTACCTCTTTGTTTAAGTGAATGATCTGATGAATGAAAAGTCATTGAAGGAATCACTGTAGGTTTATTTTGAGCATCCAAAGGAGAGTATGGAAAGTGTTCAATTTGGTCATTGATTTGATCCAGAGTAACAATCCGTTGGCTAATTAAGTACTTCAGAAGTTCTTTCACAGCATAAGGAGCACACCCTTCCAGCACATCGCGCATGATATCAGGCAACAAGTCCATTAACAACATTAAAATACTTGGAGCTATTCAAAATAGAATCTCTTACAATGCCATATGTGGTAGCTGAATGATCATGAAGAGGAACCTCCAAAAATGAGCAATGATGAGAATGGGTCTCAAGTGTTCGTAGAGTAAATAAACTTTCATTAAACTACACAAGAAGACTAGATAGTGAGCTATTACTAATGTATTGTTCATACCTTTGTCTGCGCATCATCAGAAGTTGCCATACAGTGCCTATAAATTCGAAGAGCACCAGAAGGTGCCTTGTGCCCTCCAAGTAAATGGAATGACAAATTGTCACCAGATGAAAAAGATTTGTGCCCTTAAGACACACAGTTTGTCCATTATTGATAACTGGGATGCCATCCTAAATTAATTTCAAATAACCTCATAAATATGTGAGTTAACTTTACCTCCTCCAAAATTCGTAACTCCTTCATGAACGGCTCTAAAATGGTATCAATTCCATACTTATTAATAACAGTGGTCTTAACAACTGCTAAAAGTTGTATTGATATCAATTGTGAACGTAAATAAGGACTCAAATTACCAATGGTATAGTAGAAGAGGCCTATATGTATAGGAAATGTTTTTAATTAATACACTAGATACAAAAATACCAAGTTTGTGACGTTTGACTTTGGTTCCCAAAGGATTGGAGACTTCAACATCATCATAATATATCATGACTTGTAAGGAATTTTTTTCCTGAGAGTACAATGGATGACACTGAAAGTCTGATCCATCACAGTAGTCAGCCAGAAGTCCATCTGTACGCCTATGTCCACGCATGACCTTATTACTCCTTTCAGAGTTGGAGCAGCAGCATACCCAACACACAAACTTGTTCATGATTCGACCTCCAAATAATGCACACTGAGATTTGATGTGACCACACCTTTTATTAGTATGTGCACGTGGTAGGTGTGAAAACGAAGGTGAGAACTTCAGCTCTCTCTTAGTATAGGCCTTCAAGATAAAAACCATGATGCTCTCCTACCTTGAAAGAAGAAAAAGTGCCTGGTAGTTCAGTTTTGTTATCACTTCCAATTGTTCAGTCAGGTTTGTTTATGTCAATTATTATGTGCTTAATACCTTTTACATTACAGGAGAGGATGATGTATCTTTTCTGAGGAATGTGAAAGCACTACAAACAGAGTACAAGAAGACGTGTCATAATCCATGGATTGTCAATGAACTAATGGCATCTACATTTCCAATGCGCTGAGAAGATATCACTAAGAACCCTTATGATCTCTGCACTTTATTTGAAAAGTATCCATTTTTGAATGATATTAACCAGGTAATAAATAGTACATACATTTGATTTATTTACAGTAATTATTATAATGTTTATAGATAATATTGGAGATGTCTAGAATTGTTTGTGATGTAAACTGGGCTAAGAAAGGACATGTAATGTGGGATGAGACTATTAAGAAAATACTGGAACAAGCTAGTGTGGAGGTTACTCATAATACACAACTGAGAGATAAACTACAGGAAGTAGGAGAAAGAAGGTAAGGTTATACTTTCACTGATTTGATACAGAATATTAATTAACAGCTTATAAGTCCCTTTTGTCAATTGTGGTGTTGACCTATTTGTTACCAGATGTGAGGAGCAAAGCAGACAGTGACAAAATTATTTACTTTGCAAATGTGAGTTATACATGACACTTAAGTATCATCATGCTCTGTGTCTATATTATGTAGGGTGCTACTAACCTGGACTCTGTTATTGCAGAGAGGAAATAGCCTCAACCTTTTGTTCTTATTACCGGAGATATCTCCTCACCTGACCAAGCTTTCCTTGTGGTTGATTGTCAGTTAGTTGGGGAAGTAGATCTGACAACTATCCCGCTGAGTGTTTTGGCTGTGTACTTCGTATTCAACATTTGCTATATCAAAGGTTCCCACAACATATTCTCCTACTTTGAAGCCCTATTTCTCAATGCTAGTTGTGACAAGAGTTCCGTCATCTGTTAAATACTTTATGGCAGCCTTGAACAATTTCTGACACTATATTTTAATCTTTTTTTCAGTTGTTTTTTGTCATTTTCCTATATTTTGGTAGTTGTGAAATGTTAACTAAGTGTGTCAAATACACTTTACAGTGTGTCTTCAGGACACTCTGTGCGGTGTACTCAGTACACCATGTAGTGTGAGTGTACATTGGACTCCAAAATAAGTGTCCGTATTGGGACAATGCTTGGACACCATATTTGGTGTCCTCTGTACACTTTACTTTTTACAGTGTATAGTTAAAGTAACATCTGACATAAGTAGTTGAGGTAACAATTGCTGTTACTTTAATAATTTCATGCACTGTGGTTACTGTAACACTTAGTAGGTTTGATTCTAACATATGTTGCAGTTATAACATAATAGGTTGTTATAACTAATATTGTTAATGTAAATCATTGGTGGTGACATGCTTCTTTTTTTTGGTTTCATCATGTAATGTACTTTATTTTGATAACCACATTGAAAAAAGCATGTTGTCATTTTAATTAAGGTCTCCATTACTACAGTTACATCAATATCATGTAAGCCCAATTCAAAGTTGCTACAAGACCAATACTAGTGTAACTCAATAAGCATGAAGCCAATGCTTATTGAGTTACACTAGTAATAGTTACATCTACAACTACATTGCTTTTACACCCACTTTGCTATAGTAGTTGAATCATGGCTTCAATTGAAGCTATAAGCAGATACTATTTCAACTTAATTAACCTAGTTAGTTAGGTTGAAATAGTATCTACCTCTCCCTCATAGTTTGAGTTATTGGATATAAACTACAAAGAATACTTTTGGCTTCTAGTTGGCTTTTCATATATTAAGTTAGACCAGTTTTCGGCTTTATGGTAACTCAATATTGGGCTTACATCAACTTGATGAGATTCTGGTAACGAGGACAATTAAGGGTTGAAATGACAAAATTCTATTTTAAGTGAATTATTTGCATGTAAGAACCCACTCTCCTCAAACTATAGAAAGCTCATAAGGGCACTTACTTGGACTTTATAGTGAATACACTGGAAAAATGCAAATTCTTTTCTTCTTAACACTGTGACATCATATCCAAATAATTATAGGATGTTTTTCAATTATAATCTTTTCATTCACTTTTTATGTAATCACACTTAACTTAATATAGTCAACTGGAATTCATCAAATAATATCATATTTACCATACCTCTATACTGTATGCTTAGTCAAATCACAGTTTTGCAGTCTTGCTTACGCCACCAATTGCAAGAAGGATGCAATGAATATAGTGAACTGGAATTCATCAAATAATATCAAAACTTGGGAAGATTTAAGATCATACATAAGGGTGAATACCCAAATACCTTTAACACCATAAACAGCCTAAAACATATTGTGTAATAACTATATTAGGCTAACAAAAAAAGAACTTACTTGACTAGCAACCAGAGCATCCTATAGTGATCCTGATGTTCTCTTATTTTGACACCTTCCTGATATTCACCATACATGAGCTTTACTTTTTCCAACGGTAACCAGTAATTGTTCTAAAATATGTGTTCATTTACAATATTCTATCAATATGTCTTTACTATATTTGCTACTTAAGTGTTTGCAACTTGAGTAACCATACTGCCCATTATACTGGTTTCAATTTGAAGTAGTAGTTGCCTTTGCAGGTAAATCATCACAACACATATAAGCTGTGCTTTGAGTAATTGTTGATCCTCTCTAGGAATATAAATACCCTGCATTTGTGCAGTACTTATTATACATACATGTATGTTATGACTACCTTTCTCTTTTTCAAATCCTTTAAACAAATGAAAATTAAATGGTTCCAGAAATAATCAAAAATGGTGGCTTCTGTATTTAGCACAACAATCCAGTAAGTAACAAATACTTTTTAGTCTTTGTATTAAAATTAAGTGCATGATCTGCTTCAAAAAGTCTAATTAATTAATTAGTTACCTCATTATGGGAGTTATTTACCCACAGTCGAATTGCTAAAATTCGCATATTCTATGATTTAAACTTGGATGCTCCATGGTAATTCAAACTAAATGAGATGTTATATGGATTAGCAAATCATGGTCTCATTCAAAGCAATATTAATTGCAAAAGTTTAACAAAATTCTCATCTAAACAAAGGTTAATAAGTATGCATATTACAGTAATAGCTGACATGAAACAATTAGTAGGATTAAGAATGAAACATTTTCTGTTCTTAAGGCAACAGAGAGAATGTCAGGTTTATAGAGTAAAAATTATGAACACTGAAATACAATATCAGACAGGAAGATCCATGTAGTGTTAGAATGTTATACTGGTCATAAGATTACAGATCTGATGATAGGATCATGTGTAGTAGCACTGAGAGTAGCGTGTGATAAAGAAGTAGTGTTAGCTCTAGCTTACATCTGTGTTAATATAAGCAACTGTGATTACAATAAAGTCCTTAGTAGGTACAGCGGATGTTTCCAAGTCTAGAACATATAACAGGTAGCCATATCTTGATGTTTGTGATAAGTAATGAGAATGTATTGTTTGTTAGTTACCATTATATACATGTAACAAGACACTGACTGAAGTGAAGACAAAGTATGTATTAAAATGAGATACTTGTTGTTCAAGCTGATATATAACATGTTTTGGCTTTTTTCATTTTTAGAATAATGAAAGAACAGATTACACTTACTTTTCTTAAATAACTTTTACAGATAAGACAGGACTGACAGATTGCATGTAAGAAATGAATAATTATTGTTCCTTTCTTTCACACTTCCAACATGGAAGATAATCTTGGGCAACTAGTGCAGCTCCTGTTTACTTTATATAAATGTATGTGACTTTGATAATCTATATGAATTTGCTATCAATGTAAAATATCAAACTGTATGTAGTGGCACAGTCAGAAATTTTGTGCAGGGAAAAATATGTGGTCATAGACTTGAAAGATTTAAAGTACATGCACTCTCTGAGGAATTTACAATTTTTAAAAAATAAAATAGCAATATCTAAATATATGTAAGTATCAAAAGAATAAAGCTATGAATGTATGAAATATGCAGCTCAATATATACACATGAAAAAATACCAAAATGTAGTTCAAAAATACAGATACCTATACAGTTTTCTAAGTAGTATTAATTAGATAGCAGCAAATGTAACAAATTGTAAAAAGGAAGACTATATTCAAAGAACATGAAACTTTTAATAATAATAAAAAAACATGTAGTTATTGCAAGTAATTACTTATTTAGTGAAGTTATGTGTATCATAATTTATATGTATTGTATATTTGTCTTTTGAGTATCATGTTATAATAATCATAGTACTGCTGCTTCTAATGGACTACAAGTTTGTATTACACTTGATCAGTTAATAGTCTTTATAAAAGAAAGAGATACTATTAACATTTCTGATATATTATATTAGTTGTTGACTGTAAACACAATCTGAACTTATTGTTATAATTATTATTATTATTGATAGATGTGACATCTGTGTTCACTCAATGTGTTTCACTTACATTCTACAAATTTATTTTAACAACTTTATAAACCTTCTTGTATACATTATTTGGATTCTCCCATACTATCTTGTTTGTCTTGGGCAAACTTGTGAAGTTTTAGGCAAATAATCTAAAGTTCGATAAAATAAATGAATTTTATTCAAATAATGCTATATACTAGACAGCAAATGACAACAACTCTCCTGAAACTACAGAAAGCTCCAATGGGCACTTAATGAATACACTGGAAAAAGCACTTTTTTCTTTTTGACATTGTGACATCATATCCAGATAATTATAAGATGTTTTTTCAATTATAATCTTTTCATTCACTTTTTATGTAATCACACTTAACTTAACAATAACATTATTGTCTTCCTCCAGATTCTTTTTAATACTCTTATCATCACTTACTCCTGTCTCTTCTTCTACTGTAATATATCATTAATAAAACTAGTGTGATACCTATACCATGCAGACTTGACTACTAATAGGTTTGTGTCAATTTTGTTGAAAACAGTTACATCTTTTTAGACCAATGATTATTATGTGTTCCCATTCTCTAAATCTCTATAAAACTAGTCTGATAATATAAGCAACAAGAATTCAGTAAAAAAATGCAAAGAAAAATCTGCTAAGTGAATTAGATAGCAACAAATGTAACAAATGGAACAGTGAGGACTATATCCAAAGAACATTATTAACATTGTTAATAGTCTTGCATTAATATTTGTACATTATTAACATTGTTAATAGTCTTGCATTAATATTTGTACATTATTAACATTGTTAATAGTTTGCATTGTACATTATTAACATTGTTAATAGTCTTGCATTGTACATTATTAACATTGTTAATAGTCTTGCATTAATATTTGTGCATTATTAACATTGTTAATAGTCTTGCATTGTACATTATTAACATTGTTAATAGTCTTGCATTGTACAACAGATAAGGAGTTGATACATAATGGACATCTGATTTCAAAGTAGATTACTCATGTAGTAAATGTATCTATGAAAGATGATCAAAGATTAATTGATTCATTATTTTGTTGACTAAAACATCAAACTACAAGTTAGCAATGCTTTATGTTTCTATTAGGAAGCTATAATACACATATTGTACTATGTAATTTTGTAAGCCTATACTGATAATTAATTTGTTATGTACCTGTAAAAAAAAAAGCAGCAGAAGTAACATTCAAAACAAACACTCTAGACTACCTAAGTTTTAAGTACATTTAAGTTGGAGTTGTACAATAATTAGTACCTCTTATTTTCATGTTTTTATTTCCATAACAATGTCCTTTAACTTCTGGTACTGCTTCAAAAGCAAGTCACAAATATAGAAAGTATGAGTGGTGATGATTATGACAAAGAAAATACATTAGTTAATGAACTACAATATCAGATTGAAGAAAAAGGATTTGAATTTTTAAAAGCTATCTGTGAGTTTCTTCTAAAGCAAATTAACCAGAAGTTAAAAGACGTTGGTATTAACTGAATGGCATCACAAGTAACAGCAAAATATTCCAGAAATATTTTACTTGGATCATAGTGCCTACACAATATAACATAAAAACAATTAAGCAATTGTAACTATGACCCTCATAGAACAAAGTCAGAGCAATTCCTTTCAGTGAATAGTATGTTCAGAATCTCTAGAGCTACAACTAAACGTGTATTTACTTCTTTCACATAGCTAGGGCTTACTCTTGTAGGTTTCACACAATAAAGGCTGTGCAAACATTTCTGACAAGAGTATTGAAATGTGAAACGATCACTATCGTCCAAATCACTCACTTAATAGTGGATGAGTGTAGTAATAGTCGTGAAAACTTGTCGTTTTCATTTTTTGTGGTATATAAAACTTGTGGACACAGTATTAACAAATGTGGTTAATATTATTGTCTGTTGTTTGGTACAGTACCAGTAGTTATAGTACGTATAGTGTTATAATTTCCTATTGTCTGAAACAATTGATTTTATTTTCTCAAGAAGTTATAGCACTTTTGAATCTTGTTAGTTATGGATGTAAATTCTCATAAAATTTTTATAGGTGTTTTTGTATGTCTACTTCTAGTTCTAAATCTAGCTTTATTGTCATAAACCTCTATATTGGTTATATTTCCATGAAAAAAGGATTTTCTCTCTAAGTATATTTTATAACAATCCATTAAAGTACAAGAACAATGAGTTTTTACCTAAAAAGATTATTGTAATTGGACTGAAGAAATTTTTCCCTGAGGTTAAAACAACAGCTGCTAATAATTCAAGAAGTCTTGATGAATATATTGTCATTCTTCGAATATATAATAACTATATTATTAGTGGCTGCCCTTCACTAGTCTATGTGTTATATTTAAAACACTAAACACAGGTGCTTATATTAGAAACAAGAAGAAATGAAAACAAAAATTTGTTTTCATATTTATTAATAATTTATCAAATATTGTCATGGCTCAAGAATGCTCTCAAAAACCAAATGCATGTGGACTGCCTTAGAAACATTGCCATTAAGCATGTGTTCACTCTAATGCATGCATGGTTGTTACTGTAAAAAATTTTTTAAACATTTGAAAATGTATTTTTAAAATTTCACTAATGGAATCACAAGAATTAACAATCATTTTTCTCCATTTGGCAGGTGGAATTCCTTCATGTCTTCCATTTTGATGTAGTAAATTAATTTGTCATATAATTAATTTTCAGAATAATCGCATATGCTAGACAGATGCTATAAGGACTGGTGTTATAGGTATTCTTTGATAGTCAGTTTGCTTTGTATTGTGCTAAGGACTGGTACCATATGTATTCTGCACATCATTGTTTAATTTCCTGTGTATTATATATATTCTGTGCATTGTACTTTTGCTGTGTATTTTATGTATAAAGACTGGCACCGTAAGTATTCTGTGCATTGTACTTTTGGTGTGTATTTTATGTATAAAGACTGGCACCATAAGTATTCTGTCCATTGTAGTTTTGGTGTGTATTTTATGTATAAAGACTGGCACTGTAAGTATTCTATCCATTGTAGTTTTGGTGTGTATTTTATGTATAAAGACTGGCACTGTAAGTATTCTGTCCATTGTAGTTTTGGTGTGTATTTTTATGTATAAAGACTGGCACTGTAAGTATTCTGTCCATTATAGTTTTACAGTGTACTGTGTGAAAGGACTGCCACTATATGTATTCAATGGTAGTCAGCTTGCTGTGTATTATGTGTAAGGAATTCCACTATAATAATGTGCATTCATCTCTTATAAATAATGCACAGCAAAGCTACCAAAATCACTATGGAACTGTGTAGTTTGACTTCCTACATTATGCATTATGCGGAATATTCTTAGTTTACTTTCCATAGTAACAGCCTTTATTTACAAAACACATAACACACGGCAAAACCACCACAGAATACAGTGACAGTCCTTACACAAACTGTGCATAATTAGCAAACAAACTATCAACCATTCCATTTTTACAGAGTCAGCAAAATTATTGTCTAGTTAATGTTTAATTTAATATTAGAGTCCTGGAGGAAAAAAAGCCATACTTTAATGCAAAATTAATACAGATAAGTTCCAAGATTTAGGGTTTAGAGTCTAGGGTATAGTATTAATTTTTCATTGAAGTATTGTATTTTCTGTTGGGACTCTATAGGCACATTTTTTTATTAAAATGAAACTATTGTATTACCTTGTATAAGTGATACACTTTTATTTCATATTTTTCAAAAGCAGGAAACCTGCTTTTTGCAGGAAATTTAAACAAATTAATAATCAAAAGCTGCAGAAAATAAAATTATTTCTGGACCTTGCTATAGATTGCTGACTAAATATAGCTTGAAAAGTTATACCATATAGCGTGTTTTATTGTCGGTTAAAATAATTGACGGTTTAGTATGAAAATGAGCAAAATTAAAAATTGCCATAATTTTAATTTAGGCTTTTATCCAAAAAAAAAGTTAATGAAGAGTGGGTGGTATTATTGTGGGATATACCATGTCGAATAATGTGATCAAAGTGATATAGTGACTAATTCTTTCTCACAAGATAGTTAGTTGTGTACAAGGTCACCATATCTATAAAAGCATCTGGACACACATACTTGATGGAGAGTCACAATGTATAATTGAGGAGCATGACATTGAAGAACGATATGTAGAGTCTATAACAAAAGATTTTGTTGTTGTAGGACAAGTTCCATGGAGAATATCGACCTCTTTTTATCAACAAGAATAATGCTTTCTTGGATCATAAAGATGCACACTCCTTTTCACCAGGAAAGGCAGTTCTCTTGGAGGCTTTGAAGAAATATTTGAGCAATGTCATTGTTCTGTTTATACAATACACAGGAAAAGTATTTTCTTCCTTTAAGCAAATGGGTGTCTGTTACTAAGTCAAGATAGTCATTAGCCGGAGGTTATACAAAAATTTCAACCCTTATTTTATCAGTTTCCACATGATCAACCACATTGAGCCACTTAAGTATCTGTCAAGATCAGATACTAAGGATCTGTGAAGTAGCTAAAAAGCCTGTTGTAACCAAGGGAACAAAAGATAATTAAAAAGAGTCTTAAGCCTTGGATCTGAGAGGATATGACAACACTAATCAAAGGTAAGAAAGAAATATTATACACTTTAAATTCATTTTGTTTCTTTGATGTTATAAAAATGACATTAGCTGGTATATAGTAGTTAGTTGTGGTTGTGTGCAACAGAGATGTAACCATCCGTCATATTGTATCCATTTAACAACATCAATAGTAGTTTTGTTATCTTCTTTCAAACAGCTACCACAAAATTTTATGTCAGTAGTCTCTAAGTCTTTTTCAATTTTATTTATTTCTTTAACAGTAGGCATTGACAGAGTTGGAGTAGAACTGTAACAGCTTGCATCCACAGTTTTCTTGAGCTTTCTCAAACACATAATTTGTGTCAGGAGATGATTATGATTGTACTTTCCATTTTGTATTTTCAATTTGTGCAGCAGAAGACAATTTTAACAAAAGAGCTCTCTTGTGGTATTTGTTTGATTTTTCCTACTTACTAAAACATTCAAATGCCTTGTCTCTTGTAGCAAGAGATAAGGTCTGTACTACCTTTTATATGATGATGTCTTTTTTAATGTGAGTCATAAATATTTGACATGTTTGTTTACTATGTGTAGATAAATAACATTACTTCTACATTTATCAAGTACAACTGTTCAATAATCAATTGTTAAAAGTGAGAATTATCCAATGTATTACTGTTGGTTGACCTACTGTTGATAAAACCACACTTAAAGAACAAATACTTGCCAAATGAATTGGGACCAGAAGTTGAAGAGGAGTTAATTACAAGAGTAACAATGACAGCTGGAGCTACCAGTGAATTAAATTTTTAGTAGATATAGTCTGAGTCAGTCCAATGACTAACATAATAAACAGGATCAAAGGAAACAAGGAAATCATAATTACAATGGTATCATGTAAAGTGCCCATCAAAGTTTCACTCAGTAGAATGAGCACTGGACTATGTAGATGGTAGATGTTAGTCAATGAGATCAATCACATTACTATATAGCAGTACTAATGCATCAAAATATTTGTAAGAGAATAGGAGAAGCCAAGGCTATGGCAATAATTATGAACACACCTATTACACCAAATAACTGTGGTATGTGTCAAAGCTGGTCAGGAATCCATCATGCTATTCCCTATACTGTTGGTCCTAATTACAGTTATCATAATATTAGACATTATGTTGACCTTGATGAATCATACGAAAATAAATAATACTGTCAATGTAACATAATTTGTCAATTTCAAAGTCCATACAGTAAAGTTAGTTTGTTAATTGAATCTTTCATCTATAAAAGAAATAGAAATTGATCAGTTAATTTAATCAATTCATGATCGTTATTGTTGAATAATATATAATAAGATACTGTAAAGTAGTAAACACCATCTGTTCTTATTAATAATAAACTAAAGACAAGTCGTGTAGTTCATTAGTTGTAGAATTGATTAGTTGTGTGGCTAGGACTCTTTGTCCAGTTAGGAGAGATACCAACACATGTGGATACAAAATTGCCAGGTGGGATAAAAATAACTAGCAATTTTTGGTTCTAGGACAAAAAATGGCATAGAATAAAATATTGTGTGACAAGTCCTTACCATATTTACTACCTGAAAGTTTACAAGTTAAGTAACCATACTGGCTATTGTACTGAATGCAATTCAAATAGCTGCCTTTGAAAACAAATCCATCACAGCACATATTAACTGCATGTGCTTTGAGTACATAATTGTTGACCTCCTCCAGGAATATAGATTTCGTATACCTTACAGGTGTGCAGTAGTTATTATACATACATAATATATGTGACGATTACCTTTCTACTCCATATATTCAAGTGAGAAATGTTTCCAAAAATGAACAAAATGATTTCTTCTACATTGAGCACCACAATCCAGCAAGTAACATTTAGGTTTTAGTCTTTCTATTAAAATAAAGTGTATGATGTGTGTACTTCAAAAAAATCGAATTGGAGTTCGTTTACTCACACATGAATGGCCAAATTTGCGTTTTCTATAACTGCCAATATTCTGTACAGTTTGTATTGTTTGAACTAGGATATTCTTACTTGGTAGATAATAAATTAAAAGTTAATATCTCCCTACACTTCTATCTAACATGACTGGGTCAGCTCATGGAAGTAGTCAATTTCTAGATCCTGAGTATCTGTATTTTTACTTTTAAGTTGTTGAGGTTGCTCTCAGTTTCTGAGATGCTCCCTTCGAGTATGTTTGGTATTAATAGAATGAAGTGTGGAGATCTAAAAGAAACAAAATAAATACTTTGAGTTATTGGTGAGCACAGTATTAACAAACGTTCTCCTTGTTATTCTCATTTGAATGTTGTCTCTTATTGTCTGCATGTCACTTTCATTAAAAAATTAAACAAGAAGAAAAGTCTTTTTTACTTGAAGTAGGAATTTTGTTTATCACGTTATTCATAATTTTAAATATAGAGATTAGTTGAGCTTTATGAACGTGATAGAATTCTGAAAAAAGTTAACAGAACGTTTCGGCCAAAGGCCTTCATCAGCTGTTTAAGAAACATTGGCAAAAAAACAGTCACTTATATAGCAAATGCATGATGTTTACAGTTATTATGTAGGCCAGAAGTTGTCCTGGGAAGATAGAAAAGGACGCTAAGTTGTACCATGTTGGAGATCACGAGTACAGAGTTGTACCACGAAGCACGAAAAGGACGCGAACTGGTTAATTAAATTATAGGGGGAGTGGCTGTAAGTCATTACGAAGATCGTTAACTGCAGAATAGAGAGGTCCAGGTAGGATTAATGATTAGGCCTGGATCAGAGTTGATGGTGTTGCTGGTGGTTTTTTATGTAGATGGCCTCTTTAGTTCTCCTCTTCCACCAGTTGATTTCTTGTTCTAGTATTCTGCTTTCAACCCATAAAATCCTGTGTCCTGTATCAATGTAGTGGCATGCAAGAGCATTGTTGGTATCCCTGTTCATGACAGCTCTTTTGTGTTCAGCTATCCTAGTCTTCAATGTTCGGCCTGTTTCCCCGATGTAGACAGCTCCACATTCACAGGGGATCTTATAGATGACTCCAATCTTTTCTTCCTGTGGAATGGGGGTCTTGACACATGATAAGGACCTTCTGAGGGTATTCTTTGAGGTAAAAGCTGTTGTGATGTTGAGGTGGCGACAGGCTTTCCCAATGTCCTCACTGAGACCTCTGACATAAGGGAGAACTAGGGTTCTTTTTCTGTCTGTCTTTGTTAAAGGGTCACAGGGAGGGGTGGAAACATCTTCATTTCTCTTGAGCCTTGATGGTTTAAGGCTGTTGTTTATTCGACTTGAAGGATATCCATTTGCTCTGAAAACATTGTATAACCTAAAACTTACAACCTAAACTTTGGAAGAGATATGTAGATGACACCTTCGTCATTTGGCCACATAACAACTCCTCCCTACAAGAATTCCTGTCCCACATCAATGATGTACATGATAGAATTAAGTTCACCATGGAGATTGAGCACAACAACTCTATTGCCTTCTTGGATGTACTTGTTTCTAAAAACAATAGTAGACTGACCACAACTGTTTACAGGAAACCTACGCATACTGATAGATACCTGAATTACAGATCCAACCACCATCCTCTCATCAAATCAGGTATTATCAAATGCCTCAGGAACAGGGCCCTCAATGTCTGCTCGGAAGGAAACTTCCCATCTGAACTGGACAGATTATACAATGTTTTCAGAGCAAATGGATATCCTTCAAGTCGAATAAACAACAGCCTTAAACCATCAAGGCTCAAGAGAAATGAAGATGTTTCCACCCCTCCCTGTGACCCTTTAACAAAGACAGACAGAAAAAGAACCCTAGTTCTCCCTTATGTCAGAGGTCTCAGTGAGGACATTGGGAAAGCCTGTCGCCACCTCAACTTCACAACAGCTTTTACCTCAAAGAATACCCTCAGAAGGTCCTTATCATGTGTCAAGACCCCCATTCCACAGGAAGAAAAGATTGGAGTCATCTATAAGATCCCCTGTGAATGTGGAGCTGTCTACATCGGGGAAACAGGCCGAACATTGAAGACTAGGATAGCTGAACACAAAAGAGCTGTCATGAACAGGGATACCAACAATGCTCTTGCATGCCACTACATTGATACAGGACACAGGATTTTATGGGTTGAAAGCAGAATACTAGAACAAGAAATCAACTGGTGGAAGAGGAGAACTAAAGAGGCCATCTACATAAAAACCACCAGCAACACCATCAACTCTGATCCAGGCCTAATCATTAATCCTACCTGGACCTCTCTATTCTGCAGTTAACGATCTTCGTAATGACTTACAGCCACTCCCCCTATAATTTAATTAACCAGTTCGCGTCCTTTTCGTGCTTCGTGGTACAACTCTGTACTCGTGATCTCCAACATGGTACAACTTAGCGTCCTTTTCTATCTTCCCAGGACAACTTCTGGCCTACATAATAACTGTAAACATCATGCATTTGCTATATAAGTGACTGTTTTTTTGCCAATGTTTCTTAAACAGCTGATGAAGGCCTTTGGCCGAAACGTTCTGTTAACTTTTTTCAGAATTCTATCACGTTCATAAAGCTCAACTAATCCCTATATTTAAAATCTTTTTTACTTAATAAAGTGTCATAATACTTACATAATGCTGATTGTATCTGCTGTGGCATGTACAGGACATGCACACATAGAAAGAAAATTGTTGTATGAGACATGATGTTGTTTCTCTAATCAGTCTTCATACTTCTTTGTATTTATTTAGTCCATTGGTTTCTGTATTAAATTCATTTAGCAAGAGTTTAATTATTTTGTTGAGAGACATATGTCTCTTGTTGTCTTGTATTTATATTAGCAATCCTTTATACAATCATCTCTATTTAGTAATACATCCATTTGATGTTTTAAGCATAGCTTTCTATTTCGTTATCATCTCTGCCCACTAAGTCTATATGTGTACTGGAGCCTATACAGTTGATATATCAGTATTGTATACAATCTGTTTATATTGCAAGTAATGTGTATGTACACTGTATATGCATACATACTGACAACATAAGATAAGTTTTCTATACGGGTCAGATCTGGTAATTGAATATTTTAGGTAATTTATTGACATGCATCCTTGATCAATTAATTCACAAAATTTAAGTGTTGTTTATAGACACATATATATAACGTAACAGCAGTATTCTGTAAAATTATATAGAGCAATTAAATAGATCATATAATGTAGTGTTAGGATATTTTGGTTTCAATAGATAATCGTATTCAATATCCTTACTCTCCTTAAATATTTAATTGCACTGTTAAAACAAGGGTGTACATTTACACCAAAATAGGTGTGCACCATACACTTTAAAAACTCTACCCCTAGGGTGTAAATCTAAGACTGATATTTACACCATATTGGTGTATATCGCAACTCTTTCAAGTGTAAATTGGAAAATTATTTTAAAATTGAAATCTGTAACATTATTTTATTATTATATAAAACACTCAATATAATACATACCTGTTATAATAAATAAACTATAATAAACTAATAAACTATACATTATATAAATAAACTATAATAAAACTAAACTATAATAAACTAATAAACTATACATTATCTAATTATAAAGTATACTGTCCATCTTCTTTAGAGATGTAACAATCTCAATAACTGCAGGGGTATCTTGTTGTGAGTCTTCTAGTCCAAATACATAGTGCTGGATCATTAATAAAAGCGACTGGACAGGCTTTGGGTATGCTATATCATAAAGGAAGTAAGAGCCAACCAGGTGGATCAAGGCACTCTCAAAAGAACTGAGTTCACATGTGACTTCTTCTTCTACCATGATATGGAAAGTGGTCTCTTCAGCAGAATGGCATACGATCATGTATGGAGCACTGAACTGAACTTTTGCGGAAAAGACTGACAAGTCATCTGAATTCTAAAGTGAAATTAAAGAACTTTTATGAATATTAAAAAAAATTTTGAGGAAATCTCTGAGTCAAATTGTTAAATCACAACCAAAAACATAACAATTACCTAAAGTTAACATTACCTTCACAAACTGTACCAGCCTCTCATGGCGGCTTTTAGGAATCAACAATTCAGATAATAATTGAAAGGCTACTAAACCTATTACAAAAAATCATGTTATTGTATTCACTTGAATTATAGTGAAGCACCTTTATCCACAAGTCCTTCACTTTGCTCATCAAGAGTGGTGAGAAGCTGTTTCAGTTTTGGCCTATGCTTGAATTCCAATCGAGAATAAGCAATTATCTTTTTTTCCCATGTTGGCCAACTTTCCATGAGTGAATGGATGCTAGTCTTTTCATCCAAGCCAATAATAGTTTTGAATTCCATCCTAAACTGGAATAGAGAGGCAATTTACACGTGTAAAATAATTACTATGTTAAATTGTTTTAAGAGATAACTTACTACTTTCCGAATCTTCAATGATGGGTATTGCTCGAGGATTTCTACAACTGGAGGTTGAACATTTGTTATCCATTTCCGTCTACTAGTAAATGTGCTGCTGGTCAAAGATTGTATTGTAGCAAGGGAACGGTCCTTTTTTTGTTTAGAACACCCGTGCTGTAATTCAGCCAATTTTGTTGTCAGCATAACATCATCTAGATCATCCATACATGTACTTGTGTCACTTCCAAGACGTTTTGAGGTCTTCTGACGTTTTGGAGATGGCTCAATACTAACAGAATCTGTTTTATAAGTAGATGGATAACGAAGAAACTTGAATCGGTCCCGTAGCTTTTTTTCCCAAGAACCCTAAGAAATGAACAATTTCTTAGTCATAACAAGTTCACAATAAAAAAATTACCACACACTTACATAGCCAGTAGAGCCAATTTCATCTTTAAGTATTGGATAGGTTTCAATCAGTTTACGACACACAGTGTTGTACTGATCACTTGAAGGGGTTCTTGTATGTATCATCATCGACATTGAGAGAGCTTGGATGATCTCTGTTCTCACTCTTCTAGTGATCTGACCAGTGGCTAAGGCTTCCTCTGTCCGGAGAGAGAAAGCAGAGGGTATCACAAATGTGTGATGCCAATTTTGAGATGGGACATTTAAAGTTGAGGAACAATGACTGCCATTTACGTCAAGACTTCTGTTTTCCTAGCAATGATAATTGTTATGATAATTTGCTTAGAGAAAAACTTTATATCAAGCACAGATGGGCAACAGTCAACACTAGATAACATAGTGACAAAATATATCACTGACCTTTTTAGCAGATATTGTACTGTCTATAATCTTTTTCAACTTGACCCTATCGGGTATTTTCTCAGCAACTTCCTTGAGATGTCCATCGCTCATAGAAAGAAACGTTTCTCCGTCAATGGAATGGCTTTGAAAGTTGTCCAAAACTTTCTGAGGGATTCCTTTGGATGACAGGAACAGAGACAGTTCATCAGCAGACAAATCTTCCAATACAACGCAACTCGCCATTGAAAAGTAGAGAGACTGAGTGCAGCTGTTAAGGCAGGTGCTAAAACTGGTTGAAGTTTTGCGCATGCGCAACACCATGCTGTTTAGAAAAATAGAAGGCAGGTGGCAGTTATCATAAACCGTTCTCAACAGATAACTCATGGATCCCGGAAATATCAAAGTTTGCCCACTGTGTTCATTTATGGTACCAAGCCTCATGTACTTGCTTAAACATGTTCGAGAAGTCCATGCACACAGACCTGGATTTTGTATCACCTGTTGTCTCGGTGGTTGTCGAAAACAATTTAGAAAATTCGAAGTTTACAGAAATCATGTGTATGATTTTCATACGGATTCTGAGCCTGTTATTCAATGTTCTACCTTTCAAGATCAGGATGACCCTGATCATTGGTTGAATTGTGAAACTGACTCATTCAATGACCTTGTCAAATTCTGGTATTGACCACACACGGCTTCAGGGATTTGACCAGTTATTTAGTGCTAACTCCTTTTATACTAATCCATTTTTGGGATTAGAAACTCAGCATGCACAGCTGAAATATTACAAAGAGTCGTTGAATTTTGTGGTAAGAAGTATTATAATAAGATATTTGTATTGGTCAGTAATAACTTTATGTTCATGTTATTTACAAGGAGCCAGAGCCAATTCTTCTTGGCACCGAAAGACAGTGGACAGGGAGTGGGAAAAAGAGAAGACATGCTGAAGTGCGAGAAGAAATGATGTATATTCCTTTATTGAAAACCATTCAGTCCCTCTTTTATAATCTTGATGTTGTGAGAATGGTATGTTCATAAGTAAATATGTACACTTTTAGAAAACACATTATTAAATATCTATCTAGATGGGCCATAATTCAGATGATGGAATTATTAGAGACTATTGTGATGCCACTATGTTTTCAAAACATCCCCTCCTAGCATTAGACTCAAACTTTCTTCAGATATTTTTATATTAAGATGATTTAGAGGTATGTAACCCACTAGGTTCAAAACGTATTATCCACAAGCTGGGTAAGTTATTCATTCATCCTTGTGATATAATTTACAGTCTATCTCCGCCTCTATGCAATATAGCTGTATTTTATTTTGTCCTTGGAAACCTTCCTCCTTTATTCCGCTCAAAGGTGAGCCGGATTCAACTAGCAGCTATTGTAAAGAGTGAACTTTTGAAGAAGTATGGTGCTAACAAAATTTTGAAGCCTATTATAGAAGACATAAAGAAATTGATGAGCAATCACATCTACTGTATCTTGTTAACTTCTTGTTGACTCTTTTATAGGAAACAGGATATATGTTTCAGATCAGAGGACAGCCTCAAATGAAATGGGGAACTCTATGTTTGGTTCCTGCTGACAACTTGGCAAGCAATATATTAGGCGGCTTTAAAGAAGGTTACACTGCCCATAGAGGTTGTCGTCACTGCCTTGCTCTACCATCTGACATTCAGTCAATATTCACTGAATCCAAACTTATATTACGTAACCCTGATGAACACAAAGCTAACTGTGATGAACTTGACAAAGCAACTAGTCAACGAGACCGAGACAAACTATCTATGGAATTTGGGATCAACCAGAGGTCAATTTTGGATGAGTTACTGTACTTCAAAGTTTGTTCAGGAGCCCTTGTACAGGATGTCATGCATGATGTCCTTGAAGGTACAAAAGCATACTTGCTTATTCATTTAATTAAAATCTTCTATATGTATTCTTGAGTATGAAACAAAAGAACTCCTTCAGCAACACATAGACAAAGATGGTTACTACTCTTTAGAGTATCTAAACCAACAAATAACTGGCTTTGAACTAGGATTGATGGAGATGAAGAATCGACCATCAACTATTGCTTTATCTACTCTACGAAGTAATGATCACAAACTGAAGCAAGAAGGTAACAAAGGTTTCAACATCATGTTTATTTTTTTGACTTTACTACTTTGTAGCTGCACAAATGTGGTTGCTAGGAAGGGTTCTACCATTGATGGTTGGGGACAAGGTTCCTAGTGGTGATGAATTTTGGATCAATTATTTGGACTTATTGGAGATTGTTGATATCCTAATGGCCCCAGAGCTCACTGAAGATGATGTAGCTAATCTAGCAACACTAATTTCTGACCACCATCAACAGTTCAAGCTACTGTATCCTAATGCCTCCATCACTCCTAAAATACACTATATTGTGCATATGCCAAGGTTGATTCTTGAGTGAGTTTATGCAAATAACAAGTTCAGACAGACATATACATGTATGCAATTTTTATATTTTTATATTTTTAACAGATTTGGACCACTAAGACAACACTGGACAATGCGTTTTGAAGCAAAACATTCCTATTTCAAAAAAATCACTCAAAGTGTTGGTAACTTCTACCATACACTCTGACCATGCGTCATCAGAAACTTCAGTGCTACCATAGGATGAATAATTTTGAGTATCATTCTGGAACATTGGATGTTGGTCCAGGTGAATACATAATTTCTCATTTGCTATCATTTTCACCCCATTCATCTAGGTGACATTGTGTCTGCTTTGGTTGCTCCACCAGAGTTAGTTGAGTGCTCAGGAGATATTACAAGGTTATTATGATTACACTGTTTGAATCTCCTACCTATGTGTACCTTGTTTTAATTAATTTCCGCTAACAAATTTCTGAGAATAACTCTACCTGAAAGTATTACAATTTTAAACATGCAATCACTAAAGTCCCTCCCTTCCTAACAAGTGACTTGGCTATGAGACTAGCTATATTTGTTGTTGTAAATTTAGAACTGCCTTGATTTGGCATCAAGTACTTATAAGGTTATTTTGTGATTCTTTATTACAGGGTTGTATGGGTATTGACGGCACATTGTACAAGAAGTCTTGTGCCTTGGTGGTGAAGATGGACACAGATTATCCTGTGTTTGGGAAGCTGCTCAATATATTTGTCATTGATTATAATGAAGTTTATTTTGAAGTGCAAGTTTTAAACACATTAGAATTCAATTATCACTATCATTGTTTTGTTGTTCAAATGTCCTCAGTTAAATCCACAGTCAAATACAATGACCTTTTTTCATTCCAACCACATCATATTAGAACAATGCCTGTTTGTCATTCAGTCATACACTGTATAGTTCCTAAACATTATTTCACATCATGATTTTAATAAATTAATAATAATTAATTTTAATAAATGAATTAATAATAAATTATTAATAATAATTTATGATAATTAAGATTTATGAGTTAGAAAAGTAAAAGGCAGAGTAAATCATATCATCATTGACCAATTGTTATGGTGAATGCATGTGTTTTACACCTAACTGCTTTACTTTACACCCTAAGGTAGATTTACACCCCTAAACCAAGAATAAGTTACACTCTGGTATACGATATTTACACCCCATTTTTAACAGTGTGCTTGAACGTTAAATAAAAGTAATTGTTAAGGTTACTTACTCTCACTTTTTAAAAAATGACTGCTTGTATGGCAAAATCCTTGCTACATCAGACCTGATATTTTGTAAAGAACTATAAGAAGAAACGTCTAGACATATACCACAGCCAGATCAACTCTTGGAAAAACTAAGTCACTTTAATTTCCAAAGCCTTTTGTTAATGAGTGTCTGTTAATTATTACAATTACCTCAGGAGCAAGAGTCATTAAATATAGATGAGTGAAAAATGAAACTATTGGTTATTTTACGAAACCATGCAGAGAGAGTATCAGGCCTATTATTATGGCAAACTTATGGACATTGAAATATGTCAGAAAGGAAGATTATGTAGTATTGGAAAGTAGTGTAGGTCGTAAGATTGCAGACCTCATGATTGGATCATTTGTAGTGGCATTGGAAGCTGCATGTGTGCAATAAAAAAGGATTGTCTTTTCTTTCACAGTCCCAACATGGAGTCACTAGTTGCCCATGGAATGTAATCTTGGACAACCATTACAGGAGTCATGTTTCAATGCATATGACTTTGCCTGTATGCATTGGCATAGTCAGATCAGCCTGTATGGAATGGCATAGTCAGAACTTTTTGTATATTAACAGTATAGTAATAGCTTTTCTCATAATTAAATAATACTACATTAAAATCATATATTTATATATGTATATATGTATACACACATACACACACATATATAGCTATATATATATATATATATATATATATATATATATATATATATATATACATAAATTACATAAATTATATATAACAATATGTGCTTTTTTAATACATGCAAGTTGATAATGAATTAGATATATCTGTTGAATTTTGTCAACCTAATTATAACTTAGGTATACATAGATATGGTCATATGTCTTTGCAGTCTGCAAGTATTATAGCTTGTAAAGCTGTTTTTTATCCTGAAAGAAAGTTTGTGTGAGTTTTAATGTTAATAATATTGAAATTGTCCATGTGTCAACAAAATTGAGACCATCCTCAAATTTACACTAAATTGTCTACTTACCAGTAGTGTCTATTACTAAGTTTATACTGACTAAAAATAATTTTTACATTCTCTAAAATGCATTTATTACAAATAAACTTTAGCAACCAGAACATAGCTAATCAAGAACAAAACTAGGCAATGAGATACAACAGCAATCTTTCCTTAAATACAACCACTTATCTGTTTTACCTTAAACTCCTGTCAAAGCTTAAGTTATCATTTACTGGTTGATACTTTATCAGCAATCAATAGCAAGGTTCAGATATAATTCTAATTTTGCCAGCTTTTGATTATTAATATATTTAAATGTTGCCTTGAAATAGTGGACTCATTCTTGTTGATTAATATTGAAATAAACACTGTAGCACTTAATACTGTAATTTCATTTTAATAAAAACTGTGTCTAGACACCCAGAAGAAAATATTTCAATGTGTAATTAATACAATCCCTAAATCTTGAAATCAAACTGTATTTAAAGTATGCATTTTTTTCTTTCAGACTCTAACATTAAATAAAATGTGAACTAGACAATAAAGGATATCATTATTATTGACGATATCTGACACTAAAATTTTAAATAACATAGTATTATAAGCAGTAGTTGGAGTATCATCAAATACATAATCATAATTATTTATAACACAAGTTTGATAAAAATCACTTTAAAAATGAAAGGAAATGTAGGGATGGTAGTGGCAAAAGTTATTGAAACCAAGTATTAAAGACATTTTTTCTGTTCACATCTCAACATATAATTAACTACTACTATGCTTAAATGTATTGATTGTACGCTAACACATGTAGTATACTGTATTATGTACTAATCTACTTACAATTCTATTCTGCTCTTTCTTTAAATGTTGAGTTGCCATTGGTAGGACAGGGTTAGTATTAATAACTTGATCTCTAACAGAACATCAGATATAAATGTATATATATCAGTTGTACCATAATGTATTATATATATATCACCATAAAAGCATTGTATCATTACAACCAAGGCCTTGATTACTAGAGTTTCATTAATATGATGTAAGTCCTATGCTAAGTTACTACAAAACCAAACCAGTCTACCTCAATATGTATAAAGCCACTGAAGTGTATATGTTTAGTTTGTGGCCCAATATTTGAAAGGGGCCATGAGAAAGAGATTAATACTATTTCAACTGAACTAATCAGTATACTAGTTACTATCTTTGTAACTCCTGTCTTGAAACCAGAATTTGTTGAAAATACGCTAAGTTATGTAAAGAGACGTACTTCCTCTCTAGGATCTCCACTCAGTTGTTTACAGGAAGTAACATGTCTTGTGTATGTAGTCAACAATTAAAAAAATTGTAGTACTGCAAGCATTAATATGATATATGATTGACATTATCTACGTAAATACTACCAATTAACTTGCTCTTAGCTGGGAGAGCGTCATTTGCTTAATATTAAAGGCATCAGTGATGATATGGGTGGGGCTAAAATCATCAACTGCAGGGTTTATCGTAAATGTACTCATTCATCGATTAGTCTCTGGTAAGAAAACTTTTTAGCTCTACTTTTACTTTGGGATGAGTTCAACTCTGTAGTTGAAAACAGTTCCATCTTTTCAGACCAATGATTATTATGTGTTCCCATTCTCTAATCTCTATAAAGCTAGTGTGATACCTATACCAGACTTGACTAGTAATAGTAGTGTGTAAATTTTATTGTTTTGTGTCAATCTTTATTAGAAATTTGTGTTATTTCTCGAATAGTTATCTCAGCAATATAGCATCAAAGGATCCATCATCTACAAATCCCTTGTCATATTTCAGTGCTCCTAATTAATATCCAAAGTTGTCTTATTCCTTTTAAGCAGTTAAGTGCAAAGAAAAAGAACAAGAAAAATAATATTTTATAAGCAACAAGAATTCAGTAAAAAATCCAAAGAAAAATCTTTTAAGTGTTAATTAGATAGCAATAAATGTAACAAATGGAACAGTGAGGACTATATCCAAAGAACATTATTAACATTGTTAATAGTCTTGCATTGTACAACAGATAAGGAGTTTGATACATAATGGACATCAGATTTCAAAGTAGATTACTAATGTAGTAAATGTACCTATGAAAGATGATCATGGATTAATTGATTCATTTTGTTGACTAAAGCATCAAATTACAAGTTAGCAATGCTTTATGTTTCTATTAGGTAGCTATAATACACGTGTTGTGCTATGTAATTTTGTAAGTGAGTTCCTATACTTTAAAATACTGATATATTAATAATTAATTTGTTATATATGTACCTGTATAAAAAAGCAGCAGTAATAACATTCAAAACAAATGGTAGAACACTCTAGACTACCTAAGTTTAAGTACATTTAAGTTGGAGTTGTACAATAATTAGTACCTCTTATTTTCATGTTTTTATTTCCATACCAATGTCCTTTAACTTCTGGTTCTGCTTCAGAAGGAAGTCACAGATATAGAAAGTATGAGTGGTGATGATTATGACAAAGCAAATATAGTAGTTAATAAACTACAATATCAGATTGAAGAAAAAGAAATTGAATTTTTAAAAGCTATCTGTGAGTTCCTTCTGAAGCAAATTAACCAGAAGTTAAAAGACGTTGGTATTAACTTGAATGGCATCACAAGTAACAACAAAATATTCCAGAAATATTTTAGTTGGATCATAGAGCCTACACAATGTAACAATAAAAGCAATTAAGCAATTGTAACTATGACCCTCATAGAACAAAGTCAGAGCAATACCTTTCAGTGAATAGTATGTTCAGAATCTCTAGAGCTACAACTAAACGTGTATTTACTTTTTTCACATAGCTAGAGCTTACTCTTGTAGGTTTCACAGCTAAAAGGAAATTAAATTAAAACAATAAAGGCTGTGCAAACATTTCTGACAAAAGTATTGAAATGTGAAACGATCACTATCGTCAATGCTAAAGTAGATTATGACAATGACATTGAGTTAATGGACTCATGCAATTGTGCAAATATATTATCTAATAAACTGCATGCAATGTGCTAACTGTCGACGACTACCTGCGTTGGTTAATATTTCATTTTATATACCACAATCTCTTACAAAGATTGTTGGCATTAAAGATTCATTTTCTTTAACAGTCTCTCATTAACATTTTTACTAACAATCCATTATAATTATCATTTTAAAGAATTATCATTTTTTACTTTACAGTCACTCATAATCCCATTATTATAATTAAGATTTTAAAAAATTATCGTTATTTTACCTTTCTTTGTCAACAAGTAAAATTTCTTTGGAAGGATAGCCATTTCTTCTTCTCCTACACATGGGGTGGCTATTTTCTAAATGCAATAATTCTCTATGTGTCAATGACACAGTATTAACAAATGTGGTTAAAATTATTGTCTGTTGTTTTGTACAGTACCAGTAGTCATAGTACGTATAGTGTTAGAATTTCCTATTGTCTGAAACAATTGATTTCATTTTCTCAAGAAGTTATAGCACTTTTGAATCTTGTTAGTTATTGATGTAAATTCTCATAAAATTTTGTAGGTGTTTTTGTATGTCTACTTCTAGTTCTAAATCTAGCTTTACTGTCATAAACCTCTATATATTGGTTATATTTCCGTGAAAAAGGATTTTCTCTCTATGATTATTTTATAACAAACCCCTAAAGCACAAGAACAATGAATTTTTACCTAATAAGAAGATTATTGTAATTGGACTGAAGAAATTCTTCCCTGAGGTTAAAACAACAGCTGCTAATAATTCAAGAAGTCTTGATGAGTATATTGTCATTCTTCGAATATATAATAACTATAATTATTAGTGGCTGCCATTTACTAGTCTATGTGTTATATCTAAAACACTATATACAGGTGCTTAAATTATAAACGTAAGAAGAAATGAAAACAAAAAAATTGTTTTCATACTTATTAATAATTTATCAGATATTGTCATGGCTCAAGAAAGCTCTCTAAAAACAAATATGTTATTTTTTGGACTGCCTTAGAAACATTGCCATTAAGCATGTGTTCACTCTAATGCATGCATGGTTGTTGCTGTAAAAAATTCTTTAAACATTTGAAAATGTATGTTTAAAATTTCACTAATGGAATCACAAGGATTAACAATCATTTTTCTCCATTTGGCTTCATTCATGTTTTCCATTTTGATATAGTAAATTAATTTGTCATATAATTCATTTTCAGAATAATCTCATATACTAGACAGATGCTATAAGGACTGGCATTATAGGTATTCTATGATAGTCAATTTGCTTTGTTTTGTGCTAAGGACTGGTACCATATGTATTCTGCACATCGTCGTTTAATTTTGTGTGTATTATATATATTTTGTGCATTGTACTTTTTTTTGTATTATATATATAGACTGGCACCATAAGTATTCTGTGTATTGTATTTTAGCTGTGTATTTTATGTATAAAGACTGGCACCGTAAGTATTCTGTGCATTATACTTTTGATGTGTATTTTATGTATAAAGACTGGCACTATAAGTATTCTGTCCATTGTCCTTTTACAGTGTACTGTGTGTAAGGACTACCACTTGTCTTTATTAGATAAGGTACAAAAGAAGCGTCACCTGATAATGTTACTCCAATTAAGTATAAATGGAATACTTTTGGTGAGCAACTTGAAGTACCTTATGGTGGGATATGGCAACCTATGATTACACCTATCACACTAACTCAGTCATCTACATTTACTATATTTGTACACCATACAATTATTTACCTAGCTTCTTAACTCTAGTCTTTTCAGGATTATCTTGGACAGTGACTTAAGTCTTTATATAATGACAGATAAAAGTCCTTGATACAACAACCAATTAATGATTAATATCAACAATAAACAGCAAAATGAAATGTGACATGATTTGCAAAAAGGGACACTTCTGTCGAAAAGTTTGTGACCTAATTTGTGAAAAAAACACTGTTAAAAACATCTCAAAAAACAGTTTTGCTTACATATAGAATAGCTATGCATATGTAGCAACTGTATGTATACAAAACAGTTTTTAAATGTTTAAACAGTTTTTTTTTCGCAAATCAGGTCAAAAATGTTTGATAGAAGTATAGTCCCTTTTTGCAAATCAGGTCACAAATAGTGTTACATTACAGATCAGATTGGAATGCTTTAGAGAAAAAGATATCTATCTATAACATGCATATATCAATCTAGTCTAAGTTTGCTTGCTAACTAAGAGGTGGAGTCCAGTCATACAATGCTGAGTAATGACTGAGCACTAGTAGTGACTAGAATTTAACTTACTACTATGAGCTTTATTCCAATATCAGTGCACCTCTTTAACTATGTTAACAAGTACATCAAAATGAAATCATTTCAATTAAAAATACATAATGAAACTTCCACTAGCAGGCATATAATCTCAATTTACGAGTCGTGATAAAATTCAAGATGATAGCTAAGTTACTTACTAGCCAAGTTGACTAGACACGCTTGCAAAATGGTCAAATTCTTTGTTCAATCTCTTTGGTCCAAATTCCTCTCTTGTGCTTTTTGAAACAGGCTGCACTGCTCAGTCTTCTTTCAACAACTAGTATATTCAGAGTGCACTCTGTTGAAGTTGGCCTCACATTCCTGAGAGGAAACACTTGACATTCTCTTGTGGTTTTGCTGTTCCATAGGAGTTACCATATGAAAAGGTGGGGCTATCATATTTTTTGGATTTTTTTTATTTAAAAAGATTAAAAATATATTATGTAAATATTAACATTTATTTAAATAAACCAGATGAAGGTGCCTAAGCAATGACAATAATAATATAAATTGTTGTGCATAGCATAAGAATGTATACTAATGCTAGATTGGTTTAAACAAAAATAAAAATTAAAGCAAAAATCGTCACAATACACGAAACAAAGACATTATAACCATACCTACTTGTATGTCAACAGAAACCTAATACCGTAAATGTCAAAATGTTCGTCGCTCAAACTTTCGCGCATTAAATTTTCCCGAAATCATAATTTCGCGTTTTGTGTCAATCGTGAACATTTGACTTCGCGAATATTTAGATATTCGTTATCCAACGTGATGTTACTCTAATCATTCACGAGTCTAATATTCGCAATGTCACTTAATCGCGAAAATATAACTACCTCGAAAATTTTGACGTTCACGGTAAATGAAATAAACATTTAATTAAATCTTTAAAATCTATTGCTGCAGAACTCATTACCTAGGTTGAAACATTAGAGATAATATATACTTAATGTATGCTGGAAAAAAGTTATCAATCAGAAACAGTCAAAGTGTGCTTAATTTTTATGATCAATAAATTAATATTAATACAATCAACTACAGAGCAGCAAAAACATTTGTTTATAATTTTCCAATTATGCTAGGAGGAGACACCACACCTACTGTTGCAATGGTCTTAACTGTATCATGCATACAAAATATATGTGAATATGATTAATATGATCAACTATACACCTTAACAGGTCAGCAAAATAATTTCTGCTGGGCAGAGAAATCACACCTACTTCCACAATGGTCTTGACTACATTTGTATATATGTGCAAACGATTAATCTGATCAACTATACACCTTAATACTTGCTTAAAAATTTCTAATACTTAACAGACAAAAATAATACTGCTGTTCTTGAATTTAGAGTGAATTTTGAACGTTTGAATTTAAGTCACAGTGATTACATCCAACATAGAACACTTATGATAAAGACGTCAATGCCAGTGGCCAATCACTCTGGATGATAAAGTAGCAATACATGGGCTTGCATTAATCAAAAAAATCATTATAGTTGCTAGAGATCAAACACTATCTGAATGGAATAGAAAGTGATATAAAGCAGTAACCAATATATTTTCTGTCAGACTTTCCAAAAACAATAGTCTGGCCAGAATTTATAGCCTTACTAATTTATTAATGGAGAGGTTTAAAACAAATTGCAAGCGTGCAGTGAACGCATACATGTTAAGAGATATGTCATCCTCATAGTTAATTAGTTATGTAAAATTTTCATATTGTACATCATAAAATCATAAAGAGTAACTATTTCAGTTCTTCAATAAACTTCATTTTAAATTAATAAGAAGACTAAATCACCACTAAAAAGTGAGCATGAACATAGTATGGGATTCTGCATCAATCTATAGAGTAAACTATTGATATTTGGACGTATACTCATATGTCTTCCCTCTTTAGTAGAAAATAGCTATAAAAACAGTGAAATAGGTAAATTCTAGATAATTTGATACAATGTAATCATTATCACAATGCTAACATGTCTTTACTTACCAGTAATAATATTATCCATCTCACTAATAGACTGGGGAGACACATTTTGTTTACCTATATATAATAATTATTAATTTAAAATAAATTTATATTCATTTACTGGTAGTAGATCTAGCTCTAGTCTTTTTAACAGAGGGACAAGATACACTTTGTTTGCCTTACAAAAAATAGAAAAATACACTGTAACTGAGTATCTATTTATTTACCACTAGCAGCTCTAAAGTCATTATTAGAAGGTTGAGATACACTTTGTTTACCTAAAAATAGTTACTTTACATTGTAAACAAATATTATATTCATTTACCAGTAATAAAGCTAGCTCCCGGATCACTAACAGAGAGACGAGATACACTTTGTTTACCTTAAAATAATTATAAATACATTGTAAATGTATTATTCATTTACCAGTAATTATAAAAGCTGTAGACTCACTAACAAACGGACAAGATACACTTTGTTTACTCAAAATAATTATTTATGCATTGTATTGAAAGCAATATTTATTCATTTACCAGTAGTAGATCTGGCTCTAGTCTCTCAAACAGAGGGATGAGATACACTTTGTTTACCTAATAACATTATAAATGAATCGTAAAAATGTACATTCTTTTACCAGTAGCAGCTGTATACTCACTAACAGATAAATTTTGTCTAACTAAAAATAACTATAGAATGCGTTGTAATCAAATACATATTAATTTACCAGTACCAACT